>CM075671.1:218484970-219684970 GCA_037962975.1 Clitoria ternatea
TTTATTTTGTTTGAAATTTACTCGAAAAGAGTCTAAGACTTAATCAAGCCCCCTTTCTAAGTCTGACTCTAAACCATCAATTGGTATCAGAGCTTGTCCTTTGGTTGATCACTCCTTCTAGTGAAAAGGATCAAGATCCATGGCAGTCTCTAAAAGTAATCAATTGATCATAGAAGGATCCTCCATCAACAGACCCCCAGCCTTTTTCAGGGAAGATTATCCTTACTTGAAGGATAGGATGAAAATATTCATAAAATCCACTCAACACAATCTCTGGGCGGTCATCATTAATGGAGACTAGCTCTCCTGTAAATGGTGAAGGACAACCTAAAGCTGAAAATGAATGGAGCTCTGATGAAATCAAAAAAAATTGGAGATAAATGCCAAAGCCAGATTTCTTCTTACATGCGCTCTCAGCAAGTCTGAATACAACAAGGTATTCAGTTACAAAATAGCCAAAGAAGTTTGGGATGCTCTGTAATGCAAGTATGAAGGAACGTCGAATGTCAAAAGATCTAAGAAGATATTGTTAACTAAAAAATATAACAACTTCAAAATGAAGGAACACGAGTCAGTAGATCAAATGTTTGGAAGATTTCAAACACTTCTAAATGGTTTGAAAAATTTTGGAACTACCCCCTCTATAGAAGACATAAATGTCAAGCTTCTCGGATGCTTTCCTGAAAGGTTTAATGCTAAATGCTCTGCCTTGGAAGAAGCTAAGGATCTGATCACCTTCTCTCTAGATGAGTTGCTTGGAGTTCTTAGAGTTCATGAGCTAAAGCTGAAGCTGAAGGAGACCAACAAATTTGCTTCTACTAAAAGCATCGCCTTGAAATGTAATGACATGAAAAAGGTAAGGGTCTGAAAGTTAAAGAGTCATCTAGTTCTGAACTAGACTCTAGTGACTCAGATGATGACACCGATGAAGAGTTGGCTTTTATAACCAAGAGATTTCATAAGTTACTAAGGAAGAAGAAGCTCAGACTTAAAACTTTTCAAAAGAAAAACTACAAAAGTAAAAGTCAATTTAAATTTGAAAAGACAAAACTGTCTTAGAATGTTTTAATTGTAGAAAGCTAGGACACATAAAAGCAGAATGTCCTCTTCTAAATAAAGATAAAAGGGACAAAAGAGAAAGAAGGAAATTTCCAAAGAAACAAAAAGGTCTGATCATGTGGGATGATAAAGAGTCATCCAGCTCAGAAGAGTCTGATGAAGAAAGTGAGTCAGCCCAAATTTGTTGCATGACAAACAAAGAAACAAACTCAGACGCAAGCCTCAACGACTTAGACTTTGAATAAGTAATTTACTCAGAACTTAAACAAAATTATGATGTGTTATTTAATGATTTTTCTAAATTGTTAAAAAGCTTCAAGAAACTTAAACTAAAGCATGTTGATATGATAACTGATTTTGAAAATCAAATTTCATTGTTGAAAGAAGAAAAACATAACACAAATATTTCAAGAGAAAATGAAATGAATCTTGAAGAATTAAATAAAATTAGGAAAGAAAATATCTCACTAAAAAAGGACCTTGAAAAATCTAAAACCTATTGTGACTCTTAGGATAAAGAAATTGTTAGGTTAAAAAATCATGTCAACTCTCTTACTACAGATCTAGGAAAATTTGTTACTAGCACTAAAAACTTGAATGCTCTACTAGGAACATCCAAAGGAAATCAAAAGGGGCTTGGTCTAGGTTTTGTGAATAAGAAAAATGTTTCTAAATCTAAAGCTCTTAAACATTCTTCAGCTCCTATATTTGTTCTAGAAAAATAAAGAATCATTAAGTGTAATTACTGTAAAAATCATGGTCATTCTATAAATGAGTGTAGGAAAAGAAAAAGAAGGAATGAAAAATTTACTAACCATCTAGGACCCAGAAAAATATGGGTACCAAAATCATTAATCATTCCTTTTGCAGATATGTTTGAAATCAAAAACAAAAACTCTGCAATGGTATCTGGAGAGTGGATGCTCGTATCACATGACAGAAAAAAGGTCTATGTTTCTAGACCTGGAGAAATTTAAAGGAGGATCTGTCACTTTTGGAAGGAACCAGATTGGAAGAATCATTAGGTCTGGTAAAGTCGGTAAATTTCCCTCACTTGTCATTGAAAATGTATTCCTTGTTGAAGGTTTGAAACATAACCTACTGAGCACCAGTGAATTTTATGACAGTGGGCACCAAGTTTCTTTTGACAAGAATAAGTGTATGATTATCAATCGTGACGAAACCATACTCTTTAGTGCAAACAGACACAATAACCTTTATAACGTAGACATGAGGGAACTAAAAGATCAAAATATAAAATGTCTATTTTCAAATTCTGAAGAAAAATGGATCTGGCATAAAAAGCTTGGACATATAAGTTTCAAACTTATCTCAAAACTTCACAAAAAGGATCTTGTCAAAGGATTACCAAAAATTTCCTTTAACATCTCCCTACCTGTGAAGCATGCCTGAGTGGGAAACAACACAAAACTTCATTTCAAAATAAAGATGTTGTTTCTACATCCAGACCTTTAGAATTATTACATCTTGATCTATTTGGTCCATCTCAAATACAAAGTCTGTAACATCCTAAATTTTAAAAATAAAGAATTTATTTAAAGAAATAAATATTGAATAATTGAATACGAATTATTAATGTTCTAAAATATTAGAAGTAATTAAATTAAGATTTTCGGGGACTATTAGTAATTTATTGGAACTGAATAATCAGAAAACTGACCCGGTTAAAATATGAGTGGCAGACCAAGTATCTCTGATTGAGATGCCGTTGGTCAGGACTGTAGATAATATTAATGGGAATCCGAATATGTATTCGAAATAATTTTTAGAATGAGTATTGAGCTCGAACAGAGAACTTGTTTGTTAAAAACCCGTAAAATTTAAATGAATGAAGTTAAAATTAAAACAAAACCTCACCATTCTACTCTTGTTTTCTCGTGCCCTTCTCTCCCTTGGCAAAGTCACCCTTCACTCTTTTTTCTCTTCTAAACTCCCTCACTCACATTCATATTCTTCTTCTTAAAGAAAAACCGAGACTAAATGGTGCCCTTCCTCTCTCAATTTTCATTTTCTTCATTGGGCAAGGAGGAGACTATGGAAGCTTAAAGCTCCTCCCATTCTTCTCCATTTTCATCATCTTTTTTCTCTCCCTTGGCTCCCATTTTCATTTCTTGATTAAGGTAAGCTCTCCCTCATTTTGTTAGTGTTTGAATCCTAGAATATGAATTATTAAGGCTTGGGAGAGTATTAGGTGTATATGGGTTGTTGGGAGAAGCCTTAAATATGAAAACCCTAAGGTGGGGTGATGTGAATGTGAGTTCTTATGAGCCTTAGAGAGGGTACACAAAAATATGGATGGGAAGATGATGAACCATATGCATTTATGATGTTTGTTGGGTTTTTAATAATACCCTAACCTATGAATTTAGGGGAAATGTGTAATGTAGAAGGGTTAGCATTTATTGATGAGAGAAGTGTTATAAATGATGAGGTATTGGCATTTAGTGATGATTTATAATATTGGTTGAAAGCCATAAATGAAAAACCTACTTAAAATAAGTTGAATGTGAGATTGGTATATGTGGTAACCTAACTAATTAGGTTGTTGCCTTGGCAATAATGGATTATGATAAAAGGGAAGGAATTCCAGAAGCCTAATTAGGCAAATGAATAAAACCTATAAATAGTTTCTACATGATGAGAATCATGTGTTCATATATATGTATAAATTGAAGTGGTGTTTGAATGAATGATTGATGTGGTCCTAAAATTGAATGGTGTAGGACTTGATACCACTTGTGAGGCGGGAACATCAACCCCGGAAGTCTACTTCTCTTGAGGTAGGAGAGGGGTGTATTTTTTAAATGTATGAAACTTTGTATGTTGATAATATATGTATTGATGCCATGTTGCATGTTGCTCCTTGAATGGATGTAATGCTTTATTTGTGTGACATGAAATAGAGATTGAATCTTGTGACAATTGGTTTTGAAATGGCATATATATATATTTGTTTATGTGGGATTAATATTATGATTGAGTATGAGTGGTGTAACATCCCGATTTTTAATTTAATTACCGATTGAGACTAAGCCATTAATTAAGGATTAACTGCAGAATTGGGATTAATGAATAATTAAACTAATTGCTGATTGGTTAGAAAATAATTGAATAAATAATGATAATAATAATAATAATGCCAGGCGAAAGGACGTATGTGTCCCTGAGGGTATAAGACAACTTCAGCTCCCTCTTTCCTTCATTAATTCACGCTGGACAGCTCTCCTTGTGCGTGCGTCTGGTCTCTCCTTTCCCTGTTTTCTCTTCTTCACTCTCATTCGCGTTGAGTAGTGAGAGAGTCGAGAGCTTTCTGGGAGGAGCATCAACGCAGCCCTGTTCCACTCCCTGTCCTCTTCTTCCTCTCCGTCGCCTTCTTCCCCCTCCTTCTTCTTCCACTTGGAGCTGTTAGTGTCCCAGTTGGAAGGCTGTGCTGGGAAGTGCCTTGGAGCCGTGGGGGAGACGAACCTGTTAGAGGAGAGAACAATTCTGGTCCAGGATCAACGCTGAGTTCGAAGGCTGGTGAAGGAGGAGTAACAGAAGGGCGACCGGTCAGCATTGCAACTCGAGGAGTCTCTGAACCCCGACAACAGATAGGGGGCGCTTTACATGTCAAGTGTATGGTTTATGACCGGGTTCCGGGTGCTTGCTTTAATGTGATATGTTGTGTGAAAGGTGTAGATCGATGTGTTGTGATTGAGTGATTGTGCATGCAACTCCCGGATTGGGGTATCTGTGAAGGGTTAAGGGTTGTGTAACTCCGTCCTTGAGTGCTTGTTAATATGTCTGTGATGCATGTTGTTGAATTATGAGACTGCTGAGTGAATACATGTGTGCGTTACCATTATTCCCGAATGCATGAGATGTGAATTGATACGTGATTTCCATTTTGAATGTTGTGTTGAAATGCATGCTGACTCCGTTAAAATGTCGAGTGGATGTGCTGTAATGTGGTTACCTTGGTTTGCTTGTTGTGAGTTACTATGATTGATGTGTGTGATGCTGTAATGGAAATGTGGGATTCCAAATGAATCTGAATGCTGTGTGGGGGATCGATTGTGACCCATTGAGGGCTGTGTGAGATGCACCTGGTAAGCTTGGATGCTTGTTGTGGAATTGCATAAGATTACATATATGAGATGACTCCCAGATTCCTGACCAGTTCCATGAGGACCCGTGGTAGCCGATGGAGCTAGAGTTGGGTCTCGAGACGTCACGGGGTGACCGGTGCCACACGGAAAGGGCTAGTGGACGGGGGGTCAGAAAGGCATTTGGAGTCGTATAAGATGATTTTCCAGTTAGATTCCTGACCAGTTCCATGAGGACCCGTGGTAGCCGACGGAGCTAGAGCTGGGTCTCGAGACGTCACGGGGTGACCGGTGCCACACGGAAAGGGCTAGTGGACGAGGGGCAGGGGAGGAATCTGCACTGAAATCACTGTTTGAGTCGGATCTGCATGCATGAGTGTATGAACATTGTTATTGAGATTATTATGATTTGCATGGATTGAATGATTTGAGTGAATCCCGACTGGATGATGTCGTATGAGTGAATTCCGACTGAATGAATATGCATGTATTGATACTGTTGCTAAGTGCAATGTGATGCTATGATTGAGAATGTATGTTATCGTGCGAATTCTGATTGGATGACGTGGTCTGACTCTTATATTAATTGGCAATATATATATATATATATCGTTATGGATTGAACCCGGTAAATTATATAATTGAAGATTGAGGTAAAATCTGAGTTAATAGCTGTCATTTTATATGTAAAAGCTCACCCCTACACCATTTTCAGTGTGCGCAGGTTGGACTCGGAAGTGATGACAAGGCCTCAGGTCCGAGTGAGGTGCACTCCGACTGTTGAGTGCTTATTTTGTATTTGTTATGTCTTGTCAGTTGTAGCCTTGGCCGGCTCATAATAGCAGTGTTGTGTAACGAATATGAATATATATATAAGTCATCTGAGCGATTGTGACCCGAGTGTATGTTTTTATACGTATATAGTTTACGTTGATAGCTTGTGTCTGCATCGGATAACAGGTGCAGAGGAATGAATGATGTTGAGGTACTGGATATTCCGAGTGCATGATTATGTATGTACATATATGTTGTATATGGGTGATTTGTGTCTGGGTAGACTGAGAGGTGTTGATGGATGGAATATTGCTCAGTTAATGATTTTCTGAGTAGACGTAATTGGGGGAGTCAACTCCGAGTGGGGGCTGCAATTGGCTATGCCTTCTTGTCCGAGTGATGATACTTAAATGGCTTTTGAGTAAAATATCTTAGATGGATCTATACTGTATAAGATCTAATGGGAGAATCCCCGAGTGATATTGAGGATGGTCATTACCGAGTGAAAAATATAAGTAAAACCCGAGTGAGGAAGAGTTGTATTCTGAGTGAAAACCTCGAGTGATCCTCTTCCGAGAGGAGAGTTTGTGTAGTGGGTTAGAGAGGAATGAATTCTAAGTGTATGGTATTTAAAACCCGAGTGAACCTGGCTGAGACATTCCGAGCGATGCATGACTATGGGACCCATTCTAAGTGAAGGAGGGTCTACGTGTTCTCTGAGTGAGAAGTGTAAATATGCCGAGTGATGAGTGTATAAGGGAATTCCAATTGCACCCAAGTTTGATGAATACCGAGTGGGATAACCCACGTTTTCCCGAGTAGATTATTGTGTGGCCTTGTGTATAAGGACATAAGGGGCTAAGTTATGGAACGTAAGTGTATTATGGTTATCTCCGAGCGATTGAGACCCCCTGACTCCGAGTGAATGGATGTTGATACCGAGCGATGGGAATTACCGAGTGTGCTGCTCGCCTCAGCGACTAAGGTGTTCACCCAGCGAGTGGGTGTTGCTGGAAGGCTCTCGTTTCGATTTTGCTTGAGCGCTGTTGCTCTTCCGTTCGGTTGTTTCTAACTGGTTTCTTTCACTGCTTTCCTTTCCCCTTCTCCTGGTCTTTTGGTTTAATTTTCCCCTTCTTTGGTTGACTTTTTGCCTCTCTGCCCTTACGCTGTTTGCTAATTACTCCAACCATTATTTTGGGTCAGATTATGCACGTTTGGCCGGCTTTTATTTATTTCTTTGCCTTCCTTTCCTCCTTTTTTGGACCCGGTACCATTGGTTTATTTTGGGAAAAATTTTCCCTGTTTTGGGTTTTACTTATTTATTAAAATAGGGTGTTACATTTTGGTATCAGAGCAGACCGAAAGGTCCAAGGCCAAGGTATGCTTACCGAGTGTAAGCGGTTGTGTGCATTGTGACCGAGTGGTCATCATTATTGCGATATTCTGATTGAACATGATTGATGTTAGGATATTGATTTGAAGATAGGAGGTAACTCCTCTCCTGGTCCGAGTGATTGCATGACGTATATATATGAATGGTATAATGTGCTATAATCAGTGGATACGGGGATGAGATCCGATCGGAAAAATGTAACCTTGTCAACTTATCCTTGAAGGGTGTTAATTTCAGGATAAGTTATGGCGAGTCGTCAAAGCATGGAGGCCATAGCCACGACATTCCAACATTTTGCTGACGTGTTCGAGAGGCAGGGCCAGCCTCGAGCTGAAGATGGCCAAGTGTTGGACCGCTTCCTGAAGAGGAAGCCGAGTGAATTTCAAGGAGGACGTAAACCCGAGGCAGCTTACAAATGGACTCAAGAGTTAGAGAGGATTTTTGGGGGTCTTCACTGTACCGAGGCCCAGAAGGTGGAGTGTGCGGTGTACATGCTACGAGACGAGGCGGAAAACTGGTGGAAGATAGCCAGAAACCGACTGACTGACGATGATACCCAGCTGATATGGGAAAATTTCAAGGCATGCTTTTTAGAAAAGTATTTCCCCGACACAATCAGGAGTCGGAAGGAACTGGAATTCATGGAATTGAAGCAGGGGTCCATGACTGTGGAAGAATATGCGGTAAGATTTGAAGAACTGTGCTTATTCTACCCGCCCTTCCAACAACCTGGAACGGAGAGCTCTAAATGCCTTAAATTCGAGAATGGATTGAGATCAGATATTAAAAGAGCCTGCAGATATCAAGAGATTAGGAGCTTTCCCGTATTGGTGAACAAGTGTAGGATTTTTGAAGAGGACGACAAGGCCCACTCAGGCCAGAGCAACAAAGCCGACACCTCCTTGAAGCCTCAGCAATCTCGCTTCAAGAGGCAGGATGACTCTGGTAGGAGCAAACTCCCTTATAGGCGCGGAGGTCGGGGTAATCAAGAGGGTCGTACTGGCAGTCGCCCAAAGTACGGCAATTATTTTATATGTGGTGGTGATCACTTGCCCAAGATTGTGAAGAAGAGGATGATGTCGTGTACTTCCATTGCAATGGGAGAGGGCATATTCGCCCTAACTGCCCACTGCTGCGACGATCGAATGCTGATACACACCGTGGGGGTTTCCGAGAGAGACCGCGGAAGTAATGGTCGAGGGAGCAGTGGCAGAGGCAATGGAACTAAGGATAACAGGAGGTTTGCCCCAAATAACCGTGGGAGGAGCGCAGATCGACCAGCTGCAGGCAGAGTTTAAGCCATCAGTACTGAGAAAGTTGTACAATGAACGACTAGGTGCAAGGTAAGGGTAAACAATTCTGGAAGCCGGTTGTTATTATACTGTCTTGGGTAATGGCAACTGCTATTCGAAGATTATCGTCGTGTGATAGTTACTCGGTGATGGTTTGGGGGCCGATTGTTAATATGTCATTTTATAACTAGGTGTATATTTGTGGGGTCGGAAATCTACCCCCATTACACCATTTTACAGTAGTAGTAATCTATGTTGCGTGATTATTGCTGTGTGATGTGCTATGGGTGATGCGTAATGATGATGCTGACGTAAATGTATTGCTTATATGTATGTGTGTGTATGATTTGTCATTAATTTCTGTGAATTAGTGTTGGCTAATTGAATTTGGTCAGTAAGAGTAAAAGGAGTGTAATGAATCTTGTCCCGATACGACTCCTCAACCCATAGGTATTGTGGCAGCATAAACGTTGCAATGGCTCTATGTAATTGTTGTAACCCTATAGGAATGAGACGTCATCCTATAAGTTGGATGCAGCAATTCATGAGTCGAGAAAGTAAGATTGTAGCTGCTTATGGTGAGGATGAGTCTATCAGACTGCTCCGAGTGAAAATGAGAACTGTATTGAGTGGAAGTAATTGTTAGTTTATCAAAATAAAGATTGAAGGTTGTTTAGCCTTGATATATTTACCTCCGAGAAGATCAGAAGTTATTAGGGATGAACTGGCTATTAAAGTAATGACTGGTCGTTGAAATAAATGGGTGATGCAGTCTGTCACAGGAATTAGAAGTCTTGTGGATCTAACCGAGTGATACTATAAGCTTAATAAGGAAGACTGGACCTTGAGCCAAGGTCTTCGGTAAGGTGAGGATTTGCTCGAGAAAGATTAGTATATTCTGTGTGTGTGAAGGTGGAAATGGTTTCGAGTGAAATTCTTCTAGGAGAAAGAATTGCTGAGCGAAAATTATGATGTCCTGAGTGAAACATCGTTTTGGTCAACAATAAGGAGCTGTGTCTGAATGACACTTCTGTGTTGGGTAAAATCAAAGTGAAATATCCGAGTCGTGTGAATTTCGGGTGAAGTGTCTTGGAGTGTACCACTTCCGAGTGGATGGTACCGTGTGGAGCGGTTCTGAGTGGAAAGGTATCGAGTGTAGAACTCCTAATACCCGTGTGATGTTCCACCAAGTGATCTTTGTCCAGGAGAAAAGTAGTTCTGGTCGAAAAATGGAACTTCGAGTATGCAAGTTTTCGAGTGAATTACCCAATGGGGGAGTAAATACCGAGCGGTAAACTTATTCATAGCTGTGTTCGGGTGATGTCGAGCTGCTGAGTTTGAACTCAGATTTATATTTGGAGTAGGCCTAAATTCCAAGTGGAAATTTGGTAAATAGAAAGTTTCCGCGTGAAGGGTCTCCAAGGGAGTAGATATCCGAGAGAAGGATTTATGTAAAATCATACTCAGGTTTGGTTTCGAGGTAGGCTTGAATTACGAGTGAATTTTACAAGTGGAAAGATTTCCGGATGAGGACTGCCTTTAAAAACCCCGATTGATATTTTTGAGTAAGAGGTCCGAGTGACATTCCCGGGTTATAGGCATGAAAATAGCCGAAGGAATGAATGGGAATCGGAGATGTTAGAACCGAGTGTGGTGCCTGTACGAGGTAAATCCAGGCGAATTGTGCTAATTGAAGCACATGGGAACTCATTTGAGTGTTCATTTTGGTCAAGAAGGAAATTTTGTAGTCGAATGTTGAAAATCCGAGAGCTTAATCCGAGATGAATCGGTTGGTAGTGGGTATTATAGGGAATCGGTAATGTTGTTTACCGACTAGATGCTTCCCAACTGGTTGAATAACATCTAGAATGTGTCCCATGTGACCCAATGTCGAGCCTATGCTTTGTATGAGCTCATGGTCATACCAAGTGACTCATTGAGTCGGAGAACCCGATGGTGTAAATACGCCGATCGGTGTTGAGAGTGTAAGGCCGAGCGGCCAAAGAACCGGAAAGTGTCAATGGCTAGGGTGAACTGGCAGAGTTGAATGGGGGTAACTACATGGGAAATGGAATCCTGAATGTAATGAAGACTATGAAGAGTTGTTTTATTTATGCTGATTAGAAATTGCGAAGCAGTCGGAAACGTTGAGAAACGAAGAGTTGCAGTCGGAGCATGACTGTGGTATTCCGATCTGTTTGTTGAGGTAAGTCTGAGTGAAAGAAAGGAATGTTATTCTGAGTCAATGGTGACACTTCCGAGTGGAAATTTGTTAAGAATGATGTCTCGGTTTTCTGGGTGGAGCGGTCGGTAAATTGCTTTGGAAGCCAATTATACCGACTGGAACTTAAGCAATGGATGAATACTTGAGGTACATAGATGTGTAACTGCTTATTGTGGTATGATAGTGATTCATTGAGGCTAAGCATGTGTGAATTTCGAGGACGAAATTCTTTTGAGAGGGGGAGAACTGTAACATCCCGATTTTTAATTTAATTACCGATTGAGACTAAGCCATTAATTAAGGATTAACTGCAGAATTGGAATTAATGAATAATTAAACTAATTGCTGATTGGTTAGAACATGATTGAATAAATAATGATAATAATAATAATAATGCCAGGCGAAAGGACGCATGTGTCCCTGAGGGTATAAGACAACTTCAGCTCCCTCTTTCCTTTATTAATTCACGCTGGACAGCTCTCCTTGTGCGTGCGTCTGGTCTCTCCTTTCCCTGTTTTCTCTTCTTCACTCTCATTCGCGTTGAGCAGTGAGAGAGTCGAGAGCTTCCTGGGAGGAGCATCAACGCAGCCCTGTTCCACTCCCTGTCCTCTTCTTCCTCTCCGTCGCCTTCTTCCCCCTCCTTCTTCTTCCACTTGGAGCTGTTAGTGTCCCAGTTGGAAGGTTGTGCTGGGAAGTGCCTTAGAGCCATGGGGGAGACGAACCCGTTGGAGGAGAGAACAATTCTGGTCCAGGATCAACGCTGAGTTCGAAGGCTGGTGGAGGAGGAGTAACAGAAGGGCGATTGGTCAGCATTGCAACTCGAGAAGTCTCTGAACCCCGACAGCAGGTAGGGGGCGCTTTACATGTCAAGTGTATGGTTTATGACCGGGTTCCGGGTGCTTGCTTTAATGTGATATGTTGTGTGAAAGGTGTAGATCGATGTGTTGTGATTGAGTGATTGTGCATGCAACTCCCGGATTGGGGTATCTGTGAAGGGTTGAGGGTTGTGTAACTCCGTCCTTGAGTGCTTGTTAATATGTCTGTGATGCATGTTGTTGAATTATGAGACTGCTGAGTGAATACATGTGTGCGTTACCATTATTCCCGAATGCATGAGATGTGAATTGATATGTGATTTCTATTTTGAATGTTGTGTTGAAATGCATGCTGACTCCGTTAAAATGTCGAGTGGATGTGCTGTAATGTGGTTACCTTGGTTTGCTTGTTGTGAGTTACTATGATTGATGCGTGTGATGCTGTAATGGAAATGTGGGATTCCGAATGAATCTGAATGCTGTGTGGGGGATCGGTTGTGACCCATTGAGGGTGGTGTGAGACGCACCTGGCAAGCTTGGATGCTTGTTGTGGAATTGCATGAGATTGCATATATGAGATGACTCCCAGATTCCTGACCAGTTCCATGAGGACCCGTGGTAGCCGACGGAGCTAGAGCTGGGTCTCGAGACGTCACGGGGTGACCGGTGCCACACGGAAAGGGCTAGTGGACGGGGGGTCGGAAAGGCATTTGGAGTTGTATAAGATGATTTTCCAGTCAGATTCCTGACCAGTTCCATGAGGACCCGTGGTAGTCGACGGAGCTAGAGCTGGGTCTCGAGACGTCACGGGGTGACCGGTGCCACATGAAAAGGGCTAGTGGACGAGGGGCAGGGGAGGAATCTGCACTGAAATCACTGTTTGAGTCAGATCTGCATGCATGAGTGTATGAACATTGTTATTGAGATTATTATAATTTGCATGGATTGAATGATTTGAGTGAATCCTGACTGGATGATGTCGTATGAGTGAATTCCGACTAAATGAATATGCATGTATTGATGCTGTTGCTGAGTGCAGTGTGATGCTATGATTGAGAATGTATGTTATTGTACGAATTCTGATCGGATAACGTGGTCTGACTCTTATATTAATTGGCAATATATATATATATATCGTTATGGATTGAACCCGATAAATTATATAATTGAAGATTAAGGTAAAATCTGAGTCAATAGCTGTCATTTTATATGTAAAAGCTCACCCCTACACCATTTTCAGTGTGCGCAGGTTGGACTCGGAAGTGATGACAAGGCCTCAGGTCCGAGTGAGGTGCACTCCGACTGTTGAGTGCTTATTTTGTATTTGTCATGTTTTGTCAGTTGTAGCCTTGGCCAGCTCATAATAGCAGTGTTGTGTAACGAATATGAATATATATATATATATATAAGTAATCTGAGCGATTGTGACCCGAGTGCATGTTTTTATACGTATATAGTTTACGTTGATAGCTTGTGTCTGCATCGGATAACAGGTGCAGAGGAATGAATGATGTTAAGGTACTGGATATTCCGAGTGCATGATTATGTATGTACATATATGTTGTATACGGGTGATTTGTGTCTGGGTAGACTGAGAGGTGTTGATGGATGGAATATTGCTCAGTTAATGATTTTCCGAGTAGAAGTAATTGGGGGAGTCAACTCCGAGTGGGGGCTGCAATTGGCTATGCCTTCTTGTCCGAGTGATGATACTTAAATGGTTTCTGAGTAAAATATCTTAGATGGATCTATACTGTGTAAGATCTAATGGGAGAATCCCCGAGTGATATTGAGGACGGTCATTACCGAGTGAAAAATATAAGTAAAACCCGAGTGAGGAAGAGTTGTATTCCGAGTGAAAACCTCGAGTGATCCTCTTCCGAGAGGAGAGTTAGTGTAGTGGGTTAGAGAGGAATGAATTCTAAGTGTATGGTATTTAAAACCCAAGTGAACCTGGCTTAGACGTTCCGAGCGATGCATGACTATGGGACCCATTCTAAGTGAAGGAGGGTCTACGTGTTCTCCGAGTGAGAAGTGTAAGTATGCCGAGTGATGAGTGTATAAGGGAATTCCGATTGCACCCAAGTTTGATGTATACCGAGTGGGATAACCCATGTTTTCCCGAGTAGATTATTGCGTGGCCTTGTGTATAAGGACATAAGGGGCTAAGTTATAGAATGTAAGTGTATTATGGTTATCTCCGAGCGATTGAGACCCCCTGACTCTAAGTGAATGGATGTTGATACCGAGCGATGGGAATTACCGAGTGTGCTGCTCGCCTCAGCGACTAAGGTGTTCGCCCAGCGAGTGGGTGTTGCTGGAAGGCTCTCGTTTCGATTTCGCTTGAGCGCTGTTGCTCTTCCGTTCGGTTGTTTCTAACTGGTCTCTTTCACTGCTTTCCTTTCCCCTTCTCTTGGTCTCTCGGTTTAATTTTCCCCTTCTTTGGTCGGCTTTTTGCCTCTCTGCCCTTACACTGTTTGCTAATTACTCCAACCATTATTTTGGGTCAGATTATGCACGTTTGGCCGGCTTTTATTTATTTCCTTGCCTTCCTTTCCTCCTCTTTTGGACCCGGTACCATTGGTTTATTTTGGGAAAAATTTTCCCTATTTTGGGTTTTACTTATTTATTAAAATAGGGTGTTACAAGTGGTACCCTAGATGAGAGGGTGAGATAATCCTTATGAGGTTAAGGCATGCATGAGCATTGTTGCATACATAGCATGTCATGCTTAACATGGTACTTGAAAAGTGGTTGTGATCACTTGAGATTTGAAATATAAAGGGCTTGCGAGTTCCTGTGATATAAAGCCGGTGGTTGCGATCACCTGGTGTTTGAAATGAAAGGACCTGCGGGACCATTGAGATTGAATGCCTATGGTTGCCATCACGAGGCAGGAGTACCCCTTACGAGGCGGGAAACCATTGTGAATTGTTAAACGTGGTTGCGATCACGAGAAAGCACCTTGCGAGGCTGCTAGAGGGAGTACCTCTTGCGAGGCGGGAAACCAATGACAATGAATGAATAATTGTGGTGGTTGCGATCACCCGTTGAAATGAAATCGGATCCGTGCATATGCATCTTTAAACACTAGCATGTGCATTAGCCATAGAAGCATGGCATTGAGTGATATCCCTATGAGGAAGTTATGTGAAGTGTATGTGGAATCCTCTGATCACTAACTATAAGTGTGTTCTTAGTTTGATGTGACTTAATGAATCTTTATGGATATGAGTGTTCTATGAATTGGAGGATTGATTGATTTTAGTGTCACTCGAACTCCTTTTGGGAGAAGATGTTTAACTTGCATTCATATGTATATTATCACTAATTGTTGGATTGTTCATCATTGAGAAAGTATACTCACTCTTCATGTGGTCTATCTTTTTAGCTCTTGTGTTATAGGGCTTGACTATGGAGCTCATGTGCGGAGGAATTGTGTGAAGGAAGTTATTTTGGGTAAAGAATGCCTTGGCCGGCAATTGTTTTGATTTTATGGCTTATATGTAATCCTTTGTAATGAATATGCATGATGATTACTTTGTTTAGCCATGAATTTAATGTAAGTAACTTGTAAGTAAGATAGATATATGGATGTTAATTTTGAGAGGTCAGGTAGGAAAGTGAGACCCTAGTGTTTATGGCTCATTTTCATTGGTGACCTTGTCAATGGTTGGATAATGAAATGATGTGATATGTTGTTAGAATTGATGAATAAATGGATTCTTATCTATATTTTATGTTTTATAGAGCATACAAAATGATAGGCTTGATTTTGATGTGATTAATGAATTGAAATGAGAATTGTAGAATATGATACTTGGAACAAGTTCTAAATACTTAATTTGATGTATGGGATACATTAAACTTGTTCAATTTTGCTTTGAATGGATTTTCATGTGTTGAGTTATCAAAAATTACATGTTTCTGCGTACGTATTGATAATCTCGCTTAGGCGAGATGGATTCTCGCTCAAGCGAGAATCCCTTGTATCAGTTATAGGGCCACTGGCCCAATCTCGCTCGAGCAAGAGTGGTTCTCGCTTAGGCGAGATGCCCTTGCTGTTGCTATATGCTTACTGGACAATTTCGCTCGAGCGGGTATGCCTTAGCTCGAGTGAGAGCTGGGTGGAGTTGGTTCTGGGCATGATTCGCTCAGGCGAGCTGGTATCTCGCCCAAGCGAGAATCCCTATACATCAGGTGTTAGCTACTGGACTAATTTCGCTTGAGTGAATGGCCTGTGTTTTTGGAGGCTCGCTCAAGCGAGGGAAACGGGATTGGCTACTGGAGCAATCTCGCTCAAGCGAGCGGGTCTTGCTCAAGCGAGATGGGCATCTGATGCTGTTTTCCTCTTTTTCGCTCAAGCGTGGGTTCCTGGCTCACTCAAGCGTACCACGTGGACTCGCTTGAGCGAGAGTGGCACTCGCTTGAGCGAGTGGTGCCCTCAATCTCCAAAACGCATTTCTCTCATTTAGTTGGCCTTTCTTTGTATCAGATCTCCCTCTTGCATCATCTTAGAAAACTTTTAGATATATTATGAAGTCATTAAATCTCATGATGTTTACCTCTTTAAATCCAATCATATAGCATTAGTTTAATTAATTCTTTCTGCTATTTTTAATTGAGGATTTCTCATTAATTGTTTTTAACTTACCTTCTCATATCTCCATATATGAGATAGGTCTTTCATAGATCCAGGGTGATGAATTAAGTTTCACTACTATATGTCCTTATTAAAAAATGACGGGAAAATCATGAAAAATTTACCCCAATTTTCGGGGTGTCTCAACCTGGTATCAGAGCTTTGTTTGTTCCTTATTGTTATGATTGATTAATATTATCAGAACATGACATGTATATGGTGGATGATTGTCATTGTTATTTGACTTGCATGGATTGATTGTAGATGAAATTTGATTTTATAAGTCTGGCCAAGCTTTCTTCACACTATTCTCCCTCAATGATGAATTCTTATGATTATGTGAATGTATGTGACATCATGATATGATGATATGCTTTTATGAGCTTTAATGTGGATTGGTTGATATTGGACTCCATGATGGAGGGCCATGATTTAACTATATGATGAATTGTTATAGCATGAAACTATAGAGAGGTCTATGAGTTAGTTTACTGATGTTAGTTGAATTTAATGTTATGATTTTAGATATTGTGATGGCTCGTCATCGTCAAGATAACGATGACGCTATAGCTAGAGCTTTGAGTCACTTTGCAGACCTTCTCGAGTCGTAAAACCGTGATAGGCGAGAGGCGGAAAGGAAAACTACTCCTGCTAATCAAGGCACTCAAGGCCTTGACATGTTCTTGAAGCGGAAACCCTCCGAATTTCATGGTGGATTTAGACCCGAGCAAGCTTATGTTTAGATCTAAGATGTTGAGCGGATCTTTGACAGTTTCGAATGCACTGAGCTCCAGAAAATGGAGTATGCTATTTTTATGTTGAGAGATGAAGCTGAGACTTGGTGGAGACTCACCAAGAGTAGGATGATTGCTGCTGTGATTCCCTTGACTTGGGAAAATTTTAAGCTCAAACTCATGAGGAAATATGTACCTGAAAGCTATAAGAGTAAGAAGGAGCTTGAGTTCATGCAACTTAAGCAAGGCACAATGACGGTGGAAGAGTACGCTTTCAAGTTTGAAGAACTCTGTGAATTCTACCATTCTTATCAGCAAGAGGGAACCGAAGCCTCCAAGTGTGTGAAATTTGAGAATGGTCTACGTCCTGATATTCAATGGGCCATATGCCATCAAGAAATTTGAAGTTTCACGATACTTGTGAATAAGTGTCGTATTTATGAAGAACATGCTCCACCTCATCATTCTAAATTTGACTCTAAGTTGAAGGGTCAATCTTCTGGTTTCAAGAAGCAAGGGAATTTCAAAAGGGGACATTTTCAGGGGGGTGCTCATTCTAGTGTCCAGGCGGTGGTTATGGTAATACCTTTGGCTGGGGCAATGCAAATGCCAATGGGCTAAAATGCTATAGGTGTGGTGATCCTCACTATGTTCGCGAGTGTGTTCATCATGATGATGTGGTGTGTTTTAATTGTGATCAAGTGGGACATATCCATCCTGCATGTCTTTTGCTCGCAAGACAGACTTCTATGCAAGCCAATACCCCCAACCGTGCTATTGCTCCCGCTCATGTGAACTGCGGAGGCCACAATGGTGGTCGGGGCCGTGGTAATGGAAAAAATGGCGGTCAAAATAGTGGCCATGGTGGCTATAATGGTGGAAGGCATGGTAATGGTCGTGGTAACGGCAATGGTGCCCGCGATGGAAATGGTGGGAATCCTCAACCAACTGTCAGAAGGGTGTTTGCTGTGACCGGTGAGGAAACAACATAAGCCGATAACTTAGTTGAAAGTAAGTGTGAAATACTAAGAAATTCCATACATGTTATTTATGATTCGGGTGTAACTCATTCTTTTATATTCGAGGATTGTGTTCAACAATTGAGATTGCCTTTGTGTTTAATGAAAAATACACTTATGGTTACCACCCCAACCGGTACTTGTCTCAGATCAGTTAATCGGTGTGATAACGTTGACGTGCTCCTAGAAGGGAGAAAGTTTGTTATGTCTTTGATTTGCCTACCTATAAAGGGATTAGAGATCATTCTTGGTATGGATTGGCTCTCCGCCAATAAGGTTTTGGTTGACTGTCAACAGTGGACTGTTATTTTCCTTTATTTTGATATGGGGAAATTTGATGTGCAAGGTATAGCTTAACTTTGCATATTATTATCTCTTACCGATGGGACAAATGATCCTGATCCCCTTGATATCCTTGTGGTGTCAGAATTTTTGAATGTGTTTCCCGAGGAGGTACCCGGTTTGCCACCTCCACGGGAAGTCAAATTTGCTATTGATCTGATTCCCGGTGCGGAACCGGTGTCTATCACTCCTTATAGGATATCTCCTATGGAGTTGGCTGAACTTAAGAAGCAAGTTGAGGAGTTACTTGAAAAAGAATTTGTTCGACCCAGTGTATCACCCTGGGGGCTCCTGTTTTATTGGTTAAAAAGAAGGATGGAACCATGCAGTTATGTGTTGATTACTGCCAGCTGAACAAGATGACAATAAATAACAGATATCCATTGCCTCGTATCGATGATCTATTGGATCCATTAAAAGGTGCTGTGGTGTTTTCGAAGATTGATTTGCGTTCTGGCTACCACCAAATTTGGGTAAAAACCGAGGACATTCCGAAGACTGCTTTTAGGACGCGATATGGCCATTATGAGTATGTTGTAATGCCATTCGGAGTGACTAATGCTCCAGCTGTGTTCATGAGTTATATGAACTGCATCTTTCATGATTACCTTAATCGTTTTGTTGTTGTATTCATTGACGACATCTTGGTGTATTCCAAGAGCCGTAAGGAACATGAGGAACATTTGAGGCTGGTGTTGAACATTCTTAGAGAGAATCAGTTGTACGCTAAGCTCTCTAAATACGCTGATAAGCGTCCAGTTTCTTGGACATGTGATATCCAAAGAAGGTGTTTCAGTGGATCCTTCTAAGGTTAAGGTCGTCATGGCATGGCCTAGACCTATATCGGTTACTGAAATCCGAAGTTTCCTTGGACTTGCCGGTTATTATCGGAGGTTCATCGAAGATTTTTCTCGTCTTGCTAAACCTTTGACAAATTTGACAAGAAAGAACCAACCGTATGTGTGTACGGTCGAGTGTGAAAGATGTTTTGAAGAGTTAAAAATAAGACTCACTTTTGCGCCTATTTTGGCATTGCCTGATTTACAAGAAGACTTTGTAGTATACTGTGATGCTTCCAAGCATGGTCTTGGATGCGTTTTGATGTAGAAGGAATGTGTTATAGTATATGCTTCATGCCAATTAAAACCTCATGAAGGTAACTACCTGACTCACGACTTGGAGTTGGTGGCGGTTGTGTTCGCCTTGAAGATTTGGTGTCATTATCTCTATGGTTCGAGGTTCATGGTCTTTAACAATCACAAAAGCTTGAGATACCTCTTTGATCAAAAGGAATTGAATATGCACCAAAGGAGATGGATGGAATTCTTGAAGGACTATGATTTTGAATTGATGTATCATCCGGGGAAGGCTAATATAGTTGTAGATGCTCTTAGTCGGAAGTCTTTATATATGTCAGTCATGATTGTCAAGGAATTTGAATTGATTGAGGAATTTCGAAACTTGAATGTTAGGACCGAAATTCAATCTTCCCAGAAGTTGTGTTTTACTACACTAAAGATATATAATGAGTTTTAGAGCTTGTGAAAAAGAAATAAGAAGATGATGATTACTTACAAGAGATGAAAAGATCTCAATGTGATGGGAAAAATTTATTTCTTGTTGAGGGTGTTAATGGTTAATGGCATGTAAAAGGTCGTATGTATGTTTCTTCATTTGGAGATTTGAGATATACGGCGCTGGAGGAGGCACAAAAAATCATTTTTAGTATTCACCCTGGTGCGACCAAGATGTACCAAGACATAAAGAATAATTTTTGGTGGCCCGGAATGAAATGTGATATTGCCAACTTTGTAGCTTCGTGCCTTATTTGTCAGAAGGTGAAGGTAGAACATCAGAGACCTTCAGGTTCTTTGAGGCCACTTGATATCCCCATTTGGAAGTGGGATGCGATTACTATGGACTTTGTATCCGGCTTACCTAGGACAAGGTCTAGATATGATGGAATCTGGGTGATTATGGATCGCTTAACAAAGAGCGCGCATTTTCTACCAATCAGTATGAAGATTTCCTTACAGGATTTGGCACAGTTATACATCAAAGAAATTGTGAGGTTGCATGGTGTGCCATCAAGTATTGTTTCGGATCGTGACCCCCAATTTACTTCCCGATTTTGGGGGAGCTTACATGAAGCGATAGGTTCTAAACTAAAGCTAAGCTCGGCGTACCATCCTCAGACTGATGGACAATCTGAGAGGACTATTCAGAGTCTTGAAGACTTATTGCGTGCTTGTGTTTTGGAGCACGGTGGTTCATGGGAGAAATATTTGCCTCTGATCGAATTTACTTACAATAACAGCTTTCATTCTAGTATTGGCATAGCACCATATGAGGCGTTATATGGAAGGAAGTGTCGAACTCCTTTATATTGGCTTGAAGTTGGTGAGAACTTGACCTTAGGGCCTGAGATTGTTGAAGAGACCACTGAACAAATTAAGATGATCCAAGAGAAGATGAAAATCGTGCAAGACCGGCAGAAGAGCTATTATGACAAGAGGAGGAAGCCACTTGAGTTTCAAGTTGGCGATCATGTGTTCCTACGAGTTTCGCGTAATAAGGGTATTGGAAGAGCCTTGAAGAGCAGAAAATTAAGCCCTAAGTTCATTAGACCTTATGAGATCTTGGAGCGAATTGGAGATGTTGCTTATCGGATTGTGCTCCCTCCACATCTTGTAAATCTACATAATGTGTTCCACGTGTCGCAGTTGAGGAAGTATATTCATGATCCCTTACACGTGATCTCTATTGATGATGTTGATGTGCAGGATGACTTGTCCATTCCTCCTGTTTTGGTACGCATCGTCGAGTATTCCATGAAGAGATTGCAGAATAAAATGGTACCTTTGGTGAAGGTAGCATCGAAGCATGAAACGTGGAAACACTCAATTGGGAACGCGAAGATGATATTCGGGAACGGTACCCTCACGTATTCGAATCCGGTATGTCAAATTTCAAGGACGAAATTTTTTTTAGGTGAGGTGGATTGTAACATCCCAAATTTTAAAAATAGAGAATTTATTTAAAGCAATAAATATTGAATCATTGAATAATTAAATACGAATTATTAATATCCTAAAATATTAGAAGTAATTAAATTAAGATTTTTAGGGACTATTAGTAATTTATTGGAACCGAATAATCAGAAAACTGACCCGGTTAAAATATGAGTGGCACACCAAGTATCTCTGATTGAGATGCCGTTGGTCAGGGCTGTAGATAATATTAATGGGAATCCAAATATGTCTTCGAAATAATTTTAGAATGAGTATTGAGCCCGAACAGAGAACCTGTTTGTTAAAAACCGGTAAAATTTAAATGAATGAAGTTAAAATTAAAACAAAAGCTCACCATTTCACTTTTCTTTTCTCATGACCTTCTCTCCCTTGGCAAAGTCACCCTTCACTCTTCTTTCTCTTCTAAACTCCCTCACTCACCTTCATCTTCTTCTTCTCCAAAGAAAAACCTAAACTAAGTGGTTCCCTTCCTATCAATTTTCGTTTTCTTCATTGGGCAAGGAGGAGACTATGGAAGCTTGAAGCTCCTCCCATTCTTCTCCATTTTTGTTATCTTCTTCCTCTCCCTTGGCTCTCATTTTCGTTTCTTGATTGAGGTAAGCTCTTTCTTATTTTGTTAGTGTTTGAACCCTAGAATATGAATTATTAAGGCTTGGGAAAGTATTAGGTGTATATGGGTTATTGGGAGAATCCTTAAATATGAAAACCCTAAGGTGGGGTGTTGTGAATGTGAGTTCTTATGAGCCTTGGAGAGGGTACACGAAAATATGGATGGGAAGATGATGAACCATATGCATTTGTGATGTTTGTTGGGTTTTTAATAAAACCCTAACCTATGAATTTGAGGGAAATATATAATGTAGAAGGGTTAGCATTTATTGATGAGAGAAGTGTTATAAATGATGAGGTATTGGTATTTAGTGATGATTTATAATATTGGTTGAAAGCCATAAATGAAAAACCCACTTAAAATAAGTTGAATGTGAGATTTGTATATGTGGTAACCTAACTAATTAGGTTGTTGCCTTGGTAATAATGGATTGTGATAAAAGGGAAGGAATTCTCAAAGCCTAATTAGGCAAATGAATAAAACCTATAAATAGTTTCTACATGATGAGAATCATGTGTACATATATATATATATATATATATATATATATATATATTGAAGTGGTGTTTGAATGAATGATTGATGTGGTCCTAAAATTGAATGGTATAGGACTTGATACCACTTGTGAGGCGGGAAAATCAAACATGGAAGTCTACTTCTCTTGAGATAGGAGAGGGGTGTATTTTCTAAATGTATGAAACTTTGTATATTGATAATGTATGTATTGACGCCATGTTGTATGTTGCTCCTTGAATGGATGTAATGCTTTATTTGTGTGACATGAAATAGAGATTGAATCTTGTGACGATTGGTTTTGAAATGGCATATATATATATATATATATATTTGTTTATGTGGGATTAATATTGTGATTGAGTATGAGTGGTACCCTAGATGAGAGGGTGAGATAATCCTTATGAGGTTAAGGCATGCATGAGCATTGTTGCATACATAGCATGGCATGCATAACATGATACTTGAAAAGTGGTTGTGATCACTTAAGATTTGAAATATAAAGGGCTTGTGAGTTCCTGTGATGTTGAGCCGGTGGTTGCAATCACCTGGTGTTTGAAATGAAAGGACCTGCGGGACCATTGAGATTGAATGCTTGTGGTTGCCATCATGAGGCGGAATTACCCCTTGCGAGGCGGGAAACCATTGTGAATTGTTGAACATGGTTACGATCACGAGAAAGCACCTTGCGAGGCTGCTAGAGGGAGTACCCCTTGCGAGGTGGGAAACCAATAAGAATGAATGAATAATTATGGTGGTTGCGATCACCTGTTGAAATGAAATCGGATCCGAGCATATTCATCTTTAAACACCAGCATGTCCATTAGCCCTAGAAGCATGGCATTGAGTGATATCCCCATGAGGAAGTTATGTGAAGTGTATGTGGAATCCTTTGATCACTAACTATAAGTGTGTTCTTGGTTTGATGTGACTTAATGAATCTTTATGGATATGAGTGTTCTATGAATTGCAAGATTGATTGATTTTAGTGTCACTCGAACTCCTTTTGGGAGAAGATGTTTAACTTGCATTCATATGTATATTATTACTAATTATTGGATTATTCATCATTAAGAAAGTATACTCCCTCTCCATGTGGTCTATCTTTTTAGCTCTTGTGTTGTAGGCCTTGACTATGGAGCTCATGTGTGGAAGAATTGTGTGAAGGAAGTTATTTTGGGTAAAGAATGCCTTGGCCGGTAATTATTTTGATTTTATGGCTTATATGTAATCCTTTGTAATGAATATGCATGATGATAACTTTGTTTAGCCATGAATTTAATGTAAGTAACTTGTAAGTAAGATAGATATATGGATGTTAATTTTGAGAGGTCATATAGGAAAATGAGACCCTTGTGTTTATGGCTCATTTTCATTGGTGACCTTGTCAATGGTTGGATAATGAAATGATTTGATATGTTGTTAGAATTGATGAACGAATGGATTCTTATCTATATTTTGTGTTTTATAGAGCATACAAAATGATAGGCTTGATTTTGATGTGATTAATGAATTGAAATAAGAATTGTAGAACATGATACTTGGAACAAGTTCTAAATACTTAATTTGATGTATGGGATACATTAAACTTGTTCAATTTTGCTTTGATTGGATTTTCATGTGTTGAGTTGTCAAAAATTACATGTTTCTGCGTACGTACCGGTAATCTCGCTCAGGCGAGATGGATTCTCGCTCAGGAGAGATGGATTCTCGCTCAAGCGAGAATCCCTTGTATCAGTTATAGGGCCACTAGCCCAATCTCGCTCGAGCGAGAGTGGTTCTCACTTAGGCGAGATGCCCTTGCTGTTTGTATATGCTTACTGGATAATTCTCACTCGAGCGGGTATGCCTTCGCTCAAGCGAGAGCTGAGTGGAGTTAGTTCTGGGAAAGATTCGCTCAGGCAAGCTGGTATCTCGCCCAAGCAAGAATCCCTATACATTAGGTGTTAGCTACTGGACTAATTTGGCTTGAGTGAATGGCCTGTGTTTTTGGAGGCTCGCTCAAGCGAGGGGAAACGGGATTGGCTACTGGAGCAATCTCACTCAAGCGAGCAGGTCTCGCTCAAGCGAGATGGGCATCTGATGTTGTTTTCCTCTTTTTCACTCAAGCGTGGGTTCCTGGCTCGGTCAAGCGTACCACGCGGACTCGCTCGAGCGAGAGTGGCACTCGCTTGAGCAAGTGGTGCCCTGAATCTCCAAAACATATTTCTCTAATTCAGTTGGCCTTTCCTTGTATCAAATCTCCATCTTGCATCATCTTAGAAATATTTTAGACATATTATGAAGTCATTAAATATCATGATGTTTACCTCTTTAAATCCAATCATATAACATTAATTTAATTAATTCTTTCCACTATTTTTAATTGAGGATTTCTCATTAATCGTTTCTAACTTACCTTCTTATATCTCTATATATGAGATAGGTCTTTCATAAATCCATGGTGATGAATTAAGTTTCACTACTATATGTCTTCTTTAAATAATAACGGGAAAATCATGAAAAATTTACCCCCAAATTTCAGGGTTTCTCAAAGTCTGGCAGGAAAGAAATATGGATTTATTATTGTTGATGACTACACCAGATTAACCTGGGTATACTTCCTAGCCCACAAGGATGAGTCCATCAAAGTATTTAAAATCTTTTACAAGAGAGTTCAAAATGAGAAAGGATACTGTATTGGTACAATAAGAAGTGATCATGACAAAGAGTTTCAAAATGAAATTTTTGAAAAATTCTGCAATGTCTCTGGAATAACTCATAGTTTTTCCTCACTAAGAACTCCTCAACAAAATGGAGTTGTGGAAAGGAAAAATAGATCTCCGCAATAAATGGCCAGAACCATGCTTTGTGAAAATGATCTTCTAAAATATTTCTAGGCAGAAGCTGTGAGTACTTCTTGTTATATTCAAAATAGAGTTTTTATCAAACCAATACTTAATAAGACTCCCTATGAATTGTGGAAGGGTAGAGAACCTAAAATTTCTCATTTTCATCCTTTTGGGTGCACTTATTACATTCTGAACAACAAGGACTATCTTGGGAAATTTGATTCAAAGTGTAACAAAAGTATATTCATGGGATATTCTACTACATCAAAATCCTACAGGGTATTTAATACTTGAACTCAAACCATAGAAGAATTTATGCATGAAAGATTTGATGAGCTTCAAAAGACTAATAAAAGGCTGGTAGATCTAAATTTTGATGATGCAGGAATACAACAAGAAGAAGAGTAATCAAAAGATCCATCTACTGAAGATGCTCAACCGAATTTAACAAATTATGAAAAGACTGAACAAGATCCAACCCTTGAACGTGAAAAGCCAAAAGAATGGAAATTCAAGGTTATCATCCTTTAAACCTTATTATTGGAGACCAAGCTGCTAGAGTAAGAACCAGATCAAGCCTTCATAATCAATCAACAGTTGCTCTCATCTCAGAAATAGAACCAAAGAACATCCAAGAAGCACTAAAGGATACAAATTGGATTCTTGCCATGCAAGAAGAACTCAATCAATTTGAAAGAAACAAAGTGTGGACACTTGTTCCAAAAGCCAAAGATAAAGGTATTATTGGTACTAAGTGGGTATTCAGACACAAGTTAGATAAATATGGAAAAGTCATTCGAAACAAAGCAAGATTGGTGGCTCAGGGATATAATCAACAAGAAGGTATAGACTTCACTCAAACCTTTACTCTTGTAGCCAGACTTGAGGCTATCAGGATATTTCTTGCATTTACAGCTTTCAAAGGTATTACATTATATCAGATGGATGTAAAGAGTGCTTTTCTGAATGGTTTTATCGAAGAAGAAGTTTATGTAAAATAACCTCTTAGTTTTGAAGATACCTCTATTCCTAACCATGTTTTTAAACTAAGCAAAGCACTGTATGGTCTGAAATAAGCTCCCAGAGCTTGGTACGACAGACTCAACAAATTTCTTATTTCAAAAGGCTTTAGAAGAGGACAAGTTGACACAACCCTCTTCAGAAAAGGCACTAAGAATCACTTTATTATTGTACAGATCTATATGGATGATATTGTTTTTGGTGCTACTATTGATAGTCTGTGTAAAAAATTTTCAACAATAATGCAAGTAGAAGTTGAAATGAGTATTATGGGAGAACTTAAATTCTTCTTAGGCCTTCAAATTCAATAGACTAGTGATGGAATTTTTATTCATCAACAAAAGTACAACAAGGAACTACTTCAAAAATTTAAAATGGCTAATGCCAAGCCCATGAGTACTCCTATGTATCCCAACTGTACTATAAATAAAGATGAGTCTGGTACATCAGTGGATCAGACCTTATATTAAGGAATGATTGGTTCACTCTTATATCTTACATATAGCAGACCTGCCATAATTTTAGTGTATGTGTATGTGTAATATATCAATTAGATCCCAAGGAATCACACTTGTCTGCAGTGAAGAGGATTCTAAGATATCTTGTTGGAACAACTAAGCTAGGGTTCTTCTACAAATGAATAGACTTTTTCTCTCTTTCTGGATTCTGTGATGCAAGAGATCGACTTGATAGAAAAAGTACCAGTGGCGGATGTCACTTCTTAGGGAAAAACTTAATTTCATGGAGCAACAGAAAGCAAAATTCCATTGCACTTTCAACTGCTGAAGTAGAATATATGTCTGTAGCTGGGTGTTGCTCTCAACTTCTTTGGATCAAATATCAACTTGAGGATTACTCAATCAAAGAAAACAAAATCCCAGTCTTTTATGATAATACAAGTGCAATAAACCTCTAAAAGAATCCTATTTAGCACTCCAAAGCGAAGCACATTGAAGTCAAATATCACTTCATTCGTGATCATGTGCAAAAAGGCACTCTGGACCTAACATTTGTGGACACAGATCATCAATGGGCAGACATCCTCACCAATCCTCTAGCAGAGGCCAGGTTTAATTTCATTAAGCATAATTTAAATTTAAAAATTATTGCCTAAATAGTCTGCTCTATGTATCAGTCTACTATACATTGCCTTGTTTGACTTCACACTCTGAGAGACCTTCAATAGAAAATATTTTTCAGTTTCTACTTTCTAAAACGTGGCAACAGTTATCACACTTTAGTATAACCACTCTCTGAATACACTTTCTCTCTCTTCTAGTGCAACTTTTTATAAACGTCCCCTCACTTTTACTCCTTCCCACCGTTTTTCATTATATCTCTCTCTTCCACTTCTCTTTTGAAAATTTCTTCTTTCTTTTGAAAAACTCTTTTCTTCTCTTCTCACTAAAGAAATAGCATTCAAAGTCTCCAACATTGTTGAATCCTCGATTCTCAACCTCAAGCAGCACAAGCTAGAAAGACGTGATATCTCTGAAGAACTCGATGGCATTGGTTGGACTCAGTTTTGTCTTGATCAGACTCCCTACTCTCCATCTATGGTTCTTGATTTCTATAACACCATCTTAGTGGACAAATCCCGATTTTTTGTCCTTGGTACTCTTCAGGGTAAACCCATTGAAATCTCTATGGACCTTATTGCTACTGTTACTGGATATCCCAATATAGGGGAGATGTACAATGAGTTCTTCGAATTCAATGTGGTTTCTTCCCTGGAGATCAATAAACTGTTGTATGGAAATCAACATCCGGTCAAGTTTGCATCTAGGTCTCTCCTCCCAAAGGCTAAAATGCTACACCTTATGATGAAATAAATATTTTACCCTAGAAAAAGTACGAAGGACACTGTCACCAAGCTTGATCATTTTTGCATGTATCAAATGCTCTCCAAAGAGAAGGTTAGCTTGCCTAACATCTTCATGACATATTTAATTTCATCCATAGGGAAGAAACAAAACAAGATTCCTTATCCAGCCATCCTTATGAAAGTCTTTGAACTTGAAAATGTTCAACCAACATCAGTATCAGACTTGGTACCCCTTCCATGATGGTTAGTAAGTTACCTGCCTTCTCCTCTGCATATACTTCATCTTCAAATACTACTTTGACCCTCTAAAAGAAGAAGAAAAAGGCTGTTCCTTCGAATAAACAAAAGCTTAATCCATCTCGCAAACCAAGTACTCACTCCATTAAGAAGCCAAGGAGGTTGGTTCTTGAAGAGTCTGATGCCCCCTCTGACAACCCAGACTCACCATCTACTCGAGCACCCGTCTCCTCTCCGATTGCTTCTCCAACAACTAAGGGTTCTCCGGACCCTAATGATCAACTACCTATTAGAATACTACAACATCGTCCGATCAAAAAGAAGCCTACAAAGTGTATCAAGGTTTCTGTAGTCAAAGCCTCACAGACTCAAATTCCTCTATTTCACCCATCGTTTGAGTCTCATTTAAAGCCACTTTCTGATGAAGAAACCATGGCTATATTCACTTTTGTTTTCACTATCTTGCATCTTGATGTCACTATCTTGGACTGGACTCCCTCAGACTAGAAATCCAAATTCAATGAGCTTTGAACTGACTATCAAAGAGTCATGGCTGACAATCATGATACATTAAAGAATATGGTGGCTATCTTGTATATGCTCACTATCTTTGCTTTATGCGTGGATACCTACGACACCATCGCCTCTCCAAAGTCTGCACCTAGGAACATCTTGATTGGCTTAATCAATTCTACGCCTCTATTGCTTTCTATCGTAGTGACAAGAGTGCCTTCAAAGCTTCACTTAAGCGAAAAAAGTCTCCTTCCTCTAACACATCTCACAAAAGGCTAAGGTCTGAACCCCTACCTTCCCCAGACTCTGCTCCCTCCTCTCCTCATGCTATTCCTCTTGCCATTTTTCCTCTACCATTACCTCACCCAACCTCTCCCCTAGCTATTTTTCCCTGTTTTCCAATCTCCATTGTTGTTCACAAGTCTCGCCTTCCCCCTCTTCTCAAACACTACCCCACCTTACCTTAATATTTTGATTTCAAACCTTTGCTTGACACCTCTGACCCTGCCTATTTTACCCCTTAAAATCAAGTCATTATGAATCATCATCCCTTTGATCTATACAGACTTCATATTCGCCCGTTTTCCCCTAAAGGTTATCCTCATCTTCCCATTGAACGGCTTCTTGGCTTCCTAGACTTGTTCTCTGATGATGACCTGGGGATGTATCATGTGCTTGAAGCTGAGCAAACATGTATGGCTCGTGATCTTAAGCATGGCTTCATCACTCTCAATGATGTCTCCATCAAAAACTGCATTGTCGCTACTCCCTAGAAGAAGATTCTTTTTGATGTTCCATGACCTCCTCCTCCTGCTAAATGGATCTCTTTAGGTAGACTCAAGAAACCAATGCCTCATAAGACTAAGAAGAAAAAGGGTGCCTTTCAGCCCAAGCAACTATCCGTTGCAACTATCAAAAGGTTTTGGACCATGCCCAATCCCACTAAAGCTCACACAGATGCCCTATGGTTCCATTTTCTCTGGACTTTCCAGGAAGAACCTTCCTGTTCTTATTCTCATCTTCCTATAATCTAATGTTTTTATATCGTCCCTCTTTGATTAACTTTCCTTCCCCCTATCTATTTGTGTTTTAAACTCATTTTTTCACTGTTCTTTCATCTGCTACTTTCCCTCTTTTCACTTCCAGTCTTACTCGCAATCTATTTTTTGAGTCTTGATGATGTTCTTGCTTTTGTTGATTACAAAAGGGGGAGTTAGTGTAGATGTCTTTTTTTATTGTTCAAAGAATGATACGTATTGTATGAACTATCTTGATTAATGAAGAATCCGCTTATTTTATTTCGACTTTATCATTCTTATGATTCTATGTTACTCTAATGATAAAATTCTTCCCATGAAAAGACTTGATGTTTGTTATCAATAAATAGGGGGAGATTGTTGAGAAAAAATCTAGAAAAAAAATATAAGTCTTAAGTATTGTTGGACCAGACCCTAGACTTTATGATTTGTTTATATCAATCATCAAGTATTTTCTCTAAAAGAATAAAGTCTAAACTGCTTATAGCATTTTCTTTTAACAGTAAAAGTAATTTCTAGATACGAAGATCATGTTGTAAAAACAAAGGGGGATTGTATGTTCTAAAAGTCTAGTAGAACAACAAAAGTCTGATAGAAGCATCTTGAATAAAGAATTCCTCATCAATGTTCAAAAAATCTATTTTGGTGATGCTTCGAGAAAAATAATAGTACCATATTTGTGTGCTTATCATTAAAGAACAAAAAGAATAAAATCAACATAAGCAGCAGCTGCCAGCGTACCTACTTCTGCGAACTCTAATCATAATTCAGAAAACTTTTCTAGACATCTCTAAAAATAATTTCTCATTTAATCAAGGATAAGTTCACGAAGGGTTTTGTACATGGAAATGCATGAGAAACAATTTTCGTGAAAATATCAAAATATGATTCAGACCTCTCTTAAGCTTTGATTCAACTTTGAGGTCTGATCTCCACAAGCCTTTGGCAAAATACCTTTAAAGGATTTCCAACGTATATATCTCCTCTCAAGAAGTGTCAACGATTATTACCTTCAAGCTTCTATAAATATCAAGGAAGTTTGAACATTCAAATAGAGTGAACATATCCAAGAAGAAAGCTTCTCTATTCTATCATTCAATCTTAGTTCACTTTCTTGTAAAAAGACAAAGACCCTTATTATTCTCTAGCTTTGCCTCTAGCAGACTCTGGTCTTGTGTCAAAAATATGTAGTGTTCGATCTCTAATTTGCCTATCATTTTTTCACACACTAAGTTCTTAGAACATTTTTCTTGTTACTGATTGTATAAGTTTGGTAAGTTACCAGAACTAGTTTGAGTATTAGGAAACATATTGGCCTGAAGAGGCTTTCAAAAGAATACTAGGGTTAAGCCAGGAGTGGCTTATTAAAAAGAATACTTGGGTTGAGCCAGAAGTGGCTTGTTGAAAAGAATACTTGGTGCCCGAGGCTTATTGCAAAGAATACTGGATGTAGCTTCTGAGTCGGAAGTAAACTAGTAAAAATTCTATTGTTGATTCTCTTTTTTGCTTTATTAAGTGATTAACTTTATTTTGTTTGAAATTTACTCAAAAGAGTCTAAGACTATTCAACTCCCTCTTCTAAGTTTGACTCTGAACCATGAATTGGTATCAGAGTTTGGGTTGATCATTCCGTCGAGTGAAAAGGATCTAGATCCATCGTAGTCTCTCAAAGTAATCAATTGATCATAAAAGGATCCTCCATCAACAGACCCCCAGCCTTTTTTAGGGAAGATTATCCTTACTTGAAGGATAGGATGGAAATGTTCATAAACTCCACTCAATACATTCTCTGGGCGGTCATCATTAACAGAGACTATAGATCTCCTATAAATGGTGAAGGACAACGTAAAACTAAAAATAAATGGAGCTCTAATGAAATTAAAAAATGGAGATAAATGCCAAAGCCAGATTTCTTCTCACATGCGTTCTTATGAAGTCTGAATACAACAAGGTATTCAATTACAAAACAGCGAAAGAAGTCTGGGATGCTCTGTAATGCAACTGTGAAGGAACGTCAAATGTCAAAAGATCTAAGAAGATATTGTTAACTAAATAATATGAAAACTTCAAAATGGAGAAACATGAGTCAGTAGATCAAATGTTTGGAAGATTTCAAACTTTTAAATGGTTTGAAAAATCTTGGAACTACTCTCTCTATAAAAGACATAAATGTTAAGCTTCTTGGATGCTTGCATGAAAGGTTCAATACTAAATGCTCTGCCTTAGAAGAAGCTAAGGATTTGAGCACTTTTTCTCTGGATAAGTTGCTTGGAGTTCTTAGAGTTCATGAGCTAAAGATGAAGCAGAAGAAGACCAGCAAATCTGCTTCTACTAAAAGCATCGCCTTGAAATTTGATGACATGAAAAAGGAAAGGGTCTCAAAGTTGAAGAGTCATCTAGTTATGAACCAGACTCTGGTGACTCAGATAATGACACCTATGAAGAATTGGCTCTTATAACCAAGAGATTTCATAAGTTACTAAGGAAGAAAAAGCTTAAACTTGAAACTTTTCAAAACAAAGACTACAAAGGTAAAAGTCAATTTAAATTTAAAACTGATAAAACTGTCTTAGAATGTTTTAATTGTAGAAAGTTAGGACACATAAAAGTAGAATGTCCTCTTCTAAACAAAGATAGAAGGGACAAAAGAGAAAGAAGGAAATTTCCAAAGAAACAAAAAGGTCTGATCACGTGGGATAATGAAGAATCATCCAGCTCAGAAGAGTCTGATGAAGAAAGTGAGTTAGCCCAAATCTGCCTCATGACGAACAAAGAAATGAACTCAGACGCAAGCCTCAATGACTCGGACTTTGAAGAAGTAAGTTACTCAGAACTTAAACAAAATTATGATGTGTTATTTAATGATTTTTTTAAATTGTTAAAAAGCTTCAAGAAACTTAAGCTAAAGCATGTTGATATGATAACTGATTTGAAAATCAAATTTCATTATTGAAAAAAGAAAAACATAACACAAACATTTAAAGAGAAAATGAAATGAATCTTGAAGAATTAAATAAAATTAGGAAAGAAAATATCTCACTAAAAAAGGGCCTTGAAAAATCTAAAACCTACTGTGACTCTCAGGATAAAGAAATTATTAGGTTAAAAAATATGTCAACTCTCTTACTACAGATCTAGGAAAATTTGTTACTAGCACTAAAAACTTGAATGCTCTTCTAGGAACATCCAAAGGAAATCAAAAGGGCTTGGTCTAGGTTTTGTGAATAAGAAAAATGTTTCCAAATCTAAAGCTCTTAAACATCCTTCAGCTCTTACATTTGTTCTAGAAAAACAAAGAATCATTAAGTGTAATTACTGTTAAAATCACGGTCATTCTATAAATGAGTGCAGGAAAACAAAAAAAAGGAATGAAAAATTTACTAACCATTTAGGACCCAGAAAAATATGGGTACCAAAATCATTAAACATTCCTTTTACAGATATGTTTAAAATCAAAAACAAAAACTCTGCAATCGTATCTGGACAATGAATGCTTGCATCACATGACAGGAAAAAGGTCTATGTTTCTAGACCTGGAAAAATTTAAAGGAGGATTTGTCACTTTTGGAGGGAACCAGACTAGAAGAATCATTAGGTCTGGTAAAGTTGGTAAATTTCCCTCACCTGTCATTGAAAATGTATTCCTAGTGGAAGGTTTGAAACACAACCTACTGAGCATCAGTCAATTTTATGATAGTGGGTACCAATTTTCTTTTGACAAGAATAAGTGTATGATTATCAATCGTGACGGAACCATACTCTTTAGTGCAAACACACACAATAACCTTTATAAGCTAGACTTGAGCAAACTAAAAGATCAAAATGTAAAATGTCTATTTTCAAATTCTGAAGAAAAATGCATCTGGCATAAAAAGCTTAGACATATAAGTTTCAAACTTATCTCAAAACTTCACAGAAAGGATCTTGTCAAAGGATTACCAAAAATTTCCTTTAACATCTCCCTACCATGTGAAGCATGCCAGAGTGGGAAACAACACAAAACTTCATTTAAAAACAAAGATGTTCTTTCTACATCCAGACCTTTAAAATTATTACATCTAGATCTATTTGGTCCATCTCAAATACAAAGTCTGGCAGGAAAGAAATATGGATTTGTTATTGTGGATGACTACACCAGATTAACCTGGGTATACTTCCTAGCCCATCAAAGTATTTAAAATCTTTTGCATGAGAGTTCAAAATGGGAAACGATATTGTACTGGTACAATAAGAAGTGATCATGACAGAGGGTTTGAAAATAAAATTTTTGAAAAATTCTGCAATGAGTCTGGAATAACTCATAGTTTTTCTTCACCAAGAACTCCTCGACAAAATGTAGTTGTGGAAAGGAAAAATAGATCTCTGCAAGAAATGCCCAGAACCATGCTTTGTGAAAATAATCTTCCAAAATATTTTTGGGTAGAAGCTGTGAGTACGTCTTGTTATATTCAAAATAGAGTTTCTATCAAACCAATACTTAATAAGACTCTATGAATTATGGAAGGGTAGAAAACCCAAAATTTCTTATTTTCATCCTTTTGGGTGCACTTGGTGCATTTTGAACACCAAGGACTATCTTGGGAAATTTGATTCAAAGTGTGACAAAGGTATATTCATAGGATATGCTACTACATTAAAATCATACAAAGTATTTAACACTCAAACTCAAGCCATAGAGGAATCTATGCATGTAAGATTTGATGACCTTCAAAAGGCTAACAGGAGATTGGCAGATCTAGAATTTGATGATGTAGGAATACAATAAGAAGAAGAGTAATCAAAAGATCTACCTACTGAAGTTGGTCAAATAAATTTAAAAAACTATAAAAAAAACTGAACAAGATCCAACCCTTGAACTTTAAAAGCCTAAAGAATGAAAATTCAAGGTTTATCATCCTTCAGACCTTATTATTGGAGACCAAGCTGCTGGACTAAGAACCAAATCCAGCCTTCATAATCAATCAATAGTTGCTTTCATCTCGGAAATAGAACCAAAGAACATCCAAGAAGCACTAAAGGGTACAAATTGGATTCTTACCATGGAAGAAGAACTCAATCAATTTGAAAGAAACAAAGTATGGACACTTGTTCCAAAACCCAAAGATAAAGGTATTATTAGTACTAAGTGGGTATTCAGAAACAAGTTAAAAGAAGATGGAAGATTCATTCTAAACAAAGCAAGATTGGTGGCTCAGGGATATAATCATCAAGAAGGTATAAACTTCACTGAAACCTTTACTCCTGTAGCCAGACTTGAGGCTATCAGGTTGCATTTGTAGCTTTCAAAGGTATTACATTATATCAGATGGATGTAAAGAGTGCTTTTCTGAATGGTTTTATTAAAGAAGAAGTTTATGTAAAATAGCCTCCTAGTTTTGAAGATACCTCTTTTCCTAACCATGTTTTTAAACTAAGTAAAGCACTGTATGGTCTGAAACAAGCTCCCAGAGCTTGGTATGATAGACTCAGCAAATTTCTTATTCCAAAAGGCTTTACAAGAGTATAAGCTAACACAACCCTATTCAGAAAAGGCACTAAGAATCACTTTATTATTGTACCGATCTAGGTGGATGATATTGTTTTGGTGCTACTGATGATAGTCTGTGTAAAAATTTTTCAACAATAAGGCAAGCATAATTTCAAATGAGTATGATGGGAGAACTTAAATTCTTCTTAGGCTTGCAAATTCAATAGACTAGTCATGGAAATTTCATTCATCAACAAAAGTACACCAAGGAACTACTTTAAAAATTTAAAATGGCTAATGCTAAGCCCATGAGTACTCCTATGCATCCAACTGTACTATAAATAAAGATGAGTCTTATACAGCAGTGGATCAGACCTTATATCGAGGAATGATTGGTTCACTCTTATATCTTACATATAGCAGACCTGACATAATGTTTAGTGTATGTGTATATGCAAGATATCAATTAGATCCCAAGGAATCATGTAACATCCCTATTTTTATTTTTATATTAAAATTTTGAAGGAATTAAATTATGGTTCTTCAGAACTTTTTAATCTACATATCATTTATGATTTTTTGGAATTTTTTGGAATTTTTTCATTATTTTAATAAAATATTTTTAAATAATTTTAAATTCATATAAGTGACTTAAAATTAAAAATATTTATAAGAAAATAAAGTTAAATTATAAGAAAATATTCTAAAATCTATTTCAAGTAGACTTATATAAAAATGATTGGTTTGAGAAAAATCTTGATTTTTTCCAATCGTTAAAAAATTAGAAACGTATCAATAAATTTTTATTAACAGAAAATTTTAGATTTTTAAAATTTAAACATTATATTACTTATTATAAAATTATTGAGGACTGGTATAATATCGCTAAATTTCAAAAAGAACTAATTTTGAATATTTAAAACATACCAAGTGAAAGGTTACTATTTGGCTTAATAATTCAGCCGACATTTACTATGCAAAACAGTGTGCATGAACAAAAATTTCAAAGGTTGCACAGTAACCAGGAACAAAATTTTCAATTCTTGCACAGTACTTTTATATTAAAATATTCAAATACATAGTAATTTCTTTGGCTATAAATACAGAGGAAGAGTAACGAAGAAATTCAATTTCTGATTAAGTTTTCTTAATATAGTAGTACTAGTGAGATAGTGGTGGAAGTAAGAGAAAGAAATAAAATTTTTTGGAAGAAGGTTCTATTAAAATTCTAAGGTAAGAATACCTCTCTTTTACATTTTTTTGCGTTATTTTCATATCATTTTTAGAAATCTATTATTATACGGAAAATAATATTATTTTAAGTTACTATAGTAAAACACTATTTCAATAGTAAATTACTATTTCAATAGTAAATTACTATTCAAATAGTAAATTACTATTTACTATTACTATTTACTATTACTATTCATATTTTACTATTTACTATTACTATTCACGTTTTACTATTTACTGTTACTATTCTTGATTTACTATTTACTGTTACTATTCATGATTTACTATTCACTATTCACTATTCACTATTCAAAATTGACCATTTCTGTTTTAAGTAGTAATCTTAATTTTTACCTTATGCCTTTACTAAAATAGATTGGTATTAATATTTCTAGAAATCGAAGGCGAAAAATAAACTATCTTTTGGTAACAATCTAAGGTTAGGGGGAATGAGATAAGAATATAATATAAAAAGACATAAGAATAATGGGAGGAGTCCCCTACTCCTTTTAAATTTAATAATATTATTATTTTAAAATATTAACTTTTTAACTTAAAATTTATAATAAAATTTAAATTAAATATCTGATGTAACTAACTCTAAAATACCTATGTAAATACCTGGATAACCTATGCGAACTGGACTTAACCTATGCAAGGACTTGGATTATTATGACCTGTATGAACTGAACTATACCTATGTGAGGATTGGACTATATGCACCTACATAGACCTATGCGAGGAATGACTATAAAGACTCAAAATCAATCTTATTAATCTAAATAACCATTAAGATTTGAATTACATTTATAAGTGATATTTAATTTATTTGAATTGTTTATAATTGATAATATTTGATTTTGATTGATATCTAATTGTGATTAATAATATTTGATGTGATTGATGATATTTAGTTATGATTGATAATGCTTGATTTTGATTGATGATTTTGTGATGTGGAGTTTGAGCATATAGCGAGCATCACGAAAAGCTAAAACTCAGTAAGAATTTTTTTACCTTACTCTTTAAATTTTTATCACTTTAAATCTTTTCTTCTTAGAAATTATTTTTATTAACTTTACTTTCAATATTTAGAATAAAAAAATAATTAGTATTTATTTTAAAAAGAAGAAATTTTATGAAAATTAATTTATAACAAATTGAGACAATTAAATCTTGAATTAAAGAAAAATTTTATAATTTTAAGTATTTTTGGATTATTCTCTTTTAATAAAATAAAATTTTCAAAAGAAAATTATTTTATTTTTCCAACTTAATAACTAAAGATATTTGGAAATAATTGAGAATTCGATCTTGTTAAGATTCAATTTGAGAAAGATTATGTAAAGTTTTATATGAGAAAGTTTTGAGATATTTAAGGCTTAGAAACTCAATTTCAGTGAGATTCGAAAACTGTACCAAATTTATTTCTGTGGGATAGAAATTCAGAGAATTGAGAAAACATACAGTTTATTGAAATGATGTTGTAAACCTTTAAAGTATTTAATAATTGAGTTTCTAAAAGCCTTAACCAACTAAATACGCGAGTAGTTCATGCATCATAAATCATTAAAGTGAAACAAAATGATATTGTCTGGGGACGGATTATAGAAACCGAGGATACATTAGAGGAGGCTTAATTACGAGCCTTGGGATGAGAGGGTGTGAAAGGGTGCTTCAGGGGACCTGGGGTAGCTCCCTAGTGTTGGGTACTTTCACAATAAAAACTTTCTCAATCTGACTAGTCTCTAAGTGTTTCCATGCTAGTTGAGCTGTTCATATTATTATTATCCGGACTTATGGAACAGTGTAAACTCCTAGTTGGCCCAGTGTAAATTAAAATTTAAGGGCCCACATATATAAGTAAGTTATGATGAAGATATTGCATAAGATTCATGTATTCATAATTGATTGTGTATGTGATTGTGACTGATATTATTATTATGTATTGGTTTGTGAAAAACCTTTGTTGCTTATGTCTTATTTGAGAATATTATAGTCTGTTTCTTACTCCTTTCTCCGTGTTTTTGTTTCATATGTTTTAAATTGATGGTTCAAAGGGAAGGATCGAAGAATCTCGGCAGTAAATATAGTACGTTCTATAAAGGGAGCTCGGTATGAATACCGTGGTCCAATGAATAAATACAGTTATTAAGTAACTGCTTCTGGGCCATGGAGTTTCCTCTCTTTCTTATAATGTTTAATATTTATTTTTTTAGATGAATGTAGAATTACTTTATAAAGTTTTATTAATATTTATGAGGTATTTCAGAAATGATGTATGCAATTTATTCCGATAGTTTTCTTTTAATGATCATATCTTTAAAAAAAATTACAAATTTTTCTAGTATTTATTAAGGTGTAACTGAGGGTGTTACAAAGTGGTATCAGAGCAGTTAATCCCGTAGGCCTGGGGAAAAGGTCTATCTTGCTTTATATGTAAACTCTGTGTAGGTAATAGAAAATAGAATATCTGAGTTGGTAGTAACTGTGATTGATGTAAATCTCAGTTACTATGATAAAAGAAACTAATGGCCGGAAGCGATCTTGCTGGAGTTGTAGAACGCTTAATCAATGCAATGGGAGCACGTGAAGGTCAAGGTAACGATGCCTTGAGAAGGCTGGACTTATTCGAAAAATGCAATCCACCTCATTTCAAGGGAGGTTATAACCCTGATGGAGCATAACCTGGATTCAAGAGATAGAGAAGATCTTTCAAGCATTGCAATGTAATGAAGTTGATAAGGTAGTCTTCGCTACTTATGCCTTATTTGAGGATGCCGAACATTGGTGAGATAACATGCATAGACAATTCGAAGTCAACGACATGGAGATCACTTGGGATCATTTCAAGGATATGTTTCTGGAGAAATACTTTCCAGCTGATGTTAAAGAGAAAAGACAATTCGAATTCCTGTCGCTGACCCAAGGAAATATGACTGTAGGAGAGTACGCATCTAGGTTTGAAGAGCTGTCTCGTTTCCATTCTAATTATAATGATGCTACTAACAAAGGTGATCGGTGCGTAAAGTTTGTAAATGGATTGCGGCCAGAAATTAAAGAAGCCATACAAATGCAGGAAATTCGTGAATTTTCTGTATTGGTAAATCACTGCAGGATCTTTGAAGAGGATCATAAGGATAGAATGACTAAAAGTTATGAGCCCATTCACAAGGCGGGAGAAATGAGAAGTGGAGGACCTCACCATCACCAAAGAAGATACTTCAGGAGAAATAAGCCTTACGAAGCGCCATTTCGCTGGTTTGGAGCAGCATCTGTTTGTAACAGACCCTAAGCTTCAACTGGAAGCTATTACCCGACATCTACACCAAATTTTAAATGTTTTATCTATGGAGGACCCCATTTGAAAAGGGATTGTCCTAAAAACACTTATGTTTGCTTTAAGTGTAACAAACCAGGTCATCAGATCAAGGATTATCCAGAGATAAAGAGGGAAAACCCTGAAGGTGCGAGTACAAGCATAAATACTCAGGGAGGCGTACACAGTGCAGTCGGAAGGCTGAAGGCGAAAGGAAAGGTTTTTACAATCACCGGAGAAGAAGCATCTCATTCTGATTCCATGGTGGAAGGTAAGTGTATCATTAATAAGATTCCTTTAACTGTTATATATGATTCAGGTGTATCACATTCCTTTATTGCCAATGACTGTGTACAAAAACTAAAATTACTTGTGATAGAACTGTCATTTGACTTATCTGTACATACTCCTGGAAACAATCCCATAGTCTCTTCTAAAGCCTGTTGGAAATGCCCTATTGTCATAGATGGTAGGGACTTTAAGGCTAATCTTTTCTATTTACCCCTTTCTGGCTTAGAAGTTATTATTGGGCTAGATTGGTTGTCTGACAATCATGTTCTAATAGATTGTCATAATAAAACCATAATGTTTAAAGAACCAGTGAATTTGAATCCTGGGGATTCAAGATTTCTAACCGCCAACCAAGTGAGTGCCTCTTTAAAAGGAGGGGCTCAAGGATTCATGCTATTGCTTTCAACAAAAAGAAAGCAAGAATCAAAAATCAAAAATCTTCTGGTTGTGTGTGAATTTCCCGACGTTTTTCCAAAAGATATCCCTAGTTTACCCCCAGAAAGAGATGTGGAATTCAGCATTGATCTAGTACCTGGAGTTGGACCCATTTCAATTGCACCATACCGAATGTCACATCTAGAATTAGTAGAGTTGAAGAAATAACTTGAAGAGATGATAGAGAAGCAGTTTATATGACCCAGTGTATCCCCCTGGGGTGCACCGGTGTTATTGGTTAAGAAAAAGGATGGTAGCATGAGGTTGTGTGTAGATTATCGGCAACTGAACAAGGTGACAATCAAGAACAGATATCCTCTGCCAAGGATTGATGACTTGATGGATCAACTGCGTGGAGCCACGATGTTCTTCAAAATTGATTTGAGGTCTGGATACCATCAAATAAGGGTAAAGAAAGAAGATGTACCAAAAACTGCTTTTAGAACACGCTATGGCCATTACAAATATCTAGTAATGCCTTTTGGTGTAACTAATGCACCAGCCGTATTCATGGAGTACATGAATAGGATTTTTCATCCATATCTAGATAAATTCGTAGTGGTGTTCATTGATGATATATTAGTGTACTCTAAAAGCAAAGAAGAACATGTTGAACACTTGAAGATTGTGTTGAAAATCCTGAAAAAGAAACAACTGTATGCAAAGTTGTCGAAGTGTGAATTCTGGTTGGAAGCAGTGAACTTTTTAGGACATGTAATTAGTCAAGAAGGAATAGCTGTAGACCTTCCAAGGTGGAGGCAGTTTTAAAATGAGAGAGACCAACCACGATCACTGAGATCAGAAGTTTCTTGGGCTTAGCTGGATACTATAGGAGATTCATCGAAGGATTTTCAAAGTTAGGATACCCACTAACCAAGCTAACACAGAAATGACAACCTTTTGTATGGATGACACAATATGAGAATAGTTTCCAAGAGCTGACAGATCGACTTACTTCTGCGCCGGTGTTAGTACTCCCTGATCCTCATCGAAGTTTTAAAGTTTACTGTGATGCGTCTAAGCAAGGACTAGGAAGTGTACTCATGCAAGACAAGAAGGTTGTAGCCTATGCGTCGTGCCAATTAAGGCAACATGAGATTAACTACCCTACCCATAACTTAGAGTTAGCCGCTGTAGTTTTTGCCTTAGAGATTTGAAGGCATTATCTATACGATGCAAGATTCGATGTGTTTAGCGATCATAAGAGTCTCAAGTATTTATTCGACCAAAAGGAGTTAAACATGAGGCAACGGAGATGGATGGCGTTCTTAAAGGTCTACGATTTTGAGTTGCAATACCATCCTGGAAAAGCGAACGTAGTAGTTGATGCTTTGAGTCAAAAGTCTCTACATGTGTCCACAATGATGATTAAAGAGCTGGAATTGATAGAGAACTTCAGAGATCTTAACCTAGCACTAAAGGTTAATGCTAACAGCTATAAATTAGGAAGGTTACAAGTGACAAGTGAATTCCTGAGGCAAGTTTTAGAGGCTTAACGAGAGGATGAATTCCTGCAAGAGAAGAAAGAACTCTTGAAACAAGGAAAAGAAGTCGAGCTCAATGTGGGAAATGACCAATTGTTGAGGTATAAGGATCAAGTGTGTATGCCTGATCAAGAGGAGTTGAGGAAAGTAATTCTGGAAGAAGGCCACAAAAGTTATATGAGCATTCATCCCAGAGCTACTAAAATGTATCAAGATTTAAAGAAGTTATTTTGGTGGCCTGGAATGAAGAAAGCGGTGTAGAGTACGTGGCTGCATGTCTAATTTTCCAGAAGGTTAAAGTGGAACATCAAAAACCCCTTGGAATGCTACAATCAATGGAAATACCAGAATGGAAATGGGATAGCATTACCATGGATTTTGTGACTTCTTTACCTAAAACTCCATTAGGACATGATTCAATATGGGTAATAGTTGATAGATTAACCAAATCTGCCCACTTTATTCCCATTAATATTCGTTACCCTATGGAGAAGCTGGCAAAATTATACATCGAGGAGATTGTGAGATTGCATGGAATTCCTTCAAGTATCATTTCTGATCGGGACCCTCGTTTTACATCACAATTCTGGAAAAGCTTACACAAGGCTTTGGGAACAAGACTACGTCTGAGTTCAGCATATCATCCTCAGACAGATGGACAATCAAAAAGAACAATCCAATCTTTCAATCTTTAGAAGACTTGTTACGAGCTTGTGTGTTAAAGCATAAAGAAAGTTGGAATCAATTCTTACCATATGTGGAGTTTACCTACAACAACAGTTTTCATGCTAGCATTGGCATGGCACCTTTTGAAGCATTATATGGAAGAAAATATAGGACCCCGCCATGTTGGTTTGAGACTGGTAAAAACTTGATGCTAGGACCAGAGTTGGTACAACAAACCACGGATAAAATCAAAATGGTTCAGGAAAAGATGAAGGCAGCACAAAGCAGGTAGAAAAGTTACTATGACAAAAGAAGGAAGCCGCTCGAATTTCAAGAAGGCGATCATGTATTCTTGAAAGTCACACCTACGACTAGGGTCGGTCGGGCAATGAAATCTCGAAAACTAACTCCTAGATTTATTGGTCCATATCAAATAATTCATAAAGTTAGTCCTCTTGCCTACCAAATAGCATTACCACCTTTTCTTTCTAATATCCATAATGTTTTTCATGTGTTAAACTTATGAAAGTATATATCTGATCCTACACATGTTATTGAGCCTGATGTCATACAAGTTAAAGATAATCTTGTATATGATGCACCACGTATTAGAATAGCTGACAGAAGAATAAAACAGCTAAGGGACAAGACAATTCCACTCGTAAAGGTCATTTGGAGTGAAACAAGAGTAGAAGATGCTACATGGGAACTAGAAACTGAGATGAAAGAATCTCATCCCCATTTGTTTTACTCAATAATGTAAATTTCGAGGATGAAATTTTTCTAAGGGGGGTAGAGTTGTAACACCCCTATTTTTATTTTTATATTAAAATTTTGAAAGAATTAAAATATGGTTCTTTAGAACTTTTTAATCTACATATTATTTATGATTTTTTGAAATTTTTTGGAATTTTTGAATTATTTTAATAAAATAATATTTTTTAAATAATTTTAAATTCATATAAGTGACTTAAAATTAAAAATATTTATAAGAAAATAAAGTTAAATTATAAGAAAATTTTCTAAAATCTATTTCAAGTAGACTTATCTAAAAATGATCAGTTTGAGAAAAATCTTGATTTTTTCCAATTGTTAAAAAATTGGAAACGTATCAATAAATTTTTATTAACATAAAATTTTAGATTTTTAAAATTTAAACATTATATTACTTATTATAAAATTAGTGAGGACTTGATTAATATCGCTAAATTTTAAAAAGGACTGATTTTGAATATTTAAAATATACCGAGTGAAAGGTTACTATTTGGCTTAATAATTCAGCCGACATTTACTATGCAAAACACTATGTGTGAATGAAAATTTCAAAGGTTGCACAGTAACCAGGAATGAAATTTTCAATTCTTGCACAGTACTTTTATATTAAAATATTCAAATGCATAGTAATTTCTTCGGCTATAAATACGGAGGAAGAGTAACGAAGAAATTCAATTTCTGATTAAATTTTCTTAATATAGTAGTGCTAGTGAGATAGTGGTGGAAGTAAGAGAGAAATAAAAATTTTTGGAAGAAGGTTCTGTTAAAATTCTAAGGTAAGAATACCTCTCTTTTATATTTTTTAGGTTATTTTCATATCGTTTTTAGAAATCTATTATTATACTGGAAATAATATTATTTTAAGTTACTATAGTAAAATACTATTTCAATAGTAAATTACTATTCAAATAGTAAATTACTATTTACTATTACTATTTACCGTTACAATTCACGTTTTACTATTTACTGTTACTATTCTCGATTTACTATTTACCGTTACTATTCATGATTCACTATTCACTATTCACTATTCACTATTCACTATTCACTATTCAAAATTTATCATTTTTGTTTTAAGTAATAATCTTAATTTTCACCTTATGCCTTTTCTGAAATAGATTGGTATTAATATTTTTAGAAATTGGAGGCGCAAAGCAAACTCTCTTTTGGTAACAATCCAAGGTAAGGGGGAGTGAGATAAGAATATAATATGAAAAGACATAAGAATAATGGAAGCAGTCCCCTACTCCTTTTAAATTTAATAATATTATTATTTTAAAATATTAACTTTTTAACTTAAAATTTATAGTAAAATTTAAATTAAATATCTGATGTAACTAACTCTAAAATACCTATGCAAATACCTGTATAACCTATACGAACTGGACTGAACCTATGCGAGAACTTGGATTATTATGACCTGTATGGACTGAACTATAGCTATGCGAGGATTGGACTATATGGGCTATAAAGACTCAAAATCAATCTTATTAATCTAAATAACCATTAAGATTTGAATTACATTTATGAGTGATATTTAATTTATTTGAATTGTTTATAATTGATAATATTTGATTTTGATTGATATCTAATTGTGATTAATAATATTTGATGTGATTGATGATATTTAGTTATGATTGATAATGCTTGATTTTGATTGATGATTTTGTGATGTGGAGTTTGAGCATATAGCGAGCATCACGAAAAGTTAAAATTTAGTAAGAATTTTCTTACCCTACTCTTTAAAATTTTTATCACTTTAAATCCTTTCTTCTTAGAAATTATTTTTATTAACTTTACTTTCAATATTTAGAATAAAAAGATAATTAGTATTTATTTTAAAAAGAAGACATTTTATGAAAATTAATTTATAACAAATTGAGACAATTAAATCTTGAATTAAAGAAATTTTTTATAATTTTAAGTATTTTTGGATTATTCTCTTTTAATAAAATAAAATTTTCAAAAGAAAATTATTTTATTTTTCCAACTTAATAACTAAAGATATTTGGAAATAATTACGAATTCGATCTTGTTAAGATTCAATTTGAGAAAGATTATGTAAAGTTTTATATGAAAAAGTTTTGAGATATTTAAGGCTTAGAAACTCAATTTTAGTGAGATTCGAAAACTGTACCAAATTTATTTCTGTGGGATAGAAATTCAGAGAATTGAGAAAATGTACAGTTTATTGAAATGATGTTGTAAACCTTTAAGGTATTTAATAATTGAGTTTCTAAAAGCCTTAACCAACTAAATATGCGAGTAGTTCATGCATCATAAATCATTAAAGTGAAACAAAATGATATTGTCTAGGGACAGATTATAGAAACTGAGGATACATTAGAGGAGGCTTAATTATGAGCCTTGGGATGAGAGGGTGTGAAAGGGTGCTTCAGGGGACCTGGGGTAGCTCCCTAGTGTCGGGTACTTTCACAATAAAAACTTTCTCAATCTGACTAGTCTCTAAGTGTTTCCATGCCAGTTGAGCTGTTCATATTATTATTATCCGGACTTATGGAACAGTGTAAACTCCTAGTTGGCCCAGTGCAAATTAAAATTTAAGGGCCCACATATATAAGTAAGTTATGATGAAGATATTGCATAACATTCATGCATTCATAATTGATTGTGTATGTGATTGTGACTGATATTATTATTATGTATTGGTTTGTGAAAACCCTTTGTTGCTTATGTCTTATTCGAGAATATTATATTCTGTTTCTCACTCGTTTCTCCGTGTTTTTGTTTCATATGTTTTAAATTGATGGTTCAAAGGGAAGAATCGAAGAATCTCGGCAGTAAATATAGTATGTTCTAGAAAGGGAGCTTGGTATGAATACCGTGGTCCAATGAATAAATAAAGTTATTAAGTAACTGCTTCTGAACCATGGAGTTTCCTCTCTTTCTTATAATGTTTAATATTTATTTTCTTTGGATGAATGTAAAATTACTTTATAAAGTTTTAATAATATTTATGAGGTATTTCAGAAATGATGTATGTAATTTATTCCGATAGTTTTCTTTTAACGATCATATCTTTAAAAAAATTACGAATTTTTCTAGTATTTATTAAGGTGTAACTGAAGGTGTTACAAATCACACTTGTCTGCAGTGAAGAGGATTCTAAGATATCTTGTTGGGGCAACTAAGCTAAGGTTGTTCTGTAAACGAACAGACTCTTTCTCTCTTTCTAGATTTTGTAATGCAGACCTTGCAAGAGATCGACTTGATAGAAAAAGTACCAGTGGCGGTTGCCACTTCTTGGGGAATAACCTAAATTTATGGAGCAGCAGAAAGCAAAACTCCATTGCACTTTTAACTTCCAAAGCAGAATATATGTGTGCACCTGGGTATTGATCTCAACTTCTTTGGATCAAATATCAACTTGAGGATTACTCAATCAAAGAACACAAAACCCCATCCTTTTGTGATAATACAAGTGCAATAAACCTCTCCAAGAATCCTATTCAGCACTCCAAAGCAAAGCATATTGAAGTCAAATTTCACTTTATTCTTGATTATGTGCAAAAAGGCACATTGGACCTCACATTTGTGGACACAAATCATTAATGGGCAGACATCCTCACTAAGCCTCTAGCAGAGGCCAAGTTTAATTTCATTAAGCATAATTTAAATTTAAAAATTATTGCCTAAATAGTTTGCTCTATGTATCAGTCTACTATACATTGCCTTGTTTGACTTCACACTCTGAGAGACCTTCTATGGAAAATATTTTTCAATTTCTACTTTTTAAAACATGGAACCAGTTATCACATTTTAGTATAACCACTCTCTGAATACACTTTCTCTCTCTTTTAGTGCAAATTTTTGTAAACGTCCTTTCACTTTTACTCTTTCCCACTATTTTTCATTATATCTCTCTCTTCCACTTCTCTTTCAAAAAATTTCTTCTCTCTTCTGAAAAACCCTCTTCTTCTCTTCTCACCAAAGAAATGGCATTCAAAGTCTCCGACATTATTGAATCCTCAGTTCTCAACCTCAAGCAGCATAAGCTAGAAGGGCGTGATATCTCTAAAGAACTCGACGACATTGGCTGCTCTCAGTTTTGTCTTGATCAGACTCCATACTCTCCATCTATGGTTCTTGATTTCTAGAACATCGTCTTAGTGGATAAATCCCGGTTTCTTGTCCTTGGTACTCTTCAGGGTAAACCCATTGAAATCTCTATGGACCTTATTGCTACTGTGACTGGATGTCCCAATGTAGGGGAGGTGTACGATGAGCTCTTTAAATTCAATGTGGTTTCTTCCCATAGATCAATGAACTATTGTATGGAAATCAACATCCGGTCAAGTTTGCATCTGGGTCTCTCCTCCCAAAGGCTAAAATGCTACACCTTATGATGAAATAAATATTTTACCCTAGAAAAAGTACGAAGGACACTGTCACCAAGCTTGATCATTTTTGCATGTATCATATGCTCTCCAAAGAGAAGGTTAGCTTGCCTAACATCATCATGACACATTTAATTAATTTCATCTATAGGGAAGAAACAGAATAAGATTCCTTATCCAGCCCTCCTTATGAAAGTCTTTGAACTTGAAAATGTTCAACCAACTTCAATATTGGACTTGGTTACCCCTTCCATGATGGTTAGTAAGTTACCTGTCTTCTCCTCTGCATCTACTTCACCTTCAAGTACTACTTTGACCCTTCAAAAGAAGAAGAAAAAGGTTATTCCTTCAAAGAAATAAAAGTCTGATCCATCTCGCAGACCAAGTACTCACTCCATTAAGAAGCCAAGGAGGTTGGTTCTTGAAGAGTCTGATGCCTCCTCTAAAACCCAGACTCACAACCTGCTCGAGCACCCGTCTCCTCTCTGATTGCTCCTCCAACAACTAAGGGTTCTCCAGACCCTGATGATGAACTCCCCATTGGAATACTACAACAACGTCCTCTCAAAAAGAAGCCTGGATAACGTACCAAGATTTCTATAGTCAAAGCCTTATAGACTCAAATTCTTCTATTTTGCCCATTGTTTGAGTCTCATTTGAAGCCACTTTCTGATGAAGAAACCATGGCCATATTCACTTTTGTTTTCACTATCTTGCATCCAGATGTTGCTATTTCAGACTGGACTCCCTTAGACTGGAAATCCAAATTCAATGAGCTTCGAATTGACTATTAGAGAGTCATGGCTGACAATCATGATACATTACAAGAATGCGGTGGCTATCCTGCATATGCTCATATCTTCGCTTCATACGTGGATACCTACGACACCATCCCCTTTCTGAAGTCTACACCTGGGAACATCTTGATTAGCTCAATCAACTCTACGCCTCTATTGCTATCTATCGCAGTGATAAAAGTGTATTCAAAGCTTCACTCAAGTGAAAGAGGTCTCATTCCCCTGACACATCTCACAAAAGGCCAAGGTCTGAACCCCTGCCTTTCCCAGACTCTGCTCCCTCCTCTTCTCAGCCTATTCCTTTTGCCATTTTACCTCCACCATTACCTTACCCCACCTCTTCCCTCACTATTATCCCCTGTTCCCCAATCTCCACTATTGTTCATAGGTCCCACCTTCCCCCTTTTCTCAAATATTACCCCACATTACCTTAATATTTTGATTTTAGACATGTGTTTCACACCTTTGACCCGACCTATTTTACCCCTCAAAATCAAGTCATTGTGAATCACTCTTTCTTCGATCCATACAAACTTTATATTCGCCTGTTTTCCCCTAAACGTTACCCTCTTCTTCCCATTGAACGACTTCTTGACTTCCCAGACCTGTTCTCCAGTGATGACCTGGGGATGTACCATGTGCTTCAAGCTGAGAAGACATGTGTGGCTCGTGATCTTAAGCATGACTTCATCACTCTTAATGATGTCTTCATAAAAAATTGCCCTATCGCAACTCCCTGGAAGAAGATTCTTTTTGAGGTTCCATGACCTCCCTCTCCTTCTAAATGGATCTTTTTGGGTAGACTCAAGAAATTCATTCCTCCCAAGCCTAAGCCGATCTAAAGGGTCCCTTTCAGCCCAAGCAACTATCCGCTGCAACTATCAAAAGTCTTTAGACCACACCCAATCCCACTAAAGCTCACGCAAATGCCTTATGGTGCCATTTTCTTTGGACTCTCCAACAAGAACCTTCCTGTTCTTATTCCATATCTCCCTAAAATCCTATGTTTTTATATTGTCCCTCTTTAATTACCTTTCTTTCCCTGTATCAGTTTATGTTTCAAACTCATTTTTTCACTATTCTTTCACCTACTGCTTTCCCTCTTTTCACTTTCAGTCCCACTCACGATCTACTTTTTGAGTCTCGATAATGTTCTCTCTTTTATTGATTTCAAAAGGGGGAGTTAGTATAGATATCTTTTTTTGTTGTTCAAAGAATGATACATATTGTATGAACTATCTTGATCAATGAAGAATCCGTTTATTTTATTTCACCTTTATCATTCTTATGATTCTATGTTACTCTGATGATAAAATTTTTCCCACGAAAAGACTTGATGTTTGTTATCAACAAATAAGGGAAGATTGTTGAGGAAAAGTCTGAACAAAAAATATAAGTGTTAAGTATTATTGGACCAGACCCTAGACTTTATGATTTGTTTATATTGATCATGAAGTATTTTTGCTGAAAGAATAAAGTCTAAACTACTCATAACATTTTCTTTCAAGTGCAAAAGCAATTTCAGGATATGAAGATCAGGTTGTAAAAAAAAGGGTGGGTATATGTTCTAAAAGTATAGTAGAACAACAAAAGTCTGATAGAGGCATCTTGAATAAAGAATTCCTCGTCAACGTTCAAAAAATCTATTTTGTTGATGCTTCAAAAAATGATTATACCATATTTGTGTGTTTATCATCAAAGAACAAAAAAACAAAATCAAAATAAGTAGCAGCTGCCAGCCTACCTACTTCTGTACACTCTGATCACAAGTCAGAAAACTTTTTTAGACATCTCTGAAAGCAACTTGTCGTCGAATCAAGGATAAGTTCATGAAGGGTTTTATACATGGAAATGCATGAGAAACTATTTTTGTGAAAATATTGAAATATGATTTAGACTTCTTTCAAGTTTAGGGTTTAGGGTATGTGGTTTAGGGTTTGGGGTTAATGGTTTAGGGTTTGAGGTTTAGTGTTTAGAGTTAGGGGTTTAGGGTTTAGAGTTTATGGTTTGGGGCTTGAGGTTTGGGGTTAAGGGTTAAAGGCTTAGGGTTGTGGTTTAGGGTTTAAGGTTTATGGTTTAGGGCTTAGGGTTTATGGATTAGGGTTTAGGGATTAGGGTTTAGGGTTTATGGTTTATGGTTTAAGGCTATGGTTAGGGGAGTTGGGTTTAGGTTTAGGGTTTTAGGTTTAGGATTTACGGTTTAGGTTTTAGGGTTTAGGGTTTATGGGTTAGGGTTTATGGTTTAGGGTTTGGGGTTTGTAGTTTAGGGTTTAGGGTTAGGGTTATGATATAGGGTTTGGGGTTCATGGGTTAGGGTTTAAGAGTTAGGATTGATGGTTTAGGGTTAGGGTTTGAGGTTTAGTATTTAGGGGTTAGGATTTAGGGTTTGAGGTTTAGGGTTTGGGGTTTAGAGTTTAGGGTTTAAGGTTTTAGGTTTAGGGTTTGGGGTTTTGGGTTTGGAGTTGGAGTTTATTGTTTAGGGTATAGGGTTTGGAGATTATAGTTTAGCGTTTATGGTTTGGGGTTTAAGGTTTAGGGTTTGGGATATTGGGTTTAGTGTTTGGGGTTTAGAGTTTGGGGGTTTTGGTTTAGGGTTTAGGGTTTTTGGTTTAGGGTTTGGGGTTTTTGGTTTAGGGTTTGAGGTTTAGTGTTTAGAGTTAGGGGTTTAGGGTTTATGGTTTAGGGCTTGAGGTTTGGGGTTAAGGGTTAAAGGCATAGGGTTGTGGTTCAGGGTTTAAGGTTTAAGGTTTAGGGCTTAGGGGTTTATGGATTAGGGTTTAGGGATTAGGGTTTAGGGTTTATGGTTTATAGTTTAAGGCTATGGTTAGGGGAGTTGGGTTTAGGTTTAGGGTTTTAGGTTTAGGATTTACGGTTTAGGTTTTAGGGTTTAGGGTTTATGGGTTATGGTTTATGGTTTAGGGTTTGGGGTTTGTAGTTTAGGGTTTAGGGTTAGGGTTATGATATAGGGTTTGGGGTTTATGGGTTAGGGTTTAAGAGGTAGGATTGATAGTTTAGGGTTAGGGTTTGAGGTTTAGTATTTAGGGGGTTAGGGTTTAGGGTTTGAGGTTTGGGATTTGGGGTTTAGAGTTTAGGGTTTAGGGTTTTAGGTTTAGGGTTTGGGGTTTTGGGTTTGGAGTTGGAGTTTATTGTTTAGGGTATAGGGTTTAGAGATTATAGTTTAGGGTTTATGGTTTGGGATTTAAGGTTTGGGGTTTGGGATATATGGTTTAGTGTTTGGGGTTTAGGGTTTGGGGGTTTTGGTTTAGGGTTTAGGGTTTTTGGTTTAGGGTTTGGGGTTTTTAGTTTAGGGTTTGAAGTTTAGTGTTTAGAGTTAGGGGTTTAGGGTTTAGGGTTTAGGGTTTGGGGCTTGAGGTTTGGGGTTAAGGGTTAAAGGCTTATGGTTGTGGTTCAGTGTTTAAGGTTTATGGTTTGGGGCTTAGGGTTTAGGGATTAGAGTTTAGGGTTTATGGTTTATGGTTTAAGGCTATGGTTAGGGGAGTTGGGTTTAAGGTTTAGGGTTTTAGGTTTAGGATTTACGGTTTAGGGTTTTAGGTTTAGGATTTATGGTTTAGGTTTTAGGGTTTAGGGTTTACAGGTTAGGGTTTATGGTTTAGGGTTTGGGGTTCGTAGTTTAGGGTTTAGGGTTAGGGTTAGGATATAGGGTTTGGGGTTCATAAGTTAGGGTTTAAGAGTTAGGATTGATGGTTTAGGGTTAGGGTTTAAGGTTTAAGGTTTAGGGGTTAAGGTTTAGGATTTGGGGGTTGGGGTTTGGAGTTTAGGGTTTAGGGTTTAGGGTTTGGAGTTGGAGTTTATTGTTTAGGGTATAGGGTTTGGAGATTATGGTTTAGGGTTTACGGTTTGGGGTTTAAGGTTTGGGGTTAGGGATGTAGGGTTTATTGTTTGGGGTTTAGGGTTTGGGGGGTTTGGTTTAGGGTTTAGGGTTTGTGGTTTGGGGTTTGGGGTTTGTGGTTTAGGGTTTGAGGTTTAGTGTTTAAAGTTAGGGGTTTAGGGTTTAGGGTTTGGGACTTGGGGTTAGGGGTTTAGGCTCTAGGCTTTAGGGTTTAGGGTTTAGGGTTTGGCGCGTTGGGTTTGGGGTTTATTGTTTATGGTTTAAGGTTATAATTAGGGGAATGGGGTTTAGGATTATGGTTTAAGGTTTAAAGTTTAGGGTTTTAGGTTTAGGATTTATGATTTGGGTTTTGGTTTTGGGGGTTTATGGGTTAGGACTTATGGTTTAGGGTTTAGGGTTAGGGGTTAGGGTGTAGGGTTTGGGGTTTATGGGTTAGGGATCAGGGGTTAGGATTGAGGGTTTAGGAATCAGTGTTTAGAATTTAGGGGTTGGGGTTTAGGTTTAGGGTTTGGTGTTTAGGGTTTAGGGTTTGAGATTTAGGGTTTAGGGTATGTGGTTTAGTGTTTGGGGTTTATGGGTTAGGGTTTAGGGTTTAGGGTTTAGGGTTTGGGCTTTTATGTTTAAGGCTTAGGTTTAGGGTTTAGGTTAAAGGTTTAGGGCTATGGTTTGAGGTTCAGGGTTTAGGATTTAAGGTTTAAGGTTAGGTTTTGAGGTTTAGATTTTAGGGTTTATGATTTAGGGTTTAGGGTTTGGGTTTTAGGGCCTGGGCTTGTGGTTAAGGGTTTAGGGGTTTGGGTTTGGTGTTTAGGGTTAAGAGTTAAGGGTTTAGGGTTTAGGGTTTGGGGCTTAAGGTTTGGCGTTTATGGTTTATGGCTAAGGTTATGGTTAGGGGAGTGGGGTTTAGGGATTAGGGGTTAGTGTTTGGGTTTAAGGTTTTATTTTAGATTTACGGTTTGGGTTTTGTGTAGGGGGTTTATAGGTTAGGGTTTATCGTTTAGGGTTTAGGTTTTGGGGTTTAGGGTTTCAGGTTAGGTTTAGGGTTTAGGGTTGGGGGTTCATGGGTGAGGGTTTAGGGGTTAGGATTGAGGTTTTAGGGTTTAGGGTTAGGGTTTGAGGTTTAGTGTTTAAAATTTAGGGGTTGGGGTTTAGGTTTAAGGGTTAGGATTTAGGGTTTAGCATTTAAGGTTTAGGGTTTAGGGTTTGTGAGTGTTTATGGTTTAGGGTCTAGGGTTTAGGGTTTGGGCTTTTAGGTTTAGGGTTACGGTTAAGGTTTAGGTTGAGGGTTTAGGGTTCAGGGGTTAGGATTTATGGTTTAAGGTTAGGTTTTGAGGTGTAAGTTTTGGGTTTAGGGTTTAGGGTTTAGGGTTTGGGGTTTAGGGGTTTGGGTTTAGGGTTTGGGTTTAGGGTTAAGGGTTTAAGGTTTAGGGTTTAGTTTTTAGGGTTTAAGGTTTAGAAATAAGGGTTTAGGGTTTGGGGTTTGGGGTGTATTGTTTAGTGTTTGGCGTTTGTGGTTTAGGGTTTAGGGTTTACGGCTTGGTGTTTGGGGTTTATGGTTTAGGAATTAGGGCTTAGGGTTTAGGGTTGGTTGCTTTAGGTTTAAGGCTTAGGTTTAAGATTAGGGTAAGGGTTATGTTTAAGGTTTAAGGTTTAGTTTTTGGGGTTCAGGGGTTAGGGTTTAGGGGTTAGGGTCAGGGATTAGTATTTATGGTTTAGGGTTAGGTTTTGAGGTTTAGGGTTTAGGGTTTTGGTTTTGGGATTTTGGTTTAGGGTTTAGGGTTTGGGTTTATGGTTTAGGCTTTAAGCTTTTTGGTTTAGTGTTTAGGGTTTGGGGTTTAGGATTAAGGGTTTAGGGTTTAAGGTTTAGAGGTTAGAGTGAGGGGTTTATGGTTTTTGGTTTAGGGTTTAGGGTTTGTAGTTTAGGGTTTCATGTTTGTGGTTTATGGTTTATGGTTTGGGGAGTAGGGTTTAGGGTTTAAGGTTTAGGTTTAGGGTTTGAGGTTTAGGGTTTAGTGTTTAAGGTTTAGGGTTTGGGGTTTAGGATTTAATGTTTTAGGTTTAGGGTTTAGGGTTTAGTGTTTAGGGTTAAATGTTTAAGGTTAGGGTTACGGTTAGGGTTTAGGGTTAGGGTTTAGGGTTTAGGGTTTAGGGTTTAGGGTTTAGGGTTTAGGGTTTGGGGTTTGGGGTTAGGGTTTGGGGTTTAGGGTTTCACGTTTAAGGTTAAAGGTTTTTGGTTTTGGGTTTGGGGTTTAAGGTTTGGGGTTTAAGGTTTAGGGTTTAAGGTTTAGGGTTTAGGGTTAGGGCTAGGGCTTGAGGTTTAAGGTTTAGGGTTTGTGGTTTATGGTTTATGGTTTATGGTTTTGGGCTTAGGGTTTGTGGTTTACAGTTTATGGTTTATAGTTTAAGTAATGGTTAGGGGAGTGGGGTTTTGGGTTTAGGGTTTATGGTTTAGGGTTTAAGGTTTAAGGTTATGGGTTTAAGGTTTACGGTTTAGGTTTAGGATTAGGGTTCCGGTTATGTTTAGGGTTTAGGGTTTAGGGTTTAGGCGTTAGGGTTTAGGTGTTAGTATCTAGGGTTTAGGGTTAGGTTTGAGGTTTAGGGTTTAGGTTTTGGGATCTAGGGTTTAGTATCTGGGGTTTATGGGTCAGGGTTTAAGGTTTAGTATATAGAGTTAGTGGGTTAGGGGTTAGAGTTTAGGGTTTAGGGTTTAAGGCTTGTGGTTAAGGGTTTAGGGTTTAAGGTTCGGGGCTTAGGGTTTGGGGTTTACGGTTTATGGTTTAAGGTTATGGTTAGGGGAGTGAGGCTTGTGGTTTAAGATTTATAGTTTAGGGTTTAGGGTTTAGGGTTTTAGGTTTAGGATTTATGGTTTGGGTTTTGGGGTAGGGGGTTTATGGGTTAGGGTTTATGGTTAAGAGTTTGGGGTTTGGGGTTTGGGGTTTAAGGTTTAGGGTTTGGGTTTAGGGTTTATGGGTTAGGGTTCATGGGTTAGAATTGAGGGTTTAGGGTTAGGGTTTGAGGTCGAGGGTTTAGTTTTTAGGGTTTAGGGGTTGTAGTTTAGTGTTGATGGTTTGGGGTTTTGGTTTGTGGGTTTAGGCCTTGGGGTTTAGGGTTTGTAGTTTAGTGTTTGGGGTTTATGGTTTAGGGTTTACGGTTTAGGGTTCTTGCTTTCAAGTTTAAGGCTTAGGCTTAGGATAAGGGTTAGGGTTTATATTAAAAGTTAAGGGTTTAGGGTTTAGGGTTTGGGGTTTAGGGGTTAGGGTTCTGGGGTTAGGATTTATGGTTTAAGGTTAGGTTTTTAGGTATAGGGTTTGGGGTTTGGGGTTTAGTGTTTGAGGTTTAGTGTATAGAGTTAAGGTTTTAGGGTATAGGTTTAGGGTTGGAGGCTTAGGGTTTGGAGTTTATGGTTTGTGATTTAGGGTTAAGGGTTAGGGTTTGGGGCTTAGGGTTTGGGGTTTATCGTTTATGGTTTAAGCTTATGGTTAGGGGAGTGGTGTTTAAGGTTTAGGGTTTATGGTTTAGGGTTTAAGGTTTACGACTTAGGTTTAAGATTAGGGTTAGGGTTATGTTTAGGGTTTAAGGTTTAAGGTTTTGGGTTCAGGGGTTAGGGTTTAGGTGTTAGTATCTAGGGTTTAGGGTTAAGTTTTGAGGTTTAGGGTTTAGGGTTTAGGTTTTGGGATTTAGGGTTTAGGGTTTAAGGTTTGGGGTTTAGGGTTTATGGTATAGGGTTTTGAGTTTTAGTGTTTTGAGTTTGGGGTTTGGGGTTTAGGGTTTAGGGTTATGGTTTATGGCTTGGGTTTATGGTTTATGGTTTATGGTTTAGGGTTTGTGGTTTAGGGTTTAGGGTTTATGGTTTGGGGCTTAGGGCTTTGGTGTTATGGTTTATGTTTTAAGGTTATGGTTAAGGGAGTGAGGTTTAGGCTTTAGGGCTATGGTTTAGGGTTTAGGGTTTGGTGTTTAGGGTTTAGGGTTTAGGGTTTAAGGTTTTAGGTTTTGGGTTATGGGTTAGGGTGTAGGGTTTGGGGTTCAGGGGTTACACTAGTGCAAAAATTGGATATAACAACTGGATACAATCACGGGTTAAAGTGGATCAGTGATAAAAACATGGGCAGTGGCATTTTTGAAATTATAAAGGTAAACGATATAATCAGGGGAAACTATATATTCACAGATAACAACAGAGCCGTGATCGTACCCATCCATATATAATCACGGTTGAGCAGTCATCAGTAGATATATAGTACCTGAAATATATATATCCACGGTTGACTCCTCAACCGTGACTATATATTGATGGGTACGATCACGGCTCTAATGTTATCCGTGAATATATATTGATGGCTATAATCACGGTTGTATTTCCAACCATGGATATATATTTCAAGTACTATATATCCACGGTTTACTTCACAACTGTGATTATATATAGATTGGTACTATCACGGTTATGATGTTAACCGTGTATATAGAGTTGGCATTTAACCAGGGGTATTGTTGTAACCGTGATAATAAGGGTAATATTATCACGGTTGTAGTGGGATCCGTGAATATATGTTTAATTTAAGTCAGGGTTTTGAAGGGTTTAGGTCATTTTCCCGCGTCCTTGACTTCTTCTTCTTCCTCTTATACTTTACTTCATCGTCTACGCATTGGTTGAGTGCTTCATGTTCATCCCTTTTCCGTTCAGGTAAGTGTTTCCTCTTCTTCCTCTCTTATTTTCCCTATGCTGCATTGTATGTGACGTTCTCTCCTCTGTTTTGTTGTGCAGAGCACAACATCGTTCTCTGTTCATTGTCGTTCTCTTCGTGGTTTCTTCATTTCAGGTAGGTGGCTTCTTCCCTGAACCTATATTATAGTATACACACTGTTCCCTAAACCCGATTGTCTGCATGTTGTTCCCTGAATCCCCATTGTCAGACTGCACAAATAATTTCACCTGATTCTGTGAAGGACAAAATACCTGAGAAGAAGATGACTTGCCTTATTTAATGTTGATTTTATTCATGTATGCAGTTAGTTATCATGTTTTATAAGCTGTTACAGACTTAAAGATTATGCTAGAAATATGTTGTTCGTGTTAGACTCAGCATGTTTATTCATACTATTAAGATATATAGTTTTTGTAATTGTACTTGTCTTCACTAGTTTGTTATTTAACAATTATCATGTTTACATATATTTCAACTTTCAAATAATGAGATAATGGATTAATTTCAATATTATGTTTCACTGCCATACTACAGTATCAAGTTAAATTTAAAATATTCATACATGAGGGGTATGGCAGGTAGTCTGTGGATTTTGATATATTTGATGTGAGCTAGTTTGGAAATTTGGGTCTTGAACACTAAAGGTGGCAAGGTCAGGTTGAGTGAAATCTAAAATCCACCCCCACCAACATATTGTCTAGCCTAACCTGTGAATGACAGCATCAATAAAAACTTAAACTGAAGTTCATTGTCATCTACATAACTAACCAACTTTTGCCAAAAACAGTACGTCTACATTTACCCCAACTACACAGAACAGAGAAAAAGGAAACAAGGGAAGGAGGGGGTCAAATGGGTCTACCCTGAAAATAGAAATTATAATCCATAATCCATAATCTATAATCCATAATCCATAATCCAAACTTTAAAAGTCTTAAATCCAATACCCTAAGCCATAATTCATAATCTATAAATCCATACTTCTACTTCAAAATAACACAAATTAAAAACATCATACTAATTACTAAATAAAAGTCCAAACTTTAAAAGTCTTATAATCCAATACCATAATCCATAATCTATAATCCAACACCATACTTCTACTTCAAAATAACACATTTTTAGTTATTATTTGTAATCAAAATTTTCATTTCACTTATATAATGTTATTTCTGTTGTTGTTGGTTGCTCGTATATAGTGTTATTTCTGTTGCTGTTGTATGTATGTGGTTGTCAATCTTGCAAACTCGTAGGCTCATACTAGTTAACTAGTATGAAAGTTGCTGTGCATGAGTGAACCGTAGTTCCCCCTTTGAGATTCGACACAAATAGTCATTAAATTAATTAATTTCATCATTTGTGTTGAATCTTGAATTGCCCGTTTGGACAGTTTGGGATGAACAATTGTTTTTTATACCTCATTAGTATGTACAAGTTAGGAGTTATTTAAAATTTGATAAACTTTCGGTAACTTACATTTTGTGTTGTTCTCTAGGTGCCTATTTGGTTGTGGTTGAATTTGATTTGACCACTCTCATTCTATGTACTTAGAGACCAATGCGAAATGCTGCTAAAATTTGATCAAATTTTGAAATAACTTCTAACCTGTATATATCAATGACGTATAAAAACAATTGTCATCCTGAATGGGTATAGGACCACCACCTTTGTAAGAAAAGTGAGATTGATCATAACACCTTGTAAATAGTTAGTATGGATCGAAGTTGGATAACTGCATCACACATAAGTATAGAGTACGAGGGTGGAGTTGAATCATTTATAGAATTCGTAGCGAGGAATGCTGAGGAGGTGAATGGAAGGTATTTTTTCCCTTGTGTTAAATGCTTGAACCTGTGTCGGCTAGACTTGGAAGAGGTACGAGAACATCTATTGTGTGATGGATTTCTTCGTAGTTATACCCGTTGGATATGGCACGGTGAAGATGTGGTGGTGCCAAGTTCCAACTCTCAAACTGAAAACCGAAGCTCGATGCATGACACCGATGTCGACATGGATGACTAACTTGAGGATATGATCCGTGATGTGGGGGTAGAAGGTTTTAAGAAAAATCATGTATATACAACTCTGTGTGAGGATTCTGAGCAGCCGTTGTATCCAAACTGTGTCAATTTGACGAGGTTATCAGTAGTCTTGCGATTGTTTAGTTTGAAGGCCAGAAACGGGTGGATGGATAAAAGTTTAACTGACTTACTGAAGTTGTTGAAAGAAATGCTCCCAGCTGGAAACACCTTGCCGAATCATAACTATGAGGCCAAAAAGGTGTTGTGTCCTCTGGGTTTAGAGTATGAGAAAATACATGCATGCCCAAATGATTGTGTATTATTCCAGGGTGAGTATGAAATGCTGCATCGATGTCCTAGGTGTGGGGTGTCATGGTATAAGAAGAAATAGGCTGATTCTGATGAGGTCTGTACTAAAGGGTCTCCTACAAAGGTGTTGTGGTATCTGCCCATAGTTCCAAAACTAAAGCATCTATTTACCAATGCAGAGGATGCAAAACTTATGAGATGGCATTCTGATGAAAGGGTTTTTGACGGATCACAGTGGAAGAAAATGGATACAATTTTTTTGGATTTTGCCCGTGAACCAAGAAATGTTAGGCTTTCACTAGCCACAAACGGCATGAACCCGTTTGGGAACCTGAGCACAAACTATAGTTCGTGGTCTGTTTTGTTGTTCGTTTACAACTTGCTGCCATAGCTATGCATGAAACAAAAATATGTTATGTTATCAGTGATGATTTCTGGTCCATGACAACCGGGGAATGACATTGATGTATATCTGACTCCATTAGCTGAAGACCTCAAAATGTTGTGGGAAGATGGGGTTGATGTGTTTGATGGGTTTGCGAGGCAATCATTCAAATTACGTGCCATGCTATTTTGCACGATCAATAACTTTCCAGCGTATGGTAACTTATCCGGGTATAGCATGAAGGGTCATAAAGCTTGTCCTGTATGTAAGGAGGGAACTAGTTCTGTACTGCACCATGGTAGGAAAAATGTTTATCTTCGACATCGAAGGCTTCTTAAAGTGAATCATCCATTTCGTAGGTTAAAGAAGTCATTCAATAGTGCGCAAGATTTTGAAATGGCTCCTCCATCACTATCTAGTCGCCAGACATATGAAAAGGTGAAAGACATTAACATGGTGTTTGGCAAGTGTGAAAGATAATCCACCGCACAAAACCACTGGAAGAAAAAGTCAATATTTGTGTCCTACCATATTAGAGGGAGCTTGATGTAAGACACTGCATTGATGTAATGCATGTGGAGGAAAATGTGTGCGATAGTTTGATTAGAACACTCTTAAACATACCCGGGAAGACTAAGGATGGCGTAAATTTGTGTATGGACTTAGAGTTGATGGGTATACGTCAAGATTTGCATCCACAATCAAAGGGCAAAAGAACATATTTCCCCCAACATGTCATACATTGTCCACAAAAGAAAAGCAAAGTCTGTGTGAATCATTACGTAGTGTAAAAATTCCATCTGGTTATGCCTTAAACATCAACACTTGTGTTTCCATGAAAGATTTAAAGTTGGTTGGGTTGAAGTCTCACGATTGTCATATGTTGATGCAACAGTTTCTACTTATCGCCATTCGTGACATTCTTCCTAAAAATATGAGAAATATCATAACAAGACTGTGTTTGTTTTTCAATGCCATATGTTGCAAAGTAATCATCCCCGATGAATTAGATGTGTTGGAATAGGAAGCATCACTTATACTATGTCAGCTTGACCTATACATTGATGGGTCAGAGGAGCCAGTTGCCACTGGCATGGTCTATAACTTAGGCCTTGTGGTTCACCATCAGTCATTACCTGATGGTATGTCCAGGGTCTCTATCATGCTCATCCTCGAGGAGGATGCTGTTGTGCCAGTGGCAACTCTAGAGGTGAAGACCGTCGGTCAGGCGGTGGGACACTTTCTTATGTGGCCCAACAGACTCCTGTCGGTTGCTCCTACATAGGTATAAACCTAAAACACTAACTGATTTTGTTATATTGTCAATTATGGTACAAACTGTGATGGTTTTAATTGTTCAACAAGAAGCACAACCGGCATTGAAGAAGTCAAACCCCGTCGACAATCCAATGCAGATGCTATGGCAGGTCGGGGCTGAGCTAAGAGAGGACGCTCTTCAAGTCCCATGGCAGCCACTGGTGTTTGGTCATCCAAGTTTACTACCGGTTTACATTACACGGAGTGACTTGTGTGAGATTATGATGGGGTCGATGATACTGAACATATCCATTATTCAGCTGTGGGAGCTATAAGTATATCATTTTATGTCCAATTATTTTATTATACAAGTTATTTGTCGCTAACCATGTCTAAACTTGTTTAGGTTTCTACATAAAATCTGTATGGACTTGGGTTTCGATAAAACTTATGGTTTCTTAGAGCCCTCTTTTATACAAAGGAAAGGAAACAGCAAGGAGGACACCCAGGCATACATCCAGAATTGGATGTATGAGTCTAGGAAGGGTGTATACCTAGCCCCGTATCATAAAGGGTAAGATTCTATTCCATAATTATTGTCCATTAATTTCTTCATTTTAAAGTCTCACTTATCACTGGTAACTGTAGTGCTCATTGAACGCTCTTGGTGATCTGTCCCAGGGATTCAGTGGCTTTATACTTTGATGATGTGCACGAGACTGTTCCACAAGACCTTAGGACTATAGTAAACGCGTAAGTTAATCCCTAAAAAATAAGTACAAATTCAATTACATCATTTTTGCTCTTATACGATTCCAACTTATCTTGTGTTTTATTTTGACATAGGGCGATCGTTGGATATAGTCGACTGTATGGAAGTAAGTCCACCAGAAGAAAACTTGCGTGGGTGCACCCATGATGCTAAAATCCTGAGCCATTAATTTAGTGTAAAAATCTTAGTAAAATAAAATGTGAGTCTCGGATTTACACTTTGGCAAGCGCACCAGTCGTTAAAATTGTAGTGTATTTGATCGTCCCACAGGGATTGTGGTAAGTACCTCAATCTAGGACTAGTACAAGCTGAACCAACAAAAAATACGCGAAGTTCATTCAGTTTTTATGGTTTTAGTGTTTTATAGTTGTTTTTGTATTTTCAGAAACAGAGTTAAAGTGAAATGTGTAAAGTGATTAATAGAAAACAGGTCAGGATTGCTTCGGCTCACAATCTCCTCAAGAAACATGCAATTAAGTATAATCGAACTTCACAATCTAGAGGACAATCCGCTTGTGGTTATTCCCTAATTCCTTAGGTGAAAAACACTAATCCTTAAGCAATGAACCTTAATTCCTTAAGTGCTCGATTAGCCTAAGAATCTAATGCGAAATTGGAGGTTTGAACTCTAACTATTCACCTAAATTGATTAGGCCTGAACTAGTTAGAAAGCTGGAAGTTACCTAAGCTTCAACCATGATTCCTCACTGGCGAAGTTCTTCATCAATTCTGGATTTGTCAATCCAGCGATGCTGCTCCACTCCTCAGCTTGTTCACCTCAGGATCTTCGGAGTCGATCTACTCGCTCACAGCTTCAAGACTCCATTGCTAACCTTCGCAATCCCAACCTTAGGGATTTAGAACTCCATTGACTTCAATTCTATCGAAGGATTGTGGAACGTCATGGAGGAGAGAGTTTAGAGAGATGAAAATGTAGTGAGAGAGTGAAAATAGAAAATGAAGTGTATTATGTTGTACGCCGTTCTGTTCTCTGCCTCCACACACTTTTACAGAGTATGTACATGAATATATATAGGCATCTAACTAAACTAACTAACTTAACTGATAACTTAGAGAACTTAAGTTAACGAATAAAACTAATTAATTACATAGTTTACAGAGTAATCAACTAATTACAGCTCAACGCTTAACAGGATCTAGCTTAACCTTAGCTAATTTACAGCTCAGCACCAGCTAATTGACAGCTCACTTCTTAAGTTACTTAAGGTTGCAGTAGTAGAGAAGAAGGCAATGGAAGCGGAACAGTACTGCACCAAGTGTGCTGTTGGAGGGAAGGAACAGTGTTTAAATTACTGCCTTTATGCTTCAACTGCTGAGTTTTCGCTAGAGCGGATTAAACTTCGCTTGGACGAGTCCGGATTTTACTAGGACGGATTAAATAATGAATAAGCACCTCGGTTTCTCATGTAGCATTCCGCTCTTCTTCTCTTTTGGAGCCGGTGTCTTGGGAGTCTTCTTAAGTTAGCTTACTTGAAGTCTCGCTTGGTCAGTATTTGGGCTCTTTTCAGTCGGATTCAGGAAGTCTCACTCGGATTTATCAATTTCTGCTCAGATTTGTAGGATTTCACTCAGAATTTTCTTCTTATCTTGAGTCCGCCCTGTTCCTACACCAATAAACAGCTACTTGCCTAGCAATTATACGCTGGCTGCTTAGTGAATTTATAAATACTTCAAAATTCCTTATCTAATTAATATTTTCAATCGGTTTCTTACATAAATAACATACTTTTGAAATAATTAACTAAAACATGAATTATTAACAAATTATTAAATAATAATATCAAAACTAGACAATACTTAGTAATTTATGTTAAATAAACAGTGGAATAATTAAGTCTTTTCAAGACTTATCACATCCCCAACTTAAAACTTTGCTTGTCGTCAAGCAAATATTCAGACTTATTAACTAACAGCATTTGATCAACACAATCAACCTTTCCTTAACTTAATTCATACTATAATTATTTAATACCGATCATGCTTTCTTCTCGCAATTTCTAAAAGTATAAAAACTTACACCTCCTTTGGGAGACAAGCTGCTGATGCTTTCCTCACTGGTCGGTGTTTAACTTTTCTCTCGGTGTATAGGGTAAATAGAATGCACTCATCACCTGCATACTAGTTAGATCAACATAGGCTTGCAACAGTTCTAAACATCATGAAATATGCCAACTCAATCGGATCAGTAAGGGCTTTTTAAGCTTATAATGGGGCTCGGCTATAGGCTCAATTATTGTTTTTCCGAGTCATAGATAGGTTACAAGATGTGTCCACTGATGCTTTGCCTCAATTCTAACTTAATTGCCTCTACTAACAACTCTCTTTACTTTTCTGACTGAATGCTACTTAATAACTCGTGCTGTTTTGCACTTTCTTTTTCTTTTAGTCCTTCGGACTTCTCCTTTTTTCTTGACTTTTTCTTTCCATCTTTTTCCGATCGAAATTTTTTTCTTCTTCTTGTGGTGCTTTGCACCTTTTTCTTTTCTGAACTTTGTTTATTTTTCTCTCGGCTTTGCCTTTCTTTCATTTCTCAAGATTTTTCTCTCGGCTTTGCCTTTCTTTCATTTCTCAAGATTTTTATCCATAATCAAGGTCGGAGTGTGTCTTTAATTACTGTTAGGCACACTCTTCATCCCCAAACTTAGAGATTGCTAGTCCCTAGCAATAAGCAAAAACCGAGTAATTCACCAGTGGAACATCCAGGGTACTCTAGTCGGGTTTTTCATGGATAACTAAGCTTGTAACGTTAGGTATATAAAACGAATAAAAGGGTTTCAAGCTCAATCATAATTATTGGGTCAAAGAATGATTAATAAAATTAGGATGGCTAATTTTTGGCCCTGGCTAAATAATCAAAGAAGGCCTTCATCATTTCCGATTGGTTGACATACGACAATTAGCAAGCACTGAGGCAAATTCTGTCTCACTAACTAGCATGCAAGCTCACTCGGAAAAAGATAAAACAGGCTCAAAAGCTCATATGAGTATAACAGTTAATCAGCCAGTCTTGTCCCCAAACTTAATGTAAGATCATACATTTAGATTGCTAACTAGCATGCCGAGTAAACAATTTAATTAATGATGAAGAATAGTTATGGGCAGAGATCATGAGTTAAGCAAAAACCGATTAATTAATATATCCGACTACAGCTTAACGCATCAGCAAACTTTAAATTATGAAGACGGAGTTGAAAGAAACAATAAGCATACTTTTGCAACTTATAATTAAGAATATTAATTTAAAGAATAAGTTGGAAAGAGACTTCCCTTTTTACCTGAGTGGCTGTGGATGGAAAAACGCGTAATCGGATTGGGACTAATAGATTTTACCAATACATATGACAAACCAAATAAAACAACAAATTAACAGAAAATAAAATTTTCATTACATAATAAAAATAGAAACAAGTTCACTGTTCAGAAAGCAGTTACAATAACATCAAATTAAATACATAGGAAACATCATAAAAACGTGGAACAACTGCTTAAACATTCTGATCTTCATCGTCTTTGTCCTACTGAGAGGGAATCGTTAATCCAATGGAAGCTAACCACGTATTTCTATCCAGTGGGGCTCCCATTTCTGGTGAATGTTCAACCCTCAGTTTCGTGGCAATCTTTCTGAGCATCTGATCGTGGTTCGAGACCCGATCATAAATTTCAAGTTGCATCTTCTTCACAAGCAAGTCGGTCAAAGGCTTAGCTATTTTTGAAAAATCTTTTATGAACCTTCTATAGAACCCAGCACATCCTAGAAAACTCCTTACTCTTTTCACGTTGATCGGAGGAGGAAGTTTTTCAATAATTTCAATTTTTGCTCGGTCCACCTGCATGCCCTCAGCAGAGATCCTATGGCCAAGGACTATCCCTTCCTTAACCATAAAGTGGCATTTCTCCCAGTTAAGAACGAGATTGGTCTCTTGACATCTCATCAGCACCTTAGCTAAGTTGCTGAGGCATGTGTCAAAATTGCTCCCAAATACCGAGAAGTCATCCATGAATACTTCAATAAATTTCTCCACCATATCCCCAAAAATTGCCAGCATGCACCTTTGGAAGGTTGCTGGAGCGTTGCATAAGCCGAACGGCATGCGCCTGTATGCAAAAATTCCATAGGGACATGTGAAGGCAGTCTTTTCTTGATCCTCCGAGTCAACCACAATTTGGTTATAACCCGAGTACCCATCAAGAAAACAATAGTACTCATGTCCTGATAACCTCTCAAGCATTTGATCAACAAACGGAAGGGGGAAATGGTCTTTCCGAGTAAAGTTATTCAGCCTTCTGTAATCAATGCACATCCTCCAGCCTGTAGTTGGCCGAGTGGCAATGATTTCACCCTGGTCATTTCTTACAGTCGTCATTCCTCCCTTCTTGGGTACCACTTGGACTGGGCTAATCCAAGTGCTGTCCGAGATCGGGTAAATGATTCCCGCATCAAGGAGCTTGACCACTTCCTTTCTCACTGCTTCCTTCATAATGGGGTTCAATCTGCGTTGTGGCTGTACAACAGGGGAATAGTCATCCTCCATCAGGATTTTGTGCATACAAAAGGATGGACTGATTCTCTTCAAGTCAGAAATGTTCCAGCCAATGGCAGATTCATGAGCCTTTAATACCCCAACTAGTTTATTCTCATCCTCTTCTTTTAAGTCAGCATTAATAATGACAGGATGAGTGTCATTTCCTCTCAGGAAAACATATTTCAGATGAGAAGGTAAAGGTTTTAAATCACATTTTTCTTCCGAAAATTCCTTTCCTTTCTGAGCTTCAGTATTTTCCAAATCATTTTTCTTTTCGAAATCACCTACTTCTAAAACTTCCAGTAGGTCTAGTATTTCCGAGTGAGAGTCAATTGACTCGGTCTCAGAGTCAAAGTCATCCTCTAAAAAAGTTCGTAGAGCCTCTTCCTTAGTTTTTAGCAGTAAGGGAGTCTGGTAATTTTCAACCTCTTCAATCATTAGGCAATCCATCCGTTCAGTCGGATGTTTCATGGAATTGAAGACATTAAAAATTACTTGCTCCTCCTGAACTCTCAGCATGAGTTCACCTTTTTCCACATCAATCAATGCTCTGCCAGTAGCTAGGAAGGGTCTACCTAAGATAAAGGGATCTCTCGGTCAGCTTCCATATCCAACACTATGAAGTCTGCTGGAAAGATAAATTTATCTACTTTTACTAACAAGTCTTCCAGCATCCCTTGGGGATATTTAATGGACCTGTCAGCCAACTGCAAGGACATGCGAGTCGGTTGCAAGTCATTAATTCCCAGTTTTTTCATCAACGATAAAGGCATCAGATTTATACTGGCTCCTAGATCACAGAGAGCACTTCCTACATGAATATCCCCTATTGCACACGGTATTGTGAAAGATCCAGGATCCTCTAGCTTTTGGGGAAGTTTCTTTTGAATGATTGCGCTACACTCTTGAGTGAGAGTAATCATTTCATCCCCCCTAAGCTTCCTCTTCTTAGACAATAGTTCTTTTAAAAATTTTGCATAGGAAGGCATCTCCTGCAATGCCTCAGCAAAAGGGATATTAATGTGAAGTTTCTTGAAGACCTCTAAGAACCTAGCAAACTTCTGCTCCTCTATTTGCTTTTTAAACCTGTGCGGAAATGGAGCATTCCTCAGTTTTTCAGGAGTCAGCTTAGAAGCTTCCTCCAGAATCAGATCAACCTTTTTCTTTTTCTTTTGATGGACTTTATTTTCTTTTTCTTTTTCTGATTCATTCTTATTTTCTACTTCATCTTTATTGTCCTGCTCGGTTTCTTGTATTATTTCTTTTTCTTTTTCTGAACTTGTTTCTTGACCCGGAGATGGAGAAATAATTTTTCCACTCCTAGTAATTATGGCCTTGCAATGTTCCCTTAGATTTACCTCGGTATCTCGAGGGAAATTGCCTGCTTGCCTCTCAGCTAATTGTTTAGAAAGCTGTCCTACTTGATTTTCTAAATTTCTTATGGATGCTTCCTGATTCTTAAAACTGGCCTGAGTGGCCTGGATAAACTGAGAAAGTACATTCTCGAGTTCGGATTTTTCTTTAACAGGAGGGTGAGAAGGTTGTTGTGGTCTATTTGTGGGTTGACTCGGTGGGATATTCTGATTCAAATGTGGACCTTTCTGCTAGGAAAAATTGGGGTGGCTCCTGTAATTAGGATTGAAGGAATTAGAAGGATAATTCCTTTGATACTGTTGCTGCCCCATATAATTCACTTGCTTGGAAGGCACAACTGGATCACACATTCCATTTTCATGGTCTCCACCACAAAAGTCACAACTGATCATAGAAACTTGACTCGGCTTTTGGAGTTCTGAAATCTGAATGCTTAATTTTTCCAAAGCCTGAGTCATTAGTTTGCTCTGAGCCAGATAAGCATCTTGTGCTTCTAATTCTAATATTCCTCTCCTAGGGACTTGGTTCCTCTCACTAATCAGACATTCATTAGAAGCCATCACATCAATCAGCTCTATAGCTTCTTCTACAGTTTTAGTTGTTAATGAGCCTCCAGCCGAGGCATCAATCAAGACTCTGGTAGCTGGCCTGACACCATTATAGAAAATAGTCACCTGCTGTACATCAAAAATCTGATGATGAGGACATCTCCTCAGGCTTTCTTTATACCGATCCCATGCTTCCATCAAGGACTCACCTTCTCTTTGCTGGAAACATGTGATTTCATTGCGCAGCTTTGCATATTTAGAAGGAGGGAAGTATTTAATCAAAAATTTCCTTTGCAAATCCTCCCAGGTGGAAATGCTACCTCTCGGTTGACTCTGCAACCAGGCTTTTGCTCGGTCCCTTAGAGAAAATGGAAACAACCTTAGTCGGATTGCTTCTTCAGGGACCCCATTCATTTTTACTGTATCACAAACTTGGAGGAAGGTTGCTAAATGCAAATTTGGATCCTCAACCTCACTTCCTCCGAATTGTTCATTTCTTACCAGCTGCAGTAAAGCTGGTTTTAGTTCAAAATTGTTAGCTACAATCGGTGGCCTAAGGATGCTAGCTTGCGATCCTTCTTCATTCGGCCTGGAGTAGTCACCTAGTGTAACTCTCCTCTGTTCCATTTCTTTTTCTTCTTTTTGCTTTTTCTCTTTTCTTAATCTACGTTCTAACAAATTGATGTCAGGATCAAAGAAGAAAGGTTCTCCTCTGCTCCTTGACTGCATACAACAATTGTTTACACGACAATGCAACTCACAGCTACAACTACACAAAACAATAACTACTAAAAAAAATACGTATTGACTGCAAATAGAAACAAAAGCAAATGGTTCAGTCTAGTACCGGTCCAAGGATTGTTGATATTACTCAACAATCCCCGGCAACGGCGCCATTAACTTGATGCTAAAATCCTGAGCCATTAATTTGGTGTAAAAATCTTAGTAAAATAAAATGTGACTCTCGGATTTACACTTTGGCAAGCGCACCAGTCGTTAAAATTGTAGTGTATTTGATCATCCCACAGGGATTGTGGTAAGTACCTCAATCCAGGACTAGTACAAGCTGAACCAACAAAAAATACGCGAAGTTCATTCAGTTTTTATGGTTTTAGTGTTTTATAGTTGTTTTTGTATTTTCAGAAACAGAGTTAAAGTGAAATGTGTAAAGTGATTAATAGAAAACAGGTCAGGATTGCTTCGGCTCACAATCTCCTCAAGAAACATACAATTAAGTATAATCGAACTTCACAATCTAGAGGACAATCCGCTTGTGGTTATTCCCTAATTCCTTAGGTGAAAAACACTAATCCTTAAGCAATGAACCTTAATTCCTTAAGTGCTCGATTAGCCTAAGAATCTAATGCGAAATTGGAGGTTTGAACTCTAACTATTCACCTAAATTGATTAGGCCTGAACTAGTTAGAAAGCTGGAAGTTACCTAAGCTTCAACCATGATTCCTCACTGGCGAAGTTCTTCATCAATTCTGGATTTGTCAATCCAGCGATGCTGCTCCACTCCTCAGCTTGTTCACCTCAGGATCTTCGGAGTCGATCTACTCGCTCACAGCTTCAAGACTCCATTGCTAACCTTCACAATCCCAACCTTAGGGATTTAGAACTCCATTGACTTCAATTCCATCGAAGGATTGTGGAACGTCATGGAGGAGAGAGTTTAGAGAGATGAAAATGTAGTGAGAGAGTGAAAATAGAAAATGAAGTGTATTATGTTGTACGCCGTTCTGTTCTCTGCCTCCACACACTTTTACAGAGTATGTACATGAATATATATAGGCATCTAACTAAACTAACTAACTTAACTGATAACTTAGAGAACTTAAGTTAACGAATAAAACTAATTAATTACATAGTTTACAGAGTAATCAACTAATTACAGCTCAACGCTTAACAGGATCCAGCTTAACCTTAGCTAATTTACAGCTCAGCACCAGCTAATTGACAGCTCACTTCTTAAGTTACTTAAGGTTGCAGTAGTAGAGAAGAAGGCAATGGAAGCGGAACAGTACTGCACCAAGTGTGCTGTTGGAGGGAAGGAACAGTGTTTAAATTACTGCCTTTATGCTTCAACTGCTGAGTTTTCGCTAGAGCGGATTAAACTTCGCTTGGACGAGTCCGGATTTTACTAGGACGGATTAAATAATGAATAAGCACCTCGGTTTCTCATGTAGCATTCCGCTCTTCTTCTCTTTTGGAGCCGGTGTCTTGGGAGTCTTCTTAAGTTAGCTTACTTGAAGTCTCGCTTGGTCAGTATTTAGGCTCTTTTCAGTCGGATTCAGGAAGTCTCACTCGGATTTATCAATTTCTGCTTGGATTTGTAGGATTTCACTCGGAATTTTCTTCTTATCTTGAGTCCGCCCTGTTCCTGCACCAATAAACAGCTACTTGCCTAGCAATTATACGCTGGCTGCTTAGTGAATTTATAAATACTTCAAAATTCCTTATCTAATTAATATTTTCAATCGGTTTCTTACATAAATAACATACTTTTGAAATAATTAACTAAAACATGAATTATTAACAAATTATTAAATAATAATATCAAAACTAGACAATACTTAGTAATTTATGTTAAATAAACAGTGGAATAATTAAGTCTTTTCAAGACTTATCAACCCAAAAGTAAGTCAATCGAATTCATTCAAATCTTTATTATATTTTGAAAACTTGAATTCACTTATTCTATATTTTATGTCCATTGTAGTCTTATAGGCAGGAGGGTAGCTACCAGTGTGGCTATTACGTCATGAACACCATGCTGACCATCGTCCAAGAACATTTAGTAGATGGATAGATAGATGTAAGTCTCATCAATTGTACTAGTTTTCTACCAATTTCATCAAATTCATGTAATAAATATAGCTTTTGTTCTAATTATTTTGTACATTGTTTGCAATACTTTTAGGACCGGTCATACTTCCCCAAGACACATGTAGATAATGTTAGAAAACAATGGGCCGCATACGTCATTAAAGTGAGGAAAGGACTTAGAAAGATATAGGATATTTATTCTCTTATATATGTATCTAGTGTAGGATTTAGGGTTTAGATTTTATTAGGTTACATTCATCTCAATTGTATATAGTTTCATTTTCTAGGTTGTTATGAATTGATAGCAAATTAATGTTACATACATACCATTTTTTTCATATATTGGTGTTGGATATGCTGGGATATACTGTATATTATGCTGGTTGTCTGATGACAGGTTCGGGAAACAATAAAACAAAGCCCACATTAAAAAAAACCTCATTATTTAATCATAGTTATTACCATAACTGTGATTATAGACTGTGACGCCCCAAAAATAGGGGTAAATTTTTTGTGATTTTAAAGATATTAATCAATAAAGAAAATCAAGTGGTGAAGCATTAAATAGCCACCCCGGATCTATAAAACCTATCCCATGTGTGAAGATATGAGAAGGTGAGTTTGAAAATAATTTAAGAGGTATTCTCATTTAAAATCAGCGGAAGAATTTAAATAAATTGATGTTATATGTTTGCATTTTAAAGAGAGTGGATTAAAAGAGAATTTAAAGACTCAATATATATTAAATACAATTATGTAATAATATAGGAAAAGGGCTTTATGCAATGTGGAGGCAAAATAAGAAAAAGAACTGATTGGAGCATCAGTACACTACTCGAGAATTTAAGTCAAATCGGAGTTACAGAACTCCAATCAAGATGAATCTGGTTTGTAAAGATTTGCAACTCAAATATCTATAATTGTTATGAAGACGTTGAGGGCCAATTATACCCCAAAGATTGCTTAATATGTTAATTTATAAAATCAGCCCTGCTAAAATTTTCAGTATGAACACTGGTAAATGTTTTGCTTTATATTGAGTTTGCTGAAAGAGAATCAAGTTTGTATAATATGAACTCAATGAAATGGATGTGCCAAGTTTAAACACAGAAGTTGTAATACAGTATAGTTGTCGTTCCACTGAGGAGGTGCTAGAATGAAGATCTTAATTTGAATTGATTAGGCAGAAAGTTTCAGTTTTGATTTGTTGTGAATGTTGCAGAATGAAAAACAGTAAGTAACAAAATAACAGAGGATAGCACTTTGCAAAATATAACAGTAAATGATGTTGGAAAAATCAGTTTTGTAAAACAGGGATTGGCTTCATCACATCTTCACCTCTGTAAGCTGCATAAGTTTCCATATAAGTAAATCGAAAAGATAAGTTCTACGTCGCAATCAAAGTCATTTGCATCGATCCCTCGACTACAAAATTCATAAGAATGATTTCCAAACCGCTGATCCCTCAGTCACTTTGGAAACCATTCCAGCATTATCGATCGATTGTTTTGACGTTTGTTGCGTTAGACGCCATCCCTGGCTACCTACTCACAACAAGTATTTCTTTCAGGGTCTGCTTTCAAAAGTCACTTCCCAGCATACTCAAGAAAACTTAGAACAAGAAAATAGTGATCAAGTACTTTCAGGCATTAAACGCAGAAGGAAATACAGAAACTTTATCAAATCTCATTACTCAATGAAAACTTACGGCAGCATTACTTCAGTGTTGAATGGATTACAGCCAATCCCATAAGGGAGATTAGTTACTCATCCCTTGCATTTTCACCATCAAAGGAATGAATACAGAAAATGGAAAGTATGAAAATACAGAGGATGAATCTGATGTCTGATGTTATAGGAGATTGATGATTATGATGCCCTGTTTGCAGCTTGCTTTATAGGAGTTTTTGGCTTAGCTTCTCTTACCCACTTGCGTAGAACCCATGTGGCATCTTTCAGAGACTGGTGGAAACAACAGAAAATGGATGAGTTTGCATCGCATTACGGGTGAATAAAGAATTAAGAAGCCCACGCTGTGTGAGTCACGCTTGAGCTTGATGGTCACGCTCAAGCGTGAAGGGTTCTGAAGCTTTTTGATAGTCTTGCGCTTGAGCTTCCTTGTCCACGCTTAAGCGTGGTTCCTTTGTTCAGCATATGCTTGATCCTTCGCTTCAAGCTGGGCATGTCACGCTTTGAGCGAGCTCCTCTATCCCAACATATGTACTCCACGCTCAAGCCACGCTCAAGCGGGATCGAGGTCACGCCCAAGCGGCTCCTGCTCACGCTTGAGCGTGAGATGACCCTGATGCTGTTCCTTAATTCAATTCAGTCACGCTTTAAGCTCCTTAGTGCCACGCTTGAGCGTCAGTCATGCATGAAGTCACGCTTGAGCGAGCTCGGGTTCACGCTCAAGCGTGAGGGGCTGTTGGTGTGTTCCTCATTGTTTCACTTGGGTGCATGGGCAACGTGGTTTTTGTTTCCTCCACGCTCAGGCGTGTAGTGTACCACGCTCAAGTGTCCTTTGCTTGATGCTCTTTGTTTCTTCAAGGCTTTTGACAAGTTGTTCACTGATTTTCAAATTTCAAGCTTCTTTTCTTAATACTCCCTTTATAATCAAAATCATGCTCAATTATTTATCAATTTTGTTAAGTTATTCAAAAAATAGTTCTAATTGAGCCATGAATTTAATCATAAAATAAGCACTCATCAAACTCTCCCTAACCTAGATTTTTGCTTGTCCTCAAGTAAAAAGAAGATTTGGAAAGGGAAACAAGCATTTCAAAAATCTGAGTTTCTGTTGCAGACAAAAGTTTAAAAGGCAATAATCTGAGTTAATGTCTAGACAAATGATTTTCTTAATACCAATTCCTTAAAATGTAATGCACCATTACCTTATTCATAAAGCATGTAACCCATTGCTGTAAGAATATAGAATTTCTCATTATTTCTTACCATGTGTCTGTTTCGCTCATCCATCATTAGAACTGTTCTGTTAACATTGCCCGTCATTTCTAGTAAAACCAAAATTCAAATGAATAGCAAGGATCAGAAGGTCTTTTAAGGGTGTAATGAGGCTGGGTTAACAAGAAACTTTGGTTTTTCTGGGTTTCAAAACGCATGTTTTAAAGAAGAGCATAAGTGTTTTTGGTTAATTTAGAAGGCTCCTTCTCTGCATTGAAACTTCAGAATTTTCTTTTGTTTTACTCCAGCTCTTTTATACAATCTTTGGAGAGCTTACTTATTCTTTCTGCATTTTCTTCTACTGCCTCCATTTGTTTCATCTTCTTTTGAGAAAATTATTTTATGCTCTTTTTCAAGATGAACATGCAGGTGAGGTAGAATTTTTGCTTTTATGCTTAGCTCAGGGCAGAGAGAGAAAAAAAAAATTTTTTTCATGCTTTTATGGCTCAAAGATGGGCTGCCAAAAAATCGGATATTTTTATCAGGGTAGCTTTTTGGCTCTTGGCTAACTATTTTTTTTCAAAATTGCCTTATCATTTCCTTGCTTGTTTCTTAAGAAAAAGGTTTAATTAGAAAATCAGTCAATGCTAATTTAACAAATTCAAATGAGGCTCTCAAGTGTTTAGATTTTCTCACCTGTCATCAAGATATAAAGCTTACTTCCTTATTCTAACAGAAAAGGGTTCAAGTCATATAAACAAGCAACAATACATGCATTCCAGTTCCTTGGTTCTTAATTAAGTCATTTTGCCTAAAAAAGAATTAGTGTTGTTGCCTAAAAACATTGTGCTGCTTAGAAACTTTTCTTTGTTCAAAAAGTGAAATCTTTGGTTGGGGTTTTCAAAGATGTTCAAAGTTTTAATCATCAAAACAGGAATAATCACAAACAAACAAGAATAATCACAAGCAGATAGGAATAATCACAGGCAGATAATCTCAAGCAATTTCTAAAGTGTGCTGCACTAAAGATAAAGTATGTACTAAAGATAAAGTAAAGCTATAAATTGTCAAACTAAGTAGCAATTTTAATTGTCAAGAACTGAAAGCATTAAAAAGTTTCACTCTTCCTCAGATGAGTCCTCCTCTGTTCCCAAGTCTCTTTCTGGAGGTCCCTGAGTTGAAGTTCCTGGCCTATCCTCCTGTGTAGCCTCACCTCCTCCCACAAACGGAGGCCTGTCCCCAGGCCAAGCAAGCAGGGCCTCAAACTGGGCAGGTGGCATCCATGGATTGTGTTGACCTGCAGGAATGCTATGATAAAGGCCATTGTGAACATGTAACAAACCTCTATGCTGAGCGTTCTGCTGGGCTAGGAGATGGCTGTTTTGAACTTTCAGGATGTGAATGCCTTGTAAAATCAGGTTGGCTTCTGTGCTGAGGGAGGGGTGGGCAGGTGCAGTGCTGAATGCTTGCTGTGCTGCTTGTGAGGCATGTGGAGGAGGTGCATCAGTTGCAGGGAGTGCTGGATTACTGTAGTAACGCTCAATGAAGCGTTTGTCTATGGAAGGCCTGATTGGTTTGAGGTCTTGTACCTCAACACCATGAGCTGCACAAAAATCAGTGATAAAGGCAGGAAAACCAAGACTCCCTTTTACCTTTTGACCTGCCTGGGAATACTTCTGGTCAGAAATCACAAACTGGTGGATTTTATCCGATAGTACTTGGGCTAGATCAATAGAGATGTCCTCTCTCAGAATGCAGTATAGGAGATAACACCTACTAAAAATCAAATCAGAGACATGAGCATTAGGTGCTATGTTAGCTAATAAGAAGGAAGTCCAAACTTGAGCAATAGTAGTCATGTCCTTTCTTAAAACTCTCATTGGTGTCTCTCCTTGCCCCATTTGAAAGTGGTGTCCTGGAACACAGATAGCGGCTTCAAGGTCATGTGTGGCAATGAACTGGTTCCTTGCAACCATGGCAGCATATTCACAGATTTCCCCTTCTCCTAAGGTCATGATGTTCCCCAAGTAGAAATTGATTGTGTCTCTGTCATATGAGAGCCAGGTACCCCGCACATAGGTTTTTCGTCCCCCCCTCCATCTCTTGTCCAGGCGTTTGCATAGAATTCTCTTACCACTTCAGGGTCAAATTTCTCCCTTGGGTAACATACTTTTAACCAATTTCTCCTTCTTATGATCTGCAGGAAGGCATCGCATTCTCCCAAGGCCAAGTCTACTTTCCTTTCTGGTATGAATGTCCAATTTGAGATGTCTTCATACCGATTGCTGTTGCCTTTCTTCCTGAATCTTGGAGCATCATCTTGTTCATCTGTTCGTGGTCTTTTGCCCTTGTTCTTTCGGGAACTCCTTTTTGGGGAAGTGGTGGCAGGGGGAGTTGGTGCAGTTTGCTTGGTTCTGGCCATCTGCAAGAATGTTAAGAACCATTTTGCACTTAAGATACTTCCTTTCAGTACTTTTATCAAACATTCAGCATGCATTAAAGGAATGTGAAACAGAAAAGGGTCATGCATTACAAAGAATTTGAAATACAAGAGCAAAGCTTGAACGTCTTTCTCTAAACAATTCAGAAACAACCAAGCATAGATCATAGCATTCGTAAAAAAAACAGGAAGAAGTTGTTTAAAGGCTTCAGTATATTCTCAAAAGAAATGTATCAATTCTCCATACACAGTAGTCTAATGCTTTGAAATTCAAAAAGAGGATAGTGCAGCAGTTACCTGGAAGGATCCGAAAGTGCAAGAGAGAATGGTTTGCAAAATAAAAGTGTGACTTATGAGATGAGAGTGAAAAGACAATTATTGGAGAAGAGAGGTCAGTTACAAAACTTAGAGAGTCAGAAGGTTGATGAACGGTTATGTGAGTGAGAGAGTGGGCGGTTTCAGAATTAGCATCAGGGGGCTGTTTTGCATTCTCACGCTTGAGCGCCATGATGTCACACTTGAGCGCGAAAGTTCCACGCTTGAGCGCAATATAACCACGCTTGAGCGTGATCGGCCTGGATGCAAAGTTTGAGAATGAAAACTTCACGCTTGAGCGTGTTTTTGTCACGCTTGGGCGTAAGAGTTTCGCGCTTGAGCGCAGGTTTATCACGCTTGAGCGTGTGGGCATTGCTCCAAGGTATGCTTTCCTCGCTCAGGCTGGTTTTTATCTCGCTTGAGCGTGCAACAAAGTTTTAATACCTGATGCTCTATTCAATGTCTCGCTTGAGCGCATGTTTGGCAAGCTTGAGCGCAGGGATGTTGCGCTTGAGCGCCAAAGTATCACGCTTGAGCGTGATCAACCACCTGATGCCTGATTTAATTTCTCGCTTGGGCGCAGGGGTCTTGCTTTGAGCGTGTTAGCCTCTGATTGCTGTCCAGGTCCTTTCGCTTAAGCGAAAAAGGTCACGCTTAAGCGAGATCGGGTTTATTTTGTTGAAAATTCCTTTTGCAGAGGTGCCACACTTAAGCTTGACTCTCACGCTTAAGCTTGATAAGGATGGTTTAGGACTTACCTTGGCTCGCTTAAGCTAGATTATCCACGCCTGAGCGTGGTGATGTCCTCATGTCTCTCTGAATTCAACTTCCAGCTCCAGTTTTGTTTGCCTTTGTTTGATACTCTTCTACAAGGTAAACAGAAACTTTTAAAATGAAAAATTTTCAAAGAAATAAAACACAAAAGATTGGGTTGCCTCCCAATAAGCGCTTGTTTAACGTCATTAGCTCGACGCCTGAGTTTGATCATGGGTCTTTTAGCAGGATGTCAGTGGCAACCTTCTCCACTTCTCCCCCTAAATAGGGCTTTACTCTCTGTCCGTTCACGACCCAAGTTCTTTCAGATTTTGGATCTTGCAACTCAATAGCTCCATAAGGTTTCACCTTCCTGACAATAAAGGGTCCTGACCATTTAGACTTGAGTTTTCCTGGGAATAGTTTCATCCTTGAGTTGAAAAGAAGAACAGATTGTCCCTGGTGAAAACTTTTCTTCATGATGTGTCTATCATGGTAAACCTTCATTTTCTCTTTATAGATCCTGGATGAGTCATAGGCATGATTCCTCCATTCTTCCAACTTGTGCATCTGAATCTTCCTTTCTTCAGCTGATGCCTTTGGGTCATAGTTGAGGGTTTTCAGTGCCCAAAATGCTTTATGTTCAAGTTCCACTGGAAGATGGCAATTTTTACCATATACCAACTGATAAGGTGAAAATCCAGTTGGTGCCTTGTATGCTGTTCTATAGGCCCATAAAGCGTCATCTAACTTCAATGACCAGTCTTTTCTGCTTTGGCTGATTGTCTTCTCCAGTATCCTCTTAATTTCTCTGTTGGATACTTCCACTTGGCCATTAGCCTGAGGATGGTAAGGGGAAGTTACTTTGTGCTTGACTCCATAATGTTCAAGGCATCTTTGGAGTTGACTGTTGTAGAAATGAGAGCCTCCATCACTTATTAAGACTCTTGGGGTGCCAAACCTGCTGAAAATGTATTTCTTAAGAAATTTGATGACAGTCTTGGCATCAGCTTTAGTACATGCCATGGCTTCCACCCACTTAGAGACATAGTCTACTGCCACAATTATGTACTCATTTGAGAATGACATTGGTAATGGCCCAGTAAAATCTATGCCCCAGCAATCAAAGACTTCTATTTCAAGGATGGCAGTCAAGGGCATCTCATGTCTTTTTGATATGTTTCCTGTCTTTTGACATGCTTCACAATGCTGCACAAAAACATTAACATCTTTAAACAAAGAGGGCCAATAAAAACCTGATTGGAGGATCTTTGCTGCTGTCCTTTCCCCATTGAAATGTCCTCCATAGGGTGAGCTGTGACAGTGCCATAGGATGCTCTCAGCCTCCTCTTGGGACACACATCTCCTCAAGATATGATCTGATCCAAGTTTGAATAGGTAGGGGTCATCCCATATGAATTGCTTCGCATCCCTTAGAAACTTCTTCTTCTGCTGCCATGAAAGGTCATCAGGCAGTACTCCAGCAGCTTTAAAGTTGGCCATGTCTGCAAACCATGGCCGTTCTTTCATCATCAGTAGCTTTTCATCAGGAAATTCTTCCTTCACTTCAGGTTGGAGCCGTGTGACTTCCTGATTGACAAGTCAGGACAAATGATCTGCAATAAAATTTTCGCTGCCCTTTTTGTCTTTGACTACTAGGTTGAATTCTTGCATTAGCATGATCCATCTAATTAGTCTGGGCTTAGAATCAGGTTTATTCAACAAATATTTAATGGCAGCATGGTCAGTAAAAATAGTGATTTTGGAACCAATCAGATAAGGTCTAAATTTCTCCAGGCCATACACTATTGCTAAGAGTTCTTTCTCTGTTGTTGCATAATTTGTTTGTGCAGGGTTTAAAACTTTACTAGCATAGTGTATAACATGAAAAATTTTAGCCTTTCTTTGTCCTAATACGGCCCCAACAGCATAATCACTGGCATCACACATCATTTCAAAATCTAGTCCCCAATCAGGGGCAACTATTACAGGTGCACATGTTAGTTTATGCTTTAGAGTTTCAAAGGCATGTAAACAAGAATCATCAAAAATAAAAGGAGTGTCTTTGTTTAAGAGATTACTCAAAGGCTTTGCAATTTTTGAGAAGTCCTTGATGAACCTTCTATAAAATCCTGCATGGCCCAAGAAGCTTCTGACTCCTTTTATATTTCCTGGTGGTGGCAATTTCTCGATTACTTCCACCTTTGCTTTGTCCACTTCAATGCCTCTTTTGGAGATTTGATGTCCTAACACAATGCCTTCAGTCACCATGAAGTGACATTTTTCCCAATTCAAAACCAAATTGGTGTCTACACATCTTTTCAACACAATGGTCAAATTTTTCAAACATTGATCAAATGATGAACCAAAAACAGAGAAATCATCCATGAAAACCTCTATGCATTTTTCCACCAAATCAGAGAAGATAGCAAGCATACATCTTTGAAATGTTGCAGGGGCATTGCACAATCCGAAGGGCATTTTTCTGTATGCAAATACCCCAAAGGGACATGTGAATGCTGTTTTTTCTTGATCCTCAGGTGCAACTGCTATCTGGTTATACCCTGAGTATCCATCTAGAAAGCAGTAGTATGCTTGACCTGCAAGTCTTTCTAGCATTTGATCCATGAAGGGCAGAGAAAAATGATCTTTCCGGGTAGCAGTGTTTAGTTTCCTGTAATCGATACACATCCTCCATCCTGTGACAGTTCTTGTAGGGATCAATTCATGTTTCTCATTCTGTATGACAGTGATTCCTCCTTTCTTTGGAACAACCTGCACAGGGCTCACCCAAGAGCTATCAGAAATAGGATAAATTATACCAGCTTCTAGTAACTTGGTTACCTCCCCTTTTACTACTTCCTTCATAGTTGGGTTCAAGCGTCTCTGTGGCTGAGCAATTGGTTTGAATTCTTGTTCCATGTAAATGTGATGAGTGCAGTAAGCTGGGCTTATTCCCTTCAAATCTTCCAGCCTCCATCCAATCGCTGTTGAATGCTCTTTCAATACTTGAATCAACTGCTTCTCTTCGGTGCCTGTCAATTCCCTGTTAATAATAACAGGTTTTTGGTTATCATTATCAAGAAAGACATATTTCAAGTGTGGAGGTAAAGCTTTTAACTCCACTTTTGGTGGAACAACTTCTTTTGTTTCCTCAGACAGCCTTTTAAAGTGACTTTCTTTTTGAGCATCTTGCTTGTCCTTCTTGTCTTCCTCCATTGCTCCAATGTTCAGCTTCTCCAGTGGATCTCTGTTGAACCATTCGTTGGTTTGTTCTCTGATGGCTTCTTCTTCAATGTCAATTTTGAAGCACTGTTGTTTGTCTTTTGGGTATTTCATTGCATCAAACATGTTGAAATTTACTTCTTCATCTTGCACTCTCACTTTTAACTTCCCGTCATCCACATCAATGATTACTTTTGCAGTCTTCATGAAGGGTCTCCCCAAAATGAGAGGTACTTCTGCATCTTCTTCTATATCCATTATGACAAAATCTACAGGAAACACAAACTTGTCAACTCTTACCAGTACATCTTCAGCTATGCCATATGGAAATTTCATAGACCTATCCGCCAGCTGGAGGGTCATCCGGGTTGGCTTCACCTCAAGATCTCTAATTTTTTTCACCATTGAGAGAGGCATTAGATTAATGCTTGCTCCCAAATCCAAGAGTGCTTTTCCTACTGGTAGAGTACCAATAGTTACTGGGATTGTGAAACTTCCGGGGTCTTTTGTTTTTTGTGGCAGTGCCTTTTGAATGATGGCACTGCAGCCTACTGCAAGCTCCACTGTTTCTTCAGAAAATCTCTTCTTCTTTGTTAACAGCTCCTTCATAAATTTAGCGTAAGTTGGCATTTGCTCCATGGCTTCCACAAAAGGTATGTTTATTTGTAACCTTTTAAAGATATCCATAAATCTTGCAAATTGCCTTTCCTTGTCCATTTTTGAAGGGTTCTTTGGATACGGCAAGCTCTTCAGTTGTGGTGTTGGGTCGTCCACCTTCTTCTTCCCTTCTTTTATTTCTTTCTTTTTTTCTTTTTCAACCTCCTCCTTCATATTTACATCATTATTCTTCTTTTCACTAACTTCCTCTTCTGTTTCTTTTTCTTTTTCTACTTTTTCTTCCACCTTGTCATTCTCTTTTTGTCCAATGACCTTTCCACTTCTTGTTGTGATTGCTTTGCATTGCTCCTTTGGATTTGGGTGTGTATTGGCTCCAAATTGGGAGTTGTGATGCTCTACAATTTGGCGAGCCAATTGCCCCACTTGTGTCTCCAGGTTTCTTATCGAAGCATCAGTGTTCTTTTGGTTGGTGATTGAGACCTGCATGAATTTTTCTAGAGTGTCCTCTAGTTTTGATGTCCTTTCTGTCAATGAAGGACCTTGTTGATAAGGTTGCTGTCTGTTGGATGTGCTTGCTTCTTGCTTCCATCCACCATTTTGACTATTCCTCCATCCCTGTGAAAAATTATTGGGGTAAGTATTGTTATTGAAGTTACTTTGCTTACCTTGGTTATTCATATAGAGGATAGATTAGTCTCCTTGTTCTCCTTGGCAGTGTCCATTCTGATGTTCTCCTCCACAAAAGTCACATCTCATTTGTGCTTGTTGGTTTCCTGTAGAGGACTGTACAGCATGCAGTTGTTGCGGGAGTTTTGCCATTTGCTGTGTCAGAACTTCAATTTGTTGTGTCAAAATCTTATTTTGAGCCAAAATGGCATCTGTTGTATTAAGTTCCAACACTCCCTTCTTTTGGATTTGTGTTTTGTCATGCTGAGCCTGGTAATCTGTGGATGATAATGCTTCAATGATCCTTGTAGCTTGCTCTGCATCCACTGTCATCATGGTTCCTCCAGCTGCTGCATCCAAAATCATTTTAGTATCACCCTTTAAACCACTGTAAAAGATATTCAATTGGGCAATATCTTCCAGTCCATGGTTTGGGCATCTTCTGAGGAGAGATTTGAAGCGTTCCCATGCTTCACAAAAGGGTTCATCATGGTTTTGTTTAAATGTTGTGATATCTGATTTAGCCTTGATGAATCTGGATGGTGGGAAGAATCTGTGTAGGAATTTTTCCTCCACTGTCTCCCAGCTGTTCAAGCTTTGATTTGGGTGTGACTGGAGCCATTCTTTGGCTTTTCCTGCAAGAGAAAAAGGAAACAATCTTAGGTATGCTGCCTCAATTACTTCCTGTTCAAATCCCATTGTTCCTACCAATTCATAGAATGTGGCCAAGTGAGTGTAAGGATCTTCACTGGACATTCCATGAAATTGATGGGAACTAATTAAACTAAGGAAAGCAGGTTTCATTTCTATAGCCCTGATTGTATTTGGTATAGCAATGCTTGAGTAGTGTCTAGGTCCTTGTTGCAATGTGTAATCTCCAAGTGTTCTCCTTGGTGGATTTTGATTATTGCTGTTGTCCTCCATTGTAACAGAGGAGGTTTGTCCTACGTGGAAGTTTTGCTTGGCTTTCTTGATTTTCTTGATGAACCTGTCTATCTCAGGATCAAATGCAAGTTGTTCTTTTATACCCTGTCCTCTCAAGATCATAAATCAAGAACTCAAAGTAGCAAGGTTAAAAAAAATAAAAAACAAATTACAAACAAGTTTATTTACACTGTCTTGTAAATTCAATGCTAAAATATTCAAACTTAAATCACCTCGTTTGAATATTTTAGCATTGAATTTACAAGACAGTGTAAATAAACTTGTTTGTAATTTGTTTTTTATTTTTTTTAACCTTGCTACTTTGAGTTCTTGATTTATGATCTTGAGAGGACAGGGTACAAAAGAACAACTTGCATTTGATCCTGAGATAGACAGGTTCCTCAAGAAAATCAAGAAAGCCAAGCAAAACTTCCACGTAGGACAAACTTCCTTTGTTACAATGGAGGACAACAGCAATAATCAAAATCCACCAAGGAGAACACTTGGAGATTACACATTGCAACAAGGACCTAGACACTACTCAAGCATTGCTATACCAAATACAATCAGGGCTATAGAAATGAAACCTGCTTTCCTTAGTTTAATTAGTTCCCATCAATTTCATGGAATGTCCAGTGAAGATCCTTACACTCACTTGGCCACATTCTATGAATTGGTAGGAACAATGGGATTTGAACAGGAAGTAATTGAGGCAGCATACCTAAGATTGTTTCCTTTTTCTCTTGCAGGAAAAGCCAAAGAATGGCTCCAGTCACACCCAAATCAAAGCTTGAACAGCTGGGAGACAGTGGAGGAAAAATTCCTACACAGATTCTTCCCACCATCCAGATTCATCAAGGCTAAATCAGATATCACAACATTTAAACAAAGCCATGATGAACCCTTTTGTGAAGCATGGGAACGCTTCAAATCTCTCCTCAGAAGATGCCCAAACCATGGACTGGAAGATATTGCCCAATTGAATATCTTTTACAGTGGTTTAAAGGGTGATACTAAAATGATTTTAGATGCAGCAGCTGGAGGAACCATGATGACAGTGGATGCAGAACAAGCTACAAGGATCATTGAAGCATTATCATCCACAGATTACCAGGCTCAGCATGACAGAACACAAATCCAAAAGAAGGGAGTGTTGGAACTTAATACAACAGATGCCATTTTGGCTCAAAATAAGATTTTGACACAACAAATTGAAGTTCTGACACAGCAAATGGCAAAACTCCCGCAACAACTGCATGCTGTATAGTCCTCTACAGGAAACCAACAAGCACAAATGAGATGTGACTTTTGTGGAGGAGAGCATCAGAATGGACACTGCCAAGGAGAGCAAGGAGATCAATCTATCCTCTATATGAATAACCAAGGTAAGCAAAGTAACTTCAATAACAATGCTTACCCCAATAATTTTTCACAGGGATGGAGGAGTAGTCAAAATGGTGGATGGAAGCAAGAAGCAAGCACATCCAACAGACAGCAACCTTATCAGCAAGGTCCTTCATTGACAGAAAGGACATCAAAACTAGAGGACACTCTAGAAAAATTCATGCAGGTTTCAATCACCAACCAAAAGAACACTGATGCTTCGATAAGAAACCTGGAGACACAAGTGGGGCAATTGGCTCGCCAAATTGCAGAGCATCACAACTCCCAATTTGGAGCCAATACACACCCAAATCCAAAGGAGCAATGCAAAGCAATCACAACAAGAAGTGGAAAGGTCATTGGACAAAAAGAAAATGACAAGGTGGAAGAAAAAGTAGAAAAAGAAAAAGAAACAGAAGAGGAAGTTAGTGAGAAGAAGAATAATGATGTAAATATGAAGGAGGAGGTTGAAAAAGAAAAAAAGATAGAAATAAAAGAAGGGAAGAAGAAGGTGGACGACCCAACACCACAACTGAAGAGCTTGCCGTATCCAAAGAACCCTTCAAAAATGGACAAGGAAAGGCAATTTGCAAGATTCATGGATATCTTCAAAAGGTTACAAATAAACATACCTTTTGTGGAAGCCATGGAGCAAATGCCAACTTACGCTAAATTTATGAAGGAGCTGTTAACAAAGAAGAAGAGATTTTCTGAAGAAACAGTGGAGCTTGCAGCAGGCTGTAGTGCCATCATCCAAAAAGCACTGCTACAAAAAACAAAAGACCCCGGAAGTTTCACAATCCCAGTAACTATTGGTACTCTACCAGTAGGAAAAGCACTCTTGGATTTGGGAGCAAGCATTAATCTAATGCCTCTCTCAATGGTGAAAAAAATTGGAGATCTTGAGGTGAAGCCAACCCGGATGACCCTCCAGCTGGCGGATAGGTCTATGAAATTTCCATATGGCATAGCTGAAGATGTACTGGTAAGAGTTGACAAGTTTGTATTTCCTGTAGATTTTGTCATAATGGATATAGAAGAAGATGCAGAAGTACCTCTTATTTTGGGGAGACCCTTCATGAAGACTGCAAAAGTAATCATTGACGTGGATGACGGGAAGTTAAAAGTGAGAGTGCAAGATGAAGAAGTAAATTTCAACATGTTTGATGCAATGAAATACCCAAAAGACAAACAACAATGCTTCAAAATTGACATTGAAGAAGAAGCCATCAGAGAACAAACCAACGAATGGTTCAACAGAGATCCACTGGAGAAGCTGAACATTGGAGCAATGGAGGAAGACAAGAAGGACAAGCAAGATGCTCAAAAAGAAAGTCACTTTGAAAGGCTGTCTAAGGAAACAAAAGAAGTTGTCCCACCAAAAGTGGAGTTAAAAGCTTTACCTCCACACTTGAAATATGTTTTTCTTGATAATGATAACCAAAAACCTGTTATTATTAACAGGGAATTGACAGGTACAGAAGAGGAGCAGTTGATTCAAGTGTTGAAGGAACATTCAACAGCGATTGGATGGAGGCTAGAAGATTTGAAGGGAATAAGCCCAGCTTACTGCACTCATCATATTTACATGGAACAAGAATTCAAACCAATTGCTCAGCCACAGAGACGCTTGAACCCAACTATGAAGGAAGTAGTAAAAGGGGAGGTAACCAAGTTACTAGAAGCTGGTATAATTTATCCTATTTCTGATAGCTCTTGGGTGAGCCCTGTGCAGGTTGTTCCAAAGAAAGGAGGAATCACTGTCATACAGAATGAGAAACATGAATTGATCCCTACAAGAACTATCACAGGATGGAGGATGTGTATCGATTACAGGAAATTAAACATTGCTACCCGGAAAGATCATTTCCCTTTGCCCTTCATGGATCAAATGCTAGAAAGACTTGCAGGTCAAGCATACTACTGCTTTCTAGATGGATACTCAGGGTATAACCAGATAGCAGTTGCACCTGAGGATCAAGAAAAAACAGCATTTGTTGTTCAAGTGGCCTCAATACTCAAGAGGGGGGGGAGGGGTGAATTGAGTTATAAAACTTTTGCTTGGAATGCCTTTGAAATTGATTTCTATAACCAAGTTTATGAGATTATGCAAGTGAAAGCAAGTAACAATGATATGCAATGCACTACAAGAGGTAAGTGTTGTTGAGGCAATTTAGCAAACACTTGGTGTGCAATATCTAAAGTATAGCAAATTAAGCAAGTTCAAGTATGTTCTTTCTCAACCAAACAATACCAATCAACAGATATGCAATGTATGGAAGTAAAAGAGTAAGGAAGAGAAGCTTGCAAACCGATGTAACGAGTTCCACCCAATCCGGTGTACGTCTCGCCTCTAAGCAACCCACTTAGAGGATTTTCCACTATTGTAGATTAGAGATACAACTTTGAGCAATTGCGGCTTCCTAGTGTCCCACACTCAAGAACCCAATCCTCACAAGTACAAGGGCAACCCACCCAATCTCTCAATCTCACAATATCCCAAAGGTTGAGTCCACAACCTTTGTAACCACTCAATCCTAGAGTGAACAACCACTCAACCTAGAGTGAATAACTTTGTGTGTTTGGAGTTTGTGTTTACAATCAATATACTCTCTTAATAGAGCAGATATACAAGTGAAAAGCTCTCCAAATTCTAATCTCTCAAGATGAGAGGATATACAATTGAAAGAACAAAAATGCAAGAGATAGGCTTACAAAGCACAAAATAGAGCTATGAATTGTTGCTACTTGGTTATATATTTGTGCTTGTCTTCCTCTTCAATTTATAGACCTAAGATTGCTGTTGAAGAGTGCCCTAGTTCCTCATAGCCGTTGCAGTTAGTGGAGATTTGAAGAATGGTGGAGACATGACCTGGTTTCCCACTTAAATCTGTTTTTCCACTATCGTAATCGATTACACCCTCGCGTTGTAATCGATTTGCTTCAAGTCAGAGAGTCACTAATCGATTATCTCATTACCTGTAATCGATTAGCATCTTGTATCTGATGCATTTAATTTGTCTTCGCAGCATCCTAATCGATTAGCATGTCTTGCAATCGATTACCTTAAATTCCAGTGGCTTCCTAATCGATTATATGGCTCTCTTAATCGATTAGCATGTGTGCCTGATGCATTTAATTCCATTTTTGATTGCTGTAATCGATTAGTCTCAAGTGTGCAATCGATTATCTTAATTCCAGTGAGTATCTAATCGATTGTGTGGCTTCCTTAATCGATTATCTTCAACTCTGATGCAATTTCTTCCAAGACAGAAAGCTTCTAATCGATTAGCTTCTATGGCCTAATCGATTAGCTTCGCTGTTTCTTCAATTCTGATTTCATGTCTTTGTTTTTGCATTGTTTCTTCAAGAGTACTTGTCATTATCAAAATCCTTGCACATCTTTTGGACCTGTTAATATATTCAAACACATTCTCCCCCTTTTTGATGATGACAACTATGTTCATCTCTTGAGGGTTGTTAGTTTAAATAATATAGGCTTATCTTTTGCAAAAATAACTCTGCTACATTATAGCAGATGATAATTTTCAAAAACCAATTCAGCAGCCAATGTCTTATCTCATTTTATCCATTGTTTATTATCTCTTATCTATAATTCTCCCCCTATCAAAAAGAGTTTAACAAACAGATAAGATTTTGCAAATTGTTAACAAGGCATCTATTATCCATATTATCAGAGCATATTATCAGAGCATATTCAGAATTATTCATATTTTGTATCAGAGCATTATCCAACATATGAACATCTATTCTTCTCCCCCTTTGTAATCATCAAAAATAAAATTATATAAACTCAAATAAGATACTTTTATTAAATAACAAAGGGAAATACAAGAAGTAAATTTATTCAAAATGCAGAAAAGCAACCAACATAACTAAAAAAAAATCTAATTGTCCGGGTTGAAGAAGCGGATTTCTGCAATTTGGTGAGCCAGCTCCTCATAGCGCTGCTGCATCATCTCAAAATGTTGCTGCTCGGTCATGGAAAACTCTTGGAGGGAGTTCTCAAGACGATCGAAGCGGCGATCAAGATGAGCGTAGAGAGATGCAAAAGGGTCAACTTGTGGGGCAGATGAAGAGGCTGCAGCTTGTGGTTGAGGTGGAGAAGGAGGAGGAGCGGGTGCTTCTTCAGCAGGAGCTTGGAAGGGAATGTTGGCATAAACGCCCTCCATGCGTGAGTACCATGCTCCATTGGTGAAAACAAGACCCATTTTGGTGAGGTGATGGGTGCCAATGCAAGCTCTAGGGGGCACTTTCTCAGAGAGTTCCCCTGCTAAGTCTACTCCACAGAATTTGAAAATTTTGGTGAGGAGGATACCATAGGGGAGCTTTTGTTGGTCCTTGGCATGGCGCATGTGGAACTTGATCAACTGAACCCAGTTGATCTCTTTGTGGTTCAGCATGGCCCACATTAAGAGGACATCATCCTCTTCAACCAGAGCATAGTTCCCACCACGGGGAACAATCATCTTGACCAAGAAGAAGTGGAGCAAGCGGTTGTTCATGGTCAAGTGGCCAACTAGTTTGTGGTTGCTCCTTGGACGGTCAGCTTTCCATAAAGATTGGCGAGCAGTAAGAGCATTGAAGCCCCATTCATCCTCGGGTTCGCCTCCATCAAAGTCAGCATTGTTGAGGGGCAGTTTGGAAATCTCTGCAAACTGGGCATTGGAGAGTTTGATGGTGGTGTTTTTCACTTTGGATTCAACCATCCCATTGACAAGGCGGAGGTTGCAGTAGAATATTCTCATAAGCTCAGGATAGTATTCTTCTTCTTTGAGGGATAGGAAGGGGAAGAGGTTGTAGTGGTTGAGGCTTTGGGTGAAGGTAAGACTTGGGTTGTCAAAGGTGTCAGCTATGGTGTAGTGAGGGGTCATAATCTCCTTTTCAGAAAAATTTTTCATAAAATTCTGAAGGTCTCTAGGAGAAGAGAAAAACCTTGAGAAGTCAAGGGGATTATGAGCTTGAGCAGCAGAGGACCTAGCCCTTTTGACATTCCTTGAGGAAGACATGGTGAAAAATGCTAAAAGAGGAGATGAAGAGAGATGAGCGCTAGAGAGTTTTGAGAGACTTGGGAGAAAGGAGGTAGTGTGAGATGAGAAGGTGAATGAGGGGTTATTTATAGTTGAAAATTAGGTTTAGGAAGGAGGAAAGAGAGTTTAGGGAGGAGTGAAGTGAGTTAAGAAAGGGAGAGTTTCGAGTGAGCCTAGGAAATTGGAGTTTTGACCCATCAGAACGCATACTAATCGATTACATGGCAGGTGGTAATCGATTAGATCACTGTTTCTGGGGAATTTCAAACGTTTTGTGCAGAGGGTAATCGATTAGAGGCTTACGGTAATCGATTAGTTTGGAAACAGAATCGTCCTAATCGATTGGGGCAATGTGGTAATCGATTATGAAGAAGAGGAAACGTTTTGAACTGGAAACAGAAGCTTCGTAATCGATTATGGATAATGTATAATCGATTATCTTAAAAACAGAATGATTGTAATCGATTATGGGTGAGTTCTAATCGATTACCCTCGAAACAGAAGCTTAGTAATCGATTGGGATTAACAAAGTAATCGATTATGGAGTCAAAAACTTCAGATATATCAAACAGCAAGGTTCCAAACATGAAATGTGATGTATATCATGCATTATGCCATTCAACAAAATATTCAAACACAATTGGACATGTCAAGAATGCCTAATTCTCTTCTTATGTGAATGAATTGCTCTCTAGCCAAGGGTTTTGTGAAAATATTAGCTAGTTGCTTAGAAGTTTCTACATGTTCAAGTACACAATCCCCTTTTAACACATGATCTCTAATAAAGTGATGCCTAATCTCAATGTGTTTGGTTCTAGAGTGCATTACTGGATTTTTGGAGATGTTAATGGCACTTGTATTATCACATTTAATGGGGACTTTATTCTGTTAACCAAGTGGCCTCAATTACTCAAGAGGGGGGGTGAATTGAGTATTAAAAACTTTTCTTTGGAATGCTCTTGAAATTGATTCTTTTGTCACTATGTATGTTTAAGATAATAAATTAGATAACAAGAAGCAATAAATTATACACAAGACAAACTAACAACTACTTAAAGAGTTTGAATAATGAATCAATTTAGTTGCAAAGCAATTTATAGGACTTTTTAGAAAGATGAATTCAAAAGAGATGCTTAAGTCCAAGTTTAACAAAGTTATTCAAAAATGGTTTTCAACTTAATATATCATGCACTTAGTTCAATTAATGAAGCAAGGAAGTTAAGCAAACAAATTAGGTGCACAAATTAAATGAGTTAAGGGAAGAAGGATTTGCAAACCGATGTATACGAGTTCCACCACGCCGGTGTACGTCTCGCCTCTAAGCAACCCACTTAGAGGATTTCCACTATTGTAGATTAGAGATACACTTTGAGCAATTGCAACTTCCTAGTGTCCCACACTCAAGAATCCAATTCTCACAAGTACAAGGGCACCCCACCCAATCTCTCAATCTCACAATTACAAGGTTGAAACCCAACCCAAAGCTTCTATGAAGTTTAGTGTTTAAGTGTACAAGGAAACTCTCTCACTAGAGTGGATATACAAGTTTAAAGCTTACACAAGATAATAACTCTCAAAGAGAGGATATGCAAGTTAAGTACACAAATATAATCTTCCCACAAATTAACTCTCAAAAATAATCTCAAGAAATATGCCAATCAAGAATAAAGAGAGTAAGTAGAAGAGCAAGAGAATGGAGGAGGAAGAAAGCAAATGGAAATGCTTCAAATGCTTGGTGCAAGTTTTGCCTTCAACTCCTTCTCTATTTATAGGCTCCATGAGGCATGACATGTGTAATATTTAATTCCTTGGAGCTTGAAGTGTTAGGCATGTGTGTCTCCATTCAACTTGGCATTCCAATTCCAATAAACCTTTTAGTGTCTCCAAGAGAATATTGCATGTGCATCAAGAAGCATGTTTGTATAATATCTAATTTAATTGCTTTTTCAATGTAACACATGCATGTGGAGAGGGACAAGTCATGGAACATTGCCTAGGGTCTTCCAATTTGATCCAACCGAAGGGAATTTAGAGTCTGCGCATGTTTCTACCTTCTGACAGCCTCATGAATCGATTCTTATAGCATATGAATCGATTCAAGTCATTAAATTAGAGTTACTGGGCAAACATTCACGCGTGAATCGATTCAAAAGAGAAGGGAATCGATTCATTATGGTAAAAACACATCCTGGACCAATTTGAACCCGTGTTAATCGATTCAATGCAAGGAGGAATCGATTCAAACCTTAAATTTTTACTTCCTGGGCCTTTCCAAACGTAGGAATCGATTCATGTGGTTATGCTTTGCTGTGTGAATCGATTCAATTACCTGATTCATGTATTTTGGCACTTTGTTTCACCCTTTTTGATATTTGATGAGTCTTGGCTCCAATCCTTTGATTCTTGGCACATTTGTTGATCACTTGTATTTGATTAAAACTTCCTTAAATGCCTTTAACATAAGTCCTTGATTGATCATCAAAATTAAACATCAACCATTTTAAATTCCACATCAAACATAATTAATTGCTTGATAATATCTTTGATACTTCTTCATTTGTTGTGTCATTATCAAAACCTACATCAACATTCAAATACATTCTCCCCCTTTTTGATGATGACAACAAATGTTTGTCTCTTGGGGTGTTAGTATCATAACAATTCATATATATTGTAATAAAGACTCCCCCTATCATATATAGTTTGATACCACATGTTGATGAAATCATAGACACAAGAAATCAAGAAAGTGTTTAAGAAACAAAGGTCTCTCCCCCTTAATATATGGTTTCTCCCCCTTAATATATGTTCTCTCATTCTTAGTCATCTCCCTTTAATCATACAATATCTCTCACCTTTTACAAGATATTTTTATGTCAATTAGAAAGTGTATATCTTCTCCCCCTTTCTTGTATATATATCTCTCCCCCTTTAAATGTATGTATTTCTCTCCCCCTTTGGCATCATCAAAAAGATTTCCTTAACATATACTTCTTAAAGGTAGATGCATACATTTTGAAGTAAGATAACAATGCAATATACATCACGAAATCATTCAAGGCATATAGGCACATAATGTCTCATGGGAATCGATTCATCTAGCTATTTTTACGCGATTTTGAAGAATCATGTTACTAGATGGTTGTTTTGTGAGGGATATATGCAATGATTTAAATTTTGCAAGTTGCCAATGATTCTGTTGCACTAGAGAGTCAAGAAAATCAAAGGTCATTTGCCATTTATTTTTGAGAACCATGTTGTATATAGGAGATTATCTTTGTGTCAAAATATGTTTAAAATATATGGGGACTCCACGGGATCTTTAAATAACACAAGAGATTTGTAGAGCATTAAGTTGATTATTGGAAATGTGAGTATAAATTTTCTTTACAAATTTGTATGTATATCACAAAGTAAGGTATTATGTTCAAGGAAATGAAAATTTTATGAAAAAGATGAGTTGGAAATCTTGCAAAGTTTTGTTCAAAGAGTAAGAAAGTGTGATAAAATAAATCAATTAGGAAATTTCCAAAATTCCTAACTCCCTTCTAATATTTATAAATTGGTCTTTTGGAAGGGTTTTTGTAAAAATGTCCGCCAATTGTTTTGAAGTTTCAACATATTCAAGTACACAATCTCCTTTCAAAACATGGTCTCTTATGAAGTGATGTCTTATTTCAATGTGTTTGGTCCTAGAATGCATGACCGGATTCTTAGATATATTTATTGCACTAGTGTTATCACATTTAATGGGGACTTTATCCAAGGAAATACCAAAATCAAGAAGTTGTTGTCTCATCCAAAGAATTTGAGCACAACAACTACCGGCTGCTACATATTCTGCCTCAGCCGTTGACAATGCAACACTTGCTTGTTTCTTGCTATGCCAAGAAACAAGGGAACTACCAAGTAAATGACATGTGCCACTAGTACTTTTTCTATCAAGCTTACAACCCGCAAAGTCGGAATCGGAATATCCTAAAAGATTACATTCAACGCCTTTGGGATACCATAAACCAACATTTTGAGTACCCACAAGATATTTCAAAATTCTTTTTACAGCGGTGAGATGTGATTCTTTAGGACAAGCTTGATATCTAGCACACATGCATACGGCAAACATAATATCGGGTCTACTAGAAGTTAAATAAAGTAAGGATCCTATCATTCCTCGATACTTAGTTATTTCAACGTCCTTACCCTTTTCATCTTTATCTAGATAGCAAGATGTGCTCATTGGTGTTGCTATTTCATTTGCCTTATCCATTTCAAAACGTTTAAGTAATTCTTTACAATATTTTGTTTGACTAATAAAAGTTCCTTCATTTGTTTGTTTTATTTGTAATCCTAAGAAAAAGGTAAGTTCTCCCATCATGGACATTTCAAATTCTTTTTGCATGAATTTAGCAAACTCTTGACAAAGACTTTCATTTGTAGCACCAAAAATTATGTCATCAACATACACTTGTACCAAAAGAATGTCATTATTTTTACGCCTTATAAATAGTGTAGTGTCAACCTTTCCTCTTTCGAAATTATTTTCTAAAAGAAATTTGCTAAGTCTTTCATACCAAGCTCTTGGAGCTTGTTTCAAACCGTATAAGGCTTTTCTCAATTTAAAAACATGATTTGGAAATTTATGATTTTCAAAACCGGGAGGTTGATCTACATAAACTTCTTCTTGAATATAGCCATTTAAAAAAGCGCTTTTGACATCCATTTGATAAAGTTTAAAATCCATACAACAAGCAAAAGCTAATAATAATCTAATGGCTTCTAACCTAGCTACGGGAGCATACGTTTCTTCATAGTCTATTCCTTCTTCTTGATTATACCCCTTAGCAACTAGTCTAGCTTTGTTTCTAGTTATTATTCCATTTTCATCTAGCTTGTTCCTAAAAACCCATTTGGTGCCTATTATTTGATGGTCATTGGGTCTTGGCACAAGTTCCCAAACTTCATTTCTTTCAAATTGGTTTAATTCTTCTTGCATGGCCAACATCCAATGTTCATCAATAATGGCTTCATCAATATTTTTGGGTTCAATTTGAGATACAAAGGCTAAGTGATTGCATGCATTTCTAATGGCATTTCGAGTGCTTACCCCTTTGGTTATTTCTCCAATGATTTTGTCCAAGGGATGGTCTTTTAGGGTTACCCAATCTTGTTGTTTGTCAAGTTGTGTTTCTTCATTATTGGCTTCTTCTTTGTCTTCCAAGTTCATTTCTTGGAAGGTACCTACAAGATCATCAACTTCCTTTCTCGGAGGATTTTGGTTAAGTTCATCGAATTTAACATGTATGGACTCTTCAATTGTAAAGGTTCATTTGTTAAAGAGTCTATATGCTTTACTAGTAGATGAATAACCTAGAAAAATTGCTTCATCAGATTTTGCATCAAATTTGCCAAGATTTTCCTTTCCATTGTTTAAGACAAAACATTTGCATCCAAAAATGTGAAAGTAAGAAATATTTGGTTTACGTCCTTTGTAAAGTTCATAGGGGGTTTTCTTTAGTATAGGCCTTATTAAACAACGATTCATAACATGACAAGCGGTGTTTACCGCATCGGCCCAAAAATGTTTTGAAATATTTGCTTCATTCAACATAGTTCTTGCAAGCTCCGCTAAAGATCGATTTTTCCTTTCAACGACTCCATTTTGTTGTGGAGTTCTTGGAGCCGAAAAATTATGTTCAATGCCAAACTTTTCACAAAATTTTTCAAAAGATTGGTTTTCAAATTCTCCCCATGATCCGTTCGAATGGATGCTATTTTTAAATTTTGTTCATTTTGGATGACCTTGGCAAGTTTATTAAATGCTTGATATGCTTCATGTTTATGAGTAAGAAACAATGTCCATGTATATCTAGAGTAATCATCCACAATCACAAGACCATAATGGTTTCCACCAAAACTTTTGATTTTCGAAGGTCCAAATAAATCCATATGTAAAAGTTGTAAAGGCCTTGTTGTTGAAACAATATTTTTTGCTTGAAAAGAAGCCTTTACTTGTTTTCCTTTTTGACAAGCGTCACAAAATTTATTTTCAAATTTTAATTTTGGTAAACCAATAACTAAATCTTTTGAAACAAGTTTATTTAAATGGTCTACATGAATGTGAGCGATTCTTCTATGCCATAGCCATGATTCATCCTCTTTAGTTATGAAACATTGTACATCATTTGAAGCAAGGCAATCTAGATTAATCATGTAAATGTTATCTACTCTTTGACCAACAAACTTTATCTCCTTGTTTAGTTTATTTTCAATTATGCAACCATTTGATTCAAAAACAATTTTGTAGCCCTTATCACATAATTGACTAATACTAAGCAAGTTGTGTTTTAGACCTTCAACATATAACACATCATTTATGGAGGTGGAAGAATTTTTACCAACATTTCTGATTCCGAGTATTCTTCCCTTTGTGTTATCTCCATAAGTAACAAATCCTTTATTTCGTGGAGTAAGTGATATAAACTTACTCTTATCTCCCGTCATATGTTTGGAACACCCACTATCCAAGTACCAATGGGTGTTACTTGCCTTAAAGCATACCTCATTTTCTTCATCTTGGTGATTGGCCATGAGGCAAAGATTTGCTTCTTCATTTTCGGATTCATCCGAACTACTCACCTCATTTTCATCCCATGCTATGTATGCTCTTCTTCTTTCCTTTCTTTCTTTGTTCTTCTTTTTTAGATTTGGACAATCCACTTTGAAATGTCCTTCCTTTCCACATTCAAAACAAGTTGGTGAAGTAGAATTTTCTTTAGGTATAGATTTCTTACCTTGTGATTTGAAGTTCCTTTGAAAGCGTTTGTTCTTCATGAGCTTTCCAAACCTTTTTACAAATAGGCTTAACTCTTCATCTTCGTCAAGATCACTCTCGGTTTCATCTTCAACAATTGAAGTAGCTTTGAGAGCTAGTCCTTTCTTTTTGGAGACTTTCTCTTCTTCTTCCGCCATCTTCAATTCTTTTAGCTCTTGTTCTTGTTCTTGCAACTTACCAAATAGTGTAGCAAGAGACATTTCATTGATAGTAGGTGATTGTTTGATGGCCGTGACTAATGGTTGCCATTCCCTATTAAGACTTTTCAAGACTTTGTGAATAAGCTCTTTATTAGTATAAGTCTTTCCAAGTGTAATGAGTTGATTTATAATGAGTGTAAAACGTTTTTGCATATCAACAATAGATTCATTGGTATTTAGCCTAAAGCACTCATATTGACTAGTTAATGTACTAATCTTAGAGTCTTTAACATCATTTGTACCTTCATGGGTTACTTGTAAAGTATCCCACATCTCTTTAGCCATTTCACATGTTATTACTCTAAAGAATTCATCGGGACCTAAGGCCGAAGTAATAAGATTTTTTGCCTTATAACCATATTGCACTTTCTTTTCTTCTTCACTAGACCAAATGTCCATAGGCTTTTCAACTTGTTTATTATCCACAATATGCATAGGTATAAAGGGACCATTTTCAATAGCATTCCACACTCTTAAATCTATTGATTGTACAAAAATTTTCATTCTTGCTTTCCAAAAAGCATAACCCTCACCATTAAAAGCGGGAGGTCGGTTTGTAGCACCACCCTCGGGAAACATGTTATATGAGGTTGAGGCCATTTGTTCTCTTGAAGCCGTTAAGCTTGATTTTCCAAGAGTCAAGCTCTGATACCACTTGTTAACCAAGTGGCCTCAATTACTCAAGAGGGGGGGTGAATTGAGTATTAAAAACTTTTCTTTGGAATGCTCTTGAAATTGATTCTTTTGTCACTATGTATGTTTAAGATAATAAATTAGATAACAAGAAGCAATAAATTATACACAAGACAAACTAACAACTACTTAAAGAGTTTGAATAATGAATCAATTTAGTTGCAAAGCAATTTATAGGACTTTTTAGAAAGATGAATTCAAAAGAGATGCTTAAGTCCAAGTTTAACAAAGTTATTCAAAAATGGTTTTCAACTTAATATATCATGCACTTAGTTCAATTAATGAAGCAAGGAAGTTAAGCAAACAAATTAGGTGCACAAATTAAATGAGTTAAGGGAAGAAGGATTTGCAAACCGATGTATACGAGTTCCACCACGCCGGTGTACGTCTCGCCTCTAAGCAACCCACTTAGAGGATTTCCACTATTGTAGATTAGAGATACACTTTGAGCAATTGCAACTTCCTAGTGTCCCACACTCAAGAATCCAATTCTCACAAGTACAAGGGCACCCCACCCAATCTCTCAATCTCACAATTACAAGGTTGAAACCCAACCCAAAGCTTCTATGAAGTTTAGTGTTTAAGTGTACAAGGAAACTCTCTCACTAGAGTGGATATACAAGTTTAAAGCTTACACAAGATAATAACTCTCAAAGAGAGGATATGCAAGTTAAGTACACAAATATAATCTTCCCACAAATTAACTCTCAAAAATAATCTCAAGAAATATGCCAATCAAGAATAAAGAGAGTAAGTAGAAGAGCAAGAGAATGGAGGAGGAAGAAAGCAAATGGAAATGCTTCAAATGCTTGGTGCAAGTTTTGCCTTCAACTCCTTCTCTATTTATAGGCTCCATGAGGCATGACATGTGTAATATTTAATTCCTTGGAGCTTGAAGTGTTAGGCATGTGTGTCTCCATTCAACTTGGCATTCCAATTCCAATAAACCTTTTAGTGTCTCCAAGAGAATATTGCATGTGCATCAAGAAGCATGTTTGTATAATATCTAATTTAATTGCTTTTTCAATGTAACACATGCATGTGGAGAGGGACAAGTCATGGAACATTGCCTAGGGTCTTCCAATTTGATCCAACCGAAGGGAATTTAGAGTCTGCGCATGTTTCTACCTTCTGACAGCCTCATGAATCGATTCTTATAGCATATGAATCGATTCAAGTCATTAAATTAGAGTTACTGGGCAAACATTCACGCGTGAATCGATTCAAAAGAGAAGGGAATCGATTCATTATGGTAAAAACACATCCTGGACCAATTTGAACCCGTGTTAATCGATTCAATGCAAGGAGGAATCGATTCAAACCTTAAATTTTTACTTCCTGGGCCTTTCCAAACGTAGGAATCGATTCATGTGGTTATGCTTTGCTGTGTGAATCGATTCAATTACCTGATTCATGTATTTTGGCACTTTGTTTCACCCTTTTTGATATTTGATGAGTCTTGGCTCCAATCCTTTGATTCTTGGCACATTTGTTGATCACTTGTATTTGATTAAAACTTCCTTAAATGCCTTTAACATAAGTCCTTGATTGATCATCAAAATTAAACATCAACCATTCTAAATTCCACATCAAACATAATTAATTGCTTGATAATATCTTTGATACTTCTTCATTTGTTGTGTCATTATCAAAACCTACATCAACATTCAAATACATATTCAAGGCAATACCAAAATCAAGAAGTTGTTGTCTCATCCAAAGAATTTGAGCACAACAACTACCAGCTGCTACATATTCTGCCTCAGCTGTTGACAATGCAACACTTGCTTGTTTCTTGCTATGCCAAGAAACAAGGGAACTACCAAGCAAATGGCATGTACCACTAGTGCTTTTTCTATCAAGCTTACACCCCGCAAAGTCGGAATCAGAATATCCTAAAAGATTACATTCAACGCCTTTGGGATACCATAAACCAACACTTTGAGTACCCACAAGATATTTCAAAATCCTTTTTACGGCAGTCAAATGTGATTCTTTGGGACATGCTTGATATCTAGCACACATACATACCGCAAACATAATATCAGGTCTACTCGCAGTTAAATATAGTAAGGATCCAATCATACCTCGATATTTGGTGATTTCAATGTCCTTACCCTTTTCGTCTTTGTCTAGATAGCAGGATGTGCTCATTGGTGTAGCTATCTCATTTACCTTGTCCATTCAAAACCTTTTAAGTAGTTCCTTACAGTATTTGGTTTGGCTAATGAACGTTCCATCAATGGCTTGTTTTATTTGTAGTCCAAGGAAGAAGGTGAGTTCTCCCATCAAGGACATTTCAAACTCATTCTGCATAATCTTGGCAAATTCTTGACAAAGATTTTCATTAGTAGCACCAAATATTATGTCATCTACATAAATCTGTACCAAGAGGATGTCATTTTGTTTGCGTTTTATAAACAATGTAGTATCAACCTTTCCTCTTTCAAAGTTGTGTTCTAAAAGAAATTTGCTTAATCTTTCATACCAAGCTCTTGGAGCTTGCTTCAAACCATATAAGGCTTTTCTCAATTTGAAAACATGGTTTGGAAATTTATGATTTTCAAAACCGGGAGGTTGATCTACATAAACTTCTTCTTGAATGTAGCCGTTTAAGAACGCACTTTTGATATCCATTTGATACAATTTGAAATCCATACAACATGCAAAAGCTAGCAATAATCTAATGGCTTCTAACCTAGCTACGGGAGCATATGTTTCTTCATAGTCTATTCCTTCTTCTTGGTTGTATCCCTTTGCTACTAGTCTAGCTTTGTTTCTAGTTATTATTCCGTTTTCATCTAGCTTATTTCTAAACACCCATTTGGTGCCTATTATTAGATGATCATCGGGTCTTGGCACAAGTTCCCAAACTTCATTTCTTTCAAATTGGTTTAACTCTTCTTGCATGGCCAACATCTAATGTTCATCAATAATGGCTTCGTCAATATTCTTGGGTTCTATTTGGGATACAAAAGCCAAGTGATTGCATGCATTTCTAATGGCGTTTCGAGTACTTACCCCTTTGGTTATTTCTCCAATGATTTTGTCCAAGGGATGATCTTTCAATGTTACCCAATCTTGTTGTCTCTCAATTTGTGTTGCACCTCCATCATTGTTGACTTCTTCTTCTTTGTCTTGTAAGTTCATTTCTTGAAAGGTACCTACAAGATCATCAACATCTTCCTTTCTCGGAGGGTTATGGCTATTTTCATCAAATTTGACATGAATAGATTCCTCAATGGTATTTGTTTGTTTGTTGAAAATTCTATAACATTTACTTGATTGAGAATATCCTAGGAAGATTGCCTCATCAGATTTTGCATCAAACTTCCCTAGATTATCCTTTCCATTGTTGAGCACAAAACATTTACATCCAAAGATATGAAAGTATGCAATGTTGGGTTTTCTACCTTTGTAAAGCTCATAGGGGGTTTTCTTTAAAATAGGCCTTATCAAGCATTTATTCATAACATAACACGCGGTGTTTACCGCATCGGCCCAAAAATGTTTTGCAACATTGTTTTCATTTAGCATGGTTCTAGCAAGCTCCACTAAAGATCTATTCTTTCTTTCAACTACTCCATTTTGTTGTGGAGTTCTAGGAGCTGAGAAGTTGTGATTAATACCATGTTTTTCGCAAAACTTTTCAAAAGATTGATTTTCAAATTCTCCCCCATGATCGGTTCTAATGGATGCAATTTTTGAGTTTTGCTCATTTTGGATAATCCTTGCAAGTTTCTTGAATGCATGATATGCTTCATTTTTATGAGCAAGAAACAATGTCCATGTATATCTTGAATAGTCATCTACTATAACTAGACCATAGTAATTCCCTCCAAAGCTTTTGATTTTGGATGGTCCAAATAAGTCCATGTGCAAAAGTTGTAAAGGCCTTTGAGTAGAAACAATGTTTTTGGATTGAAAAGATGCCTTTACTTGTTTTCCCTTTTGACATGCATCACAAAATCTATTTTCAAATTTAAGCTTTGGTAGACCAATTACTAAATCTTTAGAAACAAGTTTGTTCAAGTGGTCTACATGTATATGAGCTATTCTTCTATGCCATAGCCATGTTTCATCCTCTTTTGAAATGAAGCATTGTTCATCATTTGTAGACAAACTATCCATATCAATCATGTAAATATTATCAATTCTTTGGCCTACAAACTTAATTTCCTTATTGGTCTTATGTTCAATTATGCAACAATTTGATTCAAATAAAACTCTATATCCTTTGTCACATAATTGACTTATGCTTAGTAAATTATGTTTGAGACCTTCAACATACAATACATCACTTATGGATGTGGAAGAGTTCTTACCAATATTTCCAATGCCTAGGATTCTTCCCTTAGTGTTGTCTCCATATGTGACGCTTCCTTTTCGTTTGGGAGTGAATGATGTAAATTTAGTTATGTCTCCCGTCATATGCTTCAAACACCCGCTGTCCAAGTACCAATGGGTGTTGCTTACCTTGAAGCATACCTGCAAAACAAAATCATTTTAGAGAACTAGGTACCCATTTTATGTTGGGTCCTTTAAGGTTAGTTTGTGGGAATGTTCCTTTGGGAACCCACACCTTTCTTAAGACCTTTGGTCCTAGTTTCCTAACACTGCACTTATATGCACTATGTCCTTTGGTACCACAATGATTGCATTTCATAAAAGGTGAGGAGGATTTGCTTGGTGGTGCAAAGAAGTTTTTGTAGTGCTTCTCCATTTTATGATTACTATGTTCTTGGTTATATCCTAGACCGGTTTTACTAAACATGCATTTTTGTTGCCCAAGTAGGATATTCAAATTATCTCTTCCATTAGTGAATTTCTCTAGTGTCCTATTTAGGTCTTCAACCTTGGTTTCTAACACAATGCACTTCTTTGCAAAATCACAAGGTTTATCCCTAGAGCATGTTTGAACTTTCTCTAGTTCTTCTTTTAAGCTCTCATTTTCTTTACATACTTCCATGAGATGCAATTCGAGAGTATCACTAGTTTTCCTAGATGTTTTGAGTTTACTAGAGATTTTTGTAAATTTATCATATAATTCCTCAAATGCATCTAACAGCTCATTTTTATCTAGGTCAAGAAGATTTACCTCATTTTCCTCTTCTTGATGATTTGCCATTAAGCAAAGATTGGCTTGCTCATCTTCCGAGTCGTCGGAGCTGCTCACATCATTCTCATCCCAAGCAATATAGGCTCTTCTTCTTCTTTGTTTGTCCTTGCCCTTCTTTTTGAGGTTTGGACAATCGGCTTTGAAGTGCCCTTCCTTGCCACATTCAAAACAGTTGGGTGAGGGAGAGTTTTCTTTAGTGATAGGTTTCTTACCTGAGCTTTTGAAGCTTCTTTGGAAGCGTTTGCCTTTCATGAATTTCCCGAAGCGTTTCACAAATAGTCCAAATTCTTCTTCTTCATCAAGTTCACTTCCGGATTCTTCTTCTTCATTTGTGGAAGTAGCCTTGAGAGCAAGACCCTTTTTCTTGGAAGATTTTTCTTCCTCTTCCGCCATCTTTAATTCTTTCAGCTCTTGTTCTTGTTCCTGCAACTTACCAAATAAAGTGGCGAGAGACATTTCGTTTATGCTAGGAGATTGTTTGATGGCGGTAACTAGCGGTTGCCATTCTCTGTTAAGACTTTTCAACACTTTATGAATGAGTTCTTTGTTAGTGTAAGTCTTTCCAAGTGTAATGAGTTGATTAATGATAAGAGTAAACCTTTTTTGCATATCAACAATCGATTCATGAGAATTTAATCTAAAGCATTCATATTGACTAGTAAGAGTACTAATCTTTGAGTCCTTTACATCATTAGTGCCTTCATGGGTTACTTGAAGAGTATCCCACATTTCCTTAGCAGTTTGGCATGTCATTATCCTAAAAAATTCATCTTGACCTAAAGACATAGTAATAAGATTTTTGGCCTTGTAGCCATATTGGACTTTCTTTTCTTCTTCGCTTGTCCATTCATCTATAGGTTTTTCAACATTCTTGCTATCTATAGTATGCATTGGTATATAGGGACCATTTTCAATGGTATTCCATATTCTCAAGTCAATTGATTGAATGAAGATTTTCATTCTTTCTTTCCAAAACGCATACCCTTCCCCATTGAAAGCGGGAGGTCTATTTATCGCACCACCCTCGGGAAAAACATTTTGAGAACTTGAGGCCATTTAATCTCTTGAAGCTGTTAAGCTTGATCTACCAAGAGTCAAGCTCTGATACCACTTGTTGTTCAAGTGGCCTCAATACTCAAGAGGGGGGGGGGTGAATTGAGTTATAAAACTTTTGCTTGGAATGCCTTTGAAATTGATTTCTATAACCAAGTTTATGAGATTATGCAAGTGAAAGCAAGTAACAATGATATGCAATGCACTACAAGAGGTAAGTGTTGTTGAGGCAATTTAGCAAACACTTGGTGTGCAATATCTAAAGTATAGCAAATTAAGCAAGTTCAAGTATGTTCTTTCTCAACCAAACAATACCAATCAACAGATATGCAATGTATGGAAGTAAAAGAGTAAGGAAGAGAAGCTTGCAAACCGATGTAACGAGTTCCACCCAATCCGGTGTACGTCTCGCCTCTAAGCAACCCACTTAGAGGATTTTCCACTATTGTAGATTAGAGATACAACTTTGAGCAATTGCGGCTTCCTAGTGTCCCACACTCAAGAACCCAATCCTCACAAGTACAAGGGCAACCCACCCAATCTCTCAATCTCACAATATCCCAAAGGTTGAGTCCACAACCTTTGTAACCACTCAATCCTAGAGTGAACAACCACTCAACCTAGAGTGAATAACTTTGTGTGTTTGGAGTTTGTGTTTACAATCAATATACTCTCTTAATAGAGCAGATATACAAGTGAAAAGCTCTCCAAATTCTAATCTCTCAAGATGAGAGGATATACAATTGAAAGAACAAAAATGCAAGAGATAGGCTTACAAAGCACAAAATAGAGCTATGAATTGTTGCTACTTGGTTATATATTTGTGCTTGTCTTCCTCTTCAATTTATAGACCTAAGATTGCTGTTGAAGAGTGCCCTAGTTCCTCATAGCCGTTGCAGTTAGTGGAGATTTGAAGAATGGTGGAGACATGACCTGGTTTCCCACTTAAATCTGTTTTTCCACTATCGTAATCGATTACACCCTCGCGTTGTAATCGATTTGCTTCAAGTCAGAGAGTCACTAATCGATTATCTCATTACCTGTAATCGATTAGCATCTTGTATCTGATGCATTTAATTTGTCTTCGCAGCATCCTAATCGATTAGCATGTCTTGCAATCGATTACCTTAAATTCCAGTGGCTTCCTAATCGATTATATGGCTCTCTTAATCGATTAGCATGTGTGCCTGATGCATTTAATTCCATTTTTGATTGCTGTAATCGATTAGTCTCAAGTGTGCAATCGATTATCTTAATTCCAGTGAGTATCTAATCGATTGTGTGGCTTCCTTAATCGATTATCTTCAACTCTGATGCAATTTCTTCCAAGACAGAAAGCTTCTAATCGATTAGCTTCTATGGCCTAATCGATTAGCTTCGCTGTTTCTTCAATTCTGATTTCATGTCTTTGTTTTTGCATTGTTTCTTCAAGAGTACTTGTCATTATCAAAATCCTTGCACATCTTTTGGACCTGTTAACATATTCAAACACAGCATTCACATGTCCCTTTGGGGTATTTGCATACAGAAAAATGCCCTTCGGATTATGCAATGCCCCTGCAACATTTCAAAGATGTATGCTTGCTATCTTCTTTGACTTGGTGGAAAAATGCATAGAGGTTTTCATGGATGATTTCTCTGTTTTTGGTTCATCATTTGATCAATGTTTGAAAAATTTAACCATTGTGTTGAAAAGATGTGTAGACACCAATTTGGTTTTGAATTGGGAAAAATGTCACTTCATGGTGACTGAAGGCATTGTGTTAGGACATCAAATATCCAAAAGAGGTATTGAAGTGGACAAAGCAAAGGTAGAAGTGATCGAGAAATTACCACCACCAGGAAATGTAAAGGGAGTCAGAAGCTTCTTGGGCCATGCAGGATTTTATAGAAGGTTCATCAAGGACTTCTCAAAAATTGCAAAGCCTTTGAGTAATCTCTTAAACAAAGACACCCCTTTTATTTTTGATGATTCTTGTTTACATGCCTTTGAAACTCTAAAGCATAAACTAACATGTGCACCTGTAATAGTTGCCCCTGATTGGGGACTAGATTTTGAAATGATGTGTGATGCCAGTGATTATGCTGTTGGGGCCGTATTAGGACAAAGAAAGGCTAAAATTTTTCATGTTATACACTATGCTAGTAAAGTTTTAAACCCTGCACAAACAAATTATGCAACAAAAGAGAAAGAACTCTTAGCAATAATGTATGGCCTGGAGAAATTTAGACCTTATCTGATTGGTTCCAAAATTTCTATTTTTACTGACCATGCTGCCATTAAATATCTGTTGAATAAGCCTGATTCTAAGCCCAGACTAATCAGATGGATCTTGCTAATGCAAGAATTCAACCTAGTAGTCAAGGACAAAAAGGGCAGCGAAAATTTTATTGCAGATCACTTGTCGCGACTTGTCAATCAAGAAGTCACACGGCTTCAACCTGAAGTGAAGGAAGAATTTCCTGATGAAAAGCTACTGATGATGAAAGAACGGCCATGGTTTGCAGACATGGCCAACTTTAAAGCTGCTGGAGTACTGCCTGATGACCTTTCATGGCAGCAGAAGAAGAAGTTTCTAAGGGATGCGAAGCAATTCATATGGGATGACCCCTACCTATTTAAACTTGGATCAGATCACATCTTGAGGAGATGTGTGTCCCAAGAGGAGGCTGAGAGCATCCTATGGCACTGTCACAGCTCACCCTATGGAGGACATTTCAATGGGGAAAGGACAGCAGCAAAGATCCTCCAATCAGGTTTTTATTGGCCCTCTTTGTTTAAAGATGCTAATGTTTTTGTGCAGCATTGTGAAGCATGTCAGAAGACAGGAAACATATCAAAAAGACATGAGATGCCCTTGACTGCCATCCTTGAAATAGAAGTCTTTGATTGCTGGGGCATAGATTTTACTGGGCCATTACCAATGTCATTCTCAAATGAGTACATAATTGTGGCAGTAGACTATGTCTCTAAGTGGGTGGAAGCCATGGCATGTACTAAAGCTGATGCCAAGACTGTCATCAAATTTCTTAAGAAACACATTTTCAGCAGGTTTGGCACCCCAAGAGTCTTAATAAGTGATGGAGGCTCTCATTTCTGCAACAGTCAACTCCAAAGATGCCTTGAACATTATGGAGTCAAGCACAAAGTAACTTCCCCTTACCATCCTCAAGCCAATGGCCAAGTGGAAGTATCCAACAGAGAAATTAAGAGGATACTGGAGAAGACAATAAGCCAAAGCAGAAAAGATTGGTCATTAAAGTTAGATGACGCTTTATGGGCCTATAGAACAGCATACAAGGCACCAACTGGATTTTCACCTTATCAGTTGGTATATGGTAAAAATTGCCATCTTCTAGTGGAACTTGAACATAAAGCATTTTGGGCACTGAAAACCCTCAACTATGACCCAAAGGCATCAGCTGAAGAAAGGAAGATTCAGATGCACAAGTTGGAAGAATGGAGGAATCATGCCTATGACTCATCCAGGATCTATAAAGAGAAAATGAAGGTTTACCATGATAGACACATCATGAAGAAAAGTTTTCACCAGGGACAATCTGTTCTTCTTTTTAACTCAAGGATGAAACTATTCCCAGGAAAACTCAAGTCTAAATGGTCAGGACCCTTTATTGTCAGGTAGGTGAAACCTTATGGAGCTATTGAGTTGCAAGATCCAAAATCTGAAAGAACTTGGGTCGTGAACGGACAGAGAATAAAGCCCTATTTAGGGGGAGAAGTGGAGAAGGTTGCCACTGATATCCTGCTAAAAGACCCATGATCAAACTCAGGCGTCGAGCTAATGACGTTAAACAAGCGCTTATTGGGAGGCAACCCAATCTCTTGTGTTTTATTTCTTTGAAAATTTTTCATTTTAAAAGTTTCTGTTCACCTTGTAGAAGGATCTCAAACAAAGGCAAACAAAACTGGAGCTGGAAGTTGAATTCAGAGAGACATGAGGACATCACCACGCTCAAGCGTGGATAATCTAGCTTAAGCGAGCCAAGGTAAGTCCTAAACCATCCTCATCAAGCTTAAGCGTGAGAGTCAAGCTTAAGCGTGGCACCTCTGCTAAAGAAATTTTCAACAAAATAAACCCGATCTCGCTTAAGCGTGACCTTTTACGCTTAAACGAAAGGACCTGGACAGCAATCAGAGGCTACCACGCTCAAAGCAAGACCCCTGCGCCCAAGCGAGAAATTAAACTAAGCATCAGGTGGTTGATCACGCTCAAGCGTGATACTTTGGCGCTCAAGCACAACATCCCTGCGCTCAAGCGTGCCAAACATGTGCCCAAGCGAGACATTGAATAGAGCATCAGGTATTAAAATTTTGTTACACGCTCAAGCGAGGTAAACACCAGCCTGAGCGAGGAAAGTATACCTTGGAACAATGCACACACGCTCAAGCGTGATAACCCGGCGCTCAAGCGCGCAACTCCTACGCCCAAGCGTGACAAAAACACGCTCAAGCGTGAAGTCTTCATTCTCAAACTCTGGATCCAGGCCGATCACGCTCAAGCGTGGATATATGGCGCTCAAGCGTGGAACTCTCGCGCTCAAGCGTGAAATCATGGCGCTTAAGCGTGAGAATGCAAAACAGCCCCTGATGCTAATAAATGCAGAATTTTGAAACTGCCCACTCTCTCACTCACATAACCGTTCAACAACCTTCTGACTCTCTAAGTTTTGTAACCGCCCTCTCTTCTCCAATAATTGTCTTTTCCTCTCATAAGTCACACTTTTATTTTGCAAACCATTCTCTCTAGCACGTTCGGATCCTTCCAGGTAACCACTGCACTATCCTCTTTTTGAATTAACAGCATATGATTACTGTGTAAGGGAGAATTGGTACCTTTCTTTTTGCACACGTTGATTTTTTTTCTCCCTGTTTTTAATGACTACCATGATCTATGCTTGGTTGTTTTTCTGGAATGTCCAGAGAAAGAAGTTTAAGGTTTGGCTCTTGTGTTTCACTTTCATTGTAATGCATGTCCCTTTTCTGTTTCACATTCCTTTAATGCATGCTGAATGTTCGATAAAAGTACTGAAAGGAAGTATCTTAAGTGCAAAATGGTTCTTAACTTTCTTGCAGATGGCCAGAACCAAGCAAACTGCACCAACTCCCCTTGCCACCACTTCCCCAAAAAGAAGTTCCCGAAAGAACAAGGGCAAAAGACCACGAACAGATAAACAAGATGATGCTCCAAGATTCAGGAAGCAAGGCAACAGCAAGCGGTATGAAGACATCTCAAATTGGACATTCATACCAGAAAGGAAAGTAGACTTGGCCTTGGGAGAATGCGATGCCTTCCTGCAGATCATAAGAAGGAGAAATTGGTTAAAAGTATGTTACCCAAGGGAGAAATTTGACCCTGAAGTGGTAAGAGAATTCTATGCAAACACCTGGACAAGAGATGGAGGGGGGGAACGAAAAACCTATATGCGGGGTACCTGGCTCTCATATGACAGAGACACCATCAATTTCTACTTGGGGAACATCATGACCTTAGGAGAAGGGGAAATCTACGAATATGCTGCCATGGTTGCAAGGAACCAGTTCATTGCCACACATGACCTTGAAGCCGCTATCTGTGTTCCAGGACACCACTTTCAAATGGGGCAAGGAGAGACACCACTGAGAGTTTTAAGAAAGGACATGACTACTATTGCTCAAGTTTGGACTTCCTTCTTATTAGCTAACATAGCACCTAACGCTCATGTCTCTGATTTGATTTTTAGTAGGTGTTATCTCCTATACTGCATTCTGAGAGAGGACATCTCTATTGATCTAGCCCAAGTACTATCGGATAAAATCCACAAGTTTGTAATTTCTGACCAGAAGTATTCCCAGGCAGGTCAAAAGGTAAAAGGGAGTCTTGGTTTTCCTGCCTTTATCACTGATTTTTGTGCAGCTCATGGTGTTGAGGTACAAGACCTCAAACCAATCAGGCCTTCCATAGACAAACGCTTCATTGAGCGTTACTGCAGTAATCCAGCACTCCCTGCAACTGATGCATCCCCTCCACATGCCTCACAAGCAGCACAGCAAGCATTCAGCACTGCACCTGCCCACCCCCCCCTCAGCACTGAAGCCAACCTGATTTTACAAGGCATTCACATCCTGAAAGTTCAAAACAGCCATCTCCTAGCCCAGCAGAACGCTCAGCATAGAGGTTTGTTACATGTTCACAATGGCCTTTATCATAGCATTCCTGCAGGTCAACACAATCCATGGATGCCACCTGCCCAGTTTGAGGCCCTGCTTGCTTGGCCTGGGGACAGGCCTCCGTTTGTGGGAGGAGGTGAGGCTACATAGGAGGATAGGCCAGGAACTTCAACTCAGGGACCTCCAGAAAGAGACTTGGGAACAGAGGAGGACTCATCCGAGGAAGAGTGAAACTTTTTAATGCTTTCAGTTCTTGACAATTAAAATTGCTACTTAGATTGACAATTTATAGCTTTACTTTATCTTTAGTACAGCACACTTTAGAAATTGCATGAGATTATCTGCCTGTGATTATTCCTATCTGCTTGTGATTATTCTTGTTTGTTTGTGATTATTCCTGTTTTGATGATTAAAACTTTGAACATCTTTGAAAACCCCAACCAAAGATTTCACTTTTTGAACAAAGAAAAGTTTCTAAGCAGCACAATGTTTTTAGGCAACAACACTGATTCTTTTTTTTAGGCAAAATGACTTAATTAAGAACCAAGGAACTGGAATGCATGTATTGTTGCTTGTTTATATGACTTGAACCCTTTTCTGTTAGAATAAGGAAGTAAGCTTTATATCTTGATGAGAGGTGAGAAAATCTAAACACTTGAGAGCCTCATTTGAATTTGTTAAATTAGCATTGACTGATTTTCTAATTAAACCTTTTTCTTAAGAAACAAGCAAGGAAATGATAAGGCAATTTTGAAAAAAATAGTTAGCCAAGAGCCAAAAAGCTACCCTGATAGAAATATCCGATTTTTTTGGCAGCCCATCTTTGAGCCATAAAAGCATGAAAATTTTTTTTTCTCTGCCCTGAGCTAAGCATAAAAGCAAAAATTCTACCTCACCTGCATGTTCATCTTGAAAAAGAGCATAAAATAATTTTCTCAAAAGAAGATGAAACAAATGGAGGCAGGAGAAGAAAATGCAGAAAGAATAAGTAAGCTCTCCAAAGATTGTATAAAAGAGCTGGAGTAAAACAAAAGAAAATTCTGAAGTTTCAATGCAGAGAAGGAGCCTTCTAAATCAACCAAAAACACTTATGCTCTTCTTTAAAACATGCGTTTTGAAACCCAGAAAAACCAAAGTTTCTTGTTAACCCAGCCTCATTACACCCTTAAAAGACCTTCTGATCCTTGCTATTCATTTGAATTTTGGTTTTACTAGAAATGACGGGCAATGTTAACAGAACAGTTCTAATGATGGATGAGCGAAACAGACACATGGTAAGAAATAATGAGAAATTCTATATTCTTACAGCAATGGGTTACATGCTTTATGAATAAGGTAATGGTGCATTACATTTTAAGGAATTGGTATTAAGAAAATCATTTGTCTAGACATTAACTCAGATTATTGCCTTATAAACTTTTGTCTGCAACAGAAACTCAGATTTTTGAAATGCTTGTTTCCCTTTCCAAATCTTCTTTTTACTTGGGGACAAGCAAAAATCTAGGTTGGGGAGAGTTTGATGAGTGCTTATTTTATGATTAAATTCATGGCTCAATTAGAACTATTTTTTGAATAACTTAACAAAATTGATAAATAATTGAGCATGATTTTGATTATAAAGGGAGTATTAAGAAAAGAAGTTTGAAATTTGAAAAGCAGTGAACAACTTGTCAAAAGCCTTGAAGAAACCAAGAGCATCAAGCAAAGGACACTTGAGCGTGGTACAATACACGCCTGAGCGTGGAGGAAACAAAAGCCACGTTGCCCATGCACCCAAGTGAAACAATGAGGAACACACCAACAGCCCCTCACGCTTGAGCGTGAGCCCGAGCTCGCTCAAGCGTGACTTCATGCATGACTGACGCTCAAGCGTGGCACCAAGGAGCTTAAAGCGTGACTAAGGAACAGCATCAGGTCATCTCACGCTCAAGCGTGAGCAGGAGCCGCTTGGGCGTGACCTCGATCCCGCTTGAGCGTGGCTTGAGCGTGGAGTACGTATGTTAGGATAGAGGAGCTCGCTCAAGCGTGACATGCCCAGCTTGAAGTGAAGGATCAAGCATATGCTGCACAAAGGAACCACGCTTAAGCGTGGACAAGGAAGCTCAAGCGCAAGACTATCAAAAAGCTTCAGAACCCTTCACGCTTGAGCGTGACCATCAAGCTCAAGCGTGACTCACACAGCGTGGGCTTCTTAATTCTTTATTCACCCGTAATGCGATGCAAACTCATCCACTTTCTGCTGTTTCCACCAGTCTCTGAAAGATGCCGCATGGGTTTCACACAAGTGGGTAAGAGAAGCTAAGCCAAAAACTCCTATAAAGCAAGCTGCAGACAGGGCATCAAGCATCAATCTCCTATCATCTGATACATCATTTCATCCTCTGTATTTTTCATTTCATACTTTCCACTTCCTGTATTTATTTCTTTGATGGTGAAAATGCAAGGCATGAGTAACTAATCTCCCTTATGGGATTGGCTGTAATCCATTCAACACTGAAGTAATGCTGTCGTAAGTTTTCATTGAGTAATGAGATTTGACAAAGTTTCTGTATTTCCTTCTGCATTTAATGCCTGAAAGTACTTGATCACTATTTTCTTGTTCTAAGTTTTCTTGAGTATGCTGGGAAGTGACTTTTGAAAGCAGACCCTGAAAGAAATGCTTGTTGTGAGTAGGTAGCCAGGGATGGCGTCTAACGCAACAAACGTCAAAACAATCGATCGATAATGCTGGAATGGTTTCCAAAGTGACTGAGGGATCAGCGGTTTGGAAATCATTCTTATGAATTTTGTATTCGAGGGATCGATGCAAATGACTTTGATTGTGACGTAGAACTTATCTTTTCGATTTACTTATATGGAAACTTATGCAGCTTACAGAGGTGAAGATGTGATGAAGCCAATCCCTGTTTTACAAAACTGATTTTTCCAACATCATTTATTGTTATATTTTGCAAAGTGCTATCCTCTGTTATTTTGTTACTTACTGTTTTTCATTCAGCAACATTCACAACAAATCAAAACTGAAACTTTCTGCCTAATCAATTCAAACTAAGATCTTCATTCTAGCACCTCCTCAGTGGAACGACAACTATACTATATTATAACTTCTGTGTTTAAACTTGGCACATCCATTTCATTGAGTTCATATTATACAAACTTGATTCTCTTTCAGCAAACTCAATATAAGCAAGACACTTATCACCCATGCGGCATCTTTCAGAGACTGGTGGAAACAACAGAAAGTGGATGAGTTTGCATCGCATTACGGGTGAATAAAGAATTAAGAAGCCCACGCTGTGTGAGTCACGCTTGAGCTTGATGGTCACGCTCAAGCGTGAAGGGTTCTGAAGCTTTTTGATAGTCTTGCGCTTGAGCTTCCTTGTCCACGCTTAAGCGTGGTTCCTTTGTTCAGCATATGCTTGATCCGTCGCTTCAAGCTGGGCATGTCACGCTTTGAGCGAGCTCCTCTATCCCAACATATGTACTCCACGCTCAAGCCACGCTCAAGCGGGATCGAGGTCACGTCCAAGCGGCTCCTGCTCACGCTTGAGCGTGAGATGACCCTGATGCTGTTCCTTAATTCAATTCAGTCACGCTTTAAGCTCCTTAGTGCCACGCTTGAGCGTCAGTCATGCATGAAGTCACGCTTGAGCGAGCTCGGGTTCACGCTCAAGCGTGAGGGGCTGTTGGTGTGTTCCTCATTGTTTCACTTGGGTGCATGGGCAACGTGGTTTTTGTTTCCTCCACGCTCAGGCGTGTAGTGTACCACGCTCAAGTGTCCTTTGCTTGATGCTCTTTGTTTCTTCAAGGCTTTTGACAAGTTGTTCACTGATTTTCAAATTTCAAGCTTCTTTTCTTAATACTCCCTTTATAATCAAAATCATGCTCAATTATTTATCAATTTTGTTAAGTTATTCAAAAAATAGTTCTAATTGAGCCATGAATTTAATCATAAAATAAGCACTCATCAAACACCCTTTAGTATTTTGGGCATAACTCGAGCTACCGAATTCCGATTGATACAAATTGGGTATCACAACGACGGCGACAAAATTATCTTCAACTTTCATGAACCGTATAATAACTGATTCAGCACACTTGAGCGTGAATTTCCATTCTTAAGCGTGATCGGGTTTGAAGTTACGCTTAAGTGAAAACGAAGAAAATTGAAAGAAGGAAAAATTAGCATCAGGGGGTCTTCACGCTTAAGTGTGGGCCCCTCGCGCTTGAGCGTGAGCGTGCTATCACGCTTGGACACGTTGCCTTCACGCTTGAGCGTGAGAAAGAATCAGGCCCTCTCCACATGTCCACGCTTGAGCGCGCCAAAAATATACATGAGTCACGCTTGAGCGTGAGAAGGAGGAAGAATCAGGACCCGAGCGCGCTTGAGCGCAAAACGCTCGCTTGAGCATGGGATCCTTTACGCTTGGTCATGCTTGAGCGTGACACCCCTGCACTCTCAATTTTCTCTTCATTTCGCTTGAGCGAGAGTTTCTTGCTTGAGCGAAATCACTCCAGTAGCTCACCTGATGCCTCTCGCTCAAGCGAGTCTTTCTCCGTTAGAGCGAGATTATCACAAAATGGTTTCTTCCAACAAGCGCTTAAGCGAGTTTAAGTCTCGCTTGAGCGAAGGATGGACAGTGAGCAAACTTCAAGTGCAGAGCATTCACGCTGGGGCGAGGAATCTTCTCGCTTGAGCATATTTGACAAATTATGCAGAAAACTTAGAAAATTATGCACCCAGACATACCCAAATCCATTCTTCACAAAAATAATTCAAGCCAATAATATACCTGTGCAATATATACATTCATAATTGAATCAATTAACCACACATCCTAATTTTCATTCCAATCTATCCATTGCAAAACAATTAAACATCAACCATTTATACTGCATAAGAGTCAAATTCTTAGAAATACATCATTCATTCATAAAATTGGATGATAAACCCATATCATAATCTGTCATTCAATACTACCAAAACCTTACACAAACTTTAGCCACTTTCCAGATACAAAATATTGGACTGCCGGCCAAGGCACTTCTTACACATCTATTTACCTCCTTCATCAAAATGAACTTCCAAGAGTTTCACTTCCCATGAATGTCCTATATTCACAAATCTAAAAAATGGACAACATGGGAGAGTGAGTCATATATTCCAAAATTATGAATATGAACACCGTATGATTATGTGCATATGTATCATACATGTACACTTTGCACTCACATACAATTCATCATCAACCATTATTACACAAAATAAGCATCATTATGAAATGAAGCAGGTAAGGTACATAACACATAATCTAGTCCTGCAATAATTGGACTATTACACATCTTATCATTTCAATCAATTTATTATTGATATTCATATCTTATATGTTGTCTCATTACAACTCCTCATACACAACACATCCATCACCATATATCAACACCATTGGCATACTTCCTTGCTATATGCAAATGCTCTTAGGCTAATGCATATGCACAATGGAATATTTCAATATTTTATAGATCTGACTATGGGAATATAAGTACCAAATTATGGGTTCAAGCATGATCACATACCATGCCCCTGCTGCAGTAGTAAAATGTGTACACTTATCATTAAATTGCATGTATTTCACCAATCTTTTACTGGTACCAAACCGCATCGCCTATTTTGCAACACCGGTCATTTTCACCATGACGCGGTAAACAACATAATCAATATATAGTGTTGCGGCCAACCATGAGACATATCATGGCAGCTGCGATCCAAAGGACCACCGGGGACACTTGCTCATCAAGAACCACCCCCCACAAAGGTCAACCACATGCGGCTCCCCATAGCACAACATGGGCAGCTTCGTGACTCATACACCAAGTCATAGGGGAAATAACAATTTGCTCGTGCACAGAGCCACCCTCCCACTGGGCCAACCGGAGGAATCCCCTAAAATTCCAACACCGGCAGCTATGTAGTATGCCATGGATGCAAATGCCAATCATATGCATTTCTCACTCTATGCATCCTGTACATGCCACTTATCAACCTCATCATCATCATCATGATCATCATCACCACCAACACCACTTCTATAACACCCTAATTTTAATAAATAGATAAAACCCAAAACAGGGGAAATTTTTCCCAAAAATTAGAGTTTACAAAACATTCATAATCTGCCCAAAATAATTAAACCGGGCACAACAAGGAGAAGGAGGGGAATGGAAGGCAAGGAAAATAAAGGCCAAACAAAAGCCATCCAACAGAAGCCCAACAACGCTCAAGCGAAACCCACAAGACAGCGCCTACTCGCTCAAGCGAGATCCGACTCCGCTTGAGCGAGGTGACCCAACTCCCAAGGCGAGCACTCATTCGCCTAAGCTAAACCACTCAAACGCCTACCATTAGAACCACACTCGCTGGGGCAAATCTCACATTCGCTGAAATGAGAAGCCATACTCGGCATTTCCCATCACTCGGTATCAAGACATCCATTCACTCGGAGTTAGGGGTTTCAATCGCTCGTAAATAACCCCAACACACATACTTCCCATAACTTAGTTCCTTATATTTTTATCCACAAGGCCACATAATAATCCACTCGGGAAATGAGGGTCATCCCACTCGGATTCCATAAACCCCCCACTCGGGTTATTTCCTAACCAAACACCACTCGGTGTATTTAACTCAACACAATCGGGAATGTACTTCACATTCATCACTCGGTATAAACTCACATCTCTCACTCGGAGAACACATAGACCTTCCTTCACCCAGAAGGGGTCTCAACAATCATACTCCACTCGGAATATTCAGTCTGAATCCGAGTCTCCACTCACACAGGGTTCCATTCGGTAATCTCACTCCAAAACTAAGTCATCTCAATCAGTCTTTCACTCGGCAATTGATATCTTATTCAATCGGAGAAACCATTAAGTTAAGTCCCACTTGGACTTGCTCAGATCCTAGCCACTCGGGATATGGAATCTCTTTCACTCGGATTATACATGAATCACATACTTAGAATATATTCTAATCTCAATCCATTACAACAACTCTCCCCTCGGAAGAGGATCACTCGGATTTCCACTCGGAAATACTTAAACTCTACCCCACTCGGGTTTACTCATATTTTTCACTCAGTAATACTCAGGCCCATAATAACTCGGGAAATTCTCCCATCAAAGCCTACATAGAATGAGTTCATCAAAGGGAATTTCTCTCAGAATCCATTTAAGTATTCTTTACTCGGAAAAGAAGGCCAAACATCATAGCCTCACTCAGAATCATTAATCTTAACACTTTCATCCATCAACACTTCTCAAATAATTCAACAACACATTCCAGTCGGTAAGAAGCATCAAATCAACATAAAACACTTATATATATATATATTCACATAAAAGTAAACTTGTCCATAAATCCAATCAGGATTACTCAACCTCCCAACACTCGGAGAAATTCACCAAGTCAATACTTAGTCACTCAAATACATATTATATTGTTCATTCAGAACAGGTACCCACAATTCATTCGATATGTAAATAATATCTTTCACTCAGAATCCACTAAGGCCGTCACCACTCAGAAAAGGCCCATACATGAGTCTCACTCGGATATGGAGTCATATACATAAGACTCACTCGGAAAAGCATCTAAGTCACTTATATTTCACTCGGAATGGATTCTCACCACAATATTCTACTCGGAATTCATAGACTTGGCATCATTCTACCCATCAATACTTCATCAAATATCTTATCAATATTTCTTAATCAAACCCGTGTAAGTTACCCATAACTCCACACCTATGAACATATAATATACACTCCGATATTTATTATTTTTACATCTTCCATTCACCAACTTATTATCCGATACAAGTACATGATAACCATGTAAATCACATATATATAAATATATTTATGCACTCGGATTTCTATACATATGTATTCATATTCATTATACAACATTGTTATGAGCCGACCAAGGCTTTAATACATCAAAATACACTCGGTACATTACACTATGTACACAGCCTCATCATAAACACCCAGCACTCGGGTTTAAGGCCATCACATCATTCCAATCCGACCTGCACATACTGAAAAATGGTGTAGGGGTGAACTTTACATATTAAATGACAGTTACTGACTCGGATTAATCTTCGAATCCACAACATACAATAACATATAACATCAATCAGTACAACAACCACTGCCATTCAATATGAACAATCACAATCATCATCCGATCGGGAATTCACCCATTTCACTCGGCCATAAGGCACAACATCCTCAATAATAATAATATACTCCTCCATTCAGATTTCACCCCAACTCTATCCCAACACTATATCAATAATATTCACACTCCGAGTCACGCTCAAGGAGTCTGCCTGAGCCCAGCTCAAAGGACTTAATCATATTCTCACATGTTTCATCTGATTGCCGATCGGTAATAGACGTCTAACGCATTCCAGTGGTGAATCGGATGCATACAGTCACATTCACTCGGCGTCCAACGCCAATGCACTCGGCATTTGCCTTGAGTCTAACCCAAGGACTTTCATCAAGCATACAATGCTCATGCTCTCAGCATGGCCTCGAGTCCAACTCTGAGGTCTTCAATTATATTAGGATTAATCTATGAATCCTCATCATACACACGTATTTATCCGATTGCCCACTCGGTAATTAGCGTTCAACATTATATGCACTCGGCATTTCCACAGCGAATCAGATGACTCAGCTTATATCTTATCCACTCAGCAATCACTATGCCATCCACTCAGATTATCCTCTATCACTCGGATTTATCCTTTACAATAAACATCTTGTGTTTTCTTATATAAAGCCTACTCGGCATTCAACATAGCAGTCCCCATACATGCATTCAGCATACGCATATACATCAACAAGGCTCACATGCATTTAAATGTACAATACACACAGGGACCCATACATAACCATACAATGCACTCGACATTAACATAATATGCATCTCAAGCATCTTAACATAATCATCACGATAAACATCAATACATATTACATGGACAGAATTCAACAACCTCAAGCAATACATATTCATCATGCATGTCCGGGCTACTACTCACTCGGAAATCAACCAAACAACACATTGAATACCACACATCACAATACAAGAATTTCACCCGGAAAACCCGTCCATAAACTATACATTTGAGATGCAAAGCCCCCCTTACCTGGAATGATGTTCCAGAAGTCACATGGGTCACTCGGCCCAGCCACAGCAGCACTCTGCTCGGCATCCCAATCGTAGGAAGAGCCAACATGGCTCCCAGTCATCCCAGCAACACGCTCACAACCATCAACGCTTCAAGCTCCACTCTGCTCTCAATCATGGAGAACCAGCTCTGTCTCCACACGGCATCAAAACCACCAAGGCTCAACACAGTCCTTACGCAACCCAGTGAAGGACTCCAAACACGGCTTCCACCACAAGAACAGCTCAGTCCTCACCAACAATGGAGGACCACCATGCAGCCAAGCATCCTCACGTTCAGGCATAAAATAGAGGAGGATCTCAACCTCTAAGCCACACAGCACCATGCTGTTCCACACTTGAGCAGCACCGAGAGCTAGTCCTCACTAACAGTGGAGGACAACCAAACCTCCTATGTACCATCCATATCTTCTTCCTCACGAGCAGCACAGTCCACACGCTGCAGGTTTCCAACCCGAGGCTCCAACAGCCATCAAATGGAAGTAAAAGGGAAGAGGAAGAACCAGGAGAACCAAGAGGAAAAACAGAGAAGGACCCAACCTTCAAACACACAACATCATGCTGATTCCTCCATCACGCTGTCCTCTCGCAGCCACACCGATCCACTCGATTCAACACGATGCGTGAGTGGAAGAAGATGAAGGAGATGAAGGTGAAGGTGAGGAAGCAGAAGCTTCGTGGAGCACCAGGGAGAAGGAGGAACGTTTCCTCTCCCCATCCGAAAAGCCACCAAAAGAGAGAAATGAAGAAGTGAGAAGAAATGTGAAGCTGAAGCCTTATCACCACTCACTCCCCATCAACGTCCTACTCTCCCAACAGCTATCATATCCACATTTAATACAGTCCATCAGCCATCAAGTCACCACCAGTAGCCGTCCCATCAGCGTGCAGAATGAGGGAGAGGGAGAGAGAATCGAAACTCTCTCATAAGTCACCAAGGGCACCAATGTCCTTTCCCTATTATTATTATTATCATTATTCCACATTTAGCTTAATTGGCCATTAAATTCTAATTAATCATTAACTAAACCAATCATAATCCTTAATCCTGAATTTAACCTTAATTGGCAATTAATTAAAAATTAGGATGTTACAACTTCACCATTCTTAATGGATTTTATTATTGTTGGCTTTAGTCTTTATTCTCAAATTTCAACGTGGCATTCATCATAAATTTCAATCATCAACTTTTCAATATCAATAATGGTATGCTATTCATTCACATTCATTCTCAATCAAGCATCAACAACATTCATTTCACATTTATGGTGGACATAAACATAATATCATATTATTAATCATTCAACACTATCATATGGCACACCACAAATATTCTAAATGCATCAAAGCATGTTGCCAAAACATATCATCAGCACCATACACAACATTACCAATCTTCATAATATTACAAGCAAGGCAAACATGCATATTGTCACATATGACAATCAAACACTATTCTACTCATGCATTTAGAATATAAGGACTCCTCTCCTACGCTAAGAGAAGAATTCCAATTGATTCGACGTACCCGCCTCGTCATTTGGAATGGATCCTACATTAACATACACAAAGAATCAAATCAATCAACCACTCAACACAAATTCAACTTTAACTAACCATTTTTATATCTACAATTCATAACATGTATAAAACATGTTACAGGCATTCTTTTCCTCTCTTTATTAGGCTTCAAGAATTCTTTATTACCATACCACCTTCATTATATCTAAAAGCCATAAAACCCATAACCTAACATCCATGATAATGCTTTGTCAATCATAACCCAAGCTCTCAATAGCTTGTATTTGCCTTCAAACACCTTATTTTACCAACGTTCACCATTTTCCCCAAATCTTTAAAAGTTAGGGTTTTTCACTAACCTACCAACATTCATAAATACCCATTAACTTTCTTCTTCTTTCAGCCATACTGTATCAACTTCAGTAACACTTCATAAAACTCACAACATTAAAGCAAACAAAAGAAGTGAATATGGCTTACCACACCCAAACAAAATGGGCTCCAGGAAAAGAGAAGAGGAGCTGCGAGAATAAAGGAAGAAAGAAGGGAAATCCAAACTCCAATAGTTTCCTTCTAAGCTCCAAAGAACGAAATTTGAGAAGAGTGAAATGGAACCATCTTTTCTTAGGGTTTAGAAGAAAGAAGAGAAAAGGAGAAAATAGAAGAAGAAGAAGAAGAAGAAGAAGAAGAAGAAGTGTATCTCTGCCAAATGGTCTCAGGAAGTCACGAGAATAAGGGGGAGAAAAATTAGGCTTTTAGCATTTAACTTTAACTCCCTCATTAAACTTTTATCGTTTTTCCACAAACAGGTTCTCTGTTTGGGCTCAATACTTTATCCAAAAATTATTCTGAATATATATTCGGACTCCCAATAATATTCTCAACAGCCCTGACCAATAACATCTTGATCGAAGATACATGGTCTGACGCCCATATTTTAATCAAGCTTAATTTTGGATTACTCAGCTCTAATAAATCACCAACAGTCCCCAAAAATATTAATTCAATTATTTCTAATATTTTGGGACATTAAATAATCCACAAATAATTATTCAATATTTATTCTCCTCAATTAATCCTTTATTCTAAAATTTAGGGTGTTACAATCCACCCCACCAAAAAGAAAATTTCGTCCTCAAAATTTAACATACCTGATTCGAATACGTCGGGATATTGTTCTCTGATGTCGTCCTCTCGTTCCCATGTGAACGTCTCCACATTTCCATGTTTCCAAGCGACCTTCACCAAAGGTACCAACTTGTTCCGTAGTCTCTTCACGGAATGCTCGACAATGCAAACAGAAACAGGAGAAATAGACAAATCATCTCGCACCTCGACATCATCCACCGGGATCACATGTAGTGGATCATGAACATACTTTCTCAACTGGGATACATGAAACACATTGTGTAAATTAGAGAGATGCGGAGGGAGTGCAATCCGATAAGCAACATCGCTAATCCGCTCCAATACCTCGTAAGGTCCAATAAATCTAGGGCTCAACTTTCCACTTTTCAACACCCTTCCAATGCCTTTATCACGCGAGACCTTCAAAAACACATGGTCACCCACTTGAAACTCAAGGGGTTTATGTCTCTTGTCATAGTAACTCTTCTGTCTATCTTGAGAAATCTTCATATTCTCTTGTATCCTTCTAATCTGCTTAGAAGTCTCTTGAATAATCTCTGGCCCTAAAGTCAAGTTTTCACCGATCTCAAGCCAACACAAAGGAGTTCTACACTTTCTTCCATACAACGCCTCATACGGTGCCATGCCAATACTGGAATGGAAACTGTTGTTGTAGGTAAATTCAATTAAAGGCAAATATTTCACCCATGAACCACCATGTTCCACAACACAAGCACGTAACAAATCCTCAAGACTTTGAATAGTCCTCTCGGATTGTCTGTCCGTCTGAGGGTGATAAGCTGAACTCAACTTCAATTTAGAACCCATAGCCTCATGCAGGCTTCCCCAAAATTAAGAAGTAAAACGTGGGTCTCTATCAGAAACAATACTAGATGGCACTCCATGGAATCTCACTATCTCCTTAATGTACAACTGCACTAGATCCCCTAAGGAACTCTTCATGTTAATTGGTAGAAAATGCACACTCTTAGTCAAACGATCTACAATCACCCAAATTCCGTCCTAGTTGGACCTCGTCCTAGGTAGGCCGGACACAAAATTCATAGCAATAGCATCCCACTTCCAAACAGGGATCTCCAAAGGCCTCAAATAACCTGATGGTCTCTGGTGTTTGACCTTAGCTTTTTGACAAACAAGGCAAGATGCTACAAAATTAGCCATATCACGCTTCATACCGGGCCACCAAAAATTTTTCTTCAAATCTTGATACATCTTGGTAGAACCAGGATGAATGCTTAATATACTCTTGTGAGCTTCCGCAAGTATACATTTCCTCATATCACCACTTGAAGGAACATAAACTTGACCTTTTACACGCCAAATACTATCATGACCTTCTACCAGGAACAAATCTTTCCCTTTTTCTTGTGTCTTTTTCATCTCAATCAGATGCTCATCATTCCGTTGTTATACTTTTACACATTCCAGAAATTCATTTGTAACTTTCAACATTTTAAGGGACATTTTCTTTGGAGTAAACGTCTCCACACCTACATTCAAGTCTCTAAATTGTTCAATCAACTCCATTTCCTTTACCATCATCATAGAGGCATGCAACGAATTTTGGCTTAAAGCATCAGCAACTACATTTGCTTTGCCAGGATGATACCTCAATTCGAACTCATAATCTTTTAGAAACTTCATCCATCGTCTTTATCGCATATTAAGCTCTTTTTGATTAAACAAATACTTAAGGCTCTTGTGATCACTAAAGACCACAAACTTTGAACCATATAAGTAATGTCGCCACAATTTCAAAGCAAACACCACTGCTGCCAATTCCAGATCATGTGTGGGATAATTAGCCTCATGCGGTCGTAACTGTCTTGATGCATAGGCTATCACGCGCTCCTTTTGCATCAACACGCATCCAAGACCAAGTTTAGATGCATCACAATACACCATAAATCATCCGTCGAATCGGGCAATGCCAACACTGGTGCAGTAGTAAGTCTTAACTTTAACTCCTGAAAACTTTCTTCACAGTCACAAGTCCATACGAAAGGTTGATTCTTACGAGTCAACTTCGTTAATGGTAAAGCTAAACGGGAAAATGCTTCAATAAAACTCCGATAATAACCGACAAGACCAAGAAAACTTCTTATCTCCGTCACAGACGTTGGTCTTTCCCAAGCCATAACAACTTTAACTTTTGATATATCAACGACAACTCCATCACCGGAAATCACATGACCAAGAAAAGAGATTTCACTCATCCAGAATTCACATTTAGAGAGCTTGGCATACAATTATTTTTCTCAAAGAATAGATAATACAAGACGAAGATGTCTTTCATGCTCTTCATGACTCTTTGAGTACACCAAAATATCATCAATGAATACTACAACAAATTGGTCAAGATATTCATGAAAAATGTGATTCATGTAATCCATGAAAATCGCAGGAGCATTTGTCACTCCGAATGGCATTACTACATACTCATAGTGTCCATATCGAGTTCGGAAGGCAGTTTTTAGGATATCTTCAGTCTTTACCCGAATTTAATGATATCCGGAACGTAAGTCAATCTTTGAAAACACCACGGCGCCCTTTAATTGATCTAAAAGATCATTAATACGAGGAAGAGGATATTTATTCTTGATAGTTAGCTTATTGAGTTGGCGATAGTCAATGGACAACCTCATGCTTCCATCCTTCTTTTTCACTAGCAATACAAGAGCAGCCCAAGGAGACACACTTGGGCGAATAAACTCCCGTTCAAGTAATTCCTCGACTTGCTTTTTCAACTCAGTCAATTCCATAGGAGACATCCTATAAGGAGCTCTAGAAACAGGCTCAGCGCCAGGAATAAGATCAATAGAGAATTCTACTTCTCGTGGAGGGGGTAATCCAGGAATTTCTTCTAGAAAAACATCGGAAAACTCCGAGACAATAGGAATTTCACAAGGTTGGGCAGTACCATTTCCATCGACCATGCAGAACATCATGAGAAGCTGAGAGATACCTTGCACATTAAAGCCTTCAGCACTCAAAGTCGAGAAGATCACCATCTTGTTATGACAATTAACCAAGACTTTGTTAGCAGATAACCAGTCCATACCTAGAATAATATCCAGGTCTTTCATAGGTAGACATACGAGGGATACAACAAACTTCCTACCCTCAAGGTTCATCTCGACATTCTCACATCGAGTCACCGATCTTAAACAAGTACCGGTCGGTGTAGTCACCAATATGGAGCCTTTCATCATACAAACAGGCACCTTCAAGCGCCTTACATAATCCTCAGAAATAAAGGAATGTGTTGCACCGGAATCAAATATGATACATATAGAATTATCAAAGATTTTACACTCACCATAGACAAGATCTTCAGCTTACGCAGTTTCTTCACAGTAACAGCAAATACTCTACCAGCAGCTTGTGGTTGATCACCACCATTGCGGTTACCATTTCTTCCACCATGGCCATCGCCTCGACCATTACCATTTCGTCCACCATTGTGATTTCCACCATGGCCACCAGTTCGACCAACGTTTTGACCATTACCATGTCCACGACCACGGCCTCCATAGCCACCATGACCTCCACGGTTACCATTAGGATTCACTCGTATAGGAGTATTAACATTAGCATTCCTTGCATTCAATGGGCAATTAGGGTGAATATGCCCTGGTTGATTGCATTGGTAGCATACCACCTCATCTTGTGGGCAATCCTTTGCCAAGTGATTAGCACCATACTTTAAGCAAGTTAGGCCTTGAACATTTCCACGACCTAGGTTACCACCACTGTAACCACCTCTAAAAGTACCACGTCCTCTCGTGTTAGAAGGTCCACCACGAAAGAAAGTCTTCTTTTTGAAGTGACCTTGCTTCTTGAAATTAGAAAATTGGCCTTTCAGCTTAGGCTCATGTTTTCCATGACTCAAAGGATTCATATCATCTTCTTCATATATACGACACTTTCACAAGTGTAGGGAAACTTCTAATTTCTGATGTCAGATAGCCCGCTTGATCTCGGGCCTCAACCCATTTTTAAACTTCATACATTTGGAAGCCTTAGTACCTAATTATTGATAGGGCGGATAAAATGCACAAAGTTCTTCAAATTTGGAGGCATACTCCTCCATAGTCATACTTCTCTGCTTAAGCTCCATGAATTCAAGCTCTTTCTTACTTCTGTAGCTATCCAAAAAATATTTCTTTAAGAATTCCATTTGAAGTTTTCCTATTCCAAAGAAATGTTAGCAGAAATCATGCGTCCCCTAGTAAGACGCCACCAAGATTCAGCTTCATCACGGATCATAAAGACTGCATACTCCACTTTTTGTGCTTCAGAACACTCAAAGCTTGCATAAATTCTCTCTAAATCATTAATCTAAGCATACGCATCTTTAGGCTTATAACCTCCATGAAACTCTGAAGGTTTCCTTTTGAGAAATAGATCAAGACCTTGGGAACCTTGTGCCACATTCAGTTGGCCTTGTCTCTCTAAGAGATCAGCAAAGCGATTCAAGGCATTTGCCATAGCAGCAGCCTCACGGTTAGGTCTACCAGCCATATTTCAAGCCTATACATAAAAACATGGCTCACATATTAGAAATCTAAACTAATCAATAACCTTTCAACCAACAAATTCAAGGTCTTAGCACTTATATGGCTATCATGTACCATATTACACAATCATATCACTTTTCAATTCATAATCACAACATATTCATCATTAGAGGTAAATAGTGTAAGGACTCTTGGCCGGACTCAACAACAAGTACATTAATTCCAAGTCAAAGGCAAACAACCATAATCCACTCAAATAATCCAAAAATTAATCAATTATAACTCATACAGTTCAATCATAAGCAATAATTACATAAACAACATTAATCATGATCGTATCAAGAGCAATGAATTCTCTGATACCACTGTTGTGACGCCCCAAAAATAGGGGTAAATTTTTTGCGATTTTAAAGATATTAATCAATAAAGAAAATCAAGTGGTGAAGCATTAAATCACTACTTTGGATCTATAAAACCTATCCCATATGTAAAGATATGAGAAGGTGAGTTTGAAAATAATTTAAGAGGTATTCTCATTTAAAATCAGCGGAAAAATTTAAATAAATTGATGTTATATGTTTGTATTTTAAAGAAAGTTGATTAAAAGAGAATTTAATGACTCAATATATATTAAATATAATTATATAATAATATAGGAAAAGGGCTTTATGCAATGTGGAGGCAAAATAAGAAAAAGAACTGATTGGAGCATCAGTACACTACTCGAGAATTTAAGTCAAATCGGAGTTACACAACTTCAATCAAGATGAATCCGGTTTGTAAAGATTTTCAACTCAAATATCTACAATTGTTATGCACAAGTTGAGGGCCAATTATACCCCAAAGATTGCTTAATATGTTAATTTATAAAATCAGCCCTCCTAAAATTTTTAGCATGAATACCCTTTAGTATTTTGGGCATAACTCGGGCTACCGAACTCCTATAGATGCAAATTGGGTATCAAAACGACAGCGACAAAATTATCTTCAACTTTCACGAACAGTGCAAAAACTGATTCAGCACACTTGAGTGTGAATTTCTACACTTAAGCGTGATTAGGTTTGAAGTTATGCTTAAGTGAAAACGAAGAAAATTGAAAGAAGGAAAAATTAGCATTAGGGGGTCTTCACGCTTAAGCGTGGCCCCCTCACGCTTGAGCGTGAGTGTGCTATCACGCTTGGACACGCTGCCTTCATGCTTGAGCGTGAGAAAGAATCAGGCCCTCTCCATATGTCCATGCTTGAGCGCGCCAAAAATATACATGAGTCACGCTTGAGCGTGAGAAAGGAGGAAGAATCAGGACCCGAGCGCGCTTGAGCGCAGAACGCTCGCTTGAGTGTGGGATCCTTTACGCTTGGTCACGCTTGAGCATAACACCCCTGCACTCTTAATTTTCTCTTCATTTCACTTGAGCGAGAGTTTCTCGCTTGAGCGAAATCACTCCAGTAGCTCACCTGATGCCTCTCGCTCGAGCGAGTCTTTCTCTGCTTGAGTGAGATTATCATAGAATGGTTTCTTCCAACAAGTGCTTAAGCGAGTTTAAGTCTCGCTTGAGCAAAGGATGGACAGTGAGCACACTTCAAGTGCAGAGCATTCACGCTTGGGTGAGGAATCTTCTCGCTTGAGCATATTTGAGAAATTATGCAGAAAACTTAGAAAATTATGCACCCTGACATACCCAAATCCATTCTTCACAAAAATAATTCAAGCCAATAATATACCTATGCAATATATACATTAATAATTGAATCAATTAACCACACATCCTAATTTTCATTCCAATGTATCCATTGCACAATAATTAAACATCAACCATTTATACTACATAAAAGTCAAATTCTTAGAAATACATCATTCATTCATAAAATTGGATGATAAACCCATATCATAATCTATCATTCAATACTACCAAAACCTTACACAAACTTTAGCCACTTTCTAGATCAAATCTTCAACATTATAATCTAACAATCCAAATGCAAAATAAGCATATGTCTGTAATATATGTGTATTATATAAAATATTGGACTGCCGGCCAAGGAACTTCCTACACATCTATTTACTTCCTTCATCAAAATGAACTTCCAAAAGTTTCACTTCCCATGAATGTCCTGCATTCACAAATCTAAAAAATGGACAACATGGGAGAGTGAGTCATATATTCCAAAAGTATGAATATAAACACCGTATGATTATGTGCATATGTATCATACATGTACACTTTGCACTCACATATAATTCATTATCAACCATCATTACACAAAATAAGCATCATTATGAAATGAAGTAGGTAAGGTACATAACACATAATCTAGTCCTGCAATAATTGGACTATTACATATCTCATCATTTCAATCAATTTATTCTTAGTATTCATATCTTATATCTTGTCTCATTATAACTCCTCATCCATAACACATCCATCACCATATATCAACACCATTGGCATACTTCCTCGCTATATGCAAATGCTCTTAGGCTAATGCATATGCACAATGGAATATTTCAATAATTTACAGATCTGACTGTGGGAATATAAGTACCAAAGTGTGGGTTCAAGCATGATCACATACCATGCCCCTACTGCAGTAGTAAAATGTGGACACTTATCATTAAATTGCATGTATTTCACCAATCTTTTATTGGTACCAAACCGCATCGCCTATTTTGCAACACCGTTCATTTTCACCATGACCGCGGTAAACAACATAATCAATATATAGTGTTGTGGGCCAACCATGAGACATATCATGGCAGCTGTGATCCAAAGGACCACCGGGGACACTTGCTCATCAAGAACCACCCCCCACAAGGGTCAACCACATGCGGCTCCCTGTAGCACAACATGGGCAGCTTCGTGACTCATACACCAAGTCACAAGGGAAATAACAATTTGCTCATGCACAGAGCCGCCCTCCCACTGGGCCAACCGGAGGAATCCCCTAAAATTCCAACACTGGCAGCTATGTAATATGCCATGGATGCAAATGCTAATCATATGCATTTCTCACTCTATGCATCCTGTACATGCCACTCATCAACCTCATCATCATCATCATCATCACCACCAACACCACTTCACCATTCTTAGTGGATTTTATTATTGTTGGCTTTAGTCTTTATTCTCAAATTTTAACGTGGCATTCATCATAAATTTCAATCATCAACTTTTCAATATCAATAACGGTATGCTATTCATTCATATTCATTCTCAATCAAGCATCAACAACATTCATTTCATATTTATGGTGGAAATAAACATAATATCATATTATTAATCATTCAACACCATCATATAGCACACCACAAATATTCTAAATGCATCAAAGCATGTTGCCAAAACATATCATCAGCACCATACACAACATTACCAATCTTCATAATATTACAAGCAAGGCAAACATGCATATTGTCACATATGATAATCAAACACTATTCTACTCATGCATTTAGAATATAAGGACTCATATCCTACCTTAAGAGAAGAATTTCGATTGATTGGACGTACCCGCCTCATCGTTCAGAATGGATCCTATATTAACATACATAAAGAATCATAATCAATCAACCACTCACCATAAATTCAACTTTAACTAACCATTTTTATATCTACAATTCATAACATGTATAAAACATGTTACAGGCATTCTTTTCCTCTCTTTATTAGGCTTCAGGAATTCCTTATTACCATACCACCTTCATTATATCTAAAAGCCATAAAACCCATAACCTAACATCCATGATAATGCTTTGTCAATCATAACCCAAGCTCTCAGTAGCTTGTATTTGCCTTCAAATACCTCATTTTACCAACATTCACTATTTTCCCCAAATCTTTAAAAGTTAGGGTTTTTCACTAACCCACTAACATTCATAAATACCCATTGACTTTCTTCTTCTTTCAGCCATACTGCATCTACTTCATTAACACTTCGTAAAACTCACAACATTAAAGTAAACAAAAGAAGTGAATATGGCTTACCACACCCAAACGAAATGAGCTCCAGGAAAAGAGAAGAGGAGCTGCGAGAATGGAGAAAGGAAGAAGGGAAATCTAAACTCCAATAGTTTCCTTCTATGCTCCAGAGAACGAAATTTGAGAAGAGTGAAATGGAACCACCTTTTCTTAGGGTTTAGAAGAAAGAAGAGAAAAGGAGAAAATAAAAGAATAAGAAGAAGTGTATCTCTGCCAAATAGTCTCAGGAAGTCACGAGAATAAGGGGGAGAAAATTTAGGCTTTTAGCATTTAACTTTATCTCTCTCATTAAAATTTCATCGTTTTTCCACAAACATGTTCTCTATTTGGGCTCAATACTTTATCCAAAAATTATTCTGAGTATATATTCAAACTCCCAATAATATTCTCAACAACCCTGACCAATATCATCTCGATCGAAGATACTTGGTCTGACGTCCATATTTTAATCGGGCTTAATTTTGGCTTACTCAGCTCTAATAAATCACCAACAGTCCCCAAAAATATTAATTTAATTATTTCTAATATTTTAGGACATTAAATAATCCATAAATAATTATTTAATATTTATTCTCCTCAATTAATCCTTTATTCTAAAATTTAGGGTGTTACATAGACCATCTTTATTCACGGTTGCTACCATAACCGTGATTATAAATAGTCTATAAATGCACGTTTTATGACCACTTGTAATCACGGTTATGGTTGGCAACTGTGATTAAATAGTTTCTGATTTAATCATTGTTACAAATAACCGTGATTAAATAGGTTCTTATTTAATCATGGTTGTGAACCATGATTAAAGTACCTCATCTACTATCACAGTTGCAACAACCATGGTTCATTAGCCGTGATTAAAGACCAATTTTAACCGTGATTATATCCACTTTTCCATCAGTGTTAGGATTAAGCATTTTGGGTTGGGGTTTGAGGTTGAGGGTTTAGTATTTAGGGTTTAGAGGTTGTGGTTTAGGGTTTAGGGTTTGGGGTTTAGGGTTTAGGGTTTAGAGTTTGGGATTTAGGGATTAGGGTTTAGGGTTTGTGGTTTAGTGTTTGGGGTTTATAGTTTAGGGTGTATGATTTAGGGTTTAGGCTTTTAGGTTTAGGGCTTAGCTTTAGGATTAGGGTTAGGGTTTAGATTAAAAGTTTAGGGTATAGGGTTTGGGGTTCAGGGGTTAGGGTTCAGGTGTTAGGACTTAGGGTTTAAGGTTAGGTTTTGAGGTGGAGAGTTTGGGTTTAAGGTTTAGGGTTTAGGGTTTGGGGTTTAGTGTTTAGGGTTTAGGGTTTATGGTTTAGAATTAAGGGTTTAGGGTTTGGGGTTTATTGTCTATGGTGTGGTTTGTGGTTTATGATTTAGGGTTTAGGGTTTAGGGTTTGGGGTTTATGGTTAAGGGTTTAGGTTTTAGGGTTTAAGTTTCAGGTTTAGGGTTTGGGGTTTAGGGTTTAGGGTTTAGGTTTAGGGTTAGGGTTTAAGGTTTAAGGTTTAAGGTTCGGGGTTTTAGGTTTAGGGCTTAGGTTTATGATTATGGTTAGGGTTGTGTTTAGGGTTTAGGGTTTAAGGTTTAAAGTTTAGGGTTTAAGGGTTAGGGTTTATGGGGTTAGCATTTTGGGTTTAAGGTTAGGTTTTGAGGTTTAGGTTTTAGGGTTTAGGTTCTGGGATTTAGGGTTTAAGGTTTGGGGTTTAGGGTTTGGGTTTATGGTTTAGGCTTTAGGGTTTTTGGTTTAGGGTTTAGGGTTTAGGGTTTATGGTTTAGAACTAAGGGTATAGGGTTTAGGCTTTAGGGTTTAGAGTTAGGGGTTTATGGTTTCAGGTTTAGGGTTTGGGGTTTATGGTTTATGGTTTGGTGAATGGGGTTTAGAGTTTAAGGTTTATGGTTTGAGGTTTAAGGTTTAAGGTTTTTGGTTTATGATTTAGTGTTTAAGGGTTAGGGTTTGGGGTTTGGGGTTTAAACTTTAGGGTTTAGTGTTTAGGGTTAGGGTGAGGGTTTTGGGTTTCAGGTTTCAGGTTTAAGGTTTAGGGGTTAGGGGTTAGGGGTTAGCATTTATGGTTTAGGGTTGGGTTCAAGGTTTAGGGTTTAAGGTTTAGGGTTTAGGGTTTAGGGGTTGGGCTTTAGGGTAGGGTTTAGGGTTAAAGGTTTTTGGTTTAGGGTTAGGGTTTGATGTTTAGGGTTTAGTGTTAAGGTTTAGGGTTTAAGGTTTAGGGTTTAATGTTGATGGTTTAGGGATAGGGATTAAGGTTTGGGTTTAGAGTTGAGGTTTTTGGGTTTACGGTGTAGTGGTTAGGATTTAGGGTTTATGGGTAGGGTTTAAGGTTTAGGAGTTAGGGTTCAGGATTTGGGTTTAGGGTTTTGGGTTTGGGGTTTAGGGTTTAGGTTATAGGGTTTAGAGATTTTAGTATAAGGTTTAGGGTTTGGGTCTGGAGTTCGGGGTCTATGGTTTAGGGTTGGAGGTTTTGGGTATAGGGTTTTGGGTTTTGGGTCTTGGGTTTTAGGTTTATGGTTTTGTGTTTAGGGTTTAAGGTTTAGGGATTGTGGTTTGAGGTTTGGGGTTTAGGGTTTAGGGTTTATGGTTTATGGTTTCAGGTTTTGGTTAGGGGAGTGGGCTTACGGTTTAGGATTTATGGTTTAAGGTTTAGTGTTTAGGATTTAGGATTTGAGGATTAGGATTTAGGGTTTGGGGTTTGGGCTAAGGGTTTAGGGTTTAGGGTTTTGGGTTTAGGGTTAGGTTTGGGGTTCATGGGTTATAATTTAGGGTTTATGGTTAGGGTTTGAGGTTTAGGGGTTAAGGTTTAGGGTTTGGGGTTTAGTGCTTGGGGTTTAGGGTTTATGGTTTGGGGTTTAGGGTTTAGGGTTTAGGGTTTAAGTTTGGGGTTTAGGGTGTGGGGTTAGGGTTTAGGGTTAGGGTTTAGGTTTAGGGTTAGGGTTTAAGGTTTAAGGTTTGGGGTTTCAGGTTTAGGGCTTAGGTTTAGGATTATGGTTAGGGTTGTGTTTAGGGTTTAGGGTTTAAGGTTTAAAGTTTAGGGTTTAAGGGTTAGGGTTTGTTGGGTTAGCATTTTGGGTTTAAGGTTAGGTTTTGATGTTTAGGTTTTAGGGTTTAGGTTTTGGGATTTAGGGTTTAAGATTTGAGGTTTAGGGTTTCGGTTTATGGTTTAGGGTTTAGGGTTTGTGCTTCAGTGTTTAGGGTTTAGGGTTTATGGTTTAGAACTAAGGGTTTAGGGTTTAGGCTTTGAGGTTTAGAGTTAGGGGTTTATGGTTTCAGGTTTAGGGTTTGGGGTTTATGGTTTATGGTTTGGTGAGTGGGGTTTAGGGTTTAAGGTTTATGGTTTGAGGTTTAAGGTTTAAGGTTTTTGGTTTATGATTTAGTGTTTATGGGTTAGGGTTTATGGTTTGGGGTTTAGACTTTAGGGTTTAGTGTTTAGGGTTGGGGTGAGGGTTTTGGGTTTCAGGTTTGGGGTTTAGGGGTTAGGGGTTAGGGGTTAGGGGTTAGGGTTGGGTTCCAGGTTTAGGGTTTAAGGTTTAGGGTTTAGGGTTTAGGGGTTGGGCTTTAGGGTAGGGTTTAGGGTTAAAGGTTAAAGGTTTTTGGTTTAGGGTTAGGGTTTGATGTTTAGGGTTTAGTGTTAGGGTTCAGGGTTTGAGGTGTTGGGTTTAAGGTTTAGGGTTTAATGTTGATGGTTTAGGGATATGGATTAAGGTTTGGGTTTAGAGTTGAGGGTTTTGGGTTTACGGTGTAGGGGTTAGGATTTAGGGTTTATAGGTAGGGTTTGAGGTTTAGGAGTTAGGGTTCAGGGTTTGGGTTTAGGGTTTTGGGTTTGGGGTTTAGGGTTTAGGTTTTATGGTTTAGAGATTTTGGTATAAGGTTTAAGGTTTGGGTCTAGAGTTTGGGGTCTATGGTTTAGGGTTGGAGGTTTTGGGTTTAGGGTTTATGGTTTTAGGTTTTGGGTTTTAGGTTTATGGTTTTGTGTTTAGGGTTTAGGGTTTAGGGATTGTGGCTTGAGGTTTGGGGTTTAGGGTTTAGGGTTTGGGGTTTATAGTTTATGGTTTTAGGTTTTGGTTAGGGGAGTGGGCTTACGGTTTAGGATTTATGGTTTAAGGTTTAGTGTTTAGGATTTAGGATTTGAGGATTAGGATTTAGGGTTTGGGGTTTGGGCTAAGGGTTTAGGGTTTAGGGTTTAGGGTTAGGTTTAGGGTTCATGGGTTATAATTTAGGGTTTATGGTTAGGGTTTGAGGTTTAGGGGTTAAGGTTTAGGGTTTGTGGTTTAGGGCTTGGGGTTTAGGGTTTAGGGTTTGGGGTTAAGGGTTAGGGTTTAGGGTTAGGGTTTAATGTTAGGGTTTAAGGTTTAAGGTTTGGGGTTTTAGGTTTAGGGCTTAGGTTTATGATTATGGTTAGGGTTGTGTTTAGGGTTTAGGGTTTATGGTTTAAAGTTTAGGGTTTAAGGGTTAGGGTTTATGGGGTTAGCATTTTGGGTTTAAGGTTAGGTTTTGAGGTTTAGGTTTTAGGGTTTAGGTTTTGGGATTTAGGGTTTAAGGTTTAGGGTTTAGGGTTTGGGTTTATGGTTTAGGCTTTAGGGTTTTTGGTTTAGGGTTTAGGGTTTAGGGTTTATGGTTTAGAACTAAGGGTGTAAGGTTTAGGTTTTAGGGTTTAGAGTTAGGGGTTTATGGTTTCAGGTTTAGGGTTTTGGGTTTATGGTTTATGGTTTGGTGAGTGGGGTTTAGGGTTTAAGGTTTATGGTTTGAGGTTTAAGGTTTAAGGTTTTTGGTTTATGATTTAGTGTTTATGGGTTAGGGTTTATGGTTTGGGGTTTAGACTTTAGGGTTTAGTGTTTAGGGTTGGGGTGAGGGTTTTGGGTTTCAGTTTTGGGGTTTAGGGGTTAGGGGTTATGGGTTAGGGGTTAGGGTTGGGTTCCAGGTTTAGGGTTTAAGGTTTAGGGTTTAGGGTTTAGGGGTTGGGCTTTAGGGTAGGGTTTAGGGTTAAAGGTTAAAGGTTTTTGGTTTAGGGTTAAGATTTGATGTTTAGGGTTTAGTGTTAGGGTTTAGGGTTTGAGGTGTAGGGTTTAAGGTTTAGGGTTTAATGTTGATGGTTTAGGGATAGGGATTAAGGTTTGGGTTTAGAGTTGAGGGTTTGGGGTTTACGGTGTAGGGGTTAGGATTTAGGGTTTATGGGTAGGGTTTGAGGTTTAGGAGTTAGGGTTCAGGATTTGGGTTTAGGGTTTTGGGTTTGAGGTTTAGGGTTTAGGTTTTATGGTTTAGAGATTTTGGTATAAGGTTTAAGGTTTGGGTCTAGAGTTCGGGGTCTATGGTTTAGGGTTGGAGGTTTTGGGTATAGGGTTTTGGGTTTTGGGTTTTGGGTTTTAGGTTTATGGTTTTGTGTTTAGGGTTTAGGGTTTAGGGATTATGGCTTGAGGTTTGGGGTTTAGGGTTTAGGGTTTGGGGTTTACAGTTTATGGTTTCAGGTTTGGGTTAGGGGAGTGGGCTTACGGTTTAGGATTTATGGTTTAAGGTTTAGTGTTTAGGATTTAGGATTTGAGGATTAGGATTTAGGGTCTGGGTTTTGGGCTAAGGGTTTAGGGTTTTGGGTTTTGGGTTTGGGGTTAGGTTTGGGGTTCATGGGTTATAATTTAGGGTTTATGGTTAGGGTTTGAGGTTTAGGGGTTAAGGTTTAGGGTTTGTGGTTTAGGACTTAGGGTTTAGGGTTTAGAGTTTAGGGTTTGGGGTTTAGTGTTTATCGTATATGGCTTGGAGATTAGGGTTTAGGGTTTAGGGTTTTGGGTCTGGGGTTTGGGGTTTATGGTTTAGGGTCAGGGTCTATGGTTTGGGGTTTAAGGTTTGGGGTTTAGAGATTAAGGTTTACGGTTTGGGGTTTAAGGTTTAGAGTTTAGGGTTTAGGGTTGAGGTTGAGGTTTATGGTTTGGGGTTTGGGGTTTGGGGTTTAGGGTTTGGGGTTTAGTTTTTATGGTATAGGGTTTGGATATTAGGGTTTAAGTTTTAGGGTTTTGGGTTTTGGGTCTGGGGTTTCTTGTTTAGGGGTAGGGCTTAGGGTTTGAGGTTTGTGGTTTAGGGTTTAAGGATTAGGGTTTTGGGTTTTGGGTTTTGGGTTTATGGTTTGTGGTTTAGAGTTTGAGGTTTGGGTTTCAAGGATTAGGGTTTAGGGTTTAGTGTTTAAGGTTTAGAGTTTAGAGTTTAGGGTTGGGGTTTGAGGGTTAAGGTTTGAGGTTTAGGGTTTATGGTTTAGGGCTTAGATTTTGGGTTTTTGTTAGCCAAGGCCTCAATACTCAAGAAGGGGGTGAATTGAGTATTTCAAATTTTTGCGCGGAATCCCTTTGAAAATAGTTCTTAGTATATGAATGATACAATGTAGAAGAGGTAATAATTATGAAGCACATATCATACTAAAAAACTTTGAGGTGAAGAGACAATATTCAAGAATTGATTTTGATAAACAAGGCAAGTTATTTGTTTAGCCAATTCTTGAAACACTTGGTATGTAATAATTAATTCCAATACAAATTTAAGTGAATTTAACTTAAACAATTTCTAACAAATTAATTAAGCATAATTAGTTTAACAAGTTATTAACAATAATATTTTACTCACTTATGCAATAATTAAATGCAACAAGATTGAAGTCAATTAATTCAAGGATTTAATTTAAGCAACTTTAACAAACCAATTAGATATAAATATTTTAGCAAGCAATTTAAATTCACAATAATAAAGAAGTTTAAGGGAAAAGAGAATTTGCAAACCGATATAACGAGTTCCTCCACTCCGGTGTACGTCTCGCCTTCAAGCAATCCACTTGATGGATTTCCACTATTGAGAATTGGAGATTACAAGCTTTGAGCAATTGCAGCTTCCTAGTGTCCCACACTCAAGAACCCAATCCTCACAAGCAAAGGGCAACCCACCCAATCTCACAATCTCTCAATAACTAAGGTTGAAACCCAACCTTAAAACTCTCAGAATTTTGGTGTTTAGTTTACAAGACTTTTCTCTCTCAATACAGTAGATATACAACTTGAAGCTCTAACAAAATAATAATAACTCTCACAGAGAGGATATGCAAATATAAGCTTCTCAAAATAATTTTCACTCTCTAACTCTCAAATAGCTCTTAAAGAGGAATATGCAAATTTAAAGAACCAGAGAACAATGCAACGTAAATAGAGAGGAAGAAGAATCAAAGGAAATTGCTCCTCTGTTGGTGTAGTGTGTCTTGCTTCTTCAAATTCCTCTCTATTTATAGGCAAAGCTTAGTATGGCTCTTGCAATTTAAAATTCTTTCTAATGCTTACTGATCTGCCCTGAACCGGGGTCTAGAGATCCGGATTCAAGTCAATCACAAACAGTATGTAAATACCGTATAGAAGACCGGATGTATGAGTATCCGGTGTAAGTATCTGTTGTCCTTGAGTGAGGAGAGCGGATTGGGCGTCCTGAAGATCCTTCACACCGACCTAACGCATTGAAGTGGGCGAATGGTGGTGTCACCTGCAAAGATTCTCCGACGCTCAAGTCAGTGATGATATTCCAAGTAAGGAATGTATTTCAGAGAGTAATCGTTCGTAAAATTCAGTTGAAGATCCTTCACTTCATTAATGAAATCAGTTCATATACCTGATTGGCTCGTTTTACGAGGACTCGTTAGTGGGGAACCACTAACTCCCATTAGCATTATTTTTTTGTGCACTTACCAGCATGATTGGGTCAAGTGGCTATTTTATATTGAGCATGGAGAATATAGACTAGGATTAGGGAACAAGTTGACCATCCCCGTGAGCAGAATTTGGCTCGTAGTGCAGGGAATTATTGATCGATCCCTGTAGCAATAATCCTTATCTTTAGCACAGTGACGTGTGTGTTGTCCGGTGTCATGGTGTTATCCTAAACAACCGGTATAGGGAGAACGCCTGATACGGAATTACAGTCCGGATGTTTACCGATGACACCGGTTACACGTAGATGTCTTGACAAAGACGTTGAAATATGTCTTGCAGATCGGATACCGGTATTGAGACCGGATCATATGTCCCCTAGCTTGTGTGAGGGACTGAGTGGTTGTTCACATAAGCTACTCAACCTGCGAGAGGTCTGAATATCGGTAAGCTTACGCGTATAACAGTTCCTTCACATTTGTTATCATTCGTAAAGAACCGTTCTCAAATTAAGACAAAAATTCGTTGTACGAGAATTTCAAGAGTTTATTGGAATTGAAAAGCTCTTGAAGTTCGTGTAACGGCTGTAAAGCGCGAATTGCGTTGCATGATTAGACATTAATACTTTTAATCACGTGGGCAAGCAATTATTGCGTCTGAGATGGAAATCTCATTAACCGTCGTTTTGGGCTCAATGGGCCTGAAGTTTTCAAAACTTTTGGGCCTAGTAGATAGGCCCTTCGTCGAATTGCTATTGTTTTGGCGCCCATGAATTTGGAACGGTTGTGTCGTTTCGCTTGTGAACCAATGCGTTTAATCGAGAACGACACAACTTCCAGAGTGGGTAAACGAACCTCTTCGTTTCTTATAAAAGAAACACTTAGTGGATTCTGAGTTCCACCTGCTTCTGTTTTCTTAACAAAACCCTGCAAAAATCTCGCAAGGAAGTTCGTTGCTTGCTCTACGAGGCCTTTTCATTCTTTATCTCCATCATCATTACCTGAGGTAATTATTTCTTCTTCTTCCCCTGTAAACCTCGTCTTATTTTGGGTCTGTTATTTTTGCTTGAAGAGAATGTGGTTCATTTAGGGGGAGAATAATTTCCTGCAACCCTAATAGTCATGGGGAAGAATCCTTGTGATTCTTCCTAGGGCTGAGTCATGTCGCTCAGAAAGGGGATCTTACTCACTGTGGAAAGTGACTTTTCCCTTCTCAGAGTCGTCCTCTGATTGTAGTCGCTTTTAAAATGAAGTGAGTAATGATTATCAACTTTCTGATGACATAATTTCTCATCGTAGATTAAAGAATTTGGTCTAGACAATCCAAATGGCTACTGGAGAAGGAACTTCCGGAGATATTGCTATTGTGAAGACAACAGAAGGTCTTTATAGCGTCTCTGCTTCCAGGCTGAATTGGGAAGAGCTTCAGGCCAAATGGCCTTTCTGTTGGGTGTCCAGTGAATTCAAGGACTTGGCTTCCCGTCATGCAGACGAGGATGGAGCCCGGATTCAGCCAAGGTTCACGCTCCATGCGGAAGAGGAAACGAAGAGGTGGTTTAGGGTTTACGCATCGCTCCCCACAGAACGGATATGCCACGTCGTACCAAACGACCGTTCTGTGTATATGTATGATTTTATCTTTCATTACTTGGGAGTTTGTTTCCCTCTAACCGAGCTTCAGATGGGAGTGTTGAGGTTTTTAAACTGTGCACCCTCCCAACTTTATCCCAACGGTTGGGGCCTCATCCGTGCTTTGGAGGTTTTGGGTGACCATTTCAACTTCACACCTACTGTAGCAATGCTATTTTACTACACTCAGGTAGTTCGGAGGACTAACAAGCAGGGCAGTGTTGGCCTAGTGACACTCCGGACTCTTTGTTCTTTTGTAAACTTTGAGTCTTACACTGATTCGGCCAAGGTTGATGGGAAATCGTTTAAGACCTATTTCACCCGGATCTCCATTAAGAAGAGTAAACCGATATTTTGGAAGGATGAAGAGGGTGTCAACAAATTTCCATTGAGTTGGACTCATAAACATTTTCTCTTGAGCTTCCACGCGTATTGTACTGATCAATCCGTCCTGTCTCCTGAAACGTCGAAAGTGCTGTTCGCACTTGAATCACACACTACACGGCGTCACGTCTTTTCGTGTAGGCGTTTGTTAAGTAGTTCAAGCGGAGTCCGGGATGAATATCTACGTAATACTCATTTTATTTCACTTTTTCTCCTTTGTCAAATATATTGAATATTTCGTAGTTGCTAATATCTTGTGTTTGTTCATGCAGGTGAAATAGAACAAGAGACTCCGAAAATGAACAAGTTGAAGGGATTCAAGGCAGCGGGTAAATCCATTGCCCGCAAAAATGAAATCAAGCCCAGACCATCCACCAAGGATCGTCCTGAGTTAATCATCCTGACCTCGGATGTTGAAGGGGACATTCCGCTGGTTGAGGGTGGTTCCTCCGATGTTGGTGCAGCCACGGGTCAGCCCCCAGTCACTGAGAGAAGGAGAAAAATTAAGAATGACTCTGTGGGGGGTCCGTCCAAGAAGCGTAGAACTTCGGAGGATAAACCTGTTGAAACCTCGGAAGCAGCTGGTGCTTCCTTCGGACTTAATAAAGGAATGGTTGCCGGGGTTTCTGGGTCGAAGCCGACCTCCTACCCAATCACCTCGTTTCTCACCCCCTTCCTCTCATACCGGGGATCTACTCCAGCTATTCTTCCACAGCCGATGTACGAACTCCGGCCTACGCTCAGCACTAAAGAAATTAAAGAAGCATGTGAGGCCGGAAGGTGGCAGTTAGCCGAACTTGCTGGAATGCTTTATTCATTTAGCGAGTTGGCTGACAACGTCGATAAGGTTGATGAACTGAGTGACAAATTGGAACAACTCAACCTTTCATCGGGGAAAGACAAAGCCACCATCAAGCTAATGGAAGATTGTCTTGCCAAGTCTAAGGAGTTCGGAGATATCATGAACAGAGAGAACCTTAAGCTTAAAGGTGACTTCAAAGACTTGGAAGGCAAGCTGGCAGAGAAGGAGGAAGTCCTCAACAAAGCAAAGGAAGAACTCCGCAGCAGCCAGGATAAAAGCAAAGCTGCTGCTGAGGAGTGGTCCCAAAGGGAGAAGAAGCTCCTTCTTGAGATCGAAGGACTGAAGGCTGGGAGAGCGGAGTCTGAAGGATTGAGTGGGGAGCTGTCGAAGTTGCGGGAAGAATTGGCTATAGTGAAAGCTGAGAAAGAAGAAGCAATTGACATATGCAGCCAGGCTGTTGAAGAATCCTTCGGCCTAGCTATACGCCAAGTTTTCTACCGCAACCCCACTGTGAAATTTAATCTCTATGGAATGAGTCCGTACTATGAATTCCATGGAGGAAAGTTAGTCACTGTGGTTGATGGTCGTCACGAAGATCCTCCGACGTCCTTGTATGGTTTGCCTCCTCTTCCTGAGGGTCAAACCATGGGACCGGATTTCGTCCTTCCTGCGTCTGAGGTTCCTTCATCTGAAGAAAGAACTGAGGCTCCCGGAGGGGAGATTCCTGTAGAAGTCCCAAAGGAAGGGACACAAGAGCCTGGTGCTGAGGAGGCACAGAAAACTGAAGAACAGATTCCTCCTCCATAGCTTTGTTTTCCTTTAAATGTATAGTTGTGTGCCGGGATCAACTCCGGCTTTAAACTATTATGTGTAATCTCGTTTTCAATGAATGAATTTCATTCAAGAAATTTGTCTTCAGCATTTCATGTATATTTAAATCGTTGCTAATCCGTTTTGTATGATTAACCTTGAGGTCGGATTGAAATAACTGCCTCGGAAGATTAAACAACAAATGAATTTAGAACGGATAAATATATACATGTCCCCAAGTGCATGTTAAGAAGAAGGTGCCTGTCTTTGGGGCATGATCCTTAATTCTTTTGGGGAAAAGAGGAGTCGATCCGTTGTTTAGTAAAATAGTGTAACGGGACGGATGACTGTTCTTTATTCATGTTATTCTCACTGGAGAAAACAATGTCGTCCATTGTAAGAATATTGTTCCAAGTTTGGGGAACTGCACAGGTGTAAGAAAGTGGTGTTTGAGTCTTCCATCATAAGGATGATGATGGGAGTTTGTCTATGCCAGGAGTTATGTCGTTGTATCACAGAATAGGTGATAAAGAATATTCGTCCTGGGAGAATACCACTTGAGAGCGAAAGTGCGGATTAACTTTCAAAATCTTCCATCATAAGAATGATGATGGGGATTTTTTATATCAGGAGTTACATCATCGAATCACTTTATAGGTGATTGAGATCGCCCGTCTTGGGGATGTGTACGGCTCCAGGAGTTATATCGTCAGATCACATAATAGGTGATTGAGATCATCCGTCCTTGGGATGTGTACGGCGCCAGGAGTTACATCGTCAGATCACAGAATAGGTGATTGAGATCATCCATCCTGGACAAGTACACAACGTCAGGAGTTACATCGTCAGATCACATACTGAGTGATTGAGATTATCCATTCTGGAAAAGTACACAATGCCAAGAGTTACATCGTCAGACCACAGATTAAGTGATTGAGATAATCCGTCCTGGATACATTTTTTCAATCGTAGGAGTACGGATTGTGTGAATGCTTCTAAATTTTCAAAAGCGTCCATCATAAGTATGATGATGGGAATTGTTCGTACCAGGAGTTACATCATCGAATCACGGAATAGGTGATTGAGATCATCCGTCCTGGAGTGATGATTGGAATTGTTCGTACCAGGAGTTACATCATCGAATCACAGAATAGGTGATTGAGGTCATCCGTCCTGGAGAAATTTTTCCAATCGTAGGAGTACGGATTGAGGTGGATGCTTCTCAATCGTATGAATTGAGCGTTCAATTTTTGTATCCGAAATCAGATATCAGTAGTACTCTACTAGCCCCCTAGCTGATGTGAGGAATTAGTAGGTTTGCTCATATGAGCTATATCGATCGTAGTACGTTTGGATTTCGGAATTGTACTGGTGTGTAAATATCCGCTCTGGGAACAAGGTTCCGTTGTGATGGAACGCTTGAGGGCGGATTAGAACAATGAGAATCTCAGAGGTTTATCGAATTTTGCAACCCTTGGTATTCGGGTAATGGTGGCCACGTTTCTCATGATTGGACATTTAATGCCTGTAATCACGTGGGCGAGCCATTATTGCGTTAAATGCGCATGTCTTAATAACCGTCACATAGGAACTTAGTGGGCCTAGGATTTGGGTTTAATAGGCCCATTTAGAAGGCTCTGTGACGAAACGATGGCATTTTCGCGCCTTTGGGTTCAAAACGACAATTTTGATCCACTAAACGGAGAGTCGTTTGAAAGTAAACGACAGGTTGCTTGAATTGGTATTTGAGAGTTTTGATGCCCTGAAAAAGGCATATTTGGCAATTCTAGTAGTCACTTCTTCTTGCTCCCTCAACGAACCTCTGCAAAAGTTTCGAGAAGATTTTTGTGTCAGCCTCTGTGAATCTTAATTCACTATCCTCATTTATCCTTAGGTAACCACTTTCCTCCCATTTTTTGTATCTTGTTTCAATATCTGAAAATGTCTAGGAAAGGTTTTAGTTCCAGTGGTGTTAGCCCTAGAGGGAGAGGAGGAAGGGCGTTAACTTGAAACCCTACAATTCGTGGTGGGAGGATCCCAGTGATCTTCCAATCGAAGCCACAATACCCAGAGAGGGAGGCGTCGCCGTATCAGAGGCGAAGTGTGATAATACCCTCCTCAGAATCCTCCTCTAGTGGAAGTGTCGAGAGTGGTGATTTGTATCTCTCTGACGATGTGGATTTTTACCGCAGCGTAAAAGCTTTCACAATGGCGGTGAAGAAAACAACTGGGGGAAGGTCATCTGGTGGGGAAGCATCCTCTCAGCAGTATATAATGAAGACAGCTTCTGGCCTGTGCAATGTAGTTGCACACCGGATTGACTGGGTGAAATTCCAACGGAAGCGCCCATTCAGCTGGGTGGCTGAGGAATTTCGCGAAACAACATCTGTCCACGCTCGAGAGGACGGAGCGGAGCTGGAACCACGTTTTACGGTCTTCAAGAAGGATGAGGACAGGTTTCGGTTTATGGTGCTTGCTCCGCTTCTGTCAGAACGGATATGTCATACGCCGGATGAGAGGTCCTTATATATGTATGACTTTCTGTTTTTGAATCTTGGCGTGCGCTTTCCCCTCACCGATTTTCAGATGGGGGTTTTAAGATTTCTGGATTGTGCTCCTTCACAGCTTCACCCCAACAGATGGGGGTTGATCCGTTCTCTTGAAGTGCTTGGGGAGCACTTCAACTTCCAACCGACGGTAGCTATGTTGTTCTATTTTTCCCAAGTAATCCGTCGTGCAAATAAGGAGAAGGGGGGAGTGAGTTTGATATCGCTCCGGACTCTCTCCAAGATTATCAACTTTGAGGCATATACCGATTCAGCCAAAGTTGATGGTCATTCTTTCAAGTCTTACTTCACAAAGATCAGCGCCCGTCCTGACGAACCAATTTTTTGGTTGACTGAAGATGGGATTCCGAAATTCCCAGTGGCTTGTACGCATGAGCATTTCTTATTGACCTCCCAGGCGTACTACACTGAGGAGGATGAATTGAGCCCATCTTCAGTTTCTGTTCTTTCAGCCCTTCAATCCTACACCGCCTCACACCAATTTTTCTCTTGCAGGCGTTTATTAGGATCGTGGTCCACCCGCGAGGAGTATTTGCGTAATTTTCCTGCCATTTTTCATGCTTTATTGTATCATGCCTTGAAATCTTTGATCTCTAACCGTGTTATTTGATTTTGCAGTTGAAATTGAAACTGTGTCACCAGAGATGGAAAAGCTGAAAGGACTCAAAGCTGGAGTGAATTCCGTAGTAGCTGAGAATGACATCCAAGCAAAACGGAATTCGAAGAAAGCTACAGCTGAGACTATAATTTTGACTTCATCTACTGGTGACGATATCCCCTTGCTTAAGGGCAGATCCGGGAAACCGGCCTCTGAGGGTGCGGTTGTGAAGGTCGGAGAGAAAAAGAAAAGGACAAAACGTGATTCCTCCCAGACCTCGGACTGTCAACCTTCTCCCAAGAAACCAAAAACTTCAAGAGGGGCTGCTGATTCGGAGCTTTCTAAGGGAAAGAAAGTTGAAGGGCCCACTCCGGATGCCCCAGGCGATGCGGTCACTTATGGTGCAAAGCCAATAACGACTTATTTTGCACCCAAAGTTTCTCGCCCTCTTGAAAGTAGCTCTGGTCTTGCTCAATACCTGGTATATGAGGGTTCCGTTCCTGAGGGCGTCCCTGAAACTCCGTACAAGCTGAAGCCTTCATTGAAGAGTGAAGAAGTAACCAAGGCTTGCGATGCCGGACAGAAGCACCTGGCAGAATTATCTGGTCTTCTGAGATCGGTTCGCGAGCTTTCAGAAGAGAATGAGAGGCTCAGCTTGTTGGTTGGCAAGGTTAACGATCTTAGCGTTGCTGCTGCAAAGGATAAGGCAAACATCCTCCGTTTAGAAGGTAGATTAGAAGCTTCCAGAGAGGAAGGATATAAGAAGGATGAAGAAATTGCCAGACTGAAGTATCTTGCCAAGGAGTTGGAGGTCCAAGTACTTGACCAAAAGAAAATCAATTCCGACCTCCATGCCGGTCTTTGTACGGAGAAGGAACGCTCTTCAAAGCTGGAAGAGGAGCTTAAGGAAGCCAAGATTGTCTACTCTCAAGGAGCAGAAGATTGGTCGTGTAAGGAGAAGGAGCTGCTCTTAAAGTTGGCGGATTCGAAAGTAGAATTGGATAAAGCTATAGATATGTGTGATCAAGCAGTCAAGGAATCTTTCGGGTTGGCTGTTCGTCAAGTTCAATACCGGAATCCCAAGGTGAAACTTAATTTGAATGGTATTGATCCGTTCTATGAGTTTCACCAAGGGAAACTGGTGGCCATTGTTGAAAACCGTCATGAGAGTCCGCCTGACATGCCATACGAGTTTGCTCCTTTACCTGAAGGCCAATCAATGGGACCTTCTCTCCTGAAGCTCAGAAGTACAGGAACAAGCTCTAGCATTAACGAAGGCAAGACCGGAGATAAAAGCAAAGGGAAGGAAAGAGATACAAGTCAGAAGAACTAATACCTTCCCTGTTTCTTTTTCTTTTTATTGATTCAAATTCGCTGTGTTCCAGGATCAGCTCCGGATTATTAAACGAATTTTTTCATGTAATTTCCATTTGATCAATAAAAGAGACATTTGCCTTTATATGCTTGTTTAGTAGAAAACAGCTTTAATAGAGGGATTGCATGTGTATTGAATCATTCCGGATTTACGTAATGAAGATCGGATAATAATATAAAATCTTCATTCTGGACTTGTACATGCGAGATGAAGAACGGATAGGAGTATATAATTATCGTTTTTCATGTATAGGCGTTTTGATAGCCAAAGACTTGATTTGACAGGAAAGATAGAGTATCTTTTTGTCAAGTATGAGTAATTTGATATATAAAAGCCTGGTAGAAAGCGTATCTTGCCTCTTGAAAGTCAGGCCTTTTGGTCGTAAATATCATAATAGGATCGCCGTTGTGAGTGAACATGTTATTGTCATGAGAACGGCTTATAATGTTAATCTTGAGGGGGAATGATTGTGAGAACGTTTCATCAAGAGTTCATTCCTCAAGATATTCGTTAAACCGTTGATGTTGTCCCCCAGTATCATTGGGTGATCAGTACTTTGAACAAACTCTGAGTGAGACTTTCACGTGAGAGTTCTTAAGAGTGAGGATTTAAAATAGAAATTCCTCTTCAAATATTTCTGACCGAGAGGTTTCGGGTGAATATGCCTCAGATTGTGGCGTACCCGAATGAATTATTTTTGTGTCGGAGTTTATGAGTCAGGTTTCAATTGAAGAATTGATGACTCAGAATTTAAAGCTATAAAACTTCCAAATAAAGAACTTCAAAAGAAAGTATTAATTTGGAGTTCAGTATAACTTACTTGTTGTGTTTGGAGTTCGGTTTGATCCTACAATCCATGTCGTATTTGGTGTTCGGTTTAATCTTACTAACCGTTCTCCAATCGGTCTTTGGTTTTACCCAATGACGATTCTTCACCGACGTTCGGTCAATCCTACTAGTCGTACTCAGAGTTCGGTTTAATCCTACAATCCGAGCCTTCAACACGGGGTTCAGATCAGGGCTAATCCTGAACCTACTGTGCCCGTTACTTGGGGTTCAGCGTGGTCTTGAAGAAGAACCAGCTTACTGCGCCCAAGCCTTCAATACGGTGTTGGGTTCTACCCTTTTACCGTTCTTAGAATGGGGTTCGGTTCAATCCTACAACCCATTTCCTGAGGTTCGGTTTAATCCTACAGCCCAGGTCTTCACCGGTGTTCAGCCAAACTTACTAAACGTACCCAGAGTTCGGTTTAATCCTACAATCCGGGCCTTCTATTACTTAGACACACTCGAGGAGTTACATCGTCAATTACAGAATGGGTAATTGAGATCATCCGTCCTGAGTATGCTCTTGTGCGCTGCACATATTCGAGGAGTTACATCGTCAACTACAGAATAAGTAGCTGAGATCATCCGTCCTGAATATGCTTCTATACGCCGGATAAACTGAAAATCACAGCATAAGAAAAACTCGAAAGAGTTAAATTGTTGTGATTACGGTTATTGTCATCCCTGTCATCTGGATCCCTTTCTCTTTTCTCAGTCCGCTCTACTCTGTCAAAGGATTTCTCTTTGAACAGGTATTGCTTTAATTTGCCTTCTCTAATTAGCGTCTCAACCGCGTTCTTTAGAGCTTGGCATTCATCAGTGGAATGACTATTCTGTTCATGAAAATCGCAGTACTTATGGGGATTTCCTGGTCTTTTCATGGGAGCTGGTCTTCTGATGCCATATATGCTGAAAGCTGGCCATCCAACCTCTCTCAAAATCTGAGATGGTTTGGCAGATAGTTGTGCATAATGGCTGAAGGAATTAACATGCCTTTCTCGAGGTCGAGGAGAGTGGTTATTAACCTTAGGATTGGTGAATGGCCTATCCATGCGTTCTGACCTCGTTTTCTCCTTACCCTTCTGGGTTTGTGAAGGTGGTGTTGATGGCTTTTTCTTTGCAGCTATGGCTTCCAAGTGCATCTCTATACTCACGTACTTTGAGGCTTTTTTCCTGAACTCCTCAAAAGTTAATGGAGAGCTTTTTGCCAATGAGAGAGCAAAAGCTGATCCTGGCTGCAGCGCCTCGATAACGATATGCAGCTTAATAGACTCTGTGAAGTTAGGAACCAGGGCTGCTTCCTTGTAGAACCTCTTCAAGAAATCTTTTAAGCCTTCGTTTTCACCTTGCTTAATCTGAGCCAAGGTATGAGATGTCTTGGGCACATCTCTAGAGATGACAAAGTGAGTCTCAAAAGTAGCTGCCATTTCAGCCCAAGAATCTATGGATCCAGAAGGTAGGCCTTTAAACCATCCGAGGGCCTCCTCAGATAACGTTCGAGGGAACATTCGACACATCACATCTTCATCAGCCCCCAAGTACATGGCTTCAAACACATAAGCATCAAGGTGCTTAGTAGGATCAGTTTCACCATTATACTTTCCGATGGAAAGTGGCTGAGTAGTTTGAAGGTGCTTGGGGATATGGATGCTCATGAGTCTCCTTGAAAAAGGAACTTTTAGCTTGTAAGCCACTGGGGGTGCTGTCGTTGACTCTCTCTTCCTTCGGGAAGCTTCATCTTCAGAATCACGAGTCTGTTCTCCCCCCTCAAACGTAGGGATATTTGAGTATTGGAGAATGGTGGAGTTTTCACCATCAGTTGCGTGGGGAGTGTTTCATGTGCGAGATGATTCTTTATCCTCGCTTTGCCTTCTTTCTCTTCGCAACTCAGCGAGTTCCCTCTGAAGTTGGCTGATCAACTCATCACGAGGATCAGGATTAGACACTGTTACTATCTTCTTTGAGCTGCCCCCATGAGAATCAAAGTTGAGCTTCCTGAAGACGTTGGGGTTAGTTCTGCCTTCAGGCTGATTCTCCATGAAATCTTGTGCTTCGCCTTCCATTATGGATTACTTGCTCTTTCAATGGATATGGGAATAACTTTATCGTGTCCCACTGGGCGTGCCAATGATCTGCCCTGAACCGGGGTCTAGAGATCCGGATTCAAGTCAATCACAAACAGTATGTAAATACCGTACAGAAGACCGAATATATGAGTATCCGGTGTAAGTATCCGTTGTCCTTGAGTGAGGAGAGCGGATTGGGCGTCCTGAAGATCCTTCACACCGACCTAACGCATTGAAGTGGGCGAATGGTGGTGTCACCTGCAAAGATTCTCCGACGCTCAAGTCAGTGATGATATTCCAAGTAAGGAATGTATTTCAGAGAGTAATCGTTCGTAAAATTCAGTTGAAGATCCTTCACTTCATTAATGAAATTAGTTCATATACCTGATTGGCTCGTTTTACAAGGACTCGTTAGTGGGGAACCACTAACTCCCATTAGCATTATTTTATTGTGCACTTACCAGCATGATTGGGTCAAGTGGCTATTTTATATTGAGCATGGAGAATATAGACTAGGATTAGGGAACAAGTTGACCATCCCCGTGAGCAGAATTTGGCTCGTAGTGCAGGGAATTATTGATCGATCCCTGTAGCAATAATCCTTGTCTTTAGCACAGTGACGTGTGTGTTGTCCGGTGTCATGGTGTTATCCTGAACAACCGGTATAGGGAGAACGCCTAATACGGAATTACAGTCCGGATGTTTACCGATGACACTGGTTACACATAGATATCTTGACAAAGACGTTGAAATATGTCTTGCAGATCGGATACCGGTATTGAGACCGGATCACTTACAAATTTACGTAGTGGAGCAAGGAGCGTCTGTCTGTTTAGTGAATGATGGACCATTGCAATTGTTAATTCATAGTGCGATGCAAGGCTGTCTGAAATTCAAATTCATGTTCCAGAACCATTTGAACTGAATGAATTGATCAATGAATAGATTCATAGCATGTATTTTCACTTTCCAAAACAAATGAATCGATTCATGGCATGGATTTTGAAGTTCCTGGGCCAAACATCACGTGTGAATTGATTTAAATTGATGGTAATCGATTCATGCCTTTCAAAAACACTTTCCTGGGCTAAAATCACGTGTGAATTGATTCAGGGTTAGGTTTTAAGGTATAGGGTTTGGGTTCAGGGTTTAGGGTTTGGGGTTTTAGGTTTAGGGTTTAGGTTTAGGGTTTAGGGTTTAAGTTTGGGGTTTTAGGTTTAGGATTAGGGTTAGGTTTATGTTTAGGGTTTAGGTTTTAGAGTTTAGGGTTCAAGGTTTAGCGTTTATTGGGTTAGAATTTAGGGTTTAGGGTTAGATTTTAAGGTTTAGGTATTAGGGTTTAGGTTTTGGGATTTAGAGTAGGGTTTGGGGTTTAGGTTTTGGGTTTATGGTGCAGGCTTTAGGGTTTGTGGTTTAGTGTTTAGGGTTTAGGGTTAATGATTTAGAATTAAAAGTTTAGGGTTTAGGGTTTAAGGTTTAGGGTTTAGAGTTAAGGGTTTATGGTTTCTAGTATAGGGTTTAGGGTTTATGGTTTAGGGTTTGGGGTTTATGGTTTATGATTTATGGTTTGGTGAGTGGGGTTTAGGGTTTAAGGTTTAGCGTTTATCATTTTAGGTCTAGGGTTTAGGGTTTTTAGTTTATGGTTTAGTGTTTAAGGGTTAGGGTTTGGGGTTTAGGGTTTGTAGTTTAGGGTTTAATGTTTAGGGTTAGGGTGAGGGTTTAGGGTTTAGGGTTTGGGGTTTGTTGTTCATGGGGTTAGGATTTAGGATTTATGGTTAGGGTTTGGGGTTTAGGGTTTAGGGTTTATGGGTTGTGGTTTAGGGTTTAGGGTAGGTTTAGGGTTAAAGGTTTTTGGTTTAGGGTTTGATGTTTGAGGTTTAGGGTTTAGAGTTAGGGTTTAGGGTTTAGGGTTTGTCGTTTGGCGTTTATGGTTTCACGAGTGGGGTTTAAGGTTTAAGGTTTAACGTTTATGGTTTGAGGTTTAGGGTTTTTGGTTTATGGTTTAGTGTTTAAGGGTTAGGGTTTGGGGTTTATAGTTTAGGGTTTAGTGTTTAGGGTTAGGGTGAGGGTTTTGGGTTTTGGGTTTGGGGTTCATAGGGTTAGGATTTAGGATTTAGGGTTAGGGTTTGAGGTTTAGGGTTTAGGGTTTAAGGGTTATGGTTTGGGGTTTAGGGTAGGGTTTAGGGTTTCAGGTTTTAGGTTAAAGGTTTTTAGTTTAGGGTTTGATGTTTGGGGTTTAAGGTTTAGAGTTAGGGTTTAGGGTTTAGGGTTTAAGGTGTAGGGTTTAGTGTTTAGGGTTTATGGTTTAGGGTTAAGGGATAAGGTTTGGGTTTAGAGTTTTGGGTTTTGTGTTTTTGGTGTAGGGGTTAGGATTTAGGGTTTATGGGTAGGGTTTGAGGTTTAGGCGTTAGGGTTTAGGGTTTGGGGTTTGGGGTTTAAGGTTTAGGGTTTAGTGTATATGGTTTAGAGATTAGGGTTTAAGGTTTTAGGGTTGGGTTTGGAGTTTAGGGTTTATGGTTTAGGGCTGAAGGTTTAGGGTGTAGGGTTTTAGGTTTTTGATTTATGGTTTATGGTTTAGTCTCTAAGGTTTAAGGTTTAGGGTTTATGGTTTGTGGTTTGTGGTTTAGTGTTTAGGGTTTAGGGTTTGAGGTTTGGTGTTTAGGGCTAAAGGTTAAGTGTTTAGGGTTTAAGGTTAAGGGTTTAGGGTTTGAGGTTTAAGGAGGGTTTAGGGTTTAGGGTTTGTGGTTTAGGGTTTGTGGTTTAGGGTTTAGGGTTTAGGGTTTAGGATTTAGTGTTTAGCGTTTGGGGCTTGGTTTGTGGTTTATAGTTTATGGTTTTAGGTTATGGTTATGAAGTTTGGTTTAGGGTTTAGGGTTTAGGGTTTAGTGTTTAGGATTTAGGATTTAAGGTTTAGGAATTAGGGTTTGGGGTTTGGGGTAGGGGTTTAGGGTTTAGGGTTTAGGGTTTAGGGTTTGGGGTGTGGGGTTTGGGGTATAGGTTTATCGTTTAGGGCTAAGGGTTAAGTGTTTAGGGTTAAGGGTTTAGGGTTAGGGGTTTAAGGCTTAGGGTTTAGGGGTTAGGGGTTATGGTTTAGGGTTTGTGGTTTAGGGTTTATGGTTTATGGTTTAAGGTTCCAGGTTTAGGGTTTAGAGATAAAGGTTTAGTGTTTATGGTTTAGGGTTTGAGGCTTGAGGTTTGGGGTTTAGGGTCTAGGACTTAGGGTTTAGGGTTTATGGTTTATGGTTTCAGGTTATGTTTAAGGGAGTGGGGTTGAGGGTTTAGGATTTATGGTTTACGGTTTAGTGTTTAGGATTTAGGATTTGAGGTTTAGTGTTTAGGGTTTGGGCTAGGGGTTTAGGGTTTGGGGTTTAGGGTTAGGTTTGGGGTTCATGGGTTAGAATTCAGGGTTTATGTTTAGGGTTTGAGGTTTAGGGGTTAAGGTTTAGGGTGTGTGGTTTAGGGTTTGGGGTTTGGGCTTTTGGGGTTTAATGTTTATGGTATATGGTTTGGAGATTAGGGTTTAGGGTTTTGGGTTTTGGGTCTGGGGTCTGGGGTTTATGGTTTAGGGTTAAGGTATGTGGTTTGTGGTTTGTGGTTTATGGTTTAGGGTTTGAGGTTTAGCATTTAGGGTTTATGTTTTATGGTTAGGGTTTAGGGTTTGGGGTGTGAGGTTTAGGGTTTAAGGTTTAGGGGTAGGGGTTAAGGTTTAGGGATTATGGTTTAGGGTTAGGGTTCAGGGGTTAGAATTTAGGGTTTATGGTTAGGGTGTGTGATGAGGACACCCCCACCAATCAGGGGTACTTCAAGGAATAGGAGGGCCAATGACAAGATCCAAGGCCAAGAAGACCAAAGCCACCTTACAAAGGCTAATTCTCACCCTCCTAGAAGACATAACCAAGGAGCCACAAAGGACATCCAAGCTTACTCATTTGATCATGTGGAAGGATGAACAGTAGAGGGCCTAGCATAAATGGCCTAGCCTCAAGAATAGGGTAGTGTAGGAGTTGAATGACTTGTGTTCAAATCCTACCTAGACCCATTTTTCTTTATTTCTTTTTCTTTTGTAATTTTTGGTTTTTGCAACTATATTTCAGCATTGTCCCACTAAGACTTAGTGGTGGGCGGTTACCCTTGTTTTTAGGTAGTGGAGTAGTGTGTCTTTTGTCTTGTTTAGCCAAGTTATACAAAACTGAATGGAGGTGAGGAAAAAGGACAGAAGTTGATTAATGAATTTTTCTAAGTTTTGTAAACTTAGTGGTGAGTGTGATGCTCTTGGTCCTTGTGTGAAGCAAGGTTGATTAGCCATGCATTAGTGTGATACTTGTGTATGAATGCTAGTCCATTATGGAGGTGTGATGTTGTCCATCTTTTTATCTTTTATTTCTTACGTTTTGTTTCTTCTACCTTGTCTTCCAAATTGAATCTAAAACAAAATTCTGAACTCAAAAAAAAAAATTAAACATCAAAAGAAAAATCAAGGAACCTTAGTTCAATTGCCAAGCTGCGTTAAGGTCATGTTCTTGCGTTAACTTCCATTAAAGTGTGAACTAAAATTCACGTGAGAATGAAGCCAGTTTTGATCCTTGAATCTCTCATGGAATCTAAACAATCAAGGATAAGTTGAATTAGAATTTCTGACCCTTGCAAAACGTAACTTTCTCACTTCAATCTCCACTCTAGATTTCCCCATTTATCTATGTATCGTGTTATGTTTGTGTGTATTTTCTTCCCTTTTTGTGCAGTCCTTCTTCATCTAGAAATCAGCCCTTGCCGGTCCTCAACAAGATCCACATCATTTGGTATCAAAGCTCTTGGAGTCAAGGGCTTGAAATTTCTTGGATAGCACCCAAAAAGGTATTTCGAATTCCATCATCTTCCATTGATCAATTCTGATTCTAAATGCCTAAAATTGATGATTAAGGTTGTGAAAAGAAAGGAAAATTGTCAAAAAAAAACCGTACCCTAAATGTTTGAATCTTGTATGTCTTTGTCTTTGTTTATAGTCCAATTCTAGTATTGTTTGTGTGTTCTTTTGGTGTCTTGTATTTGTTGGCCTCTAGTGATAGGATGATATCTCTATTTACCATCATTAGCATATTGCATTAGGTAGAGCATTTGTGTGTGGGCTGAACTATACTTGTGACTCTCAAGGATTGAATAGCATCAAGAGTGGTAAAAGGCTAGAGTGAAAATTACATTACTAGAAAAAGCCAAAATTTGAGTGAAACACTTAAGAGAAATTATTTGTGAGGTCCAAATAGCAGTTGTTATAATTATTTTTCACCTTGTATAAGTGATTTTAGTGATGGCAGAACAGGGTGAACAAGGGGGACTTAATCCATTTCAAATGCAAGCTCTAACTCAACATCTTGAGAGGCTATTCTAACAAGCCACTGACGAAATACATGAGAGAATTGACCAGTTAGAGAATGAAAGGAGAAGTCCAAGGAGGCATGGAGGAAGGATGCCAAGACATGAAGAAGATAGAAGGACTAGGGAGTAGTGGAGCAATCCCCTTCAAGGGATAAAACTAAACATTCCTTTTTTTGCAGGCAAAAATGATCCGGAGGCATATTTGAGTTGGGAGCTTAAGTTAGAAAATATGTATGCTTGTGGAGAGTTTGAGGAGGAGCAAAAGGTAAGATTGGCAGCCGCTGAGTTCTCACACTATGCCTTGGTATAGTGGCATAAACTTCAGAGGGAGAGGCAAAGAGATGGAGAGCCACTGGTGAGTACTTGGGCAGACTTGAGGAGATTGATGAGGAAGAGGTATGTGCCTGCCTCCTATAAGAGAGATTTGAAGTTTAAACTTCAAAGACTCACTCAAGGGAGTCGGAGTGTGGAGGAGTACCACAAGGAGATGGAGATGCTGATGCTTCAAGCCAATCTAGAAGAGGATCCTGAGGTAACTATGGCTAGATTTTTAGCTGGTTTGTCTACTGATATTCGTGATGTTGTGGAGTTACAGGAATTCATTGAGATGGATGACCTTGTGCATAAGGCCCTTCAAGTAGAAAGGCAACTCAAAAGGAAGGGAGCTACAAGGAGAATTGCCCCTACTCCCATATCTGGGTGGAAGGACAAAGCCAAGAGGGAGGGCTTTGGGGCAGCACCCTATTCGGCCAAGGCAGCAGGTAGCTCGGCCTTGGATGTTAAGGCCACTAAGGAGGCTGATCATAATGCTTCTAAGGGTAAAGAACCAATCCCTAAGAGGACTAGGGACATTACATGCTTCAAGTGCCAAGGTAAGGGGCATTATGCCTATGAATGCCCTACAAAGAGGACAGTAGTGATAAGGGAGGATGGTGAATTGTCTAGTGAGTCTGATACACCTGAGGAGTATGAGAGTGAGGAGGGAGAGGGTGTAGAACCAGAAGTGAATGAGGGGGGATTGTTAATGGTTAGGAGGTTGTTAGGATCCCATATAGAACCCTTAGACCAAAGCCAAAGGGACAACATTTTCCACACTAGGTGTGTTGTACATGGACAACTTTGCATGGTGATTGTGGATAGTGGGAGTTGTGCCAATGTGGCTAGTACTAGGTTGGTATCCAAGTTGAATCTCCCTACCAAACCCCACCTAGACCTTATAGGTTACCATGGCTAAGTGATGATGGAGAAATAAGGGTAAGGCAGCAGGTGGAGGTGCCTATAGTTATTGGAACCTATTTGGATGTGATCTTGTGTGATGTGGTGCCTATAGAGGCATGTCATTTGTTGTTGGGAAGGCCGTGGCAGCATGACCACAAGACTATCCATGATGGTTTCTCCAACAAAATATCATTCACCCATCAAGGAAAGAAGGTGGTACTTAAACCTTTAAGCCCATAGGAGGTGTGTCATGATCAGTTGAGATTGAGAGAGAAAATTATGAGAGAAAAAAAGATCATGAGGGTGAGGGCTTAAGTGTGACTGAGAGCTTGAAAGAGGAGAAAGAGAGAAAAGAAAATGAAGAAAAGAGGGGAAAAATAAAAAGAAGAGAAAAAAGTGAAAAAGAGAGGAAAAAGAATGGGAGAGAGATAGCAAAAGAAAGAGAAGTAAGGAAAGTGTTGCTTGCAAGGCAGCCACTCTACGTGCTGGTTTGCAAGCCTATTCTAAATACTAATCCTATTTGTTTTTCTTCTTTGCCTTCTCCTATTTCTTCTCTTTTGCAGGAATTCAAGGATGTTTTCCCTTCAGATCTACCCAGTGGGTTGCCACCATTGAGAGGGATAGAACATCAGGTGGATCTGATACCTGGAGCCACCATTCCAAACCGGCCAGCCTATAGGAGCAACCCTGAGGAGACCAAGGAAATACAAAGGCAAGTGGAAGCTCTCCTAGATAAAGGTTGGGTAAGAGACTCTATCTCTCCTTGTGTTGTTCCTGTGATCCTAGTACCTAAGAAAGATGGAACTTGGCGCATGTGTAGTGACTGTAGAAGTGTGAATAGCATTACCATTAAGTATAGGTATCCCATTCCTAGGCTTGATAATCTACTTGATGAATTGTATGGTGCAAAATTCTTTTCCAAAATTGATTTAAAAAGTGGATACAACCAAATTAGTATTAGAGAAGGTGATGAGTGGAAAACTGCTTTTAAAACCAAATTTGGCTTGTATGAATGGCTGGTTATGCCTTTTAGGTTAACTAATGCACCTAGTATATTCATGAGGTTGATGAATCATGTTCTTAGAGAATTTATAGGACACTTTGTGGTAGTGTATTTTGATGACATACTGGTGTATAGTGCTGATTTAGATTTGCATGTTCATCATTTGTATTCTGTGTTGGCTACTTTGAGGCATGAGCAATTATATGCTAATATTGAAAAATGCACATTTTGTCAAAATCATGTGGTGTTTCTAGGCTTTGTGGTGAGTTCTAAAGGGGTAGAGGTAGACCAAGAAAAAGTGAAGGCCATCCAAGAATGGCCAACACCAAAAACCGTGAGTGAAATTAGGAGCTTTCATGATCTAGCTAGTTTTTATAGGCGTTTTGTGAGAGATTTTAGCATATTGGCAGCCCCATTAAATGAGTTAGTGAAGAAGAATGTGAGCTTTAAGTGGGGGGAAAAATAAGAGAGAGCTTTCCAAACCCTTAAGCAAAGACTAGTTAGTGCACCCATTCTAGCATTGCCTAATTTTTCCAAGTCTTTTGAAATAGAATGTGATGCTTCTGGCATAGGTATAGGGGCTATTTTGCTTCAAGAGGGCCACCCTATAGCTTATTTTAGTGAAAAACTAAGTGAGGCCGCCTTGAATTATTCCACCTATGACAAGGAACTCTATGCTTTAGTGAGAACCCTTAAAACATGGTAGCACTATCTTTCCCTATGGAGTTTGTTATCCATAGTGACCATGAGTCTCTTAAGTATCTTAGAGGTCAAGGTAAGCTTAATAAGAGACATGCCAAATGGGTTGAGTTCTTAGAACAATTCCCATATGTCATTAAGTATAAGAAAGGGAAGGGAAATGTAGTTGCTGATGCATTGTCTAGGAGATATGCATTGATTTCTATGGTTGAGACCAAACTGCTTGGGTTAGAAATTTTAAAGGGGCTGTATGATGGTGATAATGAGTTTGGCCAGAAGTATAGGGAGTGTGAAAGGGTGCCTAAGGATGAGTATTATAGGTTTGAGGGGTTCTTATTCAAAGAGAATAGGTTATGTGTTCCCAATCTTCCATTAGAGAGCTTTTAGTGAGGGAAGCACATAGAAGGGGTTTGATGGGTCATTTTGGGGTGCATAAGACTTATGAGATCTTGCATGAGCAGTTTTATTGGGTTAACATGAAAAAGGATGTAGCTAAACATTGTGAGGCATGCATTGAGTGTAAGCAAGCTAAGTCTAAAGTGCTCCCCTAAGGTTTGTACACTCCCCTCCCTGTTCCTGAACACCCTTGGGTAGATTTATCCATGGATTTTGTGCTTGGATTACCCAAGTCCAGTGCTGGCCGAGATGCTATATTGGTAGTGGTGGATAGGTTTTCTAAAATGGCTCACTTTATTCCATGCAAAAAAGTCAATGATGCTAGCCATGTAGTTGAATTAGTCTTTAGAGAAAACATTAGGATCCATGGAATGCCTAGAAGTATTGTGAGTGATAGGGACTCTAAGTTTCTGAGTCACTTCTGGAGGAGTTTGTGGGGTAGATTAGGAACTAAGTTATTGTTTTCTACTACTTGTCACCCCCAAACTGATGGTCAAACTGAGGTGGTCAATAGGACACTAGGTGCTATGCTTAGAGCGGTATTGAAGCAAAATTTGAAACATTGGGAGGCTTGCCTACCCCATATTGAGTTTGCTTATAACCGTGCTGTCCATTCCACAACTAATTGCTCTCCATTTAAGGTTGTGTATGCGTTTAATCCTTTATCTCCGCTTGATTTATTACCTGTACCTAACATTTCTGTGTTTAAGCATTATGAAGGACAGGCTAAAGCAGATTTTGTAAGGAAGCTGCATGAGCAGGTTAAAGCCTAAATCATCAAGAAGAATGAGAGCTATGCTAAGCAAGCCAACAAAGGTAGGAGGAAGGTGATCTTCCAACCTGGAGATTGGGTGTGGGTACATATGAGGAAGGAGAGGTTTCCTGAACAAAGGAAATCCAAGTTGCTTCCAAGAGGAGATGGTCCATTCCAAGTATTGGAGAGGATCAATGACAATGCCTATAAGATCCAAATGCCAGGTGAGTATAATATGTCTTCTACTTTTAATGTGGCTGATTTGTCTTTGTTTGATACAGGTGAAGAAGACCCAGATTTGAGGACAAATCCTGTTCAAGCGGGAGGGAATGATGAGGACACCCCCCACCAATTAGGGGCACTTTAAGGAATAGGAGGGCCAATGACAAGATCCAAGGCCAAGAAGACCAAAGCCACCTTACAAAGGCTAATTCTCACCCTCCTAGAAGACATAACCATGGAGCCACAAAGGACATCCAAGCTTACTCATTTGATCATGTGGAAGGATGAATAGCAGAGGGCCTAGCACAAATGGCCTAGCCTCAAGAATAGGGTAGTGTAGGAGTTGAATGACCTGTGTTCAAATCCTACCTAGACCCATTTTTCTTTATTTCTTTTTCTTTTGTAATTTTCGGTTTTTACAACTATATTTCAGCATTGCCCCACTAAGACTTAATGGTGGGCGGTTACCCTTGTTTTTAGGTAGTGGCGTAGTGTGTCTTTTGTCTTGTTTAGCCAAGTTATACAAAACTGAATGGAGGTAAGGAAAAAGGACAAAAGTTGATTAATGAATTTTTCTATGTTTTGTAAACTTGGTGGTGAGTGTGATGCTCTTGGTCCTTGTGTGAAACAAGGTTGATTAGCCATGCATTAGTGTGATACTTGTGTATGAATGCTAGTCCATTATGGAGGTGTGATGTTGTCCATCTTTTTATCTTTTATTTCTTGTGTTTTGTTTCTTCTACCTTGTCTTCCAAATTGAATCTAAAACAAAATTTTGAACTCAAAAAAAAATTAAACATCAAAAGAAAAATCAAGGAACCTTAGTTCAATTGCCAAGCTACGTTAAGGTCATGTTCTTGCGTTAACTTCCATTAAAGTGTGAACTGAAATTCACGTGAGAATGAAGCCAGTTTTGATCCTTGAATCTCTCATGGAATCTAAACAATCAAGGATAAGTTGAATTAGAATTTCTGACCCTTGCAAAATATAACTTTCTCACTTCAATCTCCACTCTAGATTTCCCCATTTATCTATGTATCGTGTTATGTTTATGTGTATTTCTTCCCTTTTTGTGCAGTCCTTCTTCATCTAGAAATTAGCCCTTGCCAGTCCTCAACAAGATCCACATCAGTGTGAGGTGTAGGGGTTAAGGTTTAGGGTTTAGAGTTTAGGTTTTTGGGTTTGGGGTTTATGGTTTAGCGCTTGGGGTTTAGGGTTTGGGGTTTGATGTTTAGGGTTTAGGGTTTGGGGTTTATTGTTTTTGGTATAGGGTTTGGATAGTAGGTTTTAAGGTTTAGGGTTTAGGGTTTTAGGTTTCAGGTTTGGGGTTCATTATTTAGGGTTTAGGCTTAGGGTTTTGGGTTTAGGGTTTGGGTAGTGTTTGAGTGTTTTGGGTTTTGGGTTTAGGGTTAGGGTTTTAGGTTTGTGATTAAGGTTTAGGGTTTAGGGTTTAGGGTTTGATATTTAGGGTTTAGGGTTAAGGGTTTATGGCTTATGGTTTAGTGTTTATGGTTTAGCGTTTGGGGTTTAGGGTTTGGGGTTTGAGGTTTGGGGTTTCGGGATTGTGGTTTTGGGTTTTGTGTTTAAGGTTTAAAGTTTAGGGTTTATGTTGGGGTTTTGGGGTTAGGGTTTGGGGTTTGGGGTTTAGGGTTTAGGGTTTATGGTTTAGAGCTTAAGGTTTGGGGGTTTTAGGTTTAGGGCTTAGGTTTAGGATTAGGATTAGGGTTTAGGTTAAGGGTTTATGATTTAGGAGTTGGTGTTCATGGGTTTGGGTTTAGGGGTCAGGATTTAGGGTTTAGGGTTAGGTTTTGAGGTTTAGGTTTGGGGTTTAGGGTTTAGGGTTTAGGGTTTAAGGGTTTGGGTTAGGGTTTATGGTTTGGGTTTAGGGTTTAGGGTTTAGGTTAGGGTTTGGGGTATAGGTGTTAGGATTTAGTATTAAGGGTTTGGGGTTTAGGGTTTAGCGTTTAGGGTTTGAGTTTGGGGATTTAGGGTTTATGGGTTACGGGTTAGGATTTAGGGTTATGGTTTAGTGTTTGGGGTTTATAATTTAAGGGTTAGGGTTTTGGGTTTAGGATTTGGGGTTTTAGGTGTAGGGCTTAGGTTTAAGATTAGGATTAGCGTTTATGTTTAGGGTTTGGGGTTTAGGGTTTAGGGGTTGGGTTTTAGGGTTGGGGGTTAGAGTTTAAGGTTTGGGGTTATGGTTTAGGGTTTATGTTTACGGTTTAGGGTTTAAGCTTTAGGGTTTAGTGGTTAAGGTTTATGATTTTGGGTTAGGGGTTAGGTTTGTGGGTTTAGGGTTTAAGGGTTAGGATTTATAGTTTATGGTTAGGGTTTGAGGTTTAGGGGTTAGGGTTTGGGGTTTGGGGTTTAGTGTTTAGGCTATAGTGTTTGGAGATTAGGGTTTAGGGTTTAAGGTTTATGGTTTAGGGTGTATGGTTTAAGGTTTATAGTTTAGGGTTTGAGGTTTAGTGTTTATCATTTAGGGTTTAGGGTTTAGGGTTTAAGGTTTATGGTTTAGTGTTTAAGGTTTAGTGTTTAAGGTTTAGGGTTTAAGGTTTGGGGTTAAGGGTTAAGGGTTAAGGGTTTAAGGTTTAAGGTTTAAGATTTGGGTTTAATATTTAGGGTTTAGGGTTTAGGGTTTAGGGTTTATGTTTAGGGTTTGAGGTTTAGGGGTTAAGGTTTAGGGTATGTGGTTTAGGGCTTAGGGTTTAGGGTTTTGGGTTTGGGGTTTAATGTTTATGGTAGAGGGTTTGGAGATTAGGGTTTAGGGTTTATGGTTTGGGGTCTGGGGTTTGGGGTTTATGGTTTAGGGTTAGGGTATGTGGCTTTTGGTTTAGGGTTTAGGGTTTGAGGTTTAGCCTTTAGGGTTTGGGTTTTAAGGCTATGGTTTAGGGTTTAGGGTTTAGGGTGTGAGGTTGAGGGTTTAAGGTTTAGGGGTAGGGGTTAGGGTTTAGGGATTGGTGTTCATGGGTTAGGGTTTAGGGGTTAGAATTTAGGGTTTATGGTTAGGGTGTGAGCTGTAGGGGTTAATGTTTAGGGTTTAGGGTTTGTGTTTTGAGGTTTGGGGTTTGGGGTTTAGCGCTTGGGGTTTGGGGTTTAGGGTTTGGGGTTTGGGGTTTGACGTTTAGGGTTTAGGGTTTCAGGTTTATTGTTTTTGGTATAGGGTTTGGATAGTAGGTTTTAAGGTTTAGGGTTTAGGGTTTTAGGTTTGGGGTTTGGGGTTCAATTTTTAGGGTTTGGGCTTAGGGTTTTGGCTAGCGTATGAGGGTTTTGGGTTTAGGGTTTAGGGTTAGGGTTTTAGTTTGTGATTTAGGGTTTATGGTTTTATATTTAGGGTTTAGGGTTTAGGGTTTATGGCTTATGGTTTAATGTTTATGGTTTAGTGTTTGGGGTTTATTGTTTGAGGTTTTGGGTTTTAGGTTTAAGGTTTAGAGTTTAGGGTTTAGGTTGGGGTTTAGGGGTTAGGGTTTAGGGTTTAGGGTTTAGGGTTTAAGGTTTATGGTTTAGAGCTTAAGGTTTGGGGGTTTTAGGTTTAGGGCTTAAGTCTAGGATTAGGATTAGGGTTTAGGGTTAGGTTTTGAGGTTTAGGTTTGGGGTTTAAGGTTTAGGGTTTAAGGTTTTGGGTTAGGTCTTATGGTTTAGGTGTTAGGATTTAGTATTAAGGGTTTGGGTTTGGGGTTTAGGGTTTAGGGTTTGAGTTTGGGGGTTTAGGCTTTAGGGTTTACGGGTTAGGATTTAGGGTTATGGTTTAGTATTTGGGGTTTAATATTTAAGGGTTAGGGTTTTGGGTTTAGGATTTGGGGTTTTAGGTGTAGGGCTTAGGTTTAGGATTAGGGTTAGCGTTTATGTTTAGGGTTTGGGGTTTAGGGTTTAGGGTTGGGGGTTAGAATTGAAGGTTTAGGGTTATGGTTTAGGGTTTATGTTTATGGTTTAGGGTTTGAGCTTTAGGGTTTATTGGTTAGGGTTTATGGTTTTGGGTTACGGGTTAGGTTTGTGGGTTTAGGGTTTATGATTTAGGGGTTAGGATTTAGAGTTTATGGTTAGGGTTTGAGGTTTAGGGGTTAGGGTTTGGGTTTAGGGTTTAGGGTTTGTGGTTTGGGGTTTGGGGTTTAGTGTTTAGGCTGTAGTGTTTGGAGATTTGGGTTTCGGGTTTATGGTTTAGGGTGTATGGTTTAAGGTTTATAGTTTAGATAGAGGCATCTTGAATAAAGAATTCCTCGTCAACATTCAAAAATCTATTTTATTGATGCTTCAAAAAATGATTATACCATATTTGAGTGTTTATCATCAAAGAACAAAAAAAAATCAAAATAAGTAGCAGCTGCCAGCCTACCTACTTCTGTAAACTCTGATCACAAGTCAGAAAACTTTTTTAGACATCTCTGAAAGCAACTTGTCGTTGAATCAAGGATAAGTTCACGAAGGGTTTTGTACATGGAAATGCATGAGAAACTATTTTTGTGAAAATATCGAAATATGATTTAGACTTCTTTCAAGTTTAGGGTTTAGGGTATGTGGTTTAGGGTTTGGGGTTAATGGTTTAGGGTTTGAGGTTTAGTGTTTAGAGTTAGGGGTTTATGGTTTCGGGTTTATGGTTTGGGGCTTGAGGTTTGGGGTTAAGGGTTTATGGTTTAGGGGTTAGGATTTAGAGTTTATGGTTAGGGTTTGTGGTTTAGGGGTTAGGGTTTGGGGTTTAGGGTTTGGGGTTTGGGGTTTGTGGTTTAGTGTTTAGGCTATAGTGTTTGGAGATTAGGGTTTAGGGTTTAAGGTTTATGGTTTAGGGTGTATGGTTTAAGGTTTATAGTTTAGGGTTTGTGGTTTAGTGTTTATCATTTAGGGTTTAGGGTTTAGGGTTTAAGGTTTATGGTTTAGTGTTTAAGGTTTAGTGTTTGAGGTTTAGGGTTTGAGGTTTGGGATTAAGGGTTAAGGGTTAAAGGTTTAAGGTTTAAGGTTTAAGCTTTGGGGTTTAATATTTAGGGTTTAGGGTTTAGGGTTTAGGGTTTAGGGTTTGTGATTTATTTTTTGGGATTTAAGGTTTAGGGTTTGGGGTTTGGGGTTTGGGGTTTAGTTTTTATGGTATGGGGTTTGGAGATTAGGGTTTAAGGTTTTGGGTTTTGGGTCTGCCATTTGGGGTTTATTGTTTAGGGGTAGTGTTTAGGGTTTGAGGTTTGTGGTTTAGGGTTAAGGATTAGGGTTTAGGGTTGATGCTTAGGGTTTAGGGTTTATGGTTTGTGGTTTAGGGTTTAAGGTTTGGGTTTTAAGGATTAGGGTTTGTGTTTAGGGTTTAGGTTTTGTGATTTAGGGTTTGGGGTTTAGGGTTTGAGGCTTAGGCTTTAGAGTTAAGGGTTTATGGTTTAGGGTTTAGGGTTTGGGGCTTGAGGTTTGGGGTTAGGGTTTAGGGTTTATGGTTTAGGGTTTGGGGCTTGGTTTGTGGTTTATAGTTTATGGTTTTAGGTTATGGTTAGGGGAGTGGGGTTTAGGGTTTAGGGTTTAGGGTTTAGTGTTTAGGATTTAGGATTTAAGGTTTAGGAATTAGGGTTTGGGGTTTGGGGTTTAGGGTGTAGGTTTGTGGTTTAGGGCTAAGGGTTAAGGGTTTAGAGTTGGAGGTTTAAGGCTTAGGGTTTAGATAAAGGCATCTTGAATAAAGAATTCCTCATCAACTTTCAAAAATCTATTTTGTTGATGCTTCGAAAAATGATTATACCATGTTTGCGTGTTTATCATCAAAGAACAAAAAAAAAAAAATCAAAATAAGTAGCAGCTGCCAGCCTACCTACTTCTGTAAACTCTGGTCACAAGTCAGAAAACTTTTTTAGACATCTCTGAAAGCAACTTGTCGTTGAATCAAGGATAAGTTCACGAAGGGTTTTGTACATGGAAATGCATGAGAAACTATTTTTGTGAAAATATCGAAATATGATTTAGACTTTGTCTCGACCGGGATCGCGGCGGAGCGGCCGACCCTCAAAACGATCTTTCGTTCGAAATGAAAAAAAAGGGAGTCGCCACCAATATTTTTTAGGATAAAATATCGGGAAAACCTTTCGTTAAAGCACTGGTTATAAAAATGAAATTCCATGTTTGGGAGTCTAATTACAGGTGAGGAAAGTATTAGCACCTCACAACTGTCTGTTATAAAAACGGTTACCTCAATATGATAGCGCGCATTATAATTAACCCAATAATTATTTTAACTTCTTCATGAAAAGAAAGTATACGAGATGACAAAACATACAAAAATAAACAAAAATAAACACGGAATATTTACATGAGATTAACGGGACGTCTCGTCTAAGTTAAACTCGCTCTTCTTCCTTTTTTTAAAATAGAAAAATAAAAATTGCAATAATAATGAGAATAATAATAATCATTACAACTTTTATGCTAGTCCAAATAGAATGTATGAAGCACTCATTTTTTGTTACATATTTATTACAAACCTAGGAAGGGGTAAAAAAGAAAAGAAAAGAAAATAACAGAAATTTATTTAAGTGGGAAAATGGAATACCGAGTGAAAAAAATGGAATTCCGAGTGAAAAGGTGAAAAACCGAGTGAAAAGGTGAAAAACCGAGTGAAAAATGGAAAACAAAGTGAAAAAGTGGAATACCGAGTGAAAAGATGAATACCGAGTGAAAAAGTAGGCTGACCGAGGGAGAAAAACAGTGGGGAGTTGACAAGAGCTTGAAGGTGTTTAGAGGGAGAGAAAGGGCTGTGTTGTATGGTAGGAGGAGCTGGGCAGTGTGACGAGGGAAAGAGAGAGAAAGAAAACTGGATGGTGTTGTGGATTTAAGGAGGCTGGGCGGTGTGGTGTGAAGGGAGGACGGTGTGGAGGTTTAAGAGAGGGACAGCGTCAGGTGAGGAGTAAAGGAAGTGTTGGAGGATTCTGAGGGGTGTTGGACGGTATGGAGAGGGACGTTGTTGAGAGGGGACGGTATAGATGAGAGAAGAGAGGGACAGCGTTTGGGAGGAGTGAGTGAGGACGGTTGTGAGGAGATAGGGACGGTGTGGGTTTTAGGAGGGGGGTGTGAGGTGTGTGTGTGGTTCAGTTTTAGAGGGAGAGAAGAGGGAGTGTACGGCATTGAGAGGCTGTGAGGAGGGGGCTGTGAGGAGGGGCAGTATGGTGGTTTGAGGGATGTGATGGAGTATGTGGGTTTAGAGGAGGAAGGTGTTGGGTGAGAGAGAGGGTGAGCGTGGAGTGAGAGGGAATGGGACGGTGTTGGAGGCTATGAGGAGGGATAAGACAGTATGGTGAGGGGCGAGTGAGGTATGGAGAGGAGGACGGTTGAGAGGTGGACGGTGTGATGGTGGAAGGGGGGCTGTGAGGTGTGGTACGGTTTCTAGAGGGAAGGAGGAGAGGAAATGTACGGTGTGGTTTTTGGGTGAAAGGAGGACGGTTGGTGTGAGTTTTAGGAGGACGGTTGGTGTGGTAAAGAGGGACGGTGTGACTTTGGAGGAGAGAGAAGAGGGTATGAGAGGGACAACGTTGAGAAAAGGGGGAAGGGACAATGGAGTTTTTTTAAAGCTCTCTTTCTTCTCTCTTAATCTTTCTTCATGCTTCCTCCCCTCCAAAAATGAAAGCTTCCCCCCTTCCTCTCTTTCGTTGGGGTATTTATAGGAGTCTCCAAGTGTGCATGATTGCTTGGACAGCCTGGCTCTTTGACAACCGAATGGAGGCTGGTGGGAAAATTTTTTATTATTTCTTCCTTTGTCTTGTTGCCAGCCGCCCTTTGAAATTCAAGCATCCACTTGAATGGTGTATTGGAAACAGCCTGGATCTTGACAAAGGAGGCTGGTGGGAATTCTTTAGCATTTTCTTCCTTTGTCTGGTAGTGAGCCGCCCCCCATAATTCAAGGATCCACTTGGATAGTGGAAATCCAAGTCAGCATGGTGGAAATCTGAGTGGAAAAAGGGGTCGGTCTTCACTTTGCCTCCTGAATCCGAGTGGAAAAAGTCCCTTGCGTGCACAAAACCGAGTGAAATCCTGTCGGTGTGAGGCTGCTGTGAGGAACTGGGCGAGCAATACAATTCTGGTCAAAATATTCAATCGGAACCAAGTGAAGAATGGCTCAGAAATTGGTGAAAGGTGACTCGGAATTGGGTGAAGGTGACTCAGAATTGGTACAAATGGTGGCTCAGGAGTGGTACAGATGGTGGCTCGGAAGTGGTACAGATGGTGGCTCGGAAGTGATTTAAGTATGGCTCGGTGCTGACTAAAAAGGCTGCACTCGGTCCTGACTGAAAATTGGCTCAATCAGTATTGACTGACGAGTAAGTGACTCGGAATTGGTGCAAATGATTCAATCACTCGGAATCTGGCTGAAGAGGACTCGGAACTGCCTGAAGATTGACTCGGTGCTGACTGGAGATTGCCTCGGTGCTGACTGAAGATTGGCTCCCTCGGTATCCACCTACAGGGAGTCAATCCGAATGGAATCAATGGTGTTCATACACAAGACAAAGTGGAATCAATCTGCTCATATAAAAGACCGAGTGGGAATCAATCCGAGAGAATAAAAGCTCTCATATAGAAGACCGAGTGAAAGCTAGAATCCACAGGTCGGATCCGACCTCTGACACTCGGTGTGGGATTGAATTCACAGATTATTCACTTAGAAATCGTTTTCCGAGTAGCAATCAATCAGGATCTCTGTTATTCTGAATTCCTTCACTCGGTGTTACTTTGCCCGGATGCATCACAGTTGCTGTGATTTATGGAGCCCGTGTGCAATTGGATTGAGTGGACGAGCAGAGCAAATCCGATTGCTTTACAAAGTGAAATATTCATTCGTAAAAGTGACTTAGAACCGATTGAAAGTGGCTCAGAACCGATTGAAAAGTGGCTCAGAACCGATTGAAAAGTGGCTCACTCGGTATTGACTGAAAGAGATTCACTCGGTAGCGACTGAAGAGTGAATGACTCGGAATTGTTTCAATCGGAAGTATTTTGCTTGGATCTTGTCTCTACTTGAAACATTCTCTCAGAATTACTTCAATCGGAGGTGTTTTGCTCGGCAATCATTCTGCTTGAAGCTTCATTCGGCATCTCAAAAATATTTGCTCGGTTGCTGGCAGATCAGAACCATTCTTTAACTTCACATTGATTCAGTCGTGAAGTAAGTTTCACCCGGAAACTCATCACTCGGAGTGAATCACATTGATTCACTCAGAATGTTGTCAACCGGTTTTAAAAAAAAGCTTCAAACCACTCGGATTCATACTTCAATCATGATGTGCTCGGATGTTGGGATTGTTTTACTCGGAGTCACCCTTCACACTTCAATCAGAAAAGTTTCTCTCCGCTTCAACAATCCTTCGGGTGCAACCTTTCCCTCGGATTTATTCAGGACTCGGCCTTTACACTCCAATCAGAAGGGTTTCAATCAACATTTGACCTTCAGATGTTCTCACTCGGGTGTTGGGATTGAAATTTGAGAATCGGCCCAGAAGAGACTCATTTAAGGTCGGACAATAGTCCCTGAGACAGTCCACTCGGGAGTCCTCTACTCGGAGACAGTCAGTCGAAGACATCCCAGTCGGTATTTTACACAGTAACGGCTGACTCAGATATTTCACTCGGTAACAGGCATTTTCACTCGAAAATATCCTTCTTCACTTGGAAATATCCTTCTTCACTTGGAAATAGCCTTCTTCACTTGGAAATAGCCATTTTTTACTCGGAAATCATCATTCTGAGTCATTCTTCTCAGCAGATCATTCAGAAATGAAGTCTAATCCTCTCAGAATCCTTTCCATTTGGGTCGGACCGAAAGAGGTGTTCACAGATGCCCTTCTTTACTTCTTTTTCACAAGAGAAACATGAAGCTTTCCGTGTTTTTGAAGTGAAAAGGAAGTAAAGATATGAACACCGATGTAGGGATCAAGTGGGACCTCTCGATAGGTATGGCATCCGATTTATTGTAACCTTTTCCTCTTTTCCACATCTGTCTCTCTCTTTTTTTTTTCTTTTTTTTTTGAGTTCTGAATGGACCGGGAAAAATTCTTTCAGTGAGAAGATCAGGATTGACCCCCGGTAGACTGGAAAATAAAGGGTGCCTGCATAGGCGACTGGAAAGTAAAGGGTGCCTGAATAGGCAAGCGGAAAGTAGAGGGTGCCTGAATAGGCGAACGGAAAGTAAAGGGTGCCTGAATAGGCAAACGGGAAGTAAAGGGTGCCGAACGGAAAGTAAAGGGTGCCTGAATAGGCGGATGGAAAGTAAAGGGTGCCTGAATAGGCGGACGGAAAGTAAAGGGTGCCTGAATAGGCGAACAGAAAGTAAAGGGTGCGTGAATAGGCGAACGGAAAGTAAAGGGTGCCTGAATAGGCAAACGGAAAGTAAAGGGTGCGTGAATAGGCGAACAGAAAGTAAAGGGTGCCTGAATAGGCGAATAGAAAGTAAAGGGTGCCTGAATAGGCGAACGGAAAGTAAAGGGTGCCTGAATAGGCGAACAGAAAGTAAAGGGTGCCTGAATAGGCGGACGGAAAGGAAAGGGTGCCTGAATAGGCGGACGGAAAGTAAAGGGTGCCTGAATAGGCGAACGGAAAGTAAAGGGTGCCTGAATAGGCAAACAGAAAGTAAAGGGTGCCTGAATAGGTGGACGGAAAGGAAAGGGTGCCTGAATAGGCGGACGGAAAGTAAAGGGTGCCTGAATAGGCGAACGGAAAGTAAAGGGTGCCTGAATAGGCGGACGGAAAGGAAAGGGTGCCTGAATAGGCGAACGGAAAGTAAAGGGTGCCTGAATAGGCAAATGGAAAGTAAAGGGTGCCTAAATAGGCGGACAGAAAGTAGAGTGTGGGGTTGACCCTCGGTTGATTGGAATGCAGAGATTAGGGGAGCTAACAGGACGTCTCGTCCGAATTAACTCACTGGACTTAAAGGCTCGGGGTGATGCCCCGGTTTGACATGACTGAAGGTTCTTAGGGAATTGCTCCCTGAATGAAAGAGAGTGATCCTGGGGTGATGCCCCAGTTTAACATGATTCGAAGGAACCTTAGGGAACTGCTCCTTGACTGAAAGAAAATGAACCTGGGGTGATGCCCCAGTTTGACATGTTTTGAAGGAATCTTAGGGAATTGCCCCCCTTGACTGAATAGATCTGGGGTGATGCCCAAGTTTGAGATTGTTTGGAGGAGCCTTGGGGAACCGCCCCTCGACTGGAACAGAAGAAATCTGGGGAGATGCCCCAGTTTGAGTTGTTTGGGAAGTGTAGTTCCACTAGGGAAGAATTTGGTGATTCGGGGCACTGCCCCTAATTGAGAATGGAAAATTTAGGGTCCATCGGGGAAGAGATCTTGAGAAGTTGCAGCTTTGGCGATTGATTCCACTAGGGACGAGAATTTGAGAGATGCTGATTTTGGAGTTGAGCGGGAGACTTTGAAGATTGCCAACTTTAGTGATTAAGGAGAAAGAAACTTCGAATGGTGCCAACTTTGGAGATTGAAAAGGAGACTTTGAAAATTATCAACCTTGATTAAGGAGGAGAGGATTGAGGATTGCCAACTTTGGCGATTAATGAGGAAACCTTGAAAGGTGCCTGCTTGGGCGATGGAGGAAGAAACCTTGAAAGGTGCCAGCTTTGGCGATCACGGTTCCATTGGGGAATGTGTCTTCCTATTGGGGAAGGATTGATGGTTCGGGGTACTTCCCCTTGATTGGGAAACGAAAATCTGGGATCCACCTGGTATGTGTGGATTTACCGAGAGAAGTGTGCTGGTACCCTTTTAGGGAGAGTTCTTCTAAGCCTGATTAGAAAAGTGTTCTTATTATTAGGGGGAAGAAGATGATCTGAATTCTTGGCTTACCGGGAAAAAGTTTGGTGATTCTGCTAGGGGAGAAAATTTTGCTGGAAACTATCCTTGGGCTTGGGAAGGGACACGCTTAACTGTCAGAATGTATCGAGTAGATCCCTTGGAATGGAGTTTGAATGGTGTCAGCTTTGGCAATTGAGGAAAAGACTTTGAGAAGTGCCAACTTTGGCGATCTAAGGAAGGAGTTCTGAGAAGTGCCAACTTTGGCGGTTGAAGAAGAGATTTTGAAAAAGGCCAACTTTTGGCGATTTGGGGAAAGAATTCTAAGATGCGCCAACTTTGGCAGTTGAAGAAGAGAGTTTAAGCAGTACCAACCTTGAAGATTAAGGAGAAGACTTTGAGAATTGCCAACTTTGGCGATGGAGGAAAGATTTTGAGAATTGCCAACTTTGGCGATGGAGGAAAGAATTTTGAGGAGTGCCAACTTTGGCGGTTCGAGGAAGGAACTTGAAGGACTTCATTGAGGTGTCAACACTTGACATGACTGTTTGTTGTAATAACCTGCAGAAAAAGGTCAGTAGTGCAAAGTAAAATTCAAAAACTGGGTAGGTCATGTGAAACCGCGACCCTTAGGATAACTCATGGACAGAGGAGAATGCAAGAGGTGATCATAGCCTTGAAGCGCGTGCCTAGCTGAGTCTTCATGATGATTGTCTAAGACGAGGTCGAGTAGTGGAAGCGTCTTGTTCCTCATGACTTTAAATGTTCACCATTCTTTCATTTTATTTTTATAAAAATACAATGTTTTATCAAATCAATGCAATTCATAACACGTATCGAAAAAAGGATTAATTTTATTCATGTATGTCAAACAGAATACAGAGAATGGATAATGGGGAAAATAGATGGGATAAAATAAAGTTACTTAGGACAGGTCAAGGCCGGGAGAAACAGGGAAGGTTCAAGGATCCTCCAGTGAATTCCTGAGACTAGTGAGAACCTTAATCCCACGTCACGACCTCAAGTACATCGTTCAACTCTGCCTTCGAGAGGGTAGTTTGACCGTGGTCCACATGCCTCAGTTTGCACGTTTTGCATTGGGAACTTTAGTTACTCTGCCAAGATGTTGACCCTAAATTTTACCTGAGCCGCCTTTTTAGGTTTTCAACTCACCGGGTCGCTCTAACTTTTGCCTAGGCCGCCCTTTCAGGTTTTCAGCCTAGCGAGCTTTTCTCTTTCTTTATAATGTGTTCTTGTTTATTTTGGGCTGCATCCTTTACAGTAAAAAGTTGAAACTGATCACACTCCAGTTGAGTCTGCCTATCCTTTTCCAAATTTAGTTTGATCCTTTGGGAAACTGATGTTACTTCAAATAGGAGACTCTACTCCTATGCCATGTATCCAAGGAAATATTGGTGAGTTTTTTGGCATCGATGAGAGGGAATTACTTTGAATCATCATTTTGGCCTTTATTTTTTCCTCTTTTTTTTATTTTCTGGATTTTTTTCTTTTTCATTTTTGATTTTTTTTTGTTTTTTGCCCTTTTTTTTGTTTTGTTTCATTTTTTATCCCCTTGATGATGCAATGACTCAATCTGATAGACTATTTCCTTAGTTACATGAGCATGAGGAATAATGTACCTTTTAAGGTTGAGGTGTTGATGATGACAAGAATGCAAGTTCTTGGTCTAGTGACATTCATTCCCCCAATACAGAAAATGACAGCTTGCTTGATGATCTGGACGTAACCAGCTTTCCCTGCTTGGTATGTGCATTGGACTTCAAGCTTGGCTCTATTTTTCATTTTTTCATTTTTTTTTGTATTATACTTTTTTTTGTGTTTTTTTTTCGGCAAAGTCTTCCTCAATTGTGTCTACATTTATAGGCATAAGTAATTTGCCCTATTTATGCTGGAAACTATTGAGGTTTCCTTAAATGACTGGTCTACCACTTGTCCAATTCGGGACTTGGCCATGTTGTCATTCTATAGATTCCTTCCACATCCTAAAACAAAATTACTAATGCCTTCTGATAGATTTCCCTCGTGATTCCTTCAGTTGTTCTTGACTTAGGGGTATTCTTTAACCTCTTGTTCTAACAATCTTGTCAACTTGTGCGGTGGCTCACAGGTTTCCCTTACCTTCTTCGTCGGCATAGTCGATCGGGTAATCGAAATCGTGAAGCGTGATTGTGATTTCACTAGTCTCAAGAGGATCATTTTTGGATCTGCAATTTAGTGTGTTATGGCAAAATAAAGAAGAGAAAGGAAAAGCAAGTTAAAGAGAATGAGTCAAAAGCAAGGATAAAGGGATGAGAATTTTTTTTTGAATTTTGATACGCATTTATTGATTGACTGGTAAAACAAGTTTTTTTTCGCCCTTATTACATGAAAAATCCCAAAGCCTTAGGCATAGCAGAGGGATAAACAAGACTTTGAGGCAATGGCAAATTATTTTGGTGAATCATTTAAAATCGAAGGGAGTTTGACAGCCTCCCTATTACTGAGCTCTTGGTCCAGCGAGCAAGCGATCACCAAATCAGTATTATCATCAAAACCATCTTCATTATCGGCCACCACGGCATTAACTTCTGAACCTCCATGATTGGGCAGGGGATTTGTGGTTACGTTAGGGCTTCCTTCCTGAAAATTAATCCAGTCGGCTTTGATCAAATCTCTCACTTTATATTTCAAAGCCATGCAATTTTCTGTAGAATGCCCTGGTGCCCTAGCATGGTAATCACAATGAGCGTTTGGATCATACCCCCTTGGGTAAGGAGGTTGCAACGACCTCATGGGGCATGGAGCTACCAGACTCTTCTGAACGAGGATTGGTAAAAGTTCGGTATATGTTATGGGAATTGGATCGAACTGCACAGGGGTTCGCTCATTGTTGGGATTCCTTGTGTTCTGATCATGATTGGGTGGTCGAGTCATCTGCTGCGGGTGATGCTATGTCATGGGTTGCGGTATTGGCGCTCTTACCATGGGCGGATGAAAGTGGGGATTATAAGTTGTCGGGCCCTGAGTGGCAGCGGCCACATAAGGATTGGGAGCTTGAATCATGGTAGGGCGAATGGTCTCGACGGGGCCGTCTTTTGATTAGAAGAGATGCAATTAGTTTCTCCATCCCTTCTCCCAGGCGCCGGCTTTCTTGTCATGCTTGCCCCAGATGGTCCCTGAGTGATCTTTCCCGTTCGTATTCCGCTTTCCACCCTTTCTCCAATAGTCATGATGTCAGAGAAGTTGGATGAAACACTACCAATCATTTTACCGTAGAAAGGTGATGGGAGCGTGTCGATAAACATCATGACTATCTCTTTTTCTGACAATAGGGGGTCTACTTGTGCTGCTGTCTCTCTCCAGCGTTGGGCATACTCTTTAAACGTTTCACTGTCCCTTTTCAACATATTTTGTAACTGAACCCTGTTGGGTGCCATATCCATGTTATACTTGTATTGTCTAAGGAAGACATCTACTAGGTCCTTCCAACAACGAATATGGTTCCACTCAAGGTGAGCATACCATGTAAGAGCGGCCCCCGCCAGACTATCTTGGAAGTAGTGGATCAACAATTGGTCGTTAGAAGAGTAAGATGCCATTTTTCGACAGTACATCATGAGATGGTTCTTTGGACAAGTTATTCCCTGATACTTGTCAAAGTCTGGCATCTTGAATTTGGGAGGGAGGACAACATCTGTGACTAGGCATAGTTTAGAAGCATCTATCAGTCCAAAACCCCCAGCGCCTTCCATCATTCTCAAACGCTCCTCTAAGATTTCTATCTTTTCTTTTGGGGGAACTGGGACCGTGCTATGACCGGCTACCGGGTTCATCATGCGGGTTGTATCTTGGAGATTGGTCATATAGGGGGTTGCGTATCCGTATGGATAGCTGAGTGGCTGGTTGAAAAGAGGCAACGTATGGGATTGGTTCATTAGGCCTGTATTTGGTGAGAGACCTTGGGGTTGGGCTATAGTTTGTACAGCATAAGTTGGCTGGGTCATCTGTGCTTGTGTGTTTTGGGTTTGTGCGTTGCAGGTTGGCTGGGCCATCGGGGCTTGTGTGTTTTGGATTTGGTAGGTTTGTGGGTCATGGGTCTGCGTGTGTTGGGTTTGGTAAGCTTGTGGGTCATGGGCTTGCGTGTTTTGGGTTTGGTGGAGTGGTGGTATATTTGGCTGGGTGGGGTATAAAGCGTGAGGATTCATTGTTTGCTGGTCTTGAGTGTCTTGTTGGTTAGCAAGCGGGGGATAGTACCCCGGTGGTAGGCCATAAAGTGGAAAAGGTACTGGGTTGCCGTCAGGACCGACAAATGTATGTTGTTGTGCATAAGACTGGCCGTAGGGTGGTTGGGTCTCAATGGCAGGGTTAGATCTTCCAACATGAATAGGGGGTGTCGTTGTGTTAGGTAGTTGGGTTCTTGCTGGGTCAGAACCAATAGGGGGTGGTGCGGTGACAGGCTGCTGTTGGCTGTCCTCAACACCTGCAGAGGAGGCTCCTTCTGTGAGTTTCTTTTCTAAGAGTTTAGTTAACTCCGCCACTCGCTCTTTCAACTGATCGAACTCAGTCCTAAAGTCTCCCTCAACAACTTTGCCTCAGCCATGAGTTTCCTTTGAAGTTGGGTCTGGTAAGGATGCCTACCCGTGACGTCTGTGTTTTATTTTTTTTTAAAAAAGAAAAAGCAAAGAAATGTTAGGTGGAGATAGAAAGAAAGAGAATGTCATGGGAAGAAATTACAGGCTTCGGCGAGTATCCTTTGACCATTCCTTAGAACTTATCATTCAAAAGTACTAGGTATGGTAAACATGGAAATTAATACGGGATAGTTGTGAAGACAGAAGAAATTTTTCATTCTGAAATGCAATAAGAGCTTCAAGTTCAGCTATTTCTAGCTCAGGGAACCATGACCCTTCTCTTAAAGGTTTGATCCCACGTTAATTTCCATATCTTGCTCAAAGGTATTCGTTAAGCCCTGAATAGCTTCCGGTGAGAATAGAAAGAAAAGAGAGAAAGAGCCGTCAGGAAATGACGTGCTTTGCAAATCGATATTCCCCTAGTAACTTTCTTGAAAACATTTTTGCATTTAGGGGGGTTACAATTTGACAAAACTTGTGTCAAGTCAAGGATCATGTGAGTTATGGATTTTTCAATCATCGTCAATACAAAAAGAATTGATTTTTTTGTTATATATATATACATATATATATATATATATAAATATATATATATATATATATATATATATATATTGATGATTTGAAACATCCGTAACTCAGGATCCAAAGACTTGTGAATAAAAATAAAACTACTTACCCGTTAAAGGATCACTAGTTAAAAGTATGTCATTTTGTTGGAAAAAGTAATCTACTAAACGGGCAAGTGGTCCCTTAATTTTGGATCAGAAGAGAAAGTGAGAATGAGAAAAGGTAGAAGTAAAGTTTGCCCCTTTGTGCCTTAAGGTGGGTTTTTCTGAAGGCCTCCTAATGGTTCTAAGGTTTGTCTAAGAGTGATATCTCGCATTAGGTGGCTTGTACTAGACATCTAGAAGGTCACCAGAGCCAAGATCCTACCCATGACAGAGACGCAACAGTGGGGAGTCCACTAGGTGCGTATATCATGAGAGGTCGAACTCTAGTTGAGGTTCTCACGAACACCGGATGGGAAGTACATCCCATACGATTCCGTTACCAACCCCTCCTAACTTAAGCTTCATTTGGGGCCCGGGTATAGGGCGCCACTCATTAGTGTGTGCAAAAATATGAGTGTAGTGTGTGAAAGGGCATTCAATACCTTTTACCTTACCTCATTCTGCACAAAGAACAAACACAGAACAAATATAAAAAGTCATCTACCCTAAAGTTCAATGATTGCAGGAAAGTAACATAGTCCTCTAGCCTAGGGTTTAACAAACATGCAAACATTTATAGGACATAAATGATACAATATAAATAAAACAGAAATCATATACAAATATTGACAGAAAAATAAAATAAAGGAAGAAGTTAAATAATTAATATGCTAATTAAAACGTGCGCTATCAAATTGACTGGCTTGACTCTCTAAGTCCCCAGTGGAGTCGCCATCTGTCGCGACCAGGATCGCCGCGGCGCGGCCGAGCCTCAAAACGATCTTTCGTTCGAAATGAAAAAAAAGGGAGTCGCCACCAATATTTTTTAGGATAAAATATCGGGAAAACCTTTCGTTAAAGCACTTGTTATAAAAATGAAATTCCATGTTCGGGAGTCTAATTACAGGTGAGGAAGGTATTAGTACCTCACAACTGTCCGTTATAAAAACGGTTACCTTAATATGATAGCGCGCATTATAATTAACCCAATAATTATTTTAACTTCTTCATGAAAAGAAAGTATACGAGATGACAAAACATACAAAAATAAACAAAAATAAACACGGAATATTTACATGAGATTAACGGGACGTCTCGTCTAAGTTAAACTCGCTCCTCTTCCTTTTTTTTAAATAGAAAAATAAAAATGGCAATAATAATGAGAATAATAATAATCATTACAACTTTTATGCTAGTCCAAATAGAATGTATGAAGCACTCATTTTTTGTTACATATTTATTACAAACCTAGGAAGGGGTAAAAAAGAAAAGAAAAGAAAATAACAGAAATTTATTTAAGTGGGAAAATGGAGTACTGAGTGAAAAAAATGGAATTCTGAGTGAAAAGGTGAAAAACCGAGTGAAAAGGTGAAAAACTGAGTGAAAAATGGAAAACCGAGTGAAAAAGTGGAATACCGAGTGAAAAGATGAATACCGAGTGAAAAATGGGCTGACCGTGGGAGAAAAACACTGGGGAGTTGACAAGAGCTTGAAGGTGTTTAGAGGGAGAGAAAGGGCTGTGTTGTATGGTAGGAGGAGCTTGGCAGTGTGACGAGGGAAAGAGAGAGAAAGAAAATGGGGTGGTGTTGTGGATTTAAGTAGGCTGGGCGATGTGGTGTAAAGGGAGGACGGTGTGGAGGTTTAAGAGAGGGACAGCGTCGGGTGAGGAGTGAAGGAAGTGTTGGAGGATTCTGAGGGATGTTGAACGGTATGGAGAGGGACGGTGTTGAGAGGGGGACGTAATGGATGAGAGAAGAGAGGGACAGCATTTGGGAGGAGTGAGTGAGGATGGTTGTGAGGAGATAGGGACGGTGTGGGTTTTAGGAGGGGGTGTGAGGTGTGTGTGTGGTTCAGTTTTAGAGGGAGAGGAGAGGGAGTGTACGACATTGAGAGGCTGTGAGGAGGGGTAGTATGGTGGTTTGAGGGATGTGAGGGAGTATGTGGGTTTAGAGGAGGAAGGTGTTGGGTGAGAGAGAGGGTGAGCTTGGAGTGAGAGGGAATGGGACGGTGTTGGAGGCTGTGAGGAGAGATAAGACAGTATGGTAAGGGGCGAGTGAGGTATGGAGAGGAGGACGGTTGAGAGGTGGATGGTGTGATGGTGGAAGGGGGGCTGTGAGGTATGGTATGGTTTCTAGAGGGAAGGAGGAGAGGAAGTGTACGGTGTAGTTTTTGGGTGAAAGGAGGACGGTTGGTGTGAGTTTTAGGAGGATGGTTGGTGTGGTAAAGAGGGACGGTGTGACTTTGGAGGAGAGAGGAGAGGGTATGAGAGGGACAGCATTGAGAAAAGGGGGAAGGGACAGTGGAGTTTTTTGAAAGCTCTCTTTCTTCTCTCTTAATCTTTCTTCATGCTTCCTCCCCTCCAAAAATGAAAGCTTCCCCCCTTCCTCTCTTTCGTTGGGGTGTTTATAGGAGTCTCCAAGTGTGCATGATTGCTTGGACAGTCTGGCTCTTTGACAACCGAATGGAGGCTGGTGGGAAATTTTTTTATTATTTCTTCCTTTGTCTTGTTGCCAGCCGCCCTTTGAAATTCAAGCATCCACTTGAATGGTGTGTTGGAAACAGCCTGGATCTTGACAAAGGAGGCTGGTGGGAATTCTTTAGCATTTTCTTCCTTTGTCTGGTAGTGAGCCGCCCCCCATAATTCAAGGATCCACTTGGATAGTGGAAATCCAAGTCAGCATGGTGGAAATCTGAGTGGAAAAAGGGGTCGGTCTTCACTTTGCCTCCTGAATCCGAGTGGAAAAGGTCCCTTGTGTGCACAAGACCGAGTGAAATCCTGTCGGTGTGAGGCTGCTGTGAGGAACTGGGCGAGCAATACAATTCTGGTCAAAATATTCAATCGGAACCGAGTGAAGAATGGCTCAGAAATTGGTGAAAGGTGACTTAGAATTGGGTGAAGGTGACTCGGAATTGGTACAAATGGTGGCTCGGGAGTGGTACAGATGGTGGCTCGGAAGTGGTACAGATGGTGGCTCGAAAGTGATTTAAGTATGGCTCGGTGCTGACTAAAAAGGCTACACTCGGTCCTGACTGAAAATTGGCTCAATCAGTATTGACTGACGAGTAAGTGACTCGGAATTGGTGTAAATGATTTAATCACTCAGAATCTGGCTGAAGAGGACTCGAAACTGCCTGAAGATTGACTCGGTGCTGACTGGAGATTGCCTCGGTGCTGACTGAAGATTGGCTCCCTCGGTATCCACCCACAGGGAGTCAATGCGAATGGAATCAATGGTGTTCATACACAAGACCAAGTGGAATCAATCTGCTCATATAAAAGACCGAGTGGGAATCAATCCGAGAGAATAAAAGCTCTCATATAGAAGACCGAGTGAAAGCTGGAATCCACAGGTCAGATCCGACCTCTGACACTCGGTGTGGGATTGAATTCGCAGATTATTCACTCTGAAATCGTTTTCCGAGTAGCAATCAATCAGGATCTCTGTTATTCAGAATTCTTTCACTCGGTGTTACTTTGCCCGGATACATCACAGTTGCTATGATTTATGGAGCCCGTGTGCAATTGGATTGAGTGGACGAGCAGAGCAAATCTAATTGCTTTACAAAGTGAAATATTCATTCTGAAAAGTGACTTAGAACCGATTGAAAGTGGCTCAGAACCGATTGAAAAGTGGCTCACTCGGTATTGACTGAAAGAGATTCACTCGGTAGCGACTAAAGAGTGAATGACTCGGAATTGTTTCAATCGGAAGTATTTTGCTCAGATCTTGTCTCTACTTGAAATATTCTCTCGGAATTACTTCAATCGGAGGTATTTTGCTCGGTAATCATTCTGCTTGAAGCTTCATTCAGCATCTCAAAAATATTTGCTCGGTTGCTGGCAGATCAGAACCATTCTTTAACTTCACATTGGTTTAGTCATGAAGTAAGTTTCACCCGGAAACTCATCACTCGGAGTGAATCACATTGATTCACTCAGAATGTTATCAACCGGTTTTAAAAAAAAAGCTTCAACCCACTCGGATTCATACTTCAATCATGATATGCTCGGATGTTGGGATTGTTTTACTCGGAGTCACCCTTCACACTTCAATCAAAAAAGTTTCTCTCAGCTTCAACAATCCTTCAGGTGCAACCTTTCCCTCGGATTCATTCAGGACTCGGCCTTTACACTCCAATCAGAAGGGTTTCAATCAACATTTGACCTTCGGATGTGCTCACTCGGGTGTTGGGATTGAAATTTGAGAATCGGCCCAGAAGAGACTTATTTAAGGTCGGACAACAGTCCCTGAGACAGTCCACTCGGGAGTCCTCCACTCGGAGACAGTCAGTTGGAGGCATCCCAGTCGGTATTTCACACAGTAATGGCTGACTCAGATATTTCACTCGGTAACAGGCATTTCAACTCGGAAATATCCTTCTTCACTCGGAAATAGCCTTCTTCACTCGGAAATAGCCATTTTTCACTCGGAAATCATCATTCTGAGTCATTTTTCTCAGCAGATCATTCAAAAATGAAGTCCAGTCCTCTCAGAATCCTCTCCATTTGGGTCAGACCGAAAGAGGTGTTCACAGACTTCTTTCAAGTTTAGGGTTTAGGGTATGTGGTTTAGGGTTTGGGGTTAATGGTTTAGGGTTTGAGGTTTAGTGTTTAGAGTTAGGGGTTTAGGGTTTAGGGTTTAGGGTTTGGGGCTTGAGGTTTGGGGTTAAGGGTTTATGGTTTAGGGGTTAGGATTTAGAGTTTATGGTTAGGGTTTGTGGTTTAGGGGTTAGGGTTTGGGGGTTAGGGTTTGGGGTTTGGGGTTTAGTGTTTAGGCTATAGTGTTTGCAGATTAGGGTTTAGGGTTTAAGGTTTATGGTTTAGGGTGTATGGTTTGAGGTTTATAGTTTAGGGTTTGAGGTTTAGTGTTTATCATTTAGGGTTTAGGGTTTAGGGTTTAAGGTTTATGGTTTAGTGTTTAAGGTTTAGTTTTTAAGGTTTAGGGTTTGAGGTTTGGGGTTAAGGGTTAAGGGTTAAGGGTTTAAGGTTTAAGGTTTAAGGTTTGGGGTTTAATATTTAGGGTTTAGGGTTTAGGGTTTAGGGTTTATGATTTAGGTTTTGGGATTTAAGGTTTAGGGTTTGGGGTTTGGGGTTTGGGGTTTGGGGCTTAGTTTTTATGGTATAGGGTTTGGAGATTAGGGTTTAAGGTTTAGGGTTTTGGGTCTGCCATTTGGGGTTTATTGTTTAGGGTTAGGGTTTAGGGTTTGAGGTTTGTGGTTTAGGGTTAAGGATTAGGGTTTAGGGTTGATGCTTAGGGTTTATGGTTTGGGGTTTAGGGTTTGAGGTTTGGGTTTTAAGGATTAGGGTTTAGGGTTTGTGTTTAGGGTTTAGGTTTTATGGTTTAGGGTTTAGGGTTTAGGGTTTAGGGTTTGAGGTTTAGGCTTTAGAGTTAAGGGTTTATGGTTTAGGGTTTAAGGTTTGGGGCTTGAGGTTTGGGGTTAGGGTTTAGGGTTTAGGGTTTGGAGCTTGGTTTGTGGTTTATAGTTTATGGTTTTAGGTTATGGTTAGGGGAGTGGGGTTTAGGGTTTAGGGTTTAGGGTTTAGTGTTTAGGATTTAGGATTTAAGGTTTAGGAATTAGGGTTTGGGGTTTGGGGTTTAGGGTGTAGGTTTGTGGTTTAGGGCTAAGGGTTAAGGGTTGTAGGTTTAAGGCTTAGGGTTTAGATAGAGGCATCTTGAATAAAGAATTCCTCGTCAACGTTCAAAAATCTATTTTGTTGATGCTTCGAAAAATGATTATACCATGTTTGCGTGTTTATCATCAAAGAACAAAAAAAACAAAATCAAAATAAGTAGCAGCTGCCAGCCTACCTACTTCTGTAAACTCTGATCACAAGTTAGAAAACGTTTTTAGACATCTCTGAAAGCAACTTGTCGTTGAATCAAGGATAAGTTCACGAAGGGTTTTGTACATGGAAATGCATGAGAAACTATTTTTGTGAAAATATCGAAATATGATTTAGACTTTTTTCAAGTTTAGGGTTTAGGGTATATGGTTTAGGGTTTGGGGTTAATGGTTTAGGGTTTGAGGTTTGGTGTTTAGAGTTAGGGGTTTATGGTTTGGGGCTTGAGGTTTGGGGTTAAGGGTTTATGGTTTAGGGGTTAGGATTTAGAGTTTATGGTTAGGGTTTGTGGTTTAGGGGTTAGGGTTTGGGGTTTAGGGTTTAGGGTTTAGGGTTTGGGGTTTAGGGTTTAGGCTATAGTGTTTGGAGATTAGGGTTTAGGGTTTAAGGTTTATGGTTAGGGTGTATGGTTTAAGGTTTATAGTTTAGGGTTTGAGGTTTAGTGTTTATCATTTAGGGTTTAGGGTTTAGGGTTTAAGGTTTATGGTTTAGTGTTTAAGGTTTAGTGTTTGAGGTTTAGGGTTTGAGGTTTGGGGTTAAGGGTTAAGGGTTAAGGGTTTAAGGTTTAAGGTTTAAGGTTTGGGGTTTAATATTTAGGGTTTAGGGTTTAGGGTTTAGGGTTTAGGGTTTGTGATTTAGGTTTTGGGATTTAAGGTTTAGGGTTTGGGGTTTGGGGTTTGGGGTTTAGTTTTTATGGTATAGGGTTTAGAGATTAGGGTTTAAGGTTTAGGGTTTTGGGTTTGCCATTTAGGGTTTATTGTTTAGTGGTAGGGTTTAGGGTTTGAGGTTTGTGGTTTAGGGTTAAGGATTAGGGTTTAGGGTTGATGCTTAGGGTTTAGGGTTTATGGTTTATGGTTTAGGGTTTGAGGTTTAGGTTTTAAGGATTAGGGTTTAGGGTTTGTGTTTAGGGTTTAGGTTTTGTGGTTTAGGGTTTGGGGTTTAGGGTTTAGGGTTTGAGGTTTAGGCTTTAGAGTTAAGGGTTTATGGTTTAGGGTTTAGGGTTTGGGGCTTGAGGTTTGGGGTTAGGGTTTAGGGTTTAGGGTTTATGGTTTATGGTTTAGGGTTTAGGGTTTAGGGTTTGGGGCTTGGTTTGTGGTTTATAGTTTATGGTTTTAGGTTATGGTTAGGGGAGTGGGGTTTAGGGTTTAGGGTTTAAGGTTTAGTGTTTAGGATTTAGGATTTAAGGTTTAGGAATTAGGGTTTGGGGTTTGGGGTTTAGGGTGTAGGTTTGTGGTTTAGGGCTAAGGGTTAAGGGTTTTGTAAACTCTGATCACAAGTCAGAAAACGTTTTTAGACATCTCTGAAAGCAACTTGTCGTTGAATCAAGGATAAGTTCATGAAGGGTTTTGTACATGGAAATGCATGAGAAACTATTTTTGTGAAAATATCAAAATATGATTTAGACTTCTTTCAAGTTTAGGGTTTAGGGTATGTGGTTTAGGGTTTGGGGTTAATGGTGTAGGGTTTGAGGTTTAGTGTTTAGAGTTAGGGGTTTATGGTTTAGGGTTTATGGTTTGGGGCTTGAGGTTTGGGGTTAAGGGTTAAAGGCTTAGGGTTGTGGTTCAGGGTTTAAGGTTTATGGTTTAGGGCTTAGGGTTTAGGGATTAAGGTTTAGGGATTAGGGTTTAGGGTTTATGGTTTATGGTTTATGGTTTAAGGCTATGGTTAGGGGAGTTGGGTTTAGGTTTAGGGTTTTAGGTTTAGGATTTACAATTTAGGTTTTAGGGCTTAGGGTTTACAGGTTAGGGTTTACGGGTTAGGGTTTGGGGTTTGTAGTTTAGGTTTTAGGGTTAAGGTTATGATATAGGGTTTGGGGTTCATGGGTTAGGGTTTAAGAGTTAGGATTGATGGTTTAGGGTTAGGGTTTGAGGTTTAGTATTTAGGGGTTAAGGTTTCAGGTTTCAGGTTTGGGGTTTGGGGTTTGGGGTTTGGGGTTTAGAGTTTAGGGTTTAGGGTTTTAGGTTTAGGGTTTGGTGTGTAGGGTTTGGAGTTGGAGTTTATTTTTTAGGGTATAGGGTTTGGAGATTATGGTTTAGGGTTTAGGGTTTGGGGTTTAAGGTTTGGGGTTTGGGATGTAGGGTTTAGTGTTTGGGGTTTAGGGTTTAGGGGTTTTGGTTTAGGGTTTAGGGTTTATGATTTAGTGTTTGGGGTTTTTGGTTTAGGGTTTGAGGTTTAGTGTTTAGAGTTAGGGGTTTAGGGTTTAGGGTCTATGGTTTGGGGCTTAAGGTTTGGGGTTAAGGGTTAAAGGCTTAGGGTTATGGTTCAGGGTTTAAGGTTTATGGTTTGGGGCTTAGGGTTTAAGGATTAGGGTTTAGGGTTTATGGTTTATGGTTTAAGGCTATGGTTAGGGGAGTTAGGTTTAGGGTTTAGGGTTTTAGGTTTAGGATTTATGGTTTAGGTTTTAGGTTTAGGGTTTACGGGTTAGGGTTTATAGTTTAGGGTTTGGGGTTTATAGTTTAGGGTTTAGGGTTGGATTAGGATATAGGGTTTAGGGTTCATGGGTTAGGGTTTAAGAGTTAGGGTTGATGGGTTAGGGTTAGGGTTTAAGGTTTAGGGTTTAGGGGTTAGGGTTTAGGGTTTGGGGTTTGGGGTTTATAGTGTAGGGTTTAGGGTTTTAGGTTTAGGGTTTGGAGTTGGAGTTTATTGTTTAGGGTATAGGGTTTGGAGATTATGGTTTAGGGTTTATGGTTTGGGGTTTAAGGTTTGGGGTTTGGGATGTAGGGTTTAGTGTTTGGGGTTTAGGGTTTGGGGGTTTTGGTTTAGGGTTTAGGGTTTGTGGTTTAAGGTTTGGGGTTTGGGGTTTAGGGTTTGAGGTTTAGTGTTTAGAGTTTGGGGTTTAGGGTTTAGGGTTTGGGACTTGGGGTTTGGGGTTTAGGGTTTAGGGTTTAGGGTTTAGGGTTCATGATTTAGGGTTTATGGTTTGGCGTGTCAGGTTTGGGGTTTATTGTTTACGGTTTAAGGTTATAATTAGGGGAATGGGGTTTAAGATTATGGTTTAAGGTTTAAAGTTTAGGGTTTTAGGTTTAGGATTTATGATTTGGGTTTTGGTGTTGGGTTTTACGGGTTAGGACTTATGGTTTAGGGTTTAAGGTTAGGGGTTAGGGTGTAGGGTTTAGGGTTTATGGGTTAGGGATCAGGGGTTAGGATTGAGGGTTTATGGTTTAGGGTTAGGGTTTGAGTTTTAGGAATCAATGTTTAGAATTTAGGGGTTGGGGTTTAGGTTTAGGGTTTGGTGTTTAGGGTTTAGGGTTTGAGATTTAGGGTTTAGGGTATGTGGTTTACTGTTTGGGGTTTATGGGTTAGGGTTTAGGGTTTAGTGTTTGGGGTTTGGGTTTTATGTTTAAGGCTTAGGTTTAGGATTAGGGTTAGGGTTTAGGTTAAGGGTTTAGGGCTTAGGGTTTGAGGTTCAGGGGTTAGGATTTAGGGTTTAAGGTTAGGTTTTGAGGTTTAGATTTTAGGGTTATGATTTAGGGTTTAGGGTTTGGGTTTTAGGGCTTGGGCTTTTGGTTAAAGGTTTAGGGGTTTGGGTTTGGTGTTTAGGGTTAAGAGTTAAGGGTTTAGGATTTGGGGTTTGGGGTTTGGGGTTTATTGTTTAGTGTTGGAGGTTTAAGGTTTAGGGTTTGGGGCTCAAGGTTTGGCGTTTATGGTTTATGGGTAAGGTTATGGTTAGGGGAGTGGGGTTTAGGGATTAAGTGTTAGTGTTTGGGTTTAAGGTTTTATTTTAGATTTACGGTTTGGGTTTTGTGTAGGGGGTTTATAGGTTAGGGTTTATGGTTTAGGGTTTGGGTTTTGGGGTTTAGGGTTTTAGGTTAGGTTTAGGGTTTAGGGTTGGGGGTTCATGGGTTAGGGTTTGGGGTTAGGATTGAGGTTTTAGGGGTTAGGGTTAGGGTTTAAGGTTTAGTGTTTAGAATTTGGGGGTTGGGGTTTAGGTTTAAGGGTTAAGATTTAGGGTTTAGCATTTAAGGTTTAGGGTTTAGGGTCTGTGAGTGTTTGTGGTTTAGGGTCTAGGGTTTAGGGTTTGGGCTTTTAGGTTTAGGGCTTAGGTTTAGGGCTACGGTTAAGGTTTAGGTTGGGGGTTTAGGGTTTAAGGGTTAGGATTTATGCTTTAAGGTTAGGTTTTGAGGTGTAAGTTTTGGGTTTAGGGTTTAGGGTTTGGGGTTTAGGGGTTTGGGTTTGGGTTTAGGGTTAAGGGTTTAAGGTTTAGGGTTTAGTTTTTAGGGTTTAAGGTTTAGATATAAGGGTTTAGGGTTTAGGGTTTGGGGTTTGGGGTGTATTGTTTAGTGTTTGGCGTTTATGGTTTAGGGTTTAGGGTTTACGGTTTAGGGTCTGCGGTTTGGTGTTTGGGGTTTATGGTTTAGGAATTAGGGCTTAGGGTTTAGGGTTGGTTGCTTTAGGTTTAAGGCTTAGGTTTAAGATTAGGGTAAGAGTTATGTTTAAGGTTTAGGGTTTAGTTTTTGGGTTTTAGGGGTTAGGGTTTAGGGGTTAGGGTCAGGGATTAGTATTTATGGTTTAGGGTTAGGTTGTGAGGTTTAAGGTGTAGGGTTTTGGTTTTGGGATTTAGGTTTAGGGTTTTGGGTTTAGGGGTTGGGTTTATGGTTTAGGCTTTAGGCTTTCTGGTTTAGTGTTTAGGGTTTAGGGTTTATGGTTTAGGATTAAGGGTTTAGGGTTTAAGGTTTAGGGGTTAGAGTGAGGGGTTTATGGTTTCTGGTTTAGGGTTTAGGGTTTGTAGTTTAGGGTTTCATGTTTGTGGTTTATGGTTTATGGTTTGGGGAGTGGGTTTAGGGTTTAAGGTTTAGGTTTAGGGCTTGAGGTTTAGGGTTTAGAATTTAAGGTTTAGGGTTTGGGGTTTAGGATTTAATGTTTTAGGTTTACGGTTTAGGGTTTAGTGTTTAGGGTTAAAGGTTAAAGGTTAGGGTTACAGTTTAGGGTTTAAGGTTTAGGGTTTAGGGGTTGGGGTTTGGGGTTAGGGTTTAGGGTTTAGGGTTTCATGTTTAAGGTTAAAGGTTTTGGGTTTTGGGTTTGGGGTTTAAGGTTTAGGGTTTGTGGTTTATGGTTTATGGTTTAGGGTTTGGGGCTTAGGGTTTGGGGTTTACGGTTTATGGTTTATGGTTTAAGGTAATGGTTAGGGGAGTGGGGTTTTGGGTTTAGGGTTTATGGTTTATGGTTTAGGGTTTAGGGTTTAAGGTTAGGGTTTAAGGTTTACGGTTTAGGTTTAGGATTAAAGTTGTGGTTATGTTTAGGGTTTAGGGTTTAAGGTTCAGGGGTTGGGGTTTAGGTGTTAGTATTTAGGGTTTAGGGTTAGGTTTGATGTTTAGGGTTTTAGGTTTTGGGATCTAGGGTTTAGTATCTGGGGTTTATGGGTTAGCGTTTGAGGTTTAGTATTTAGAGTTAGGGGGTTTGGGGTTCGAGTTTAGAATTTAGGGTTTAAGGTTTGTGGTTTAGGGTTTAGGGTTTAGGGTTCGGGGCTTAGGGTTTGGGGTTTACGGTTTATGGTTGAAGGTTATGGTTAGGGGAGTGAGGTTTGAGGTTTAAGATTTATGGTTTAGGGTTTAGGGTTTAGGATTTATGGTTTGGGTTTTGGGGTAGGGTTTATGGGTTAGGGTTTATGGTTAAGAGTTTGGGGTTTGGGGTTTGGGGTTTAAGAGTTAGGGTTTGGGTTTAGGGTTCATGGGTTAGGGTTCAGGGGTTAGAATTGAGGGTTTAGGGTTAGGGTTTGATGTGGATCTTGTTGAGGACCGGCAAGGGCTGATTTCTATATGATTTGAACGGCTGCCACAAAAAGGGAGAAGACACACCAAACGTACACAATACAAGGTAAATGGTGAAATCTAGAGTGAAGATTGAATTGAGAAAGTTATGGTTGCTATAAGGACCAGAAATTCATTTGCAACTTGACCAAGATTATTAGGATTTAGGTTCCATGAAAGATTGAAGGTTCAAGCTAACTCATTCACACGTGATTTTCAATTGCTCACTTTAATGGAAGATAACGCAATTAACATGACATTAACGCAGCTTGGCAATTGAACTAAGGGTCCTTGATTTTTCTTTTGATGTTTTAATTTTTTTGGAGTTTAGAATTTTGTTTTAGATTCAATTTGAAAGACAAGGTAGAAGAAACAAAACGCAGGAATTAAAAGATAAAAAAGATGGAAAGCATCACACCTCCATAATGGACTAGCATTCATACACAAGTATCACACTAATGCATGGCTAATCAACCTTGCTTCACACAAGGACCAAGAGCATCACACTCACCACTAAGTTTACAAAACTTAGAAAAATTCATTAATTCAACTTCTGTCCTTTTTTCTCACCTGCATTCAGTTTTGTATAACTTGGCTAAACAAGACAAAAGACACACTACTCCACTACCTAAAAACAAGGCTAACCGCCCACCACTAAGTCTTAGTGGGACAATGCTGAAATATAGTTGCAAAAACCAAAAATTACAAAAGAAAAAGAAATAAAGAAAAATGGGTCTAGGTAGGATTTGAACACAGGTCATTCAAGTCCTACACTACCCTATTCTTGAGGCTAGGCCATTTGTGCTAGGCCCTCTGCTGTTCATCCTTCCACATGATCAAATGAGTAAGCTAGGATGTCCTTTGTGGCTCCTTGGTTATGTCTTCTAGGAGGGTGAGAATTAGCCTTTGTAAGGTGGCTTTGGTCTTCTTGGCCTTGGATCTTGTCATTGGCCCTCCTATTCCTTGAAGTGCCCCTGATTGGTGAGGGGTGTCCTCATCATTCCCTCCCTCTTGAACAGGATTTGTCCTTAAATCTGGGTCTTCTTCACCTGTATCAAACAAGGACAAATCAGCCACATTAAAAGTAGAAGACACATTATACTCACCTGGCATTTGGATCTTGTAGGCATTGCCATTGATCCTCTCCAATACTTGGAATGGACCATCTCCTCTTGGAAGCAACTTGGATTTCCTTTGTTTAGGAAACCTCTCCTTTCTCATGTGTACCCACACCCAATCTCCAGGTTGGAAGATCACCTTCCTCCTACCTTTGTTGGCTTGCTTAGCATGGCTCTCATTCTTCTTGATGATCTGGGCTTTAACCTGCTCATTGATAAGTCTTGAAAAGACTTAATTATTCCACTGTTTAGTTAACATAATTTACTAAGTATTGTCTAGTTTTGATATTATTATTTAATAATTTGTTAATAATTCATGTTTTAGTTAATTATTTCAAAAGTATGCTATTTATGTAAGAAACCGATTGAAAATATTAATTAGATAAGGAATTTTGAAGTATTTAGAAATTTACTAAGCAGCCAGCGTATAAATGCTAGGCAATTAGCTGTCTAATGGTGCAGGAACAGGGCGTACTTGAGAAAAGAAGACAAATCCGAGTGAAAATTACAAAAGCCGAGCGAGATTTGGAAAATCCGAGTGAGACTTCTCAATTCCGACTGAAAAGAGTCCAAAGACTGACTGAGTGGGACTTCAAAGACACTGACTCGAAAAGAGAACAAGGACTCGGAATATTGCATGAAGAACCCGAGCGCCAACTGCAGAATACCGATTGAATAATAAATTCGCTCAAGCGAGAGTTAAATTCGCTCAAGCGAAGGTCCAAGTTCGCTCAAGAAAAGCAAGACTACGCTCAAGCGTGACCCTAAAACATCACCTTTCACCCAAGCTGTGCCATAACGCTTAAGCGACCAAGCAACACTGTAGTACAATTCCCGAACTCGCCCAAGCGAGAGTTTAATCCGCTCAAGCGAAAACTCAACAGCTGAAGCATAAAGGCAGTAATTTAAACACTGTTCCTTCCCTCCAACAACACACTTGGTGCAGTACTGTTCCGCTTCCAGTGCCTTCCTCTCTACTACTGCAACCATAAGTAACTTAAGAAGTGAGCTGTCAATTAGCTGGTGCTGAGTTGTACATTAGCTAATGATGAACTGGAATCTGCTACGAGCTGAGCTGTGATTAGTTAATTATTCTGTAATTATTCAATTAGTGAGTTTAGTTTAATTAAGAACTCAGTTTTCAGATATTAGCTAAGTTAGTTAGTTTAGTTAGATGCCTATATATATTCATGTACATACTCTGTAAGAAAAAAACAGAACAGCGTACAACATAATACACTTCATTTTCCATTTCCAATCTCTCACTACATTTTCATCTCTCTAAATTCTCCCATCCATGTCTCTCTGTATTCCTTCGATGAATCCAACGTCGATGGAGTTCTAATCCCCTAAGGTTGGGATTGTGAAGGTGAGCAATGGAATCTTGAAGCTGTGAGCAAGTAGATCGATTTCGAAGATCCTGAGGCGAACAAGCTGAGGAGTGGAGCAGCATCGCTGTATTGACAAATCCAGAACCGATGAAGAACTTCGCCAGTGAGGAATCATGGTTGAAGCTTAGGTAACTTCCAGCTTTCTAACTAGTTCAGGCCTAATCAATTTAGGTGAATAGTTAGAGTTCAACCTCCAATTTCGCATTAGATTCTTAGGTTAATCGAGCACTTAAGGAATTAAGGTTCATTGCTTAAGGATTAGTGTTTTTCACCTAAGGAATTAGGGAATAACCACCAGTGGATTGTCCTCTAGATTGTGAAGTTCGATTATTCTTATTTGCATGTTTCTTGAGGAAATTGTGAGCCGAAGCAATCCTGACCTGTTTTCTATTAATCACTTTCCACATTTCACTTTAACTCTGTTTCTGAAAATACAAAAACAACTATAAAACACTAAAACCATAAAAACCGAATGAACTTCATGTATTGTCTGTTGGTTCAGCTTGTACTAGTCCTAGATTGAGGTACTTACCACAATCCCTGTGGGACGATCAAATACACTACAATTTTAATGACTGGTGCGCTTGCCAAAGTGTAAATCCGAGAGTCACATTTTATTGTACTAAGAATTTTTGCACCAAATTAATGGCTCAGGATTTCAGCATCAAGTTAATGGCGCCGTTGCCGGGGATTGTTGAGTAATATCAACAATCCTTGGACCGGTACTAGACTGAACCATTTGCTTTTGTTTCTGTTTGCAGTCAATACGTATTTTTTTTAGTAGTTATTGTTTTGTGTAGTCGTAGCTGTGAGTTTCTTTGTTGTGTAAACAATTGTTGTATGCAGTCAAGGAGCAGAGGAAAACCTTTCTTCTTTGATCCTGACATCGATTTGTTAGAACGTAAACTTAGAAAAGAGAAAAAGCAAAAAGAACAACAGGAAATGGAACAGAGGAGAGTTACACTAGGTGACTACTCCAGACCGACTGAAGAAGGATCGCAGGCTAGCATCCTTAGGCCACCAATTGCAGCTAACAATTTTGAACTTAAACCAGCTTTACTGCAGCTGGTAAGAAATGAACAATTCGGAGGAAGTGAGGTTGAGGATCCAAATTTGCATTTAGCAACCTTCCTCCAAATCTGTGATACAGTAAAAATGAATGGGGTCTCTGATGAAGCAATCCGACTAAGGTTGTTTCCATTTTCTCTAAGGGACCGAGCAAAAGCCTGGTTGCAGAGTCAACCGAGAGGTAGCATTTCCACCTGGGAGGATTTGCAAAGGAAATTTTTGATTAAATACTTCCCTCCTTCTAAATATGCAAAGCTGCGCAATGAAATCACATGTTTCCAGCAAAGAGAAGGTGAGTCCTTGATGGAAGCATGGGATCGGTATAAAGAAAGCCTGAGGAGATGTCCTCATCATCAGATTTCTGATGTACAGCAGGTGACTATTTTCTATAATGGTGTCAGGCCAGCTACCAGAGTCTTGATTGATGCCTCGGCTGGAGGCTCATTAACAACTAAAACTGTAGAAGAAGCTATAGAGCTGATTGATGTGATGGCTTCTAATGAATGTCTGATTAGTGAGAGGAACCAAGTCCCTAGGAGAAGAATATTAGAATTAGAAGCACAAGATGCTTATCTGGCTCAGAGCAAACTAATGACTCAGGCTTTGGAAAAATTAAGCATTCAGATTTCAGAACTCTAAAAGCCGAGTCAAGTTTCTATGATCAGTTGTGACTTTTGTGGTGGAGACCATGAAAATGGAATGTGTGATCCAGTTGTGCCTTCCAAGCAAGTGAATTATATGGGGCAGCAACAGTATCAAAGGAATTATCCTTCTAATTCCTTCAATCCTAATTACAGGAGCCACCCCAATTTTTCCTGGCAGAAAGGTCCACATTTGAATCAGAATATCCCACCGAGTCAACCCACAAATAGACCACAACAACCTTCTCACCCTCCTGTTAAAGAAAAATCCGAACTCGAGAATGTACTTTCTCAGTTTATCCAGGCCACTCAGGCCAGTTTTAAGAATCAGGAAGCATCCATAAGAAATTTAGAAAATCAAGTAGGACAGCTTTCTAAACAATTAGCTGAGAGGCAAGCAGGCAATTTCCCTGGAGATACCGAGGTAAATCCAAGGGAACATTGCAAGGCCATAATTACTAGGAGTGGAAAAATTATTTCTCCATCTCCGGGTCAAGAAATAAGTTCAGAAAAAGAAAAAGAAATAATACAAGAAACCGAGCAGGACAATAAAGATGAAGTAGAAAATAAAAATGAATCAGAAAAAGAAAAAGGAAATAAAGTCCATCAAAAGAAAAAGAAAAAGGTTGATCTGATTCTGGAGAAAGCTTCTAAGCTGACTCCTGAAAAACTGAGGAATGCTCCATTTCCGCACAGGTTTAAAAAGCAAATAGAGGAGCAGAAGTTTGCTAGGTTCTTAGAGGTCTTCAAGAAACTTCACATTAATATCCCTTTTGCTGAGGCATTGCAAGAGATGCCTTCCTATGCAAAATTTTTAAAAGAACTATTGTCTAAAAAGAGGAAGCTTAAGGGGGATGAAATGATTACTCTCACTCAAGAGTGTAGCGCAATCATTCAAAAGAAACTTCCCCAAAAGCTAGAGGATCCTGAATCTTTCACAATACCGTGTGCAATAGGGGATATTCATGTAGGAAGTGCTCTCTGTGATCTAGGAGCCAGTATAAACCTGATGCCTCTATCTTTGATGAAAAAACTGGGAATTAATGACTTGCAACCGACTCGCATGTCCTTGCAGTTGGCTGACAGGTCCATTAAATATCCCCAAGGGATGCTGGAAAACTTGTTAGTAAAAGTAGATAAATTTATCTTTCCAGCAGACTTCATAGTGTTGGATATGGAAGCTGACCGAGAGATCCCTTTGATCTTAGGTAGACCCTTCCTAGCTACTAGCAGAGCATTGATTGATGTAGAAAAGGGTGAACTCATGCTGAGAGTTCAGGAGGAGCAAGTAATTTTTAATGTCTTCAATTCCATGAAACATCCGACTGAAAGGATGGATTGCCTAATGATTGAAGAATTTGAAAATTACCAGACTCCATTACTATTAAAAACTAAGGAAGAGGCTCTACGAACTTTTTTAGAGGATGACTTTGACTCCGAGACTGAGTCAATTGACTCTCACTCGGAAATACTGGACCTACTGGAAGTTTTGGAAGTAGGTGATTTCGAAAAGAAAAATGATTTGGAAAATACTGAAGCTGAGAAAGGAAAGGAATTTTCGGAAGAAAAATATGATTTAAAACCTTTACCTTCTCATCTGAAATATGTTTTCCTGAGAGGAAATGACACTCATCCTGTCATTATTAATGCCGACTTAAAAAAAGAGGATGAGAGTAAACTAGTTGGGGTATTAAAGGCTCATGAATCTGCCATTGGCTGAAACATTTCTGACTTGAAAGGAATCAGTCCATCCTTTTGTATGCACAAAATCCTGATGGAGGATGACTATTCCCCTGTTGTACAGCCACAACGCAGACTGAACCCCATTATGAAGGAAGCAGTGAGAAAGGAAGTGGTCAAGATCCTTGATGCGGGAATCATTTACCCGATCTCGGGCAGCACTTGGATTAGTCCAGTCCAAGTGGTGCCCAAAAAGGGAGGAATGACGACTGTAAGAAATGACCAGGGTGAAATCATTGCCACTCGGCCAACTACAGGCTGGAGGATGTGCATTGATTACAGAAGGCTGAATAACTTTACTCGGAAAGACCATTTCCCCCTTCTGTTTGTTGATCAAATGCTCGAGAGGTTATCAGGACATGAGTACTATTGTTTTCTTGATGGGTACTCGGGTTATAACCAAATTGTGGTTGACCCGAAGGATCAAGAAAAGACTGCCTTCACATGTCCCTATGGAATTTTTGCATACAGGCGCATGCCGTTCGGCTTGTGCAACGCTCTAGCAACCTTCCAAAGGTGCATGCTGGAAATTTTTGGGAATATGGTGGAAAAATTTATTGAAGTATTCATGGATGACTTCTCGGTATTTGGGAGCAATTTTGACACATGCCTCAGCAACTTAGCTAAGGTGCTGATGAGATGCCAAGAGACCAATCTTGTTCTTAACTGGGAGAAATGCCACTTTATGGTTAAGGAAGGGATAGTCCTTGGCCATAGGATCTCTGCTGAGGGCATACAGGTGGACCGAGCAAAAATTGAAATTATTGAAAAACTTCCTCCTCCGATCAACGTGAAAGGAGTAAGGAGTTTTCTAGGATGTGCTGGGTTCTATAGAAGATTCATAAAAGATTTTTCAAAAATAGCTAAGCCTTTGACCGACTTGCTTGTGAAAGATCAGGTGTTTGCATTTAATGAAAACTGTGTCAAGGCATTTGAAAAATTGAAACAAAGTTTGACTTCAGCTCTGATCCTTGTATCACCCGACTGGTCTTTACCGTTTGAATTGATGTGTGATGCAAGTGACTTTGCAATCGGAGCTGTGCTGGGTCAGAAAAAAGGGAAATTAACTCATGTGATCTATTATGCTAGTAAAGTGTTAAATGAAAATCAAATACATCACACCACGACTGAAAAAGAAATGCTTGCTGTGGTGTATGCATTTGATAAATTTCGTGCATACTTGATTGGTGCCAAAGTCATCGTATATACAGACCACTCGGCAATCAAGTATTTACTAGCTAAAAAAGAGTCTAAACCGAGATTGATTAGGTGGGTTCTGTTACTCCAAGAGTTTGACTTAGAAATACGAGACAAAAAAGGAGTAGAGAACTCAGTTACAGACCAATTGTCTCGTCTAGAAGTTGAGTCGGATTCTGTCTTAATAAAAGAAGAATTTCCAGACGAAAAGTTAATGGCAATTATAACTGGGCCATGGTACGCTGACATGGCAAACTTTAAAAGTGCCTCAGTGGTACCTGATGGTTGGACATCCCAAATGAGAAAAAAATTCTTTCATGATAGTAAGGCTTTTCTTTGGGATGATCCATTTTTGTTTAAAATAGGCATAGATGGAGTAATCAGGCGCTGTGTGCCTGAATCCGAGCAAAAAAGGCTCTTGTGGCACTGCCACGATTCCTATTATGGAGGTCATCATGGTGCCTCTCGTACCGCAGTAAAGGTGTTGCAGAGTGGCTTTTATTGGCCAACTATCTTTCAGGATTCCAGAGAATATGTCAAAAGGTGTGATAAATGTCAAAGGAGTGGAGGTCTCTCTGCTAAAGCTGGCATACCTTTGACAAATATTCTAATTGTGGAATTATTTGACGTTTGGGGTATCGACTTCATGGGACCCTTCCCTAAGTCGCTCTCCAACGAATATATTCTTGTTGCTGTGGACTATGTCTCCAAATGGGTGGAGGCAATTCCGACCAGAACCAATGATGCACAGGTTGTGCTTAGGTTCATCAAGAAGAATATTTTCTCTAGGTTTGGAGTTCCGAGAGTAATTATTAGTGATGGGGGTTCACATTTTTGCAATAAGATAATGGAAAAAGCCCTGCGTCACTATGAGGTTTTACATAAGATATCCACTCCTTACCATCGACAGACTTGTGGACAAGTCGAACTGTCAAATAGAGAAATCAAGAGAATTTTAGAAAAAGTGGTCGGAAAATCCAGAAAAGATTGGTCGAAAAAATTAGATGATGCATTGTGGGCTTACCGAACAGCTTTCAAAACCCCGATTGGCATGTCCCCGTATCAATTGGTGTACGGTAAGGCTTGCCATCTCCCTGTGGAGTTGGAACACAAAGCGTGGTGGGCCACAAAGCTATTAAACATGGACTGTGACCAATCTCAGGAGGAAAGAGTTTTGAAACTCCATGAATTAGAGGAGTTCCGACTCAACGCTTATCAAAGTGCATCCATTTATAAGGAGAAAACAAAGAAATGACATGATAAGCGAATTAATAAGAAAGAGTTTCAGAAGGACGATCAGGTTTTGTTATTCAATTCCTGACTGAAACTCTTCCCTGGAAAACTTAGATCCAAGTGGTCCGGGCCTTTTACTGTAAATGAGGTTTTTCCTCATGGTGCAGTCGAACTGAAAGATCTGACTACCGATCAGATTTTCAAGGTGAATGGCCAGCGAATGAAACTCTACTTTGGAGGAGAGTTTGATAGGTAGAAAACCTCCTTGTTACTGAAGCCATCTCCATAGATACAATAAGGTCAAGCTAGTGACCTTAAAGAAGCGCTCTAGGGAGGCAGCCCTATGTTCCGATTGTTTTGTTTAGAACTTTGAAGCAGAATGAATAAAAAGAAGAAAAACTAAAAAGTTAGTGAATAAAGTTGTGAAGTTGAAGAAGGAAATCCGAGCTAGATTCTTCTATTTTCGCTTAGGCGAAGCACGTGTAGCTTAGGCGAGACACTGCTGGGTGTTGTTTCACAGTTAAGCAAGAAATTACTGAGTTTTTAGTAAAAATAGTGCACTCGGATAACTGTTACTTAGTTCTAATCCTTCTTCCCGATTGAATTTCACTCGTCATTTTTCAATAAAATTTCAAATTCTGATGCGAATAAAAGGAAGACTTTGAAGGATTTCTGATCGTTGATGTAATGAACGGGTCGGATAGTGAAAAGTGACTTATTTCAGTCGGCTTTTCATCACTCGGATCCCTCATTCCTCACTCCTCACTCAGTTTCTTTCATTTATGTGTCACTTGGCCTTCTTTTCATATATTCTGATGTCCACTCTCACCCGTCACTCATTCCCATATTTTATCTCTTCCTCTCAGTCGTTGATTCATTCATTCATGCTTTCAATCCACCTGAGTTCTTCCTCGGTTTCATCACCCGATCTCTCTGCATGTGTTGGTTGTTCGTCCAACCTTTCATTCACTCATTCTTTCATCTACTCATTTTATCACTCAATCGTCTTCTTCTTCATCCATTCGGTATTCCGATTCACTCGGACCCCTATGCAGTCATTCTTGTATTCACTCGTTTTTCTCACTCAGTCGCTCCATATCATTCTGACTTTCGTTGTTCACCTCATTTTTCACTCGTTTTTCATCCACTCGGTATTCATTCATTCGGTCACTCTATTTCACTCATTCTTCATTCACTCCGTCAATCTTCCACTCGTCTTTCATTTATTTGGTCACTTTCACTTATCTACTCGTATCTCCATCTTGGTCTCTTTCACTTCTGTCACTCGATTATTCATTCACTCATTTCCTCATTCACTCGGTTTCTCGCTAGATCACTCGGTTTCCTCCACTCGTTCTTTCTTTCACTCAGCCTTACCCTCATTCGTTCTTTCTTCCACACACTTCTCTGTTCACTCGTATCTCACGGCAGTTGTGCACTCGTCCATTCATTGTCACACTCGGTTCTCATACACTTTTCTTTATTCATTTATTCTTTCACTCATTCTGTGACCCATTCGGTATTCATTCACTCAGTACCTTTTCAGTCAGTGTTTTATTCACTTTTTCTCATTCACTCATTAACTCGTTTTACATTCACTCGGTTTATTTCAGTCAGTTTCTTATCCCTTCGTTTTTCTACTCATCTCTCTCTCTGTCTTTCGTTCACATATATGTAATACACATATATTGTTCACTCGGCCATTTGTTCGCTTGTTTCCCTCACCGCTTCCTTCCCCGACCTCTTCCACTCAGTATTTTCATTCACTCAGTTTCCCCTGAAGTTGTTCAGTTATCCACTCAGCTTATCATCGTCTTCTTCTGTCGTTCGCTCGTTTTTTTTATTCACCCGTTCATTCATTCATTCTTTCATGTTCTTCCACTCATTTTTCCGTTCTTACATCTACTCGTTGTTTGTTCATTCGTTTTTCACTTTTACCCGGTATAATCAACTCAGTATTCATTTACTCGTTGTTTCATTCCACCTACTTTCTTTCTCGGTTTTCTCACGTTGTACTTTTCTTTTTCATCTACTCGTGTTTCATTCGAGATTATCACACTCAGTATTTCCAGTCACTCAATTTCCTGTCATTTCGTTTTTCATTCCCCTAGTTTCTCCATTCACTCGGCCCCTCGCTGTATTCGTTTTGTTTACTCGGCCTTTCATTTCCTCGGTATTTCATTCATTCCATTTTCCACTCCTGTCATTTTTGTTTTTCGACCGAACTCTCATTGTCATTCACTCATTCTTCATATCTCAGATCTAGATCACTCGTTTCTTTCACTCGTTCCTTCATTTACTCATCTCTTTCATCGATCGGTATACCCTTTACTCATCCCCACTTGGAATATTCTCAGTCATTTCCTAATTTATTCTTTCAATTATTTGATTTTCTCAACCACCCTCAATCCACTCGTTCCTAAATTTACTCGGGTACCATTCCACTTCTTGTTTCATTTCTTCAGCTTTACTTTCAGTTTTCCGTTCATTTGTTATTCATCAATATTTCCATTTACGCATTCCTTCTCTGCAATTATTGTTTGTTTACTTTTCCAACTCGTTCTTCATTTCTCAGATTTTTATCACTCGGTACCTTTCTCCATTCTCACTCGGTTATCATCGTTTCACCCTTTTCACTCTTTTCGCTCATTATTCATTTACTCAGTATTCCTTCATTCGTTCATACTTATATTCATTTCTTTTATTATTCGCTTCTTGATTCACTCGTATTTCATTACAATGATTCACTCGTTTCTCATACGCTCTATTTCATTTATTTAAGTTTTCATTTGCCCATTTTGTCTTATCGTCTGTTCATTTATTCATCTTCCATTCTCCTATGTCCATTTGGCATCACATTGGTATCATCCCACTCTTCCTCGATCTTCTACCCCTCTAGTAATTGAGTGTGAACACCTCTTTCGGTCCGGCCTAAATTGAAACAACACCGGACCAAGGTCCTAAAAGTGGTAACACCGGACCACCGATGTCGTACACCTGGCAACGAAGTAACAAGTCAGTCCGGCCCAAGTAAAAATCAAGGAATCTCAGATCAAAACATGCACACCGGACTGGCAGTAGATCCGGACTAGGAGGAAGAACACCGCCCCTGTGATACTACCTTGAAAAGGCTCAACCGGTGTGAAGACACAGGTCCAGGTTCTTAAGAGGCCATATCGGATCAGTGGGGACTCCGTCCCAACCGGTGTTTTGCTGACCGATGTTACAAACTTGACAACGGAAAGACGAGGTCGGAAGTTTATGTGTGATGACCTGGAATCGCACTCCCTAAAAATGGCAGACAGGGAGGCGGGAGTGGACATTAAAAAATACCCCACTGAAACCCTGCTCCCCACGAACGGATAGTGGCCAGGGTTGCACACCACTACACGTATGGGTGAGTGGGAATTCTGGTTGTCCCAAACCCTCAGCCCATGACCTCAAAGCCCTATAAATGCCCCAACCAAGGAAGCTCAAGGGGTTGGTTTTTTTGGACTCTCTCTCTTTGCAAGAAGACTCTCTTCAAATTCTCTCCGATTCCTCGAGATCCTCAACTGACCTCCCCACTTGAAACCAGTGACCTGCCTTAGTCACCACAAAAGACCCCTTAGCTTTAAAAAGCTTGAAGTTTTTCCAATACTCAAAGCCACTGCTCCTTCACCGTCCCTACCCCGAACGCACACCGTCCTCGCACAGAACCCACACCGTCCCAATTCCCACACCACATTACCTTGTCAGTCTTCATTACTTCTCAACAGCATCCAGTCATTTACTCACTTCGGATCAACCTCCAACAACACCGGTCGCATCTTTAATTTTCAGGATTTGAGCCCAATACCGGTCCATTGCTTCTGTCAGCGTGTAAGTCCAGAACCGGTTTGACACTGTCGCTGCACTTGACTCCCACATCGGTCCCGAGCCCACCACACCGGTTCCATTCTGTTCCTTGTTTCTCTTGTTGTCAGTCATTTATTTTCCTATCAGTTTGCTGTTTATTTGTTATGTTTGTCTGTGTGGCATAGTTTAAACTGTTAATATTTTTGCCCCTTTTCCCTTAAGAAATACATATAATAATAAATAATAAGTAATAAACGATGCATATGTTATATTTTCTAGTTTAAAAATCTCTTTTTTAAACGGTGTCGTACGGGAGCACTCCCATCTACACAACCTCTTTAGGATTCGTACACGTGCGAAGAACTTCGCCTTGTATGAGTTCCCCACCTCAATGACATCCATCATCATCTCCCAAGTCTTTTCCTAAAAGAACAACACTCAGAACTACGTAACCCTGATTTCTTGATAATTCAAGAATACGTAGGAGCAGGACCTCAATTCCTCTCGGGCCCATCTTTCTTATTTCTTTTTATTAATTTATTTCCTCACTTTCATGTTTCTTTCATAAATGTTCTTTTCTTGGTCACTTCCGTGAAAATCAATTTAGACGCGACGTCTTGTTGATTTCCCTCTAGTTTTTTGCTCAAGCCTCGCCATAATTCATAGGGAAGAGATACTTAGGACGAGACGTCCCGTTTATTTCTTTCCTATCCCTGTTTTTTTATTCGAGGACGTCTAATTTAGGCGTGACGCCTTATTAGCGTTCTCTTCCTCTCTTCTATCTCATATCGAAGTCGAGTTTAATTCGGATAAAACGTCCCATTGACCTCGCTTCGACATTCTATGTTTGAACAGTTCTCTCACTCCATTCTGTCATGTTTTTTAAATAAAAAAAAGATACAACAATAAAAGGGAAGAAATAAACCATTTTTTTATAAGGCTATTTATGTTGCGCATTTTCAATCTTGGTACTGTTTTTGGACAGGCGATGTAGGGTGCTAATACCTTCCCTACTCGTAACCGACTCCCGAACTTGAATCTCAATTTTTAACCAGTGCTTTATTGAACTTAGTTTTTTCCAATGTTTTTCCTATGGATAAAAACGTTGGTGGCGACTCCCTGTTTCATTCCACACGTTCTCTCCTTCTCGCCGCGCCGTCGCGATCCAGGTTGCGACAGATGGCGACTCCACTGGGGACCCTTAAGAGAGTCAGGCCAGTTTGGTTGAAAGCGTATTTTTATATATAGCCTTTGTTAGATGGGATTTCTTCCCCTTGTTTATTTTTTGTAATTTGTTGTGAATGTTTGTTCTTGTTTTAATTGTATCTTGTTATCTGTTTCATTGTTTATTGTTTTGCATGATTGTTGAACCCTAGGGTGGAGGACTATGTTACTTTTCTGCAATCATTGAACCCTAGGATAGATGACTTTGTATATTTTGTTCTGTGTTTGTTCTCTGTGCAGAATGGTGTAAGGTAAAAAGGTATTGAATGCCCTTTCACACACTACACTCATAAATTATTCGCACACACTTATGAGTGGCGCCCTATACCCGGGCCCCAAATGAAACTTAAGTAAGGAGGGGTTGGTATACGGAATCGTATAGGATGTACTTCCTATCCGGTGATCGTGAGAACCCCAACTAGAGTTTGGCCTCTTGTGACATACGCACCTAGTGGTTCCCCACTGTTGCGTCCCTGTCATGGGTAGGATCTTGGCTCTGGTAACCTTCTAGAAGTCTAGTATAAGCCACCCGGTGTGAAGAGTCACTTTTAGACAAGCCCTAAGGTCCAGAGAAAACCTTCAACAAAACCTGACTTAGGCCACGAAAGGGCAAACTTTACTCTACCTTATGTCATTTTCACTTTCCTGTTATTAAAAAGTGATTATCTATCATCCAAAGATTCGCTTAGTCTTGGAAAATTTTTGGAACAGACAAGTATTCTTCGGGTTTAGGGTTTAACACTGCGAAGAAGAGAGGAGAGGGACAAGGATTACTCGTCATGCCGGGCATGCGTCCAACACTGCGAAAATCCCCATCTGTGACCTCTACCAGAGCTTCAGGAGCGCCGGAGTAATGTTTCCAGATCAAGTGGCCGTGATCCAAAGTGATCTTGATGAAGGTCCCAGATTTGTGTATGTTGGCTCGCCTGGTCAGGAACTGAATAACTGGGAGATCATAGAGTTCCCTGCGATTTTTACCGTTTCATCAAAGTAATCATGTTTTCTGTTCGATCCCTTAGCTATGCTTTGGGGTCTCATTTTGTAACAAAGAAACTTGTTCGCTTATTTGATTAATAAATGCCATCAGTTTCCAAATAACTTGATCTGTTTAATAACCTATTATTTAAACCTTCCTCTTGCTTGCTTTCCTTTTCATTTGCTATAATACACTGAAATGCAGATCCGAAAGTGATTCATCTGAGAGTAGTGAGAATCCGGTCTTACTTCACGATTCTGATTGTCTGACTGATTGTGCCAATGAGGAATATCATGAAGACTGCGATCCCTCGCCTGAGTTAACCCGGTAATTGGAACAAGAGGATAGGGAAATTCTACCCTACTTAGAGATAGCCGAAGTTATCGATTTGGGAATTGGAGGGGATAAAAAGGAAGTCAAAATTGGTACCTCGTTGAGTAAAGAACAGAGGCAGGAACTGATTAGGTTGTTGAGAGAGTTCAGCGATGTTTTTGCCTGGTCTTACCAAGATATGCCGGGACTGGACAATAGCATCGTCGAACATAGGTTACCATTAAAGCCCGAATGCCCGCCAGTGAAGCAAAAACTGCGACGTATGAAACCCGAGATGCTTTTGAAAATCAAGGAAGAAGTCAAGAAGCAATTTGATGCCGGATTCTTAGCCGTGGCAAAATACCCACAGTGGGTGGCAAATATCGTCCCGGTCCCGAAAAAGGATGGCAAAGTACGAATGTGCGTGGACTATCGCGATTTGAACAGGGCTAGCCCCAAGGATGATTTTCCTCTGCCTCAGATTGATGTTCTGGTCGACAATACAGCGCAACATACGATCTTTTCATTCATGGATGGTTTCTCCGGATACAACCAGATTAAGATGGCGCCTGAGGACATGGAAAAAACTATATTTGTCACCTTGTGGGGAACTTTCTGTTATAAGGTGATGTCTTTTGGTCTGACGAATGCCGGGGCAACTTACCAAAGGGCCATGGTAACCCTTTTCCATGACATGATGCACAAGGAGATAGAGGTCTACGTGGATGATATTATTGCCAAGTCTAAAACGGATGAAGGACATATGGTAGACCTAAGGAAACTCTTCGAAAGGTTAAGGAAATTCAAGCTTAGGCTGAACCCGGCTAAGTGTACCTTCGGCGCGAGATCCAGGAAATTACTGGGATTCATAGTAAGCAAGAGGGGCATAGAGGTCGACCCTGACAAAGTTAAAGCCATTCTTGAAATGCCTCCTCCCTGTACAGAAAAGGAAGTTAGAGGGTTTTTGGGGAGATTAAATTACATCGCTCGCTTCATCTCACAGTTGACAGCAACATGCGAGCCAATTTTCAAATTGCTCCGTAAGAATCAACCAGTTCAATGGAACGAGGATTGTCAAAAGGCTTTTGAAAAGATAAAGCAGTACTTGCAGAATCCGCCAATTTTGATCCCACCTATCCCGGGGAGACCACTCATTTTGTACCTTACAGTGTTAGAAGAATCCATGGGTTGTGTGTTGGGGCAACATGATGAGATTGGGAAGAAAGAACATGCCATTTATTATCTAAGCAAGAAGTTCACTGACTATGAGATGAGGTATTCTGCTCTGGAAAGGACTTGTTGCGCGTTAGCATGGGCAACCCGACGTTTAAGGCAATATATGATAAGTCACACTACTTGGGTGGTTTCCAAACTCGATCCTGTCAAATACATCTTTGAAAAACCTGCCTTAACCGGAAGAATTGCTCGATGGCAGGTCCTGCTAACTGAGTACGATATAGTCTATGTCACTCAGAAGGCTATAAAAAGAAGTGTTCTGGCTGACTACCTAGCTCATCAACCCATAAGAGATTATCAGCCCATGCAGTTTGACTTCCCGGATGAAGATATCTTGGCCCTGTTTAATGAAGAAGGGGCCCAAAAGGACAAATGGATCTTAAGGTTTGATGGTGCTTCTAACGCACTAGGACACGGAATCGGAGCAATCCTCATTTCACCCGATAAAGAACTCATCCCCGTTTGTGCTCGACTGTGTTTTGATTGTACCAATAACATCGCTGAGTATGAGGCATGTTCTCTGGGAATCCAAGCAGCATTGGATGCCAAGGTGAAGAAATTGGAAGTATACGGGGATTCTGCCCTGGTCATTCACCAACTAAAAGGAGAATGGGAGACTAGAGACGACAAATTAATTCCCTATGAAGCTCACATCAAAGAGTTGATTAAGGAATTCGATGACATTTCTTTTCACCATGTTCCCCGGGAGGATAACCAAATGGCTGATGCTTTGGCCACCCTAGCATCAATGTTCAAGGTAAGCAATGAGTGCGACATGCCTCTCATTGAAATAGAACGGCACCACGAGCCTGCATATTGCCAAGTGATTGAAAAGGAGTCAGATGGGAAACCTTGGTACTACGATGTCAAGAGGTACGTCCAAAGTCAAGAATATCCCGAAGGCGCTACAGAGAATGATAAGAGAACTCTGCAACGGCTCGCCATGGGTTTCTTCTTGAACGGTGATGTGCTTTATAAGAGAAACTATGACTCTGTCCTTCTTCGTTGCATCAACACTGTCGCAACCTGGATCGCGACGGCGCGGCGAGAAAGAAAGAAGGGGTGGAATGAAACAGGGAGTCGCCACCAACGTTTTTATTCATAGGAAAAACATTGGGAAAAAACTAAGTTCAGTAAAGCACTAGTTAAAAGTTGAGATTCAAGTTCGGGAGTCGATTACGAGTAGGGAAGGTATTAGCACCCTACATCGCCTGTCAAAGACAGTACCAAGATTGAAAGCACAATATAAATAGCCTTAAATAAAACATGGTTTCTTCCCTTTTACTTTTATTTTGAAAATGATAGAATGGAGTAGAGAACTGTACAGACATAGAATGTTGAAGCGAGGTCAATGGGACGTTTCGTCCGAATTAAGCTTGACTTCGATATGAGACAGAGAGGGTGAGAGAATGCCAATAAGACGTCACGTCTAAATTAAACATCCTTGGGTAAAAAGGATAGGGATAGGAAAGAGATAAGCGGGACGTCTTGTCCTAAGTATCCCTTCCCTATGAATTGTAGCAAGGTTTGAACAAAAACTAGGGGGAAATCAACAAGACGTCACGTCTAAATTGATTTTCACGGAAACGACAAAAAGTAACATCACGAAAGAAACGCAAAAAGCAAGGAAATAAATCAGTAAAAGGAAATAAGAAAGATGGGCCCGACAGGAGTTAAAGTCCTGCTCCTACGTATTCTTGAATTATCAAGAAATCAGGGTTATGTAGTTCTGAGGAAAAATTTTGACTCGGAACATGATGATGGAAGTCATTGAGATGGGGAACTCATACAAGACGAAGTTCTTCGCACGTGTACGGATCCTAAGGAGATTGTGTAGACGGAAGTGTTCCCGTACGACACGGTTAAAAAATGGAAATTTTTAGGCTAGAAAATAAAACATATACAAAACTTATTACTTATTATTTTTTTTTATTATTTTTTTATTATTTTTTTATTATTTTATTAATAATAGCATACTTTATTAAAAATAACCTGGAAATAAAAAAAACTTGGGAATGAAAAGAAACTTGCTGGAAGAAGAAATGAAACTACATAATAACAACTACAAAGAAAAGTAAAGAAAAGAAAAGAACATAATAATCTGGAAAAGAAACTAACCCGGAAATGGAAAAACTTGGAAATGAAAAGAAACTTGCCGGAAATGAAAAAAAACTTGCTGGAAGAAGAAATGCAACAGAGAAGAAGAAGAGGAGAAACGAATGGCTTCCCAAGACTTGATTGCCTTCAATGAAGAATCCCCCTTGAATGAATGCTCATGGTGCCTATTTATAGGAATGCAAAAGCAGCCATTGCCATAAAAAATTTGTAATGGAAGGTGCACTCTCCAATTAACAAGTCCATGGTGCTCCATTATCAACTTAAGTGCTCCATTATGATCTTTAGTGCCCCATTATGATGCTTTAGTGCTCCATTATGATCCTTAGTGCTCCATTATGATCTTTAGTGCCTTGCCCACCATCATAAACTTGATCGTGCATTTGAGGGCTGATGCGTGCCAAATTTGAAAAAGAGTCCAACATGAAAGTTGTAGATCTTTCTCTTAGCTTTAATTTGATATATGGCACAAAACTTTTCATCAAGAAATGAGGGAGATATGACTCATCTACGAAAACTGCTCCAGACTCTGACAAAAATACCTTTGCATGTAAAATAAATTCACTGGGCAAAATGGGTAGAGAATTAGCTTTTGTGCCCTTCATGAAGTTTGTAGATCTTTCTCTTAGCTTTAATTTGATATATGGCACAAAAATGTTCATCAAGAAACGAGGGAGATATGGCCCATCTATGAAAACTGCTCCAGAGTGTGACGGAAATACATTTGCAAGCAAAATAAATTCACTGGGCAAAATGGGTGGAGAATTAGCTTTTGTGGCCTTCATGAAGTTTGTATATCTCTTTGATATGGAGCCATAGAAAAAAGAATGGGGTCATTTCAGTATCATATGAGGGAGATATGAATTTTTTCTTAAAGATGTGCAGAGCAGTCATGAAACTGGAGCAAGTCCAGGAAGATTATTAAAACTGTACCAATTGGTAAGGATTCAGCCTTCAAGGTCTTCACAAAAGTCGTAGACAATTTTGTTACGAAAATTTAGAGACCGGGTTTGCGCAAATCAAAGATCATATGAAGGAGTTATGAATTTTCAAATGAACCATGCGCATAAAAGAGTGCTCAAAGGATGGAACTGTACCAATTGGCCGGACAAAAAGAGGTGTTCACAGATGCCCCTCTTTACTTCTTTTTCACAAAAGAGACACGAAGCTTCTGTGTTTTTGAAGTGAAAAGGAAGTAAAGATATGAACACCGATGTAGGGGGCCAAGTGGGACCTCTTGATCGGTATGGCAACTGATCGCGAGTTAGTGTGACCTTTTTCTTAAAAAAACGAGCATTCTCTACTTCTGTTTCTCTTCTTTTCTCCTCTCTTTTTTCTTTGTTTTTTTTTTGTTTTTTTTTATTTTTGTTTTTGTTTTTTTTTTTGAACTCTGGATTGACCGGGAAAAATTCTTTCAGTGGGAAGATCGGGATTGACCCCTGGTAGACTAGAAGATAAAGGGTGCCTGCATAGGTGAACGGAAAGTAAAGGACGCCTTGATAGGCGACTGGAAAATAAAGGATGCCTTGATAGGCGGCTGGAAAGTAAAGGATGCCTTGATAGGCGGCTGGAAAGTAAAGGATGCCTTGATAGGCGGCTGGAAAGTAAAGGATGCCTTGATAGGCGGCTGGAAAGTAAAGGATGCCTTGATAGGCGGCTGGAAAATAAAGGATGCCTTGATAGGCGGCTGGAAAGTAAAGGATGCCTTGATAGGCGGCTGGAAAATAAAGGATGCCTTGATAGGCGGCTGGAAAATAAAGGATGCCTTGATAGGCGGCTGGAAAGTAAAGGATGCCTTGATAGGCGGCTGGAAAAGGACGCCTTGATAGGCGGCTGGAAAATAAAGGATGCCTTGATAGGCGGCTGGAAAGTAAAGGATGCCTTGATAGGCAGCTGGAAAGTAAAGGATGCCTTGATAGGCGGCTGGAAAGTAAAGGATGCCTTGATAGGCGGCTGAAAAATAAAGGATGCCTTGATAGGCGGCTGGAAAGTAAAGGATGCCTTGATAGGCAGCTGGAAAGTAAAGGATGCCTTGATAGGCGGCTGGAAAATAAAGGATGCCTTGATAGGCGGCTGGAAAGTAAAGGATGCCTTGATAGGCGGCTGGAAAATAAAGGATGCCTTGATAGGCGGCTGGAAAATAAAGGATGCCTTGATAGGCGGCTGGAAAGTAAAGGATGCCTTGATAGGCGGCTGGAAAATAAAGGATGCCTTGATAGGCGGCTGGAAAATAAAGGATGCCTTGATAGGCGGCTGGAAAATAAAGGATGCCTTGATAGGCGGCTGGAAAATAAAGGATGCCTTGATAGGCGGCTGGAAAGTAAAGGATGCCTTGATAGGCAGCTGGAAAGTAAAGGATGCCTTGATAGGCGGCTGGAAAGTAAAGGATGCCTTGATAGGCGGCTGGAAAATAAAGGATGCCTTGATAGGCGGCTGGAAAGTAAAGGATGCCTTGATAGGCAGCTGGAAAGGTAAAAGGTGCCATTTGATCGGCGACAAGAAGGTAAAGGGTGGGGTTGACCCTCGGTCGACAGAAAATACAGAGATTGGGGGAGCTAACAGGACGTCTCGTCCAAATTAACTCACTGTTGGTAGGAAATGTGAAGGTTGGGGGAGTTAACAGGACGTCTCATCCAAATTAACTCACTGTTGGCAAGAAATGTAAAGGTTGGGGGGAGCTAACAGGACGTCTCGTCCAAATTAACTCACTGGACCTAAAGGCTCGGGGTGATGCCCCAGTTTGACATGACTGAAGGTTCTTGGGGAATTACTCTTTGACTGAAAGAGGGTGAACCTGGGGTGCCCCAGTTGGAGATGATTTGAAGGAATCTTGGGGAATTGCCCCTTGACTAAAATAGAAGAAATCTGGGGGAGATGCCCCAGTTAGGAAGATTGAAAGGATCTCAGGGAACTGCTTCTTGACTGGAAGGAAAAATCTGGGGTCCACTAGGGATGTATGGTGGGCTTACTAAAGGAAAGAAATCTGGGGATGATCCAGTTCAAGCTGTCTTGGATGATTCAGGGAACTGCTCCTTGATTGGTAGGAAGAGAAATGGGGGAAAATCTAGCTGAAAGAGCTAGGGATACTGCCCCTCGAACGGAGGAAAGATTTGGGGTGATACCTCAATTTTGGAAAGATTAGAAGATTTAGGGGTACCACCTCAAGGCTGGGAGAAGGATATGGGGTGATGCCCCAGTTAGGGCAGTTGAAGAAGCTTGGGGTACGTTCCCTTTTGACAGAGAGAGACCCGAGTGATGTCCCGGCTTAAACTTCCCGGGAGCGTGGGGTATTGCTCTTGGGTTGACAAAAAATAACATCCTGGGGGAGATGCCCCAGTTTGACATGATCTAAAGGGCTTTGGGGGAATCTAGGGTGATGCCCCAATTTAATTTGTCTGGGAAGTGTAGTTCTACTGGGGAAGAATTTAGTGATTCGGGTACTGCCTCTTGATTGAGAATGGAAAGTTTGGGATTCATTGGGGAAGAGATCTTGATAAGTGCCAGCTTTGGCGATTGATTTCACTGGGGATGAGAATTTGAGAGGTGCTGATTTTGGAGTTGAGTGGGAGACTTTGAAGATTGCCAACTTTGGCGAAAGAGGCTTAGAACGGTGTTTGCTTTGGAGATTGAAGAGGAGACTTTGAGAAGTGCCAACTTTGGCAACCTAAGGATGGAGTTCCGAGAAGTGCCAACTTTGGCGAGGAAGGTTCCACTAGGGGGATGAGAATTTGAGAGATGCTGACTTTGGAGTTGAGCGAGAGATTTTAAAGATGTCTGCTTAGGCGATGGAAGAAGAAAACACTAAAAGGTGCCAACTTTGGCGATTTAGGGAAGGAGTTCTGAGGCGATTCGAGGAGGGGACTTGAAGGACTTGATTGAGGTGTTAATGCCTGGCATGACTGTCTGTGAGATAACCTGCATAAAAAATGGTAAGTAGTGCAAAGATAAGTTTAAAAACTGGGTAGGTCCTGTGAAACCGCGACCCTTAGGACAAGTCATGGACAGAGGAGAATGCAAGAGGCGATCATAGCTTTGAAGCGCATGCCTGGCTGAGTCTTTGTGATGATTGTCGAGGTCAAGTAGTGGGAGCGTCTTGCTCCTTACGACTTTAAATGTTCACCATTCTTTTATTTTATTTTTTATAAAAACACAATGTTTTATCAGATTAATGCAATTCATAACACGTATCGAAAAAGGATAAATTTTATTCATGTATGACAAACAGAATACAGAGAATGGACAATGGGGGAAAATAGATGGGATGGAATGAAGTTACATAGGACAGGTCAAGGCCAGGAAAAACAGGGAAGGTTCGAGGATCCTCCAGTGAATTCCTGAGACTAGTGAGAACCTTAATCCTGCGTCACGACCTCAAGTACATCGTTCAACTCTGCCTTTGAGAGGGTAGTTCGACCATGGTCCACATGCCCCCAGTTTACGCGTTTTGCATTGGAAATTTTACTTACTCTGCCGAAATCTTGACCCTAATTTTTACCTGAGCCGCCTTTTCAGGTTTTCGACTCACCGGGTTGCTCTAACTTTTGCCTAGGCCGCCTTTTCAGGTTTTCAGCCTAGCGAGCTCTTTTCTTTCTTTATAATGTGTTCTTGTTCATTTTTGGGCTGCATCCTTTACAGTAAAAAGTTGAAATTGATCACACTCCAGTTGAGTCTGCCTATTCTTTTCCAAATTTAGTTTGATCCTTTGGGAAACTGATGTCACTTCAAATAGGAGACTCCACTCCTATGCCATGTACCCAAGGAAATATTGGTGAGTCTTTTGGCACCAATGAGAGGGAATTACTCTTGAATCATCATTCTGGCCTTTTGTTTTTTCTTTTTTTTTATTTTTTTTCATTTTCCATTTCTTTTGTTTACCCTCTTTTTTTTTGCTTTTGTGTTTTTTTTTCTTTGTTTTTTTTAATCCCCTTAATGACGCAAGGACTCAATCTGACAGACTATTTCCTTGGCTACATAGGTATGAGGAATGGCGCACTCCTTAGGGTTGAGGTGTTGATGATGACAAGAATACGAGTTCTTGGCCTGACGACATTTGTTCCCCTTATACAGAAAATGACAGCTTGCTCGCGGATCTGGACGTAACCAGCTTTCCCTGCTTGGTATGTGCATTGGACTTCAAGCTTGACTTCTACTTTTCATTTTTTCATTTTTCATTTTTTTTTGAATTTTTGGCCAAGTCTCCCTTGACTGTATCTGCATTTTAAGGCATTAGCAATTTCCCCCTATTTATGCTGGTAACTGTTGTGGTTTTCTTAGTTGACTGGCCTACCACTTGTCCAATTTGGGACTTGGCAATGTTATCATTCACATAGATTATTTCCACGCCCTGAAACAATATTACTAATGTCTTCTGATATATTGCCCCGTGATTCCTTCAGTCATTCTTGACTCAGGGGTATTCCTTAACCTCTTGTTCTAACAATCTGGTTAACTTGTGTGGTGACTTACAAGCTTTCCTACCTTCTTTGTCAGCACAATCGACCGGGTAGTTGAGGTCGTAAAATAGGATTGTGATTTCATTAGTCTCAAGAGGATCATTTTTGGGTCTGTAATTTAGTGCGTTATGGCAAAAAATAAAAAGGAAAGAAAAAGAGGAACAAGCAAGTAAAGAAAATGAATCAATGCAAGGATAAAGGGATGAAAATTTTTTTTTAGAATTTCGATACGCATTTATTGATTGACTGGTAAAACAAGTTTTTTCGCCTTTATTACATGGAAAGTCCCAAAGCCTTAGGCATAGCAGAGGGATAAACAAGACTTTTAAGGCAATGACAAATTACTTTGGTGAATCATTTAAAATCGTAGGGAGTTCGACAGCTTCCCAGTTACTGAGCTCTCGGCCAGGCAGGCAAGCGGTCACCAAATCAACATTGTTATCAAAACTATCAACCACCACGGCATTAACTTCTGAGCTTCCATGATTAGGCAGGGGATTCTTGACCACGTTAGGGCTTCCTTCTTTAAAATCGATCCATTCGGCTTTGATCAAATCTTTCACTTTATATTTTAGAGCTATGCAATTTTCTGTGGAATGCCCCGGTGCCCCAGCGTGGTAATCACAATGAGCGTCTGGGTCATATCCCCTTAGATAAGGAGGTTGCAATGGCTTCATGGGGCATGAAACCAACAGACCTTCCTGAACGAGGATTGGAAAAAGTTCGGAATATGTTATGGGAATTGGATCGAACTGCACCGGGGTGCACTCATTGTTGGGATTCCTTGGGTTCTGATTATGGTTGGGTGGTTGAGCTACTTGCTGCGGGTGATGGTATGGCATGGGTTGTGGCATTGGAGCTCTTACCATGGGTGGGCGGTAGTGAGGAGTATGAGCTGTCGGGCCATAAGTGGTTGCGGCCACATAAGGATTGGGAGCTTGAATCATGGTAGGAGTGAATGGTCTCGGCGGAGCCGTCTTTTGATTAGAAGAGATGGAATTAGTTTCTCCGTCCCTTCTCCCAGGTGCCGGCTTCCTCGTCATGTTTGCCCCAGATGAGCCTTGAGTGATCTTACCCGTTCGTATTCCACTCTCCACTCTTTCCCCAATAGTCACAATGTCGGAGAAGTTGGCTGAAACACTACCAATCATCTTGCCGTAGAAAGGTGATGGGAGTGTGTCGATAAACATTGCGACTATTTCTTTTTCCAACAATGGGGGATCCACTTGCACCGCTGTTTCTCTCCATCGTTGGGCATACTCCTTGAACGTTTCACTGTCCCTCTTCACCATATTTTGTAAATGAACCCTGTTGGGTGCCATATCCATGTTATACTTGTATTGTCTAAGGAAGGCATCTGCCAGGTCTTTCCAACAACGGATACGGTTCCGATCAAGGTGAGCATACCATGTAAGAGTAGCTCCTGCTAGACTATCTTAGAAGCAGTGGATCAACAGTTGGTCATTAGAAGAGTAAGATGCCATCTTTCGACAATACATTGTGAGATGATTCTTAGGACAAGTCATTTCCCGATACTTGTCAAAGTCTGGCATCTTGAATTTAGGCGGGAGGATAACATCTGTGACTAAACATAGCTCCGAAGCATCTATTAGTCCAAAACCTCCGGCGCCTTCCATCATTCTTAAACGCTCTTCTAAGATCTCTATCCTTTCCCTCCGAGGAGCCGCAACCGCGCGGGTTGTATCTTGGAGGTTGGTCCCATAGGGGGTTCCGTATCCATACGGATAGCCGAATGACTGGTTGAACAGAGGCAACACATGGGACTGGTTTACTAGGCCTGTATTTGGTGAGGGACCTTGAGGATGGGCGATAGCATAAGTCGGCTGGGTTATCTGGGCTTGTGTATTTTGGGCTTGGGCGTTGTAGGTTGGCTGGGCCATCGGGGCTTGTGTGTTTTGGGTTTGGTAGGTTTTTGGGTCATGGGCTTGCGTGTTTTGGGTTTGGTGGAGTGGTGGCATATTTGGTTGTGTGGGGTATGAAGCATGAGGATTTACCGCTTGCTGGTTGTGGGCGTCTTGTTGGTTAGCGAGCGGGGGATAGTACCCCGGGGGTAGGCCATAAAGTGGAAAAGGTACTGGGTTGCCGTCTAGACCGACAAATGTATGTTGTGCGTAAGACTGGCCGTAAGGTGGCTGGGTCTCAATGGCAGGGTTAGGTCTCCCGACATGAATGGTGAGAGGGGGTGTCGTTGTGTTAGGGAGTTGGGTTCTTGATGGGTCAGAATCAAGGGGAGGTGGCGCGGTGGCAGGCTGCTGTTGGGCATCCTCAACACCTGCAGAGGAGCCTCATTCGGTAAGTTTCTTTTCTAAGAGTTTAGTTAACTCCATGACTCGCTCTTTCAGCTGATCGAACTCGGTTCTAAAGTTTCCTTCAACAGCTTCTGCCTCAGCCATGAGTTTCTTTTGGAGCCGGGTCTGGTAAGGATGCCTACCCGTGACGTTGGTGTCTTTTTTTTTTTTTTTTTAAAAAGAAGAAATAAATGTTAGGCAGAAATAAAAAGAAGGGAAATGTTGTGGGAAACAATCACAGACTTTGGCGAGTATCCTTTGACCATTCCTTAGAACTTATCATTCAAAAGTACTAGGTATGGTAATCATAGAAATTAATATGGGATATTTGTGAAGACAGAAGAAATCTTTTATCCTGCGGCGGGAGCCTCTAGCTCAGACATCTTCTTCGGGCAATTACAGCCCTTATTTCTTAAGTTCAATCCCATGTCAATTTCCATAGATACTCAAAGGGTACATGACCAAAGGAGGACTATCTATTCACCCGAAGAATACTGTGTGTTTCAAAACGAGTCATTATTTCAATAACTCAGTAAATCTGCGGGTGGTAGATAATTCATTTTCTTGGATAAAAGGGGAAAGCAAAAATGACATAAGGTAAAGTAAAGTTTGCCCTTTTGTGGCCTAGGTTGGGTTTTGTTGAAAGTTTTCTCTAGGCCCTATGGTTTGTCTAAAAGTGGCTCTTCACACCAGGTGGCTCATTCTAGACTTCTAGAAGGTCACCAGAGCCAAGATCCTACCCATGACAGGGACGCAACAGTGGGGAACCACTAGGTGCGTATATCATGAGAGGTCAAACTCTGGTTGAGGTTCTCACGAACACCGGATAGGAAGTACATCCCATACGATTCCGTTACCAACCTCTCCTAACTTAAGTTTCATTTGGGGCCCGGGTATAGGGCGCCACTCATAAGTGTGTGCGAGTAATTTGTGAGTGTAGTGTGTGAAAGGGCATTCAATACTTTTTACCTTACTTCATTGTGCACAAAGAACAAACACAGAACAAATATACAAAGTCGTCTATCCTAGGGTTCAATAATTACAGGAAAGTAACATGGTCCTCTACCCTAGGGTTCAACAAGCATGCAAACATAGATAATGTAACAAATAACAAGATACAATTAAAACAAGAACAAACTTCCACAACAATTAATAGAAAATAAAACAAGGGGGAAGAAATCCAAGCTAACAAAGGCTATATAAAAGAACATGCGCTTTCAATCAAACTGGCCTGACTTTCTTAAGTGTCCCCAGTGGAGTCGCCATCTGTCACAACCTGGATCGCGATGGCGCGGCGAGAAAGAAAGAAGGGGTGGAATGAAACAGGGAGTCGCCACCAACGTTTTTATTCATAGGAAAAACATTGGGAAAAAACTAAGTTCAGTAAAGCACTGGTTAAAAGTTGAGATTCAAGTTCGGGAGTCGATTACGAGTAGGGAAGGTATTAGCACCCTACATCGCCTGTCAAAGACAGTACCAAGATTGAAAGCACAATATAAATAGCCTTAAATAAAACATGGTTTCTTCCCTTTTACTTTTATTTTGAAAATGATAGAATGGAGTAGAGAACTGTACAGACATAGAATGTTGAAGCGAGGTCAATGGGACGTTTCGTCCGAATTAAGCTTGACTTCGATATGAGACAGAGAGGGTGAGAGAATGCGAATAAGACGTCACGTCTAAATTAAACATCCTTGGGTAAAAAGGATAGGGATAGGAAAGAGATAAGCGGGACGTCTTGTCCTAAGTATCCTTTCCCTATGAATTGTAGCAAGGTTTGAACAAAAACTAGGGGGAAATCAACAAGACGTCACGTCTAAATTGATTTTCACGGAAACGACAAAAAGTAACATCACGAAAGAAACGCAAAAAGCAAGGAAATAAATCAGTAAAAGGAAATAAGAAAGATGGGCCCGACAGGAGTTAAAGTCCTGCTCCTACGTATTCTTGAATTATCAAGAAATCAGGGTTACGTAGTTCTGAGGAAAAATTTTGACTCGGAACATGATGATGGAAGTCATTGAGATGGGGAACTCATACAAGACGAAGTTCTTCGCACGTGTACGGATCCTAAGGAGATTGTGTAGACGGAAGTGTTCCCGTACGACACGGTTAAAAAATGGAAATTTTTAGGCTAGAAAATAAAACATATGCAAAACTTATTACTTATTATTTTTTTTTATTATTTTTTTTTAATTTTTTTATTATTTTATTAATAATAGCATACTTTATTAAAAATAACCTGGAAATAAAAAAAACTTGGGAATGAAAAGAAACTTGCTGGAAGAAGAAATGAAACTACATAATAACAACTACAAAGAAAAGTAAAGAAAAGAAAAGAACATAATAATCTGGAAAAGAAACTAACCCGGAAATGGAAAAACTTGGAAATGAAAAGAAACTTGCCGGAAATGAAAAAAAACTTGCTGGAAGAAGAAATGCAACAGAGAAGAAGAAGAGGAGAAACGAATGGCTTCCCAAGACTTGATTGCCTTCAATGAAGAATCCCCCTTGAATGAATGCTCATGGTGCCTATTTATAGGAATGCAAAAGCAGCCATTGCCATAAAAAATTTGTAATGGAAGGTGCACTCTCCAATTAACAAGTCCATGGTGCTCCATTATCAACTTAAGTGCTCCATTATGATCTTTAGTGCCCCATTATGATGCTTTAGTGCTCCATTATGATCCTTAGTGCTCCATTATGATCTTTAGTGCCTTGCCCACCATCACAAACTTGATCGTGCATTTGAGGGCTGATGCGTGCCAAATTTGAAAAAGAGTCCAACATGAAAGTTGTAGATCTTTCTCTTAGCTTTAATTTGATATATGGCACAAAAATTTTCATCAAGAAATGAGGGAGATATGACTCATCTACGAAAACTGCTCCAGACACTGACAAAAATACCTTTGCATGTAAAATGAATTCACTGGGCAAAATGGGTAGAGAATTAGCTTTTGTGCCCTTCATGAAGTTTGTAGATCTTTCTCTTATCTTTAATTTGATATATGGCACAAAAATTTTCATCAAGAAACGAGGGAGATATGGCCCATCTATGAAAACTGCTCCAGAGTGTGACGAAAATACATTTGTAAGCAAAATAAATTCACTGGGCAAAATGGGTGGAGAATTAGCTTTTGTGGCCTTCATGAAGTTTGTATATCTCTTTGATATGGAGCCATAGAAAAAAGAATGGGGTCATTTCAGTATCATATGAGGGAGATATGAATTTTTTCTTAAAGATGTGCAGAGCAGTCATGAAACTGGAGCAAGTCCAGGAAGATTATTAAAACTGTACCAATTGGTAAGGATTCAGCCTTCAAGGTCTTCACAAAAGTCGTAGACAATTTTGTTACGAAAATTTAGAGACCGGGTTTGCGCAAATCAAAGATCGTATGAAGGAGTTATGAATTTTCAAATGAACCATGCGCATAAAAGAGTGCTCAAAGAATGGAACTGTACCAATTGGCCGGACAAAAAGAGGTGTTCACAGATGCCCCTCTTTACTTCTTTTTCACAAAAGAGACACGAAGCTTCTGTGTTTTTGAAGTGAAAAGGAAGTAAAGATATGAACACCGATGTAGGGGGCCAAGTGGGACCTCTTGATCGGTATGGCAACTGATCGCGAGTTAGTGTGACCTTTTTCTTAAAAAAACGAGCATTCTCTACTTCTGTTTCTCTTCTTTTCTCCTCTCTTTTTTCTTTGTTTTTTTTTTGTTTTTTTTTTATTTTTGTTTTTGTTTTTTTTTTTGAACTCTGGATTGACCGGGAAAAATTCTTTCAGTGGGAAGATCGGGATTGACCCCTGGTAGACTAGAAGGTAAAGGGTGCCTGCATAGGTGAACGGAAAGTAAAGGACGCCTTGATAGGCGACTGGAAAATAAAGGATGCCTTGATAGGCGGCTGGAAAGTAAAGGATGCCTTGATAGGCGGCTGGAAAGTAAAGGATGCCTTGATAGGCGGCTGGAAAAGGACGCCTTGATAGGCGACTGGAAAATAAAGGATGCCTTGATAGGCGGCTGGAAAATAAAGGATGCCTTGATAGGCGGCTAGAAAAGGATGCCTTGATAGGCGGCTGGAAAATAAAGGATGCCTTGATAGGCGGCTGGAAAATAAAGGATGCCTTGATAGGCGGCTGGAAAGTAAAGGATGCCTTGATAGGCAGCTGGAAAAGGACGCCTTGATAGGCGGCTGGAAAATAAAGGATGCCTTGATAGGCGGCTGGAAAGTAAAGGATGCCTTGATAGGCAGCTGGAAAGTAAAGGATGCCTTGATAGGCGGCTGGAAAGTAAAGGATGCCTTGATAGGCGGCTGAAAAATAAAGGATGCCTTGATAGGCGGCTGGAAAGTAAAGGATGCCTTGATAGGCGGCTGGAAAGTAAAGGATGCCTTGATAGGCGGCTGGAAAATAAAGGATGCCTTGATAGGCGGCTGGAAAGTAAAGGATGCCTTGATAGGTGGCTGGAAAATAAAGGATGCCTTGATAGGCGGCTGGAAAATAAAGGATGCCTTGATAGGCGGCTGGAAAGTAAAGGATGCCTTGATAGGCAGCTGGAAAGTAAAGGATGCCTTGATAGGCGGCTGGAAAGTAAAGGATGCCTTGATAGGCGGCTGGAAAATAAAGGATGCCTTGATAGGCGGCTGGAAAGTAAAGGATGCCTTGATAGGCAGCTGGAAAGGTAAAAGGTGCCATTTGATCGGCGACTAGAAGGTAAAGGGTGGGGTTGACCCTCGGTCGACAGAAAATACAGAGATTGGGGGAGCTAACAGGACGTCTCGTCCAAATTAACTCACTGTTGGTAGGAAATGTGAAGGTTGGGGGAGTTAACAGGACGTCTCATCCAAATTAACTCACTGTTGGCAAGAAATGTAAAGGTTGGGGGGAGCTAACAGGACGTCTCGTCCAAATTAACTCACTGGACCTAAAGGCTCGGGGTGATGCCCCAGTTTGACATGACTGAAGGTTCTTGGGGAATTACTCTTTGACTGAAAGAGGGTGAACCTGGGGTGCCCCAGTTGGAGATGATTTGAAGGAATCTTGGGGAATTGCCCCTTGACTAAAATAGAAGAAATCTGGGGGAGATGCCCCAGTTAGGAAGATTGAAAGGATCTCAGGGAACTGCTTCTTGACTGGAAGGAAAAATCTGGGGTCCACTAGGGATGTATGGTGGGCTTACTAAAGGAAAGAAATCTGGGGATGATCCAGTTCAAGCTGTCTTGGATGATTCAGGGAACTACTCCTTGATTGGTAGGAAGAGAAATGGGGGAAAATCTAGCTGAAAGAGCTAGGGATACTGCCCCTCGAACGGAGGAAAGATTTGGGGTGATACCTCAATTTTGGAAAGATTAGAAGATTTAGGGGTACCACCTCAAGGCTGGGAGAAGGATATGGGGTGATGCCCCAGTTAGGGCGGTTGAAGAAGCTTGGGGTACGTTCCCTTTTGACAGAGAGAGACCCGAGTGATGTCCCGGCTTAAACTTCCCGGGAGCGTGGGGTATTGCTCTTGGGTTGACAAAAAATAACATCCTGGGGGAGATGCCCCAGTTTGACATGATCTAAAGGGCTTTGGGGGAATCTAGGGTGATGCCCCAATTTAATTTGTCTGGGAAGTGTAGTTCTACTGGGGAAGAATTTAGTGATTCGGGTACTGCCTCTTGATTGAGAATGGAAAGTTTGGGATTCATTGGGGAAGAGATCTTGATAAGTGCCAGCTTTGGCGATTGATTTCACTGGGGATGAGAATTTGAGAGGTGCTGATTTTGGAGTTGAGTGGGAGACTTTGAAGATTGCCAACTTTGGCGAAAGAGGCTTAGAACGGTGTTTGCTTTGGCGATTGAAGAGGAGACTTTGAGAAGTGCCAACTTTGGCAACCTAAGGATGGAGTTCCGAGAAGTGCCAACTTTGGCGAGGAAGGTTCCACTAGGGGGATGAGAATTTGAGAGATGCTGACTTTGGAGTTGAGCGAGAGATTTTAAAGATGTCTGCTTAGGCGATGGAAGAAGAAAACACTAAAAGGTGCCAACTTTGGCGATTTAGGGAAGGAGTTCTGAGGCGATTCGAGGAGGGGACTTGAAGGACTTGATTGAGGTGTTAATGCCTGGCATGACTGTCTGTGAGATAACCTGCATAAAAAATGGTAAGTAGTGCAAAGATAAGTTTAAAAACTGGGTAGGTCCTGTGAAACCGCGACCCTTAGGACAAGTCATGGACAGAGGAGAATGCAAGAGGCGATCATAGCTTTGAAGCGCATGCCTGGCTGAGTCTTTGTGATGATTGTCGAGGTCAAGTAGTGGGAGCGTCTTGCTCCTTACGACTTTAAATGTTCACCATTCTTTTATTTTATTTTTTATAAAAACACAATGTTTTATCAGATTAATGCAATTCATAACACGTATCGAAAAAGGATAAATTTTATTCATGTATGACAAACAGAATACAGAGAATGGACAATGGGGGAAAATAGATGGGATGGAATGAAGTTACATAGGACAGGTCAAGGCCAGGAGAAACAGGGAAGGTTCGAGGATCCTCCAGTGAATTCCTGAGACTAGTGAGAACCTTAATCCTGCGTCACGACCTCAAGTACATCGTTCAACTCTGCCTTTGAGAGGGTAGTTCGACCATGGTCCACATGCCCCCAGTTTACGCGTTTTGCATTGGAAATTTTACTTACTCTGCCGAAATCTTGACCCTAATTTTTACCTGAGCCGCCTTTTCAGGTTTTCGACTCACCGGGTTGCTCTAACTTTTGCCTAGGCCGCCTTTTCAGGTTTTCAGCCTAGCGAGCTCTTTTCTTTCTTTATAATGTGTTCTTGTTCATTTTTGGGCTGCATCCTTTACAGTAAAAAGTTGAAACTGATCACACTCCAGTTGAGTCTGCCGATTCTTTTCCAAATTTAGTTTGATCCTTTGGGAAACTGATGTCACTTCAAATAGGAGACTCCACTCCTATGCCATGTACCCAAGGAAATATTGGTGAGTCTTTTGGCACCAATGAGAGGGAATTACTCTTGAATCATCATTCTGGCCTTTTGTTTTTTCTTTTTTTTTATTTTTTTTCATTTTCCATTTCTTTTGTTTGCCCTCTTTTTTTTTGCTTTTGTGTTTTTTTTTTCTTTGTTTTTTTTAATCCCATTAATGACGCAAGGACTCAATCTGACAGACTATTTCCTTGGCTACATAGGTATGAGGAATGGCGCACTCCTTAGGGTTGAGGTGTTGATGATGACAAGAATACGAGTTCTTGGCCTGACGACATTTGTTCCCCTTATACAGAAAATGACAGCTTGCTCGCGGATCTGGACGTAACCAGCTTTCCCTGCTTGGTATGTGCATTGGACTTCAAGCTTGACTTCTACTTTTCATTTTTTCATTTTTCATTTTTTTTTGAATTTTTGGCCAAGTCTCCCTTGACTGTATCTGCAGTTTAAGGCATTAACAATTTTCCCCTATTTATGCTGGTAAATGTTGTGGTTTTCTTAGTTGACTGGCCTACCACTTGTCCAATTTGGGACTTGGCAATGTTATCATTCACATAGATTATTTCCACGCCCTGAAACAATATTACTAATGTCTTCTGATATATTGCCCCGTGATTCCTTCAGTCATTCTTGACTCAGGGGTATTCCTTAACCTCTTGTTCTAACAATCTGGTTAACTTGTGTGGTGACTCACAAGCTTTCCTACCTTCTTTGTCAGCACAATCGACCGGGTAGTTGAGGTCGTAAAATAGGATTGTGATTTCATTAGTCTCAAGAGGATCATTTTTGGGTCTGCAATTTAGTGCGTTATGGCAAAAAATAAAAAGGAAAGAAAAAGAGGAACAAGCAAGTAAAGAAAATGAATCAATGCAAGGATAAAGGGATGAAAATTTTTTTTTAGAATTTTGATACGCATTTATTGATTGACTGGTAAAACAAGTTTTTTCGCCTTTATTACATGGAAAGTCCCAAAGCCTTAGGCATAGCAGAGGGATAAACAAGACTTTTAAGGCAATGACAAATTACTTTGGTGAATCATTTAAAATCGTAGGGAGTTCGACAGCTTCTCAGTTACTGAGCTCTCGGCCCGGCAGGCAAGCGGTCACCAAATCAACATTGTTATCAAAACTATCAACCACCACGGCATTAACTTCTGAGCTTCCATGATTAGGCAGGGGATTCTTGACCACGTTAGGGCTTCCTTCTTTAAAATCGATCCATTCGGCTTTGATCAAATCTCTCACTTTATATTTTAGAGCTATGCAATTTTCTGTGGAATGCCCCGGTGCCCCAGCGTGGTAATCACAATGAGCGTCTGGGTCATATCCCCTTAGATAAGGAGGTTGCAATGGCTTCATGGGGCATGAAACCAACAGACCTTCCTGAACGAGGATTGGAAAAAGTTCGGAATATGTTATGGGAATTGGATCGAACTGCACCGGGGTGCACTCATTGTTGGGATTCCTTGGGTTCTGATTATGGTTGGGTGGTTGAGCTACTTGCTGCGGGTGATGGTATGGCATGGGTTGTGGCATTGGAGCTCTTACCATGGGTGGGCGGTAGTGAGGAGTATGAGCTGTCAGGCCATAAGTGGCTGCGGGCACATAAGGATTGGGAGCTTGAATCATGGTAGGAGTGAATGGTCTCGGCGGAGCCGTCTTTTGATTAGAAGAGATGGAATTAGTTTCTCCGTCCCTTCTCCCAGGTGCCGGCTTCCTCGTCATGTTTGCCCCAGATGAGCCTTGAGTGATCTTACCCGTTCGTATTCCACTCTCCACTCTTTCCCCAATAGTCACAATGTCGGAGAAGTTGGCTGAAACACTACCAATCATCTTGCCGTAGAAAGGTGATGGGAGTGTGTCGATAAACATTGCGACTATTTCTTTTTCCAATAATGGGGGATCCACTTGCACCGCTGTTTCTCTCCATCGTTGGGCATACTCCTTGAACGTTTCACTGTCCCTCTTCACCATATTTTGTAAATGAACCCTGTTGGGTGCCATATCCATGTTATACTTGTATTGTCTAAGGAAGGCATCTGCCAGGTCTTTCCAACAACGGATACGGTTCCGATCAAGGTGAGCATACCATGTAAGAGCAGCTCCTGCTAGACTATCTTGGAAGCAGTGGATCAACAGTTGGTCATTAGAAGAGTAAGATGCCATCTTTCGACAATACATTGTGAGATGATTCTTAGGACAAGTCATTCCCCGATACTTGTCAAAGTCTGGCATCTTGAATTTAGGCGGGAGGATAACATCTGTGACTAAACATAGCTCCAAAGCATCTATTAGTCCAAAACCTCCGGCGCCTTCCATCATTCTTAAACGCTCTTCTAAGATCTCTATCCTTTCCCTCCGAGGAGCCGCAACCGCGCGGGTTGTATCTTGGAGGTTGGTCCCATAGGGGGTTCCGTATCCATACGGATAGCCGAATGACTGGTTAAACAGAGGCAACACATGGGACTGGTTTACTAGGCCTGTATTTGGTGAGGAACCTTGAGGATGGGCCATAGCATAAGTCGGCTGGGTTATCTTGGCTTGTGTATTTTGGGCTTGGGCGTTGTAGGTTGGCTGGGCCATCGGGGCTTGTGTGTTTTGGGTTTGGTAGGTTTTTGGGTCATGGGCTTGCGTGTTTTGGGTTTGGTGGAGTGGTGGCATATTTGGTTGTGTGGGGTATGAAGCATGAGGATTTACCGCTTGCTGGTTGTGGGCGTCTTGTTGGTTAGCGAGCGGGGGATAGTACCCCGGGGGTAGGCCATAAAGTGGAAAAGGTACTGGGTTGCCGTCTAGACCGACAAATGTATGTTGTGCGTAAGACTGGCCGTAAGGTGGCTGGGTCTCAATGGCAGGGTTAGGTCTCCCGACATGAATGGTGAGAGGGGGTGTCGTTGTGTTAGGGAGATGGGTTCTTGATGGGTCAGAATCAAGGGGAGGTGGCGCGGTGGCAGGCTGCTGTTGGGCATCCTCAACACCTGCAGAGGAGCCTCATTCGGTAAGTTTCTTTTCTAAGAGTTTAGTTAACTCCGCGACTCGCTCTTTCTGCTGATCGAACTCGGTTCTAAAGTTTCCTTCAACAGCTTCTGCCTCAACCATGAGTTTCTTTTGGAGCCGGGTCTGGTAAGGATGCCTACCCGTGACGTTGGTGTCTTTTTTTTTTTTTTAAAAAAAAAGAAGAAATAAATGTTAGGCAGAAATAAAAAGAAGGGAAATGTTGTGGGAAACAATCACAGACTTTGGCGAGTATCCTTTGACCATTCCTTAGAACTTATCATTCAAAAGTACTAGGTATGGTAATCATAGAAATTAATATGGGATATTTGTGAAGACAGAAGAAATCTTTTATCCTGCGGCGGGAGCCTCTAGCTCAGACATCTTCTTCGGGCAATTACAGCCCTTATTTCTTAAGTTCAATCCCATGTCAATTTCCATAGATACTCAAAGGGTACATGACCAAAGGAGGACTATCTATTCACCCGAAGAATACTGTGTGTTTCAAAACGAGTCATTATTTCAATAACTCAGTAAATCTGCGGGTGGTAGATAATTCATTTTCTTGGATAAAAGGGGAAAGCAAAAATGACATAAGGTAAAGTAAAGTTTGCCCTTTTGTGGCCTAGGTTGGGTTTTGTTGAAAGTTTTCTCTAGGCCCTATGGTTTGTCTAAAAGTGGCTCTTCACACCAGGTGGCTCATTCTAGACTTCTAGAAGGTCACCAGAGCCAAGATCCTACCCATGACAGGGACGCAACAGTGGGGAACCACTAGGTGCGTATATCATGAGAGGTCAAACTCTGGTTGAGGTTCTCACGAACACCGGATAGGAAGTACATCCCATACGATTCCGTTACCAACCTCTCCTAACTTAAGTTTCATTTGGGGCCCGGGTATAGGGCGCCACTCATAAGTGTGTGCGAGTAATTTGTGAGTGTAGTGTGTGAAAGGGCATTCAATACTTTTTACCTTACTTCATTGTGCACAAAGAACAAACACAGAACAAATATACAAAGTCGTCTATCCTAGGGTTCAATAATTACAGGAAAGTAACATGGTCCTCTACCCTAGGGTTCAACAAGCATGCAAACATAGATAATGTAACAAATAACAAGATACAATTAAAACAAGAACAAACTTCCACAACAATTAATAGAAAATAAAACAAGGGGGAAGAAATCCAAGCTAACAAAGGCTATATAAAAGAACATGCGCTTTCAATCAAACTGGCCTGACTCTCTTAAGTGTCCCCAGTGGAGTCGCCATCTGTCACAACCTGGATCGCGATGGCGCGGCGAGAAAGAAAGAAGGGGTGGAATGAAACAGGGAGTCGCCACCAACGTTTTTATTCATAGGAAAAACATTGGGAAAAAACTAAGTTCAGTAAAGCACTGGTTAAAAGTTGAGATTCAAGTTCGGGAGTCGATTACGAGTAGGGAAGGTATTAGCACCCTACATCGCCTGTCAAAGACAGTACCAAGATTGAAAGCACAATATAAATAGCCTTAAATAAAACATGGTTTCTTCCCTTTTACTTTTATTTTGAAAATGATAGAATGGAGTAGAGAACTGTACAGACATAGAATGTTGAAGCGAGGTCAATGGGACGTTTCGTCCGAATTAAGCTTGACTTCGATATGAGACAGAGAGGGTGAGAGAATGCGAATAAGACGTCACGTCTAAATTAAACATCCTTGGGTAAAAAGGATAGGGATAGGAAAGAGATAAGCGGGACGTCTTGTCCTAAGTATCCTTTCCCTATGAATTGTAGCAAGGTTTGAACAAAAACTAGGGGGAAATCAACAAGACGTCACGTCTAAATTGATTTTCACGGAAACGACAAAAAGTAACATCACGAAAGAAACGCAAAAAGCAAGGAAATAAATCAGTAAAAGGAAATAAGAAAGATGGGCCCGACAGGAGTTAAAGTCCTGCTCCTACGTATTCTTGAATTATCAAGAAATCAGGGTTACGTAGTTCTGAGGAAAAATTTTGACTCGGAACATGATGATGGAAGTCATTGAGATGGGGAACTCATACAAGACGAAGTTCTTCGCACGTGTACGGATCCTAAGGAGATTGTGTAGACGGAAGTGTTCCCGTACGACACGGTTAAAAAATGGAAATTTTTAGGCTAGAAAATAAAACATATGCAAAACTTATTACTTATTATTTTTTTTTATTATTTTATTTTTTTATTTTTTTATATTATTTTATTAATAATAGCATACTTTATTAAAAATAACCTGGAAATAAAAAAAACTTGGGAATGACAAGAAACTTGCTGGAAGAAGAAATGAAACTACATAATAACAACTACAAAGAAAAGTAAAGAAAAGAAAAGAACATAATAATCTGGAAAAGAAACTAACCCGGAAATGGAAAAACTTGGAAATGAAAAGAAACTTGCCGGAAATGAAAAAAAACTTGCTGGAAGAAGAAATGCAACAGAGAAGAAGAAGAGGAGAAACGAATGGCTTCCCAAGACTTGATTGCCTTCAATGAAGAATCCCCCTTGAATGAATGCTCATGGTGCCTATTTATAGGAATGCAAAAGCAGCCATTGCCATAAAAAATTTGTAATGGAAGGTGCACTCTCCAATTAACAAGTCCATGGTGCTCCATTATCAACTTAAGTGCTCCATTATGATCTTTAGTGCCCCATTATGATGCTTTAGTGCTCCATTATGATCCTTAGTGCTCCATTATGATCTTTAGTGCCTTGCCCACCATCACAAACTTGATCGTGCATTTGAGGGCTGATGCGTGCCAAATTTGAAAACGAGTCCAACATGAAAGTTGTAGATCTCTCTCTTAGCTTTAATTTGATATATGGCACAAAAATTTTCATCAAGAAATGAGGGAGATATGACTCATCTACGAAAACTGCTCTAGACTCTGACAAAAATACCTTTGCATGTAAAATAAATTCAATGGGCAAAATGGGTAGAGAATTAGCTTTTGTGCCCTTCATGAAGTTTGTAGATCTTTCTCTTAGCTTTAATTTGATATATGGCACAAAACTTTTCATCAAGAAACGAGGGAGATATGGCCCATCTATGAAAACTGCTCCAGAGTGTGACGGAAATACATTTGCAAGCAAAATAAATTCACTGGGCAAAATGGGTGGAGAATTAGCTTTTGTGGCCTTCATGAAGTTTGTATATCTCTTTGATATGGAGCCATAGAAAAAAGAATGGGGTCATTTCAGTATCATATGAGGGAGATATGAATTTTTTCTTAAAGATGTGCAGAGCAGTCATGAAACTGGAGCAAGTCCAGGAAGATTATTAAAACTGTACCAATTGGTAAGGATTCAGCCTTCAAGGTCTTCACAAAAGTCGTAGACAATTTTGTTACGAAAATTTAGAGACCGGGTTTGCGTAAATCAAAGATCGTATGAAGGAGTTATGAATTTTCAAATGAACCATGCGCATAAAAGAGTGCTCAAAGGATGGAACTGTACCAATTGGCCGGACAAAAAGAGGTGTTCACAGACACCGATGAAGCAAATAAAATCATGAGGGATGTTCACGAGGGATGTTTTGGAATTCACACTAACGGGCACGCCATGTCAAGAAAGATCTTGAGGGCTGGTTACTACTGGATGACCATGGAGACAGACTGTTTTGCCTATGTTCGCAAGTGTCACAAATGTCAGATATACGCAGACCATATTCACGCTTCCCCATCTTCTCTGAATGTCTTGTCAGCACCATGGCCCTTTTCGATGTGGGGTATGGATGTCATTGGGCCCATCGAGCCGAAAGCCTCAAATGGTCATCATTTCATTTTGGTCGCTATCGACTATTTCACAAAGTGGGTAGAAGCTGCTTCATACGCCAATGTGACAAGGAATGTTGTGGTTAAATTCGTCAAGCGTGAACTGATATGCCGATACGGTCTGCCGAGTCAGATCATCACTGATAATGGTACGAATTTGAACAACAAAATGATGAAGGAACTTTGTGAAACCTTCAAAATCCACCATCATAATTCCTCCTCGTATCGCCCTAAAATGAATGGGGCAGTCGAGGCAGCCAATAAAAACATCAAGAAGATTGTACAGAAAATGGTTGTAACTTACAGAGATTGGAGTGAGATGCTCCCCTTTGCTTTACATGGGTATCGTACCTCAGTCCGAACCTCAACTGGGGCGACCCCATTCTCCTTGGTTTATGGTATGGAGGCAGTCCTGCCTTTTGAAGTAGAGATCCCTTCTCTTCGAGTGATAATGGAGGCGGAATTAAAAGAAGCTGAGTGGGTCCAAACTCGACATGACCAGTTAAATCTGATTGATGGGAAGAGATTGACTGCCCTTTGTCATGGTCAGTTGTATCAGAGGCGTATGAAACGAGCATTTGAAAAGAGGGTACGGCCTCGACAGTTCCAAGAAAGAGACCTAGTCCTCAAGAAAATCTTGCCAATCCAAAAGGACATCCGAGGGAAATGGACGCCTAATTACGAAGGACCATACGTCGTGAAGAAGGCTTTCTCTGGAGGAGCTCTAATTCTCACCAACATGGATGGAGAGGATCTGCCAATGCCTGTAAACGCTGACGTGGTGAAGAAATATTTTGCCTAAAAAAAAAGAAAAGAAAAAAGAAAAGAAAAAGAAAAAAAAAGAAGAAAGAAAATGCTCGCTAGGCTGAAAACCCAAAGGGCAGCCTAGGCAAAAATTAGAGCTACTTGATGAGTCGAAAACCCAGAAGGGCGGCTCGGGCAGAATAAGAACCACGAGTTCAGGCGTAATGACATAAACTCTTCAAAGAAGGAAAACTGATCAGGCACGCGAGTCTTTGTCAAATCATTTCCCAGAAGCAAAGTCAGAGGATGGTCTCGAAGTCGTGAGAAAGGATCCGAATTCTCATCGCTCGTAGGGAATCACTAGAGGGTTCAAAAGACCTTCTTTCTCCCCCACCTTTTGAATTATTTATACATATGTTTGTGTTACCGTTACCTTCATTACCAATGTACATACCTTATGTTCAAGAATAAATAAATTTTGCCTTTCCTTCCCCTGAGTCTACAGCTGAATCTTATAAACGAACAAGTTTTTCTTAAAAGAAAATTTTTTGAAATGAAAAGTGATGAAATGAAAAGTCATGGTGAAACGAAATGTATCCTGGCGTCAGACCCGGCCCGTGAGAAAGCATAACCAATTCTGCTAATTATGTTCCTGGAAGACAGAATTGTCTCTATCTCATCCATGAGTTATCTTGAAAGCCTATCTCTTAGGAAAGGTCACTCGAAATGCTAATTCTTTTGTTACTCGTGCTTCTAACCATCTGTTTTGAAGGGTGATGGAACTACGTCACACTGAAATGAAGAACCTGACACCAAAAAAAATCCGGACCAAAAGTCTTCCCCAAGAGAAATCAGTAGATTGGCATCCCCAGTGAAACCACAATCGCCAAAGCTGGCACTTCCCAAGTTCTCTTTCCTAGTGGAACCCTAATCGTCAAAACTGGCACTTCCCCAAGTTTCTTCCCCGATGGAACTACACTTCTCAAACAAATCAAACTGGGGTATCTCCCCCTGGTCCATTCTCTTACAGTCAAGAGACAGTTCCTCCAAGATTCCTCCAAACCATCCTAAACTGGGGCATCTCCCCTGGTCTATTCTCTCTCCGCCAAGGGGCAATCCCCCACTTTTACTTTTCTGCAAACCAAGGGCCACACCCCATATTCACTTTCCTGTCAGTCAAGGGGCAATTCCCCACCTTTTACTTTTCTACAAACCAAGGGCCACACCCCACATTCATTTTCCTGTCAGTCAAGGGGCAATCCCCCACTTTTACTTTTCTGCAAACCAAGGGCCACACCCCATATTCACTTTCCTGTCAGTCAAGGGGCATATCCCCACCTTTTACTTTTCTGCAAACCAAGGGCCACACCCCACATTCATTTTCCTGTCAGTCAAGGGGCAATCCCCCACTTTTACTTTTCTGCAAACCAAGGGCCACACCCCACATTCACTTTCCTGTCAGTCAAGGGGCAATTCCCCACCTTTTACTTTTTTGCAAACCAAGGGCCACACCCCACATTCATTTTCCTGTCAGTCAAGGGGTAATTCCCCACCTTTACCTTTCTGCAAACCAAGGGCCACACCCCACATTTTCCTGTCAGTCAAGGGGCAATCCCGCACTTTTACTTTTCTGCAAATCGAGGGCCACACCCCACATTCACTTTCCAGTCAGTCAAGGGGCAATTCCCCACTTTTACTTTTCTGCAAACCAAGGGCCACACCCAACATTCATTTTCCTGTCAGTCCAGGGACAATTCCCCACCTTTACCTTTCTGCAAACCAAGGGCCACACCCCACATTTATTTCCTGTCAACTTTTACCTTTCTGCAAACCAAGGGCCACACCCCACATTTGTTTTCCTGACAGTCAAGGGGCAATTACCCACCTTTACCCTTCTGTAAGACAAGGGCCACATCCCGCTTTTTATTTCCCAGTCCTTCAAGAGGCAATCCCCCAGTTTTTACTCTTCTACAAATCAAGGGCCACACCCCATATTCTATCTTCAGCCAAGGGGCAATTCCCCACTCTCACCTTCCTATCACCCAAGGGACAGTACACCGTTTTTTTTGGAAAACAATTCTCTTGATTCTTCAAAAAAAAAAAGTGTTGGTCCGATATGGGCACTAGGTAGAAGGGGTTCACTCTATTCCAGGACAAGTGGTGATCCGAAGGACGGTGTCATGACCCTCAAGGTCAAATGAAGTAGACCCTGTCAAGTTGCAAGAGACGGCGTCCCAATGGTTACACCGGTTACTACTTTGGGGTGTAACAAACGGTATCATGAAACCTACCTCGGATAGAATTGGGTTCAGGGTTGAAGTTGCTAAGGCCGATGTCATGCCGATTACACCGGAGGTTCAAAAGTTAATCGAAGTTGTGGACGGGGTGGCCATGATACACTAATCCGAGGTTCTATGCTTCGCAAAGGACGATGTTCGAATTAAACTAAAAAAACAAAGTCCTAATTCTAAATTGATGATCAGACGGTGTCACTTCAAGTTGTTACCTTATACCGGTCACAAGAGAGGTATACTTGGAAACATTTTGAAAAAAGAGAAGACAAGCAGATGTGTGAAAATTGCATTGTATTAATAGGGGGCACTGAGGCCATTACAAAAGTTAAAACTCCGGAGCCCATCCCGAAACAAGGCTAAGAAAAAAAGAAAAACCCTAAGAGTTGGATGCTGGAGAGTCCGGTCTAGCAGAGGCTGTCCTCTCGGATCCCTCCGACACCGTCCTCAGCTCCATGCTTTGGCCTTCGAGGAGAGGCATCAGCTCATAAGGAATATCCTCAGGTTCCGAAGCCTGACACCGGTCCATAGCATATAAGTGGCCACCATGAAATTCATAGTAGACACCTATACCGTTCAGGTTAAGTTGTACAGCAGAATTCCGGTGTACAACCTGACGAACAGCGGAACTGAAAGCGACATCGGCCAATACGGAAAATTCAGCCAGCTGCTCCTCTGTTTCCATCCGCTCCTTCGCCTGCTCCTCCTACACATCGGCAAGCTTCTTGGCTAGCTCCTTGTTTTTCTTGTCCACCTCGGCCTTCGCAGCCTTAGCTTCATCTAGTTCGGTCCGGAGAGCCTGGAGAGCGTCCTCTGAAGCTTTAGCCTTAGCTTCAGCAGCATCTGCCCTCTTGGCAGCCGATGTGTAAGCAGCAGTGAGTTCGGACAGGTCTTCTTTGTTCTTGGCCAGCTCCTGCTCCTTCTGGGTCAAAGCGGTCTGAGCCTCAACTCTCAAAGCCTCAGCTTTTTTCATCCGATCTAGGCATTCCTTAGCCTCAACACCGGAATAGTAGGAGTGGCCCAAAGAGCTGAGGACCCCGGCAGCCTCAACCAAATTAAAAATAGCTGCTTCGGCAGCAGATTGAGCCTCAGGAGCAGGAAGATCGGTTTTGAGCTTGAAGGGGATGTTGAACCGAGCCGGTGTCCCTCCAACATACTCCAAAAAATCCGAAAGACGAGAGTTGATGACGATGTCTTCTGGTTGAGACCGATCCGGAGAAGTATTTACAGGACCGGTCTGCTCCTCCCGTGGTGCCTCTACCTCGGTCACAACCCTTGAAGCCTTGTGCTTTTTCTGCTTGGAGGTTGCGCTGGGGTTGGACTTCCTTTTAACTGGGACCCTTTCAGCTGGCCCCAGAGTCATAGCCCCAACATTATCAGCCGGGATGCTCACCATTTTGGCCGGTGTGCGACGAGGAGTCACCCTATTCTCCTGTGCAGCAGCAGCAGCATTCCGGGCTCCGGCAGCCTCCCTCAGTTTCCTAAGGATGTCTATCCGAGCCATCTCGCCTGAAAAAAAAAATGGGGACGATGTTAGAACCGGTATGAATATATCAAAAATAAATATGATGATATAAAAAGGGAGGAAAGTTAAACAATATCTACCAAGGTAAGCATCCTGGCCCGACTCCGTCCCCAGAAGCCTCTTGCAGGAGAACCTAGCAATGACGGAATAACCCTTCAGAGCGTCCAGGACTTTCTTGGACTCAGTTGACAAAGTACTCTCACTGACGATGTAGGCGTTGCTTGTCAGGAGAAAGTGCTCATGAGTCCAACCGGTGTAGAACTTTCTGGAAAAATCAGAATTCTCCCAGAACACCGGCCTACCAGCATTGACCTCGACTTTGACGTAGGAGTGTTTGAAACTGACCCCATCCGTCTTGGCCAATTCGGTGTAACTTTCGAAGTTAACCACCTTTGAGTCGCAGCGGAGATTGATGAAGCCTAGACCCCCTCCAGAGTTACCCCGGCGCATCACCCTGCAGTAAGTGAAAAAGAGGGCCACTGTGGGGACGAAGTGGAAGTACTCCCCAAGTACTTCCAAAGCCCTTACCAAGCCCCAACCATTGGGATGAAGTTGGCTGGGAGAGCAGTCCAAAAACCGGAGTACCCCCATCTCAAACTCCGTCAATGGGAAGCGGACGCCTATCTTGGAGAAGACCATCTCATACATGAAGAGATTCCTTGACCCTGGTTGATGGCAGATCCTATCCGAGGTTAGGGGGCAGAAGACGGTGAAGTCGTTTTCGTATTCCACACCGGTGTGAACAACAACGTCTTCAATGGTGACATCGGCAGCGTCTTCGGCATACCAGGAAACGATGGTCTTTGGGTCTTCATGAACCCAGAAGTATGGATCCTGGCCTTCTCAGCTAGCCAGTTGATCCGGTGTGCCAGGACGTTTGTCTCAACAGGATCGGTGATCACAGCGACGCCGGTAGAGGAGTTTTCAGAAGCCATTCAGACGGTGTGACGAAGGAAGGGAACACAGTTGTAAAAAGCCATATCGTCAGTAAGATAGAGATCGGCACTGCTCCCCCCTCACTAGCAGTGCCAAAGTTAAAAGATGAGTCTGACGATGTGTCAAACCCCTCTGTTTCCCACAAAGGCAATGTGGAGAAACGGTGTCCCAATGAGACGAACCGATGTGAAGCCCCTGAGGTTGCCTCACTTTGGTGACTCAGACCTTGGCTCGAAACTCCACCCGGCTGACGCCGGGATGTAATTGAAGGAGGACCTGATAGGACCTCAATAGAGTCACTACTCGAACCGGTGTCCCCCATGACTTATCTACGAATTAAAATGAAGGAGATGATGGCTACCTGCTGAGGTGATGCGTGCAGTTCTCTTAGTACGGGCCAGGTTGTAACACCGGAGAAGACTTGTAATACCGGACAATAACTTTAAACACCGGAGGATTTGGACGTCGGAGAGGCAACACTTCAATATCAAGAAAGGAGTGAAAATGATGGATCCCCGAAGTTGCTTTTATAGAGGGGAGGCGAGGATCCAGAACCTTCCGCATTCCAGCCCAAGGCCCATTAAAAGGGGCCGACTTTTGGTATTCCGGCCCAAAGGCGCGAATTTTAAATTTTGAAAAGAGCCTATTAGCTGATGACACGTGGGATGTTCCAGTCACCTCCTGACGTGGACCACGTGTAGGACACGTCGGTTGTTTAATTGGCCACGTCATTAAGTCCCACACCGGATCTGGGTCCTACTCAGCCCCTACATCGGTGTTCATATCTTTACTCCCTTTTCACCTCGGAAATGTGCATTTCTCGTGAAAAAAGAGTAAAGAGGGGCATCTGTGAACACCTCTTTCGGTCCGGCCTAAATTGAAACAACACCGGACCAAGGTCCTAAAAGTGGTAACACCGAACCACCGATGTCGTACACCTGGCAACGAAGTAACAAGTCAGTCCGGCCCAAGTAAAAATCAAGGGATCTCAGATCGAAACATGCACACCAGACTGGCAGTAGATCCGGACTAGGAGGAAGAACACCGCCCCTGTGATACTACCTTGAAAAGGCTCAACCGGTGTGAAGACACAGGTCCAGGTTCTTAAGAGGCCACATCGGATCAGTGGGGACTCCGTCCCAACCGGTGTTTTGCTGACCGATGTTACAAACTTGACAACAGAAAGACGAGGTCGGAAGTTTATGCGTGATGACCTGGAATCGCACTCCCTAAAAATGGCAGACAGGGAGGCGGGAGTGGACAATTAAAAAATACCCCACTAAAACCCTGCTCCCCACGAACGGATAGTGGCCAGGGTTGCACACCACTACACGTATGGGTGAGTGGGAATTCTGGTTGTCCCAAACCCTCAGCCCATGACCTCAAAGCCCTATAAATGCCCCAACCAAGGAAGCTCAAGGGGATGGTTTTTTTGGACTCCCTCTCTTTGCAAGAAGACTCTCTTCAAATTCTCTCCGATTCCTCGAGATCCTCAACTGACCTCCCCACTTGAAACTAGTGACCTGCCTTAGTCACCACAAAAGACCCCTTAGCTTTAAAAAGCTTGAAGTTTTTCCAATACTCAAAGCCACTGCTCCTTCACCGTCCCTACCCCGAACGCACACCGTCCTCGCACAGAACCCACACCGTCCCAATTCCCACACCACATTACCTTGTCAGTCTTCATTACTTCTCAACAGCATCCAGTCATTTACTTACTTCGGATCAACCTCCAACAACACCGGTCGCATCTTTAATTTTCAGGATTTGAGCCCAATACCGGTCCATTGCTTCTGTCAGCGTGTAAGTCCAGAACCGGTTTGACACCGTCGCTGCACTTGACTCCCACATCGGTCCCGAGCCCACCACACTGGTTCCATTCTGTTCCTTGTTTCTCTTGTTGTCAGTCATTTATTTTCCTGTCAGTTTGCTGTTTATTTGTTATGTTTGTCTGTGTGGCATAGTTTAAACTGTTAATATTTTTGCCCCTTTTCCCTTAAGAAATACATATAATAATAAATAATAAGTAATAAACGTTGCACATGTTATATTTTCTAGTTTAAAAATCTCTTTTTTAAACGGTGTCGTACGGGAGCACTCCCGTCTACACAACCTCTTTAGGATTCGTACACGTGCGAAGAACTTCACCTTGTACGAGTTCCCCACCTCAATGACATCCATCATCATCTCCCAAGTCTTTTCCTAAAAGAACAACACTCAGAACTACGTAACCCTGATTTCTTGATAATTCAAGAATACGTAGAAGCAGGACCTCAATTCCTATCGGGCCCATCTTTCTTATTTCTTTTTATTAATTTATTTCCTCACTTTCATGTTTCTTTCATAAATGTTCTTTTCTTGGTCAATTCCGTGAAAATCAATTTAGACGCGACGTCTTGTTGATTTCCCCCTAGTTTTTTGCTCAAGCCTCGCCATAATTCATAGGGAAGAGATACTTAGGACGAGACGTCCCGTTTATTTCTTTCCTATCCCTGTTTTTTTATTCGAGGACGTCTAATTTAGGCGTGACGCCTTATTAGCGTTCTCTTCCTCTCTTCTGTCTCATATCGAAGTCGAGTTTAATTCGGATAAAACGTCCCATTGACCTCGCTTCGACATTCTATGTTTCAACAGTTCTCTCACTCCATTCTGTCGTTTTTTTTAAATAAAAAAAAGATACAACAATAAAAGGGAAGAAATAAACCATTTTTTTATAAGGCTATTTATGTTGCGCATTTTCAATCTTGGTACTATTTTTGGACAGGCGATGTAGGGTGCTAATACCTTCCCTACTCGTAACCGACTCCTGAACTTGAATCTCAATTTTTAACCAGTGCTTTATTGAACTTAGTTTTTTCCAATGTTTTTCCTATGGATAAAAACGTTGGTGGCGACTCCTTGTTTCATTCCACACGTTCTCTCCTTCTCGCCGCGCTGTCGCGATCCAGGTTGCGACATTGAGTATTCTAAAAAAATAAAAATAAAAAATCTAATATATATATATAAATAAATAAATAATAAACAACATAATAATAATAGTAGTAATATAAATAATAAAGTAATAATTAAAGCTGAACACATTTACGCGTTTCTTGAAAATTGAATTCAACAATATAAAAGAGAAACCCTTTCAGCTTCCAACCCTCAGTACCTATGCTGAACTTGGGCTGAAGACGAAAAGACACTTTCTGGTTTCTAAGAAAGGTATCACCTTTCCACTTCTTTCACTGATTTCGTGCATTTGTAAGTTCATGTTTATTATCTTCTTGTTCATTGTTATTGTTTTCCGCTATTCACAAGCCATGCGTCTTATAGTTTTTGGTTGCTGTTTGATTGTTGTTCTTATTTTTTTGTTTACTTAGGTTGGTTATCATCATTATTTTAACATTAATCATGAAAAGAAGATCACAAAGACTTCTGAAGAAACCTAGACCAAATTTTGCAGAAGGAAGTGTGCGAAGGAAACAAATAGACAACGAAAGAGAAGTGGCAACCATCACTATATCTGATTCGTCTGTACATGTACCTAGTCGAAGTCAGGAGCAAAGGGATGTATCTCCTCTGGTTCAAAGGAATGTATCTCATGCGAGTGAGGAAAATGAATCACCAGAGGTTGAAAGTGTTAAGGCTGTTGAAAACTGTGCTATGAAGTTTAAAGCCACAGAACCAGAACGTCCCAAGCAATCTGTAGGAGCTGGTTCTTCTTCTTCTTCTTCTGACATTCTTTTGGTGTTACAGGAATTACAGGTTGTGAAGAAGATGCAACTTGAAATTTATGATCGGATTTTGAACCACGATCAGATGCTCAGGAAGATTTCCACGAAACTGAGGGTTGAACATTCAGCAGAAATGGGAGTCCCACTAGATAGAAATGCGTGGTTAGCTTCCATTGGATTCACGATTCCCTCCCAGCAGGACAAAGACGGTGAAGATCAGAATGTTTAAGCAGTTGTTCCACGTTTTTATGATGTTTCCTATGTAATTAATTTAATGTTATTGTAACTGCTTTCTGAACAGTAAACTGGTTTCTATTTTTATTATGTAATGAAAATTTTATTTTCTATTAATTTGTTGTGTTATTCGTTTTTTTTTCATATGTATTGGTAAAATCCATGAGTCCCAATCCGATTACGCGTTTTCCATCCACAACCACTCAGGTAAAAAGGGAAGTCTCTTTCCAACTTATTCTTTAATTAATATTCTTAATTATAAGTTGCAAAAGTATGCTTATTGTTTCTTTCACTCCGTCTTCATAATTTAAAAGTTGCTGATTCGTTAAGCTGTAGTCGGATAAATTAATTGATCAGTTTTTGCTTAACTCATGATCTCTACCCATAACTATTCTTCATCATTAATTAAATGTTTACTCGGCGTGCTAGTTAGCAATCTAAATGTATGATCTTACATTAAGTTTGGGGACATGACTGGCTGATTGACTATTATATTCGTAGCTTTTGAGCCTGTGTATCCTTTTCCGAGTGAACTTGCATGCTAGTTAGTGAGACAGAATTTGCCTCAGTTCTTGCTAATTGTCGTATGTCAACCAATCGGAAATGATGAAGGCCTTCTTTGATTATTCAGCCAGGGCCAAAAATTAGCCATCCTAATTTTATTAATCATCCTTTGACCCAATAATTATGTTTGAGCCTGAGACCTTTTCATTCGTTTTATACACCTAACGTTACAAGCCTAATTATCCAAGTAAAACTAGACTAGAGTACCCTCGATGTTCCACTGGTGTATTGCTAGGTTTTTGCTTATTGCTAGGGACTAGCAATTTCTAAGTTTGGGGATGAAGAGTGTGTCTAACAGTAATTAAGGACACACTTTGACCTTGATTATGGATAAAAATCTTGAGAAATGAAAGAAAGGCAAAGCCGAGAGAAAAATGAACAAAAGTCAGAAAAGAAAAAGAGGTGCAAAGCACCACAAGAAAAAAGATGGAAAGAAAAAAAAAAGTCAAGAAAAAAGGAGAAGTCCCAAGGACTGAAAGAAAAAGAAGAAGGTGCAAAGCACCGAAAGTATTAAATAGGCATTCAATCGGAAAATAATGGAACTTGCTAAGAAGAGGCAGTTAAGTTAAAAATTGAGTCAAGGCATCAGTGGAAACATCTTGTAACCTATCTATGACTCAGAAAAACAATAATTGAGCCTGTAACCCAGCCCCACTATAAGCTTAAAAAGCCCTTACTGATCTGATTATGTTGGCATATGGCATAACGTGTAGAACTGTTGCAAGCCTATGTTTATCTGACAAGTATGCAGGTGATGAGTGCATTTTATTTACCTCATACACCGAGAGAAGAGTTAAACACCGACCAGTGAGGAAAGCATCAGCAGCTTGTCTCCCAAAGGAGGTGTAAGTTTTTTTTATACTTTTAGAAATTGCGAAAAGAAAGCATGATCGGTATTCAATAATTATAGTATGAATTAAGTTAAGGAAAGGTTGATTGTGTTGATCAAAGGCTGTTAGTTAATAAGTCTGAATATTTGCTTGAGGACAAGCAAAGTTTTAAGTTTGGGGATGTGATAAGTCTTGAAAAGACTTAATTATTCCACTGTTTAGTTAACATAATTTACTAAGTATTGTCTAGTTTTGATATTATTATTTAATAATTTGTTAATAATTCATGTTTTAGTTAATTATTTCAAAATTATGCTATTTATGTAAGAAACCGATTGAAAATATTAATTAGATAAGGAATTTTGAAGTATTTACAAATTTACTAAGCAACCAGTGTATAAATGCTAGGCAATTAGCTGTCTAATGGTGCAGGAACAGGGCGTACTTGAGAAAAGAAGACAAATCCGAGTGAAAATTACAAAAGCCGAGCGAGATTTGGAAAATCCGAGTGAGACTTCTCAATTCCGACTGAAAAGAGTCCAAAGACCGACTGAGTGGGACTTCAAAGACACTGACTCGAAAAGAGAACAAGGACTCGGAATATTGCATGAAGAACCCGAGCGCCAACTACAGAATACCGATTGAATAATAAATTCGCTCAAGCGAGAGTTAAATTCGCTCAAGCGAAGGTCCAAGTTCGCTTAAGAAAAGCAAGACTACGCTCAAGCGTGACCCCAAAACATCACCTTTCACCCAAGCTACGCCATAACGCTTAAGCGACCAAGCAACACTATAGTACAATTCCCGAACTCGCCCAAGCGAGAGTTTAATCCGCTCAAGCGAAAACTCAGCAGCTGAAGCATAAAGGCAGTAATTTAAACACTGTTCCTTCCCTCCAACAACACACTTGGTGCAGTACTGTTCCGCTTCCAGTGCCTTCCTCTCTACTACTACAACCATAAGTAACTTAAGAAGTGAGCTGTCAATTAGCTGGTGCTGAGTTGTACATTAGCTAATGATGAACTGGAATCTGCTACGAGCTGAGCTGTGATTAGTTAATTATTCTGTAATTATTCAATTAGTGAGTTTAGTTTATGAACTGTTCTTTACAGGGGGTGTAGAAGTGTGCTTGTAGAACAACTCAAAATATACATATAAGTGTGTTTTGATACAAAGCAATATATGTATAAATGTAAATACAAAGAGTCTTCGTATGTTGAGGCGGAGTGTAATGTACTGCGAGGCGGTGTCACAGTCCGCCTGACGGGATCTACGTTGCCTTGACCCGATTGGGGGTGGTACCTGCAATCGTTCTCCGACGCTCAAGTCAGTATTTCAGAATACTTAGAGACTTAGAAAGACAATCAGAGAGAACTATGCAAGTAAGAGAGTGTAAGGTTCAGAGAATGGGAAAAGATCCCTTATACCTTTTCAAGAGAGGTTTATATACCTGTCACGGGTGCTGCATTATTGGTAGGACCCGCTCCTTGTCTTCAGGCATAATGCTGAAAGGGTAGTGGGTCCCTGCGCCGTTTACTAGCACCATTATTGTAGTAGGTATCGCAACTTGTCTGGAAAGCGTTAGTGCTTTAATATTTTATTGTTATTTCCCTTTATGCGTGACAGCGTGATTCCCATTATTAACCTCTCAAGACAGAGTCAATCTCGTGCCGGGGTTGTGAGTATGGGCTCGCTACGCAGTGTGGGAAATTCAGTATTCCGCCTGAATTGAGCCTATGGCTTGGCGGAGTAACAACTTTGGCGAGGTTACATTCCTTGACGGAGTAACATGCCTGGGCGGAGTTACATTCCTTGGCGGGGTAACGTGCCTGGGCGGAGTTATGAACCTTGGCGGCGTTACTTGCCCTGGCGGTATGCACTCCGTATAGTATTTGTAGTGTATTTGAAGAGTACTTCTCTTTATTCAAAATGCTGATCTGGCAAGGCATTGAAGCCATGCTCTTGGGGGCCGGTGTTAGGACCGGATCATATGCCCCCTAGCTTGTTATAGTGACTGGTGGAGTCACTTTAATAAGCTACAACACTTAAGTTTAGCTTTTGTAGGCATGGGTTTAGGCGATACTTGCTAGTCCGGGTTTTGTGGACAAGTGCTTTCGTGCATTTATTAGCTGTCATCACTTGACACGCCTGTCATTAATGCGCCTCGAAACCACGTTTTTTGTTCTTCAGTCTCCTGTTGCCACGTATGCCCTCGTAACGGTTGCCATTCTAATGATGGGACATAAATGCGCGTGATGGTAATTGAGAACCGTTTTCGAGGTTATTACCGTGGGCCTTGGATTTTGAAAACGTGGCCCATGAAATATCTGCCCTTAGATATATCAATTGGTTTCAGTAAAAAAGGAACCGTCAGTGTGGTAAATCCAACGGTTGTAAACGCATAAGTTTTTTAGAACCGTTGATAAGATTCATCTAATCGGCTGCAAACACATCTTCGAAATTTCTGAGGATTCGCTTATTTTCCCCCCAAGCCATGCCTATAAATAGGTAAACTCTCAGAAGGGGAATGTTTTGCTTCATCTCTCTGTTCGTATTTGTTTGCTGAAAGTGTTTTTGCTACTCTTTTGCAAGTTCACTGGTGTTTGGAGTTCTTCTATCTTTCAGAAGCTTAAGGTACTTGCTTCTTCTTCTTCTTTGCTTCTTCATTTCCTTTGGGTTAGCTTTGTTTCCCCTTATTGTTTGTTTGTAAAAAGGAAAATGAGAGGAAAGAGGGCAGGGTCACGTTCTAGGGTTTCTGTTCGTCCCATGTTTTCTGACATTGAGAGTGGAGATGATGCTTTTTATACTGGGAGGGACTCGACGTTTTATAGCAGCGTGGAGTACTTTAGTAATGTTGTACATTCATTTGTGTCAGGAGGTGTTTCCCATACACAAGTGCTGACTATGGCCGAGTGCAGAAATGTTGTATTGCATGGGTTGGATTGGGAGAAAACACTCGAGAATGACCCTTACTGTTGGGTTGAGGAAGATGTCAAGGATGCTTCCTCTCGACATGCGACGACAAGCGGAGGGGTAGTGGAGTTGTCTGTTCCGGTATGGAAAGACGAGAAGTATGAGTATAGGTTCATCGTCCGTTCACCCAAGACGTATGAACGGGTCTGCCATCGTCCTCAGGATAATCGTACCATATATATGTACGATATTCTATTCACCCAGTTAGGGGTGCGCTTCCCATTGAATAAATTCCAGATGGGTGTTCTTAGGTTCTTGGATTGTGCCCCTTCCCAGCTGCATCCGAACGGTTGGGGAATAGTTCGCAGCTTTGAGGTGATGGCTGAACATCTGGGGTTTACGCCTACAGTGGCGTTGTTTTTCTCCTTCTGCCGCATTATGAGGAGAGTAAATACGAAAACCGGCGGCATGGGTTTTGTGACTCTCCGGGCGGAGCCAAAGATTTTAAACTTTAAGGCGTTTGCTGACTCCGCCAAGGAAGGCGGACTTCACTTCAGGATGAGTTTTGTGAAGGTATCCGTCAGGAAGGGCAAAGCTGTTTTTTGGCGGAATAAGGAGGGTGTTGACAAATTCCCAGTGGCATGGACGCATGAGCACTTTCTCTTAACCAAACAAGCATATGAAGTTGAGGAGGGTGCTCTATCGGCGGCGTCTGTGGAAGTACTCCGGATGTTGAAAGAGTACAACTCCGTCCACAAGCTGATTCTTTGCCGAAGGCTGCTTGGGCGGGATGCTCAAGGATACTTGAGTAATATTATGAACAATTGCAATGTGATTGAGTATTTCCTCTATCTTGCATTTTCTAACTGAATCCTTATTTTGTTATTTTGCAGGAGAAATCGCGGAGTTCCCTGGGATGGACCGTATTAAGCAGATGCAAATGAGCCGCAGGGAAAGGAACGCGGAGAATAATGTGCAGCCCAGGAGGAGTTTGACTGCGGCTCTCACAAAGACCCTTCCCTTCCCTGCCTCCACCAACATAGTAAATTTTGAAGGTGGTGCAGGATCTTCAGCAGCTACTGTTGAAAGGCGTTCTAAAAAACGCCAAGAACCAGAAGCTGCTGAAGAAGAAGAAGAGGAAATAGACCTCCAGCCTTTGCAAAGAAGGAGGACCAAGGGCAAGAAGAGGGCTGAGGCGGGGACGTCAATTGATGCCGCCATTGATTTGGAGGAGACTCCGGAAGTACCTGTTGTGGGTACTTCTGCTGATATGGGCGGAGCTGAAGGCATTCTCGAAGAAGATGTCGAGGGGGAACAAGCGGAGGGATTTCGAGCTGCTTCTGACCAGGATATGGGGGACGAGGCAGGGAGAGTTCAAGCTTCCCCAGTCCGCCCGCCTGAGGATCCCGCTTTGAGCTTGACCACCCGAAGGACAGCCGTTTTTCCAATTGATGTACCTGGGGAATCATCCAGGCGGTTGGTCTCTTTGCCTGAGGCGGGGTCTCGCTTGAATCCCTTTCTGTACTTCACGAATATAGGATCCCGCCAAGCAGAGAGGCGTGATCCAGAATACATCCTCCGCCCCGACATCGACTTTGACGAGATTCCGGAGGGAGCAGCAGCGGCGAGGTGGCACCTTGCAGAGATAGATGGTTTCCTGGCCTCTGTCCCTCGGATAGCTGACGTTGCTGCCGAGGCCAACATGTTCCAGGCGTCTTACCACGAGTCTGTGGAAAAGATTCGTAGCTTGGAACATGACAATGAGCAGCTGTCGGAGGTGATCAAGGCGAAGGATAAACATCTTGACACCGCCGATGCTAACACCAAGAAGTTGGAGGAGGAGCTGGCTCGGGTGAGAGCTGATAACGCTTTGCTGGAGAAGCAGGTCTCCGGCTTAAAAGAGCAAAACAAAAAACTGGGCGAGGAGGTGAATGGCCTGACCCAGGTGAGGGCTGACAATAATCTGCTAAAACAACAGATCTCAGACTTAATTCAACAGAAACAAAAATTGGGCGAGGATGCAAGTGAGCTCCAGCAGAGGTTGATTTTTCTTGAACTTGATAAGGCCACTGCTGAAGATACCTGGGTTGCGGAGTTAGACCAAGCAGCTACTGCGTATACTAACCTTGAAAAACAGGTTGAAGTGTTGCAAGCTGAAAAAGCTACCTCTGAGGCCGTCAATGAAAAGCTTGACAAGGATTTACAATCCACGCTGGATGCGGCTGAGGCAGCGATTGATGATGCTTTCAGCATGGCTGTTCGTCAACTCCGTTACCGCAATCCAGGTGTTGCTCTAACCACCACAGGCATTCATCCTTATTATGAATTCATCAATGGAGAATTGATGGTGCCTGTTCAAGGGGGTCATGCTCCTGCGCCCAATGACGAATATGTTTTGGCGGACTTGCCTCCCTCTCAAAGTTTAAGCAAACCTGGTGAAGGTCAAACCACCTCTGTCCAACAAGAAGGGACGCCGTCCAACCCTTAAAGACCAGCTCCTGAAACCTTTCGCCAGCCTTTATTTTTTGAATTTTGTTAATATTGCCTTGTTCCAGGATAGGCTCTGGACTTTTATTAATCCTTGACAATATTAATAAAGTATATTTCCTGCAAATGTATACTTGTTCATAGATGTAGTGTTTAAGTCCGTCGTATTTATGCCTTGTATAATGATATTGAGAAGGCGGAATATTTATCTGAGGACTTAATGAAATATGACTAAGTATAATGAGGCGGGGTAACCCCCTTTATAATTCTGGTGAAGTAAAATTCAGTGAAGAGGCGAAGTAGCCTCTTAGGAATTTCAGTGAAATGAATTCAGTAATGGGGCGGAGTAGCCTTTTTAAGAATTTAACTGAAATAGCTTCAATAATGAAGCGTAGTAACCTCTTGGGAATTTCGTTGAAATGATTTTGATAGTGAGGTGTAGTAGCCTCTTAGGAATTTTCAAGGAATAGATTCCGTAAGAAGGCGGAGTGGCCTCTTAGGAATTTCAATGAAATGGATTCCGTAAGAAGGCGGTGTGGCCTCTTAGGAATTTAAATGAAATGGATTCCGTAAGAAGGCGGCGTGGCGTCTTAGGAATTTCCATGAATAGATTCCGTAAGAAGGCGGAGTAGCCCCTTAGGATTTTCAATGAAATAGTATTCCGTAAGGAGGCGGAGTAGCCCCTTAAGAATTTTAATGAAATTGTATTCCGTAAGGAGGCGGAATTGCCCCTTAGGAATTTCAATGAAATGGATTCCGTAAGAAGGCGGCGTGGCGTCTTAGGAATTTCCATGAATAGATTCCGTAAGAAGGCGGAGTAGCCCCTTAGGAATTTCAATGAAATAGTATTCCGTAAGGAGGCGGAGTAGCCCCTTAAGAATTTTAATGAAATTGTATTCCGTAAGGAGGCGGAGTTGCCCCTTAGGAATTTCAATGAAATGGATTCCGTAAGGAGGCGGAGTTGCCCCTTAGGAATTTCAATGAAGCACAATTTTACAAGTATTGAACTTACTTGAACTTGTTGGGTAGTGCTTGAGTTTGTTTCTCATGTACTCCGTAAAACGTTGGGAGTTAAGCAGAGTCAAGTTTTGGATGGAATGTTCATCCTTTTGCATTTTGATTGGAGTGCGACTCCTTCGAGGCGGTATGGTGCAGCATATAGCTGTGACACCAATTCAACCTGCAAGAAATTGGTTAAACCTTCGAGGCGGTATGGTGCAGCATATAGCTGTGACACCAATTCAACCTGCAAGAAATTGGTTAAACCTTCAAGGCGGTATGGTGCAGCATATAGCTGTGACACCAATTCATCCTGCAAGAATTTGGTTAAACCTTCGAGGCGGTATGGTGCAGTATACAGCTGTGACACCAATTCAACCTGCAAGAAATTGGTTAAACCTTCGAGGCGGTATGGTGCAGCATACAGCTGTGACACCAATTCAACCTGCAAGAAATTGGTTAAACCTTCGAGGCGGTATGGTGCAGCATACAGCTGTGACACCAATTCAACCTGCAAGAAATTGGTTGGGGTTAGCGTGGTGCAGCATATAGCTGAGACACCAGCTCTTCCCACAAGAAGCCTGCAGGACCTTGGGGGTGAATTAGTGCAGCATATAGCTGTGACACTAGTTCTTTCCATAGGCGGCCTGCAGGACCTTGGGGTCGGTATGGTGCAGCATATAGCTGAGACACTAATCCTTTCCCCCCAAGGAGTTTTCTGTACCTTAGGGTCGGTATGGTGCAGCATATAGCTGAGACACCAATCCTTTCCCCCCAAGGAGTTTTCTGTACCTTAGGGTCGGTATGGTGCAGCATATAGCTGAGACACCAATCCTTTCCCCCCAAGGAGTTTTCTGTACCTTAGGGTCGGCATGGTGCAGCATATAGCTGAGACACCAATCCCCCAAGGAGTTTTTGTTGACTCCGTTTGTGAAGCGGCGTTGCATGTTGGTTGATCTTTATGGAATAAAGAGTTATGCGTTTGTGCTTCAATTTTAGAGTCGTTTTATCTGCATGGGAATAAATTCTGCCATGGATAATCAATTCAGAGTTAGAGTGAAGATTAAATGCAGGAAGGCATTTCATTGAGAATGGAATTACATAAAAGATTGAGTTGGGAGATATCTTTTCGAAACCTTTTCAAGGAAAGCATACAGAGGAGGATCCTTGAGTTAGGAAGAAAAGATCATACCGTATTACCCAACTAACTGTAATATATGCGTAAATTCAAAATGTTCCATTTATTTCTGACCGGAGTGCCATCCAAGTTCTCTAGGCGGTATGTACCCTTGCCCAAGACCTCGGTGACTCGGTATGGACCTTCCCAATTTGGTGCCAACTTGCCTTGGTGCGCAAATTTGTTGCCAATGTTGGCCCTTCTCAGGACCAAATCTCCCTCTTTGAAACGGCGTTCACACATGCGTGCGTTATACCGTTTGGCGGCCTTTGCTTTGACAGCTTGATCTCTCACAAAGGCTTCCTCTCTCAACTCCGCCAAAACCTCCAATTCGTGTGCGAGGTTCTGTTGATTGGCTTCCTCATTGAAATAGAGGACTCGAGCTGAGGGGGCTGTTAATTCAATGGGAATGACCGCCTCGACTCCATATGTCAGCCGATATGGAGATTCATTCGTAGTGGAGTGTGGGGTGGTTCTATATGCCCATAAAACGTGGCATAACTGATTTGCCCAGTCTCCCTTTGCCTCACCAAGGCGTTTTTTGAGGCCCTTCAAGATTTCTCTGTTGGCGACCTCAGCTTGTCCATTGGTTTGAGGGTGTTCCACAGAAGAGAAAATCTGCGTGATGTTGAGATTTTCTAAGAGTTCAGTGAACTTGCGATCTGTGAACTGGGTGCCATTATCAGTGACTATGCGTTCGGGGACTCCGAAACGTGCAATGATATTCTCATAGACGAATCTTCGAGTCCTGGCTGACGTTATGTGCACCACTGCCTCTGCCTCAATCCATTTGGTGAAATAATCAACACCAACTATCAGGTATTTGATACCGCCGGGCGCAGTTGGGAATGGACCTAGAATATCCATACCCCATTGATAGAAAGGCCAGGGTGTCACTGATGATGACATTTCCTCAGCTGGGGTATGGTGAAAATTTGCGAATCGTTGACATTGATCGCATTTTTGAACATATGAGGCAGTGTCTTGCTTCATAGTGGGCCACCAATACCCCGCCCTGAGGATTTTTCTCACTAGACTTCGTGCCCCTGGATGATGTCCACACTGCCCTTCATGGACTTCTTCCAAAACAGCTTGCACCTCGTTTTCATTTATGCAAATTAAGTATGGGACAGAAATTCCTCGGCGGTATAGCTGCCCATCTAGGAGCGTATAATAGGGTGCCTCCCTCCTTAGCTTCTTTCGCTCAAGATCATCCGTGGGTAATTGTCCATTAACAAGATAACGAACTATTGGTGTTACCCAGGAGTTATCATCAACGGGGCGGCTTTTAATCATATTAATTGAAGAGGGAAGGGATATACTTGGCTCGGCCAGAGTACTCTGTACGACCGTGGTTGTACACCCCGCCTTCTTTGTGCTGGCTAATCTGGACAGGATATCAGCACGCGTATTTTCTTCGCGAGGTACATGCTTGAAAGTTACTTCATCGAAGCGCTGTTTCAACTCATTGACGCAGTCTAGATATTGTTGCAGTAGAGGTTCTTTAGCCTGATACTCACCAAGAATTTGTGAGATGACTAGTTGAGAATCACTGCATAGGGTGACAGTTTTGGCCCCAATATCTTGTGCTGCTCTGAGTCCGGCTAAACAGGCTTCGTACTCCGCCTGATTGTTAGACGTAGTGAAGGTAAAGTGCAATGAAATTTCAAGATGTACCCCGTCATCACTTTCTACAACGATTCCTGCCCCACATCCTTTGCTGTTTGAAGACCCATCGACGTATACTGTCCAGTGTGAATGATCTGCATCTGGGCTAGAGCCTGTTAATTCAACTACGAAATCTGCTAGGACTTGTGCCTTGATAGCAGTTCTTGGTTCGTAGGATATGTCGAATTCAGAGAGTTCTATGGCCCATTTGATCATCCTTCCTGCCAAGTCTGGCTTGAACAATATAGTACGGAGTGGTAAGTCTGTACGAATCAGGATGGGATGTGCATGGAAATATGGTCTTAGACGTCGTGAGGCCCAAACAACTGCAAGTGCTGCCTTTTCAATCTTCTGATAGCGGCACTCTGCACCATGCAATGTTTTACCAGTGAAGTATACCGGTCGTTGGCCTTCGACTGTTTCTTTGACCAGTGCCACTGCCAGCGCTTCATCTGAAACAGACAAATAAACGATGAGTTGCTCACCTGGGCTTGGTTTTACCAGGATTGGAGGGCTGGCTAAGACATTTTTCAAGCTCTGGAAGGCCGCCTCTTGCTCTGGGCCCCAATTGAATTTTTTATCCTTCTTCAGCATCTTGTACAAGGGGAGAGAGCGATGAGCCATTTTTGGCATGAATCGTGCTAGAGCAGCGATTTTGCCATTGAGGGATTGTACCTCTTTCAATGTTTTGGGGCTCTGCAACTCTTGTATCACACGACACTTGTCAGGATTAGCTTCTATGCCTCTTTGCGTTAACATGAAACCCAAAAATCTCCCCCCAGGCACAGCAAATGTACATTTTAGTGGGTTGAGTCTCATGTTGTATTGCCGTAGGCGTTGAAAAATGAGGCGTAAGTCTTCAACATGGTCTCCTCCTTCTGGGGTTTTGGCGATAATGTCATCAATATAAACCTCCACCAGCTTTGTGTGCATGCCCTCAAAGACTTTGTTGATCATGCGCTGGTAGGTGGCCCCAGCGTTCTTCAGCCCAAATGGCATGACATTGTAGCAAAAGACCCCTCTGTCGTTGATAAATGCTGTTTTCTCCTGATCATCCTCGCACATTGGAATTTGGTTGTATCCGGAGTAAGCATCCATGAAGGATAGATACTTGTATCCTGATGAATCGTCAACCAGCCTGTCAATGTTGGGGAGAGGATAAGGATCTTTGGGACAACATTTATTCAAATCAACGTAGTCTATGCACATGCGCCATTTGCCATTGGCTTTCTGCACCATAACCACGTTGGACAGCCAAGAAGAGTAACGGAGTTCCCTGATGAACCCCGCCTTAAGGAGTTCTTCGGTTTGTTCGCAAGCAGCATTTTGCTTAGCAGGACCCATGCGCCGTTTCTTTTGTGCCACTGGCTTAGTTTCAGGATACACCGCCAGGCAGTGGCAACAGAAGTTAGGATCCATACCAGGCATGTCTGCGGCTGTCCAGGCAAAAATCTCCTTATATTCATGGAGGAGTGCAATCAGTCTCGCTTCCATGTTAGGCTCCAGCTTGTCATTAATGTTAGTTATTTGCTCCGGGGTGCTGCCCAAAACAATAGACTTGGAGCCACCTTCAGGAGTTGGTTTCAAAGGGTTCAGTGGGTCTATAGAAGACTCCGCCCTGGGATCAAGATCCACCAAGTTGACGGATGCCGCCGCACTGTTTCCTTCATTCAATTTCCTTTTCTTAGACATGGTTTCAAGCTTCACCATGTTAAGACTTAAATTGTAACAGTAACGAGCCATCTCCTGGTCACCCCTGACGGATGAGACTTGATTATCTTTATCAATGAACTTGATTAACAAGTGGGGGGTTGAAACGATGGCTTCCATGGCGTTCAGAGTAGGCCGCCCAATGATGCCATTGTATGGGGATTTAACATCAATGACGAGGACCCTGGATTTCACAGTCCTTGCTCCAGGTTCACCATCGAAGGTAATCCTTGTGTCCAAGTAGCCTTTAGTAGGCTGTTTGGCGCCATTAAAGGCTGTGAGGTCCTGTGTGTAAGGCTGCAAATCAGCGTCAGTCAGTCCCATGCGTTTAAAACAGTCATAAAAAATAACGTCGCAGGAACTTCCCTGGTCAACTAGGATGCGTTTTACATCCATATTAGCGATCACCGCAATGATCACTACTGCATCATCTCCCTCAGGGATGGTTGGCCCAAAATCATCATCTGTGAAAGTTATAGGCGGAGTCTGAACTCCGTCCCTGAATGGGCGATATTCTTTGTTCTTGCCCTGCACAGATAAGATCATACGATGATGATTTTTCCGGGCGTTGTTTGAGGGTCCGCCTCCTGCAAAGCCTCCAGCAATCATGTCCACCACCTGCCTTTTACCTCGCGACCTAGGTTCCGGGCTCGGTTCTCGTTGGGCGGACTCCAAAACAATGCCTTTTTGTTTCTCTGACACCGCCGTACGCTTTGGTTCCCGAGTACTATCAGGATCCGGAGAGCGATCACGATGTCGTTTTTCAAACTTCTCAGGCTCATCATGAGATTTGCCTTTGAACAGGTAATGTTTCAGTTTACCTTCTCGAATGAGCACCTCAATAGTATTTTTGAGTTGCTTGCATTCTTCCGTGGTGTGGCCAACTGATTCATGGAATTCACAATATTTCCTTGGGTTTCCACCGCGCCTGATTGGGGGTGGACGTTGAATTCCATAAACATTGAGGGTGGTCCATCCTATCTCACGCAAGATTTGCTCGCAGGTTGTGTTCAGTGGTGCATAGTGAGCAAAATTGAACACGCGTCTGTCTTGCTGTTTAAAAGGTTGGTTCCCTACTTTGTCTCTTTGGTTGGATTTGTCATTCTTCAACAATTTATCTTTCCCTTTGTCTTGGGATGGAGTTGCAGGGAGTGGTTTGCTGCGAGATGCAGTGGCTTCCAGATGCATCTCAATACCCACGTACTTAGATGCCTTCCTGCGAAATTCCTCCATCGTAGTTGGAGGTCCCTTTGCCAAAGACAAAGCGAAAGGTGACTTTGGTTGCATAGCTTCTATGAGAATATGCAACTGGATTGCTTCAGTCAGATCAGGGACCATGGCCGCCTCTTTATAAAATCTCTTAAGGAAATCCTTCAGAGATTCTTTGTCGCCTTGTTTGATCTGAGCCAAGGTATGAGAGGTTCTAGGTGCATCCCTGGAGATCACGAAGTGGCTTCCAAAAGCTGAGGCCAGCTCCTCCCACGAATCAATGGAACCTGAAGGTAAGCTCTTGAACCAACTAAGAGCTTCACCTGTAAGAGTTCTGGGAAACATTCTGCACATGATGTCCTCCTCAGCTCCTAGAAACATGGCCTCATAGATATAAGCATCTAAATGCTTAGAGGGATCTGTTTCCCCAGTATATTTCCCTATAGAAATGGGCTGCATGGTTTGCAAGTGTCTGGGTACATGTACATTCATGAGCCTTTTGGAAAATGGGATGCTCATCTTATATCCTGAGGGGGATGCATTTGAGCCTGCTCTCCTTCCTTCTTGATGCTGAGTATTCACCAGTGGGAGGCTTCGTTGCTCCTCCATGTATGTAGGAATACGAGAGTAGTGAGGAGTACTTGATTCCTCCTGCACGTGTGATTCATGATGTGGTTGTCTTGCGGGACCAGCTTTCTCATGCACTGGGTTTGCTTTTTCACGACGAAGTTCTGCAAGTTCTTCTCTCAAGATTCGAATCATGTCATCTCTCGGATCTAGAGAATCAGCTTGCGTTGCTTTTTTCGGAGCACCATCATCGAAGTTAAGACGTCTGGGATTGCGTGGAGGAGAATCCTCGTTCTGCATCTCTGGTCCTTGTCTCTCCATTGATGATGAAGATTGATCAAGATTGTGGGATTACCTAGTTTACAGGTCCCACTGGGCGTGCCAATGAACTGTTCTTTACAGGGGGTGTAGAAGTGTGCTTGTAGAACAACTCAAAATATACATATAAGTGTGTTTTGATACAAAGCAATATATGTATAAATGTAAATACAAAGAGTCTTCGTATGTTGAGGCGGAGTGTAATGTACTGCGAGGCGGTGTCACAGTCCGCCTGACGGGATCTACGTTGCCTTGACCCGATTGGGGGTGGTACCTGCAATCGTTCTCCGACGCTCAAGTCAGTATTTCAGAATACTTAGAGACTTAGAAAGACAATCAGAGAGAACTATGCAAGTAAGAGAGTGTAAGGTTCAGAGAATGGGAAAAGATCCCTTATACCTTTTCAAGAGAGGTTTATATACCTGTCACGGGTGCTGCATTATTGGTAGGACCCGCTCCTTGTCTTCAGGCATAATGCTGAAAGGGTAGTGGGTCCCTGCGCCGTTTACTAGCACCATTATTGTAGTAGGTATCGCAACTTGTCTGGAAAGCGTTAGTGCTTTAATATTTTATTGTTATTTCCCTTTATGCGTGACAGCGTGATTCCCATTATTAACCTCTCAAGACAGAGTCAATCTCGTGCCGGGGTTGTGAGTATGGGCTCGCTACGCAGTGTGGGAAATTTAGTATTCCGCCTGAATTGAGCCTATGGCTTGGCGGAGTAACAACTTTGGCGAGGTTACATTCCTTGACGGAGTAACATGCCTGGGCGGAGTTACATTCCTTGGCGGGGTAACGTGCCTGGGCGGAGTTATGAACCTTGGCGGCGTTACTTGCCCTGGCGGTATGCACTCCGTATAGTATTTGTAGTGTATTTGAAGAGTACTTCTCTTTATTCAAAATGCTGATCTGGCAAGGCATTGAAGCCATGCTCTTGGGGGCCGGTGTTAGGACCGGATCAGTTTAATTAAGAACTCAGTTTTCAGATATTAGCTAAGTTAGTTAGTTTAGTTAGATGCCTATATATATTCATGTACATACTCTGTAAGAAAAAACCAGAACAGCGTACAACATAATACACTTCATTTTCCATTTCCAATCTCTCATTACATTTTCATGTCTCTAAATTCTCCCATCCATGTCTCTCTGTATTCCTTCGATGAATCCAACGTCGATGGAGTTCTAATCCCCTAAGGTTGGGATTGTGAAGGTGAGCAATGGAATCTTGAAGCTGTGAGCAAGTAGATCGATTTTGAAGATCCTGAGGCGAACAAGCTGAGGAGTGGAGCAGCATCGCTGGATTGACAAATCCAGAACCGATGAAGAACTTCGCCAGTGAGGAATCATGGTTGAAGCTTAGGTAACTTCCAGCTTTCTAACTAGTTCAGGCCTAATCAATTTAGGTGAATAGTTAGAGTTCAACCTCCAATTTCGCATTAGATTCTTAGGTTAATCGAGCACTTAAGGAATTAAGGTTCATTGCTTAAGGATTAGTGTTTTTCACCTAAGGAATTAGGGAATAACCACCAGTGGATTGTCCTCTAGATTGTGAAGTTCGATTATTCTTACTTGCATGTTTCTTGAGGAAATTGTGAGCCGAAGCAATCCTGACCTGTTTTCTATTAATCACTTTCCACATTTCACTTTAACTCTATTTCTGAAAATACAAAAACAACTATAAAACACTAAAACCATAAAAACCGAATGAACTTCATGTATTGTCTGTTGGTTCAGCTTGTACTAGTCCTAGATTGAGGTACTTACCACAATCCCTGTGGGACGATCAAATACACTACAATTTTAACGACTGGTGCGCTTGCCAAAGTGTAAATCCGAGAGTCACATTTTATTGTACTAAGAATTTTTGCACCAAATTAATGGCTCAGGATTTCAACATCACTCATGCAGCTTCCTCACAAAATCTGCTTTAGCCTGTCCTTCATAATGCTTAAACATAGAAATGTTAGGTACAGGTAATAAATCAAGTGGAGATAAAGGATTAAACCCATACACAACCTCAAATGGAGAGCAGTTAGTTGTGGAATGGACAGCACGGTTATAAGCAAACTCAATATAGCGTAGGCAAGCCTCCCAACGTTTCAAATTTTGCTTCAATACTGCTCTAAGCATAGCACCTAATGTCCTATTGACCACCTCAGTTTGACCATCAGTTTGGGGGTGACAAGTAGTAGAAAACAATAACTTAGTTCCTAATCTACCCCACAAACTCCTCCAGAAGTGACTCAGAAACTTAGAGTCCCTATCACTCACAATACTTCTAGGCATACCATGGATCCTAATGATTTCTCTAAAGACTAATTCAGCTACATGGCTAGCATCATTGACTTTTTTGCATGGAATAAAGTGAGCCATTTTAGAAAACCTATCCACCACTACCAATATAGCATCTCGGCCAGCACTAGACTTGGGTAATCCAAGCACAAAATCCATGGATAAATCTACCCAAGGGTGTTCAGGAACAGGGAGGGAAGTGTACAAACCTTGTGGGAGCACTTTAGACTTAGCTTGTTTACACTCAATGCATGCCTCACAATGTTTGGCTACATCCTTTTTCATGCTAACCCAATAAAAATGCTCATGCAAGATCTCATAAGTCTTATGCACCCCAAAATGACCCATCAAACCCCCTCTATGTGCTTCCCTCACTAAAAGCTCTCTAATGGAAGATTGGGGAATACATAACCTATTCTCTCTAAACAAGAACCCATCAAACCTATAATACTCATCCTTAGGCACCTTTTCACATTCCCTATACTTTTGGCCGAACTCACTATCCTCTTCATACAGCCCCTTTAGAACTTCTAACCCAAGCAATTTGGTCTCTACCATAGAAATAAGGGCATACCTCCTAGACAAGGCATCGGCAACTACATTCCCCTTCCCTTTCTTGTACTTAATGACATATGGGAATTGTTCAAGGAACTCAACCCACTTGGCATGTCTCTTATTAAGTTTGCCTTGACCCTTAAGATACTTGAGAGACTCATGGTCATTATGGATAACAAACTCCTTGGGGAAAAGGCAGTGCTGCCAAGTTTTGAGGGTCCTCACTAAGGCATAGAGTTCTTTGTCATAGGTAGAGTAATTCAAGGCTGCCCCACTTAGTTTTTCACTAAAGTAAGCTATGGGATGGCCTTCTTGGAGCAAAACAGCCCCTATACCTATGCCAGAAGCATCACACTCTATCTCAAAAGACTTGGAAAAATTGAGCAATGCTAGAATAGGTGCACTAACTAGTCTTTGCTTAAGGGTTTGGAAAGCTTTCTCTTGTTTTTCCCCCCACTTAAAGCTCACATTCTTCTTCACTAACTCATTTAGTGGGGCTGCCAAGGTGCTAAAATCCCTCACAAAACGCCTATAAAAACTAGCTAGGCCATGAAAGCTCCTAATCTCACTCACAGTCTTTGGTGTTGGCCATTCTTGGATGGCCTTCACTTTTTCTTGGTCTACCTCTACCCCTTTAGAACTCACTACAAAGCCTAAAAACACCACATGATCTTGGCAAAACGTGCATTTTTCAAGATTGGCATACAATTGCTCTCGCCTCAAAGTAGATAACACAGAATGCAAATGATGAACATGCAAGTCTAAATCAGCATTATACACAAGTATGTCATCAAAATACACTACCACAAAGTGTCCTATAAATTCTTTAAGAACATGATTCATCAACCTCATGAATGTACTTGGTGCATTAGTTAATCCAAAAGGCATAACCAGCCACTCATACAAGCCAAATTTGGTTTTAAAAGCAGTTTTCCATTCATCCCCTTCTCTAATCCTAATTTGGTTATATCCACTTTTTAAATCAATTTTGGAAAAGAACTTTGCACCATGCAATTCATCAAGTAAATCATCAAGCCTAGGAATGAGATGCCTATACTTAATAGTAATGCTATTCACACTCCTACAGTCACTACACATGCGCCATGATCCATCTTTCTTAGGCACTAAAATTACAGGCACAACACAAGGAGAGATAAAATCTCTTACCCAACCTTTATCTAAGAGAGCTTCCACTTGCCTTTGTATTTCCTTGGTCTCCTCAGGGTTGCTCCTATAGGCTGGCCGGTTTGGAATGGTGGCTCCAGGTATCAGATCCACCTGATGTTCTATCCCTCTCAATGGTGGCAACCCACTGGGTAGATCTGAAGGGAAAACATCCTTGAATTCCTGCAAAAGAGAAGAAATAGGAGAAGGCAAAGAAGAAAAACAAATAGGATTAGTATTCAGAATAGGCTTGCAAACCAGCACGTAGAGTGGCTGCCTTACAAGCAACACTTTCCTCACTTCTCTTTCTTTTGCTATCTTTCTTTCATTCTTTTATCTCTCTTTTTCACTCTTTTCTCTTCCTTTTATTTTTCCCCTCTTTTCTTCACTCTCTTTTCTCTCTTTCTCCTCTTTCAAGCTCTCAGTCATACTTAATCCCTCACCCTCATGATCTTTTTTTTCTCTCATAATTTTCTCTCTCTATCTCAACTGATCATGACACACCTCCTGTGGGCTTAAAGGTTTATGTACCACCTTCTTTCCTTGATGGGTGAATGATATTTTGTTGGAGAAACCATCATGGATAGTCTTGTGGTCATGCTGCCACGGCCTTCCCAACAACAAATGACATGCCTCCATAGGCACCACATCACACAAGATCACATCTGAATAAGTTCCAATGACTATAGGCACCTCCACCTGCTGCCTCACCCTTATTTCTCCATCATCACTTAGCCATTGTAACCTATAAGGTCTAGGGTGGGGTTTGGTAGGGAGATTCAACTTGGATACCATCCTAGTACTGGCCACATTAGCACAACTCCCACTATCCACAATCACCATGCAAAGTTGTCCCTATACAGCACACCTAGTGTGGAAAATGTTGTCCCTTTGGCTTTGGTCTAAGGGTTCTATATGGGATCCTAACAACCTCCTAACCATTAACAATCCCCCCTCATTCACTTCTGGTTCTACACCCTCTCCCTTCTCACTCTCATACTCCTCAGGTGTATCAGACTCACTAGACAATTCACCATCCTCCCTTATCACTACTGTTCTCTTTGTGGGGCATTCATAGGCATAATGCCCCTTACCTTGGCACTTAAAGCACGTAATGTCCCTAGTCCTCTTAGGGATTGGCTCCTTACCCTTAGAAGCGTTAGGATCAGCCTCCTTGGTAGTCTTAACATCCATGGCTGAGCTACCTGCTCCCTTGGCCGAATAGGGTGCTACCCCAAAGCCCTCCCTCTTGGCTTTGTCCTTCCACCCAGATGTGGAAGTAGGGGCAATTCTCCTTGTAGCTCCCTTTCTTTTGAGTTGCCTTTCTACTTGAAGGGCCTTATGCACAAGGTCATCCATCTCAATGAATTCCTGCAACTCTACAATATCATAAATATCAGTAGACAAACCAGCTAAAAATCTAGCCATAGTTACCTCATGATCCTCTTCTAGATTGGCTTGGAGCATCAGCATCTCCATCTCCTTGTGGTACTCCTCCACACTCTAACTCCCTTGAGTGAGTCTTTGAAGTTTAAACTTCAAATCTCTCTCATAGGAGGCAGGCACATACCTCTTCCTCATCAATCTCCTCAAGTCTGCCCAAGTACTCACTGGTGGCTCTCCATCTCTTTGCCTCTCCCTCTGAAGTTTATGCCACCATACCAAGGTATAGTGTGAGAACTCAGCGGCTGCCAATCTCACCTTTTGCTCCTCCTCAAACTCTCCACAAGCATATACATTTTCTAACTCAAGCTCCCAACTCAAATATGCCTTCGGATCATTTTTGCCTGCAAAAGAAGGAATGTTTAGTTTTATCCCTTGAAGGGGATTGCTCCACTGCTCCCTAGTCCTCCTATCTTCTTCATGTCTTGGCATCCTTCCTCCATGCCTCCTTTGACTTCTCCTTTCATTCTCCAACTGGTCAATTCTCTCATGTATTTCGTCAGTGGCTTGTCGGAATAGCCTCTCAAGATGTTGAGTTAGAGCTTGCATTTGAAATGGATTAAGGCCCCCTTGTTCACCCTATTCTGCCATCACTAAAAACACTTATACAAGGTGAAAAACAATTATAACAACTGCTGTTTGGAACTCACAAATAATTTCTCTCAAGTGTTTCACTCAAATTTTGGCTTTTTCTAGTAATGTAATTTTCACTCTAGCCTTTTACCACTCTTGATGCTATTCAATCCTTAAGAGTCACAAGTATAGTTCATCCCACACACAAATGCTCCACCTAATGCAATATGCTAATGATGGCAAATAGAGATATGATCCTATCACTAAAAGCCAACAAAACAAGACACCAAAAAGGACACACAAACAATTACTAGAATTAGACTACAAACAAAGACAAAGACATATAAAAGACTCATAAACAATACTAGAGTTGGACAAGAATCAAAGGCAAAGACATACAAAAGACGCACAAACAATACTAGAGTTAGACTAGAATCAAAGGCAAAGACATGCAAGATTCAAACATTTAGGATACATTTTTTTTTCATTTTTTTTGACAATTTTCCTTTTCTTTTCACAGCCCTAATTATCAACTTTAGGCATTTAGAATCAGAATGGATTAATTGAAGATGATGGAATTCGAAATACCTTTTTGGGTGCTGTCCAAGAAATTTTAAGCCCTTGACTCCAAGAGCTTTGATACCAAATGATGTGGATCTTGTTGAGGACCGGCAAGGGCTGATTTCTAGATGATTTGAACGGCTGCCACAAAAAGGGAGAAGACACACCAAACGTACACAATACAAGGTAAATGGTGAAATCTAGAGTGAAGATTGAATTGAGAAAGTTATGGTTGCTATAAGGACCAGAAATTCATTTGCAACTTGACCAAGATTATTAGGATTTAGGTTCCATGAAAGATTGAAGGTTCAAGCTAACTCATTCACACGTGATTTTCAATTGCTCACTTTAATGGAAGATAACGCAATTAACATGACATTAACGCAGCTTGGCAATTGAACTAAGGGTCCTTGATTTTTCTTTTGATGTTTTAATTTTTTTAGAGTTTAGAATTTTGTTTTAGATTCAATTTGAAAGACAAGGTAGAAGAAATAAAACGCAGGAATTAAAAGATAAAAAAGATGGAAAGCATCACACCTCCATAATGGACTAGCATTCATACACAAGTATCACACTAATGCATGGCTAATCAACCTTGCTTCACACAAGGACCAAGAGCATCACACTCACCACTAAGTTTACAAAACTTAGAAAAATTCATTAATTCAACTTCTGTCCTTTTTTCTCACCTACATTCAGTTTTGTATAACTTGGATAAACAAGACAAAAGACACACTACTCCACTACCTAAAAACAAGGCTAACCGCCCACCACTAAGTCTTAGTGGGACAATGCTGAAATATAGTTGCAAAAACCGAAAATTACAAAAGAAAAAGAAATAAAGAAAAATGGGTCTAGGTAGGATTTGAATGTAACATCCTGTTTTTAAATATAGCTCTATTTTGTAAATTATGAAGCATGTAAGGCTTATAAGTGTTTATTAATGAATAAAAACACTTTATGAATGGTTTATAATACTCCAAAAATGAATTTTTGGGTATAATTATAGAGATTACATAGATCTATTTTGATAAGATTCAATTTCCGAGTGAAAGATTGAAGGTGAAGGAGTAAATTGAGTGAGATTGGAAGAAATATCCTGATCCGTTCTGACCTCCAAGGCTAGGACGACCTCAAGGTTCCAAGAAGGAAGAACGGATGACAGTGAATGCCACATCACACCGGACAACCGGTGTGGATAGGATTGACTTTTATGTCGCACACCGGATCAACACTTTACCAAATGAGCCGTAGGACGGATAACTTTGAACCGACATTCAAGACCGGAATTGAGTCCGTCCAAGAAAAGAAGATAACAATAAAAGGGTACGGTTTTCCTAAATGGAAAGCTTACTAATTGTCCACAAGAATGAGTGACGTCTTACTGATTGCTGGACGGTATCGTTTTCCGAACTGTTGGCCATTAGACGTTGTTACTTGCTTACTGATTAGTAAGATGGTAATTGAACTGTTCCTTTAGGCGGAGTCACTTACCTTGACGGAGTAAAGCTTAGGCGGAGTCACGTACCCTGACGGAGTAGTGAGCTTAAACGGGGTCACACGTTTTAACAGAGTGATAAGCATAGACGGAGTCTCATGCCTTGGCGGAGTAATAAGATTAGGCGGAGTCACACATTTTGACGGAGTAATAAGCCTGGACGGGGTCAATGCTTTGACGGAGTAGCAAATCTAGGCGGGGTCACACGTCTGGCGGAGTCAAAAACATTGACGGGGTCAAATACCTTGGCGGAGTAACGAGAACATCTTTTAGAACATGGACATCTCTTAAGATACACTCAACACCACCCTTCACATTCAATACCGCCCTCACTCCATACCGCCCTCACACTCAAGGCCGCCCTCACACCCTTCACACTGCTCTCACACAGCTGACCTCAGTTCAAGTGACACCGGATGAATTTAGTTCGGATTATCCTTAATGAACACCGAACGGCTTCAAGGATGGTTAACTTAGCTTTCCTTAGGACGGATGTACACACCGGATGATTTTTTACCGATATACAAGGTCGGATGCTCAACCGGACCTGGAAATAGAATTCTGGTCAGTTTTGAAGTGCAGAAGTAACTTTTTGACTCTTTTCTTGTCCTTTAGGCATTATTTTAATCCCACTAACTACCTAGTATGTAGGACGGCCAGAAATGGACAATGTTACAGCTCATTCCTTATCTGAACTTCCATTATTCCACAATCAAACACACCTAACAGCCCACTAAGTTGTAATCACGGGAAAGTTTGTCTCCCCACTTGCCTTTGCATTATTAAACTAACATACCATTGATTCTGAAACTCCCAATTATTCTTCTCCATCAACACACCTTCGATCTGAACCAGGACAGCCAAGGAACCTCATTTCCAGTCAGCTAAAAGTCTTCAAACCAAGTAAGAGGGGACAGGGTTGTGAATACTTATGAAATGGGTAGAATTGTATGCTGTCCTAGGAATCCAGTTTTATTTTCGTATCTTGCTGTTCAGTTTTGAGATTGAAAATGTGTGATTTTAATTCTGACTTCTTCATGAAAGTTGTAGAACTTTTTGTTATGTGAATTTTGATACCTTATTCAACTGATTTGGATATGTATAGCAAAAGTTATAGCCAAAATACTACAGCATGTTCGTATGGAAGATTTATCTTTGGTTTTGTGTATATATTGATTTACTGGGAACTATGTGTGCATAATCAGACTTGGATGTCTTCATGAATGTTGTAGATAATTAAGTTGTGGATTTTTAGAAAGTGGTTTCACATCAAAATAATTTTTGTAGCTCAAATTATGCTCAAAATACTGATGTATGTGCAAGCTGAAATTCTGAAATTTTAGAGTTTTTGGAAAATCCGAATCTTGTTTTCAATACTGGGAATTTTGTGGTATGAATTAGTTGTTGGTGTCTTCATGAAAGTTGTAGATAATTATATTAAGATTAATTTAGAACTGGTTTCATGTCAAAATCACGTTTGTAACTCCAGATATGTTTTAAATACTAATCTGTGTACATTTTGGAAAACTTATCTTGAGGCAGTATGATATTTCATGAATAAGTAATATTTCTGTTCAGAATTTGAAACTGTGTTTTTCATGAAAGTTGTAGACAATTATGTTATTAAACTACAGAAAGTGGAATCACCTAAAAAGGAGTTGTTATGCTCATGTTATGACTGTTTTACTAATGTATGTCGCTGTTTGGAAATGCTGAAATTTACTTACGATGGTTATTATGGATGAAAATGATGTTTTCTCTATGAGTAATGATTTATTATTGAATTCTTGAGTGATTATGAATTATTATAAATGCTGTTGAGTATCATACAGTTAGTATATTATGATGGTGAATAATTACGAATGACATAATTAATTTATATATACATGAATGCCTTGAGGTTATTGACAAGTATGGTTGAAACAGTAAATCCATGATTTTATGAATTACTATGTCTATTGTGTCCCTTGAGGACTTGTACTATCCAAGAGGTTGTGGAAATGTGAATATCATGGTATGTTAAATGATAAAGAGAATTAAAGGCATTCATGCATCATAAGCATTCGGACGCACCATGGAATTTAGGGGTTCCATGATTGCCTACCCTGGTGGGGGGTTACTCTATGATGAGTTAAGCCCTATTTTATTGTGTGCCATGGAGTGTAGGGATTCATGGTTTATGCAAAAGTCCTACTTTGATATTGTGTACTTCGGTACTTGAGCGCCATGAAGTATAGGGATTCATGGTATATGCTAAAGCCCTATTTGTGTAAGCGCCATGAAGTATAGGGATTCATGGTATATGCTAAAGTCCTATTTGTGTCTCTATGAGACTTTTACTGCAGTATTCCCACCAAGACCAAATGGATCCAGCATGACATCATTTGACTAATTATATATCTATTAATGAACTTGTTTGGCATACTCATCATATCATTATGAATTGCTGATTGTGTTTGTGCAATTTTATCTATTTTATATTTATTCTATATTCTGTCTCACTCTTATATTAATTTTTACAGTGAATGACACGCAGAATGCAGAGTAATGCCATGATGGATGTCTATTTGTTTTACTACCTAAACTTGAATTTATGGGTTGTAATAAATATAATGTGTCATGTACTATTCTCTTCACATTCGTTTCCGCTATTTAAATATTTTCTTGAATTTAATTATTCTCGATTAGTAGGATCGATAATTTTCCGCTGTTATTAATTATTATATATATAAACTCTGAATTAAATTTATAATCTTAAAATGATCTTTCGAAAATGCGAAAAATTTATTCGGAAAATTACACGGGACGTTTCATGTTGGTATCAGAGCATTTTCAAAAAAAAATTCAGGACCAATTGTTATGACATGAGCTATTTCTCGACATAATATGTGAAATGTTTGAGTTCTTACTTGATAACATGCTAAATGTGTACTATATGATTTGTGCCTGACTGATTAATTGTGAAAAGAATTGTTTGGTTTCCTATTGATAATATGATAAATGTGTTATATGATTGATTGCTTAACTGATAGATCGTAGAATAAGGATAGTTATGTAGTATTTATATATATATTATTCCCTAGAAGTGGTATAAACCAAATTACGAATATAGGATGGCAAGAAACAACCACAACAACAATGATATGGCAGCAGCTTTCAACCGCTTAGCTGAAGCCATAGAACGACAAAACCAACCAAGGAGCACTGGAGAACTCCATGGATTAGACCGCTTCTTGAAGAGAAAGCCTTCGCAATTCAAGGGAGGCTACAATCCAGAGGCAGCCTACTTATGGATTAAGGAAATGGAACACATTTTCCGAGCCTTGCCCTGCACAGAATTTGAAAGGGTGGAGTGTGCCACTTATATGATGGTCGAGGAAGCAGAAAACTGGTGGATACATGCCAGAACTCGTATGATTGAAACTGACAGACCCTTGAACTGGGTTAACTTCAAAGACTGTTTCCTAGAGAAATATTTTCCGGCAAGTGTGAAAAACCGCAAAGAGCTGGAATTTATGGAGCTGAAGCAAGGTTCGATGTCCGTTGGAGAATATGCTGCAAAGTTTGAAGAACTAGCTCTCTTTTACCCTCCTTTTCAACAAGCTGGTGCCGAAGAATCAAAATGTGTTAAATTTGAGAACGGATTGAATCTGGAAATCAAAGAGGCGATTGGGTACCAAGAAATTCGGAATTTTCCTATTCTGATCAACAAATGCAGAATCTTTGAAGAGAATCACCAGGCCAGACTAGCACATGAAAAAGCCAATAGACAACTGAGACCTCAGTCAGTTGATTTCAAAAGAAGAGGATCGTTCTATCCAAATCGCTCCAGAGGAGGATCATCATCATCGTCATCTTTTGATAGACGCAATAACATGAGGTGTCTTAAGTGTGGAGGTAACCATCATGTACGTGATTGTAACAGACGTCTGGAAGAGGTCACTTGCTTCCGTTGTAACCAAAAAGGACACATCAGTCCAAATTGTCCGCGGAATAATCAAAACAACAACCGGAACACTATGAGTGAACCAAGGAGCTCTAGTTATCAGAGAGGCCGAGGAGAAGACACACGTACTGCCCAACCTCCAAAACAGAACAGGGAGTCCACAGATCAGAGGTTGCAACAAACAGCTGGGAGAGTCTTTGCCATCAGCGGTTCAGAGGCAGACCAAGCTGATGACCTCGTACAAAGTAAGTGTGACATTAATGGTACAATTCTATCTGTGTTATTTGATTCTGGTGCTACGCATTCCTTCATTTCTGATGAGTGTGTTAGACGCCTTCAATTACCTGTGAAGCCTATGACATATGACCTGATTGTTTCCACTCCCACCGGTACACAACTTAGGACTGCTAAGGTGTGTAACGAATGTCCTATACTCATAGAAGGTAGACGTTTTCCTGTCGATCTTGTTTGTTTACCTTTGAAGGATCTAGACGTGATTCTGGGGATGGACTGGTTATCGACAAATCGAGTTTTGGTGGACTGTCACAACAAGACTGTGATATTTTCATCAGAAAATCTAAATTCTGACAACCTCAGGACCTATGTACTACAAGGTGAAAGTCAATTGTTTGCTTTATTCACTCTTTACAAAGAAGACGGTGAATCTAAAGCAATTGAGATACCAGTTGTTTCTGAATTTCCTGAAGTATTTCCTGAAGATGTCTCAAGTTTACCTCCAGAACGTGAGGTAGAATTCTCCATTGATTTAATTCCAGGAGCAGAACCAGTGTCTAAAGCTCCGTACCGTATGGCACCAATTGAACTGTCTGAACTGAAGAAACAAATTGAAGAGTTACTGGAGAAGCATTTCATCAGACCGAGTGTGTCACCATGGGGAGCGCCAGTGTTACTCGTCAAGAAGAAAGATGGAAGCATGAGGTTATGTGTAGATTATCGTCAGCTGAATAAATTGACGGTGAAGAATAGATATCCTCTGCCTAGAATTGATGATCTGATAGATCAATTGAGAGGCGCTGCAGTATTTTCCAAAATTGATCTACGATCGGGGTATCATCAGATTCGTGTCAAGTCTGAGGATATTCCAAAGACAGCCTTTAGAACACGATATGGTCATTACGAGTACCTTGTGATGCCCTTCGGAGTAACCAATGCCCCAGCCGTATTCATGGATTACATGAATCGAGTATTTCATCCCTACTTAGATCAATTTGTCATCATTTTCATTGATGATATTCTAATCTATTCAAAAACTGCAGAGGAACATGAAAAGCATCTCCGAGTGGTATTGCAGATTTTGAAGGAGAAGCAGTTGTATGCAAAGTTATCAAAATGTGAATTCTGGTTGAAAGAGGTAAAATTCCTAGGTCATGTAATCTCAAACGAAGGAGTATCTGTGGATCCTTCTAAAATAGAAGCTGTGGTAAACTGGGAGAGACCTACTTCAGTCACTGAGATACGAAGTTTTATGGGATTAGCTGGTTATTATCGGAGATTCATTGAAGGATTTTCTCAAATAGCCCTACCAATGACTCGGTTAACCCGGAAGAATCAACCTTTTTCTTGGACGCCAGAATGTGAGAAAAGTTTCCAAGAACTGAAGTTGAAGCTTACATCTGCTCCAGTCTTAACCTTACCTAATCCACAAGAAGATTTCGTGGTTTATTGTGATGCTTCCAAAATGGGCTTAGGATGTGTTTTGATGCAGCAAAGAAAGGTGGTAGCTTATGCATCTAGACAGTTGAGACCACATGAGATGAACTACCCAACGCATGATTTAGAATTGGCAGCAGTGGTATTTGCCCTAAAGATCTGGAGACACCATTTGTATGGAGTCAGGTTTGAAGTGTTCAGTGATCACAAGAGTTTGAAGTATTTGTTCGATCAAAAGGAATTGAACATGAGGCAGCGAAGGTGGATGGAGTTTCTTAAAGATTATGATTTTGATTTGAAGTACCATCCAGGAAAAGCAAATGTGGTGGCAGATGCACTAAGCCGAAAGTCCATTCATATGGCATTTTTAATGATAAAAGAAATGGAGATGATAGAACAATTCAGAGATATGAACTTGGGTGTACAGATGAAATCTTCAAGGAGTATGACTTTGGGAACTTTGAAGATAACCAATGATTTCCTGAAACTGTTAGGCGAAAGACAGAAGGAGGATTTGTCATTACAAGAGTTGAGAGATTTACAGGCGAATGGAAAAGATATGGGACTACAAGAAGGATCAGATGGAATATGGAGAATCAGGAATAGAATTTGTGTACCAGAGGATGTTGATCTAAGAAAGACAATTCTAGAAGAAGCGCATAAAAGTATGTTGAGCATTCATCCTGGATCAACTAAGATGTATCAAGATCTGAGGAAAAGCTTTTGGTGGCCAAGGATGAAGAAAGAGATAGTTGAATATGTGACTTCATGTCTGGTGTGTCAAAAAGCCAAGGTAGAACACCAGAAGCCATCTGGTAAACTGCAACCATTAGAAATTCCTGTCTGGAAATGGGATGATATTTCAATGGACTTTGTGTCAGGATTACCAAGAACACGTTCAGGGAATGATGCAATCTGGGTTATTGTAGACAGGTTGACCAAATCTGCTCACTTCCTCCCAATGAATATGAAGAACTCCTTACAAAAATTGGCACAGTTATATGTGAAGGAGATCGTAAGACTACATGGTGTACCATCTAGTATTGTGTCAGATAGAGATCCAAGATTCACTTCCCGATTCTGGGGAAGCTTGCATCAGGAATTGGGTTCCAAGCTTCGATTAAGCTCAGCCTATCATCCCCAAACAGATGGACAGTCAGAGCGTACCATACAAAGTTTGGAAGACTTACTGCGATCTTGTGTGATTGAACATGGTGGTAGTTGGGAGCAGTTTCTTCCATTGATTGAATTCACGTATAATAATAGTTACCACAGCAGTATTGGTATGGCTCCATTCGAAGCATTGTATGGTAGGAAGTGTCGAACGCCACTTTGTTGGTTAGAAACTGGTGAAAGTTTGGCGTTAGGACCTGAAATTGTGCAGCAGACTACTGAGCAGATAGAAATGATCAGAGAAAAGATGAAGGCATCTCAAGATAGACAAAAGCAGTATTATGATAAAAGGAGGAAACCACTTGAATTCCAAGTCGGTGAGCATGTATTTTTGAAGGTTTCACCTCACAAAGGGATTGGTCGAGCCTTGAAGAGTAAGAAATTAAGTCCGAGGTTTATTGGACCATATGAGATTCTAAAGAGGGTTGGTACAGTGGCATATCAGATTGCACTTCCTCCTCACCTGGCAAATCTGCACAATGTATTTCATGTATCAAAGCTGAGGAAATACGTACAAGATCCTAACCACGTGATTGCTACTGATGATATTGAAGTTAGAGAAAATCTGACCATCTCCACAGAACCTATACAGATCTTAGAAAGATCGAGTAAACGTTTGAGGAACAAGAATGTACCACTGGTAAAAGTCGCATGGAAACAAGGAACTGATGTAACTCTGACTTGGGAGCGTGAAGATGATATGAGGACACAATATCCAGGATTGTTTCACTGAGGAGCGCGTTAAATTTCGAGGACGAAATTTTTATTAGGGTGGGAGGATTGTAACATCCTGTTTTTAAATATAGCTCTATTTTGTAAATTATGAAGCATGTAAGGCTTATAAGTGTTTATTAATGAATAAAAACACTTTATGAATGGTTTATAATACTCCAAAAATGAATTTTTGGGTATAATTATAGAGATTACATAGATCTATTTTGATAAGATTCAATTTCCGAGTGAAAGATTGAAGGTGAAGGAGTAAATTGAGTGAGATTGGAAGAAATATCCTGATCCGTTCTGACCTCCAAGGCTAGGACGACCTCAAGGTTCCAAGAAGGAAGAACGGATGACAGTGAATGCCACATCACACCGGACAACCGGTGTGGATAGGATTGACTTTTATGTCGCACACCGGATCAACACTTTACCAAATGAGCCGTAGGACGGATAACTTTGAACCGACATTCAAGACCGGAATTGAGTCCGTCCAAGAAAAGAAGATAACAATAAAAGGGTACGGTTTTCCTAAATGGAAAGCTTACTAATTGTCCACAAGAATGAGTGACGTCTTACTGATTGCTGGACGGTATCGTTTTCCGAACTGTTGGCCATTAGACGTTGTTACTTGCTTACTGATTAGTAAGATGGTAATTGAACTGTTCCTTTAGGCGGAGTCACTTACCTTGACGGAGTAAAGCTTAGGCGGAGTCACGTACCCTGACGGAGTAGTGAGCTTAAACGGGGTCACACGTTTTAACAGAGTGATAAGCATAGACGGAGTCTCATGCCTTGGCGGAGTAATAAGATTAGGCGGAGTCACACATTTTGACGGAGTAATAAGCCTGGACGGGGTCAATGCTTTGACGGAGTAGCAAATCTAGGCGGGGTCACACGTCTGGCGGAGTCAAAAACATTGACGGGGTCAAATACCTTGGCGGAGTAACGAGAACATCTTTTAGAACATGGACATCTCTTAAGATACACTCAACACCACCCTTCACATTCAATACCGCCCTCACTCCATACCGCCCTCACACTCAAGGCCGCCCTCACACCCTTCACACTGCTCTCACACAGCTGACCTCAGTTCAAGTGACACCGGATGAATTTAGTTCGGATTATCCTTAATGAACACCGGACGGCTTCAAGGATGGTTAACTTAGCTTTCCTTAGGACGGATGTACACACCGGATGATTTTTTACCGATATACAAGGTCGGATGCTCAACCGGACCTGGAAATAGAATTCTGGTCAGTTTTGAAGTGCAGAAGTAACTTTTTGACTCTTTTCTTGTCCTTTAGGCATTATTTTAATCCCACTAACTACCTAGTATGTAGGACGGCCAGAAATGGACAATGTTACAGCTCATTCCTTATCTGAACTTCCATTATTCCACAATCAAACACACCTAACAGCCCACTAAGTTGTAATCACGGGAAAGTTTGTCTCCCCACTTGCCTTTGCATTATTAAACTAACATACCATTGATTCTGAAACTCCCAATTATTCTTCTCCATCAACACACCTTCGATCTGAACCAGGACAGCCAAGGAACCTCATTTCCAGTCAGCTAAAAGTCTTCAAACCAAGTAAGAGGGGACAGGGTTGTGAATACTTATGAAATGGGTAGAATTGTATGCTGTCCTAGGAATCCAGTTTTATTTTCGTATCTTGCTGTTCAGTTTTGAGATTGAAAATGTGTGATTTTAATTCTGACTTCTTCATGAAAGTTGTAGAACTTTTTGTTATGTGAATTTTGATACCTTATTCAACTGATTTGGATATGTATAGCAAAAGTTATAGCCAAAATACTACAGCATGTTCGTATGGAAGATTTATCTTTGGTTTTGTGTATATATTGATTTACTGGGAACTATGTGTGCATAATCAGACTTGGATGTCTTCATGAATGTTGTAGATAATTAAGTTGTGGATTTTTAGAAAGTGGTTTCACATCAAAATAATTTTTGTAGCTCAAATTATGCTCAAAATACTGATGTATGTGCAAGCTGAAATTCTGAAATTTTAGAGTTTTTGGAAAATCCGAATCTTGTTTTCAATACTGGGAATTTTGTGGTATGAATTAGTTGTTGGTGTCTTCATGAAAGTTGTAGATAATTATATTAAGATTAATTTAGAACTGGTTTCATGTCAAAATCACGTTTGTAACTCCAGATATGTTTTAAATACTAATCTGTGTACATTTTGGAAAACTTATCTTGAGGCAGTATGATATTTCGTGAATAAGTAATATTTCTGTTCAGAATTTGAAACTGTGTTTTTCATGAAAGTTGTAGACAATTATGTTATTAAACTACAGAAAGTGGAATCACCTAAAAAGGAGTTGTTATGCTCATGTTATGACTGTTTTACTAATGTATGTCGCTGTTTGGAAATGCTGAAATTTACTTACGATGGTTATTATGGATGAAAATGATGTTTTCTCTATGAGTAATGATTTATTATTGAATTCTTGAGTGATTATGAATTATTATAAATGCTGTTGAGTATCATACAGTTAGTATATTATGATGGTGAATAATTACGAATGACATAATTAATTTATATATACATGAATGCCTTGAGGTTATTGACAAGTATGGTTGAAACAGTAAATCCATGATTTTATGAATTACTATGTCTATTGTGTCCCTTGAGGACTTGTACTATCCAAGAGGTTGTGGAAATGTGAATATCATGGTATGTTAAATGATAAAGAGAATTAAAGGCATTCATGCATCATAAGCATTCGGACGCACCATGGAATTTAGGGGTTCCATGATTGCCTACCCTGGTGGGGGGTTACTCTATGATGAGTTAAGCCCTATTTTATTGTGTGCCATGGAGTGTAGGGATTCATGGTTTATGCAAAAGTCCTACTTTGATATTGTGTACTTCGGTACTTGAGCGCCATGAAGTATAGGGATTCATGGTATATGCTAAAGCCCTATTTGTGTAAGCGCCATGAAGTATAGGGATTCATGGTATATGCTAAAGTCCTATTTGTGTCTCTATGAGACTTTTACTGCAGTATTCCCACCAAGACCAAATGGATCCAGCATGACATCATTTGACTAATTATATATCTATTAATGAACTTGTTTGGCATACTCATCATATCATTATGAATTGCTGATTGTGTTTGTGCAATTTTATCTATTTTATACTTATTCTATATTCTGTCTCACTCTTATATTAATTTTTACAGTGAATGACACGCAGAATGCAGAGTAATGCCATGATGGATGTCTATTTGTTTTACTACCTAAACTTGAATTTATGGGTTGTAATAAATATAATGTGTCATGTACTATTCTCTTCACATTCGTTTCCGCTATTTAAATATTTTCTTGAATTTAATTATTCTCGATTAGTAGGATCGATAATTTTCCGCTGTTATTAATTATTATATATATAAACTCTGAATTAAATTTATAATCTTAAAATGATCTTTCGAAAATGCGAAAAATTTATTCGGAAAATTACACGGGACGTTTCATTGAACACAGGTCATTCAAGTCCTACACTACCCTATTCTTGAGGCTAGGCCATTTGTGCTAGGCCCTCTGCTGTTCATCCTTCCACATGATCAAATGAGTAAGCTTGGATATCCTTTGTGGCTCCTTGGTTATGTCTTCTAGGAGGGTGAGAATTAGCCTTTGTAAGGTGGCTTTGGTCTTCTTGGCCTTGGATCTTGTCATTGGCCCTCCTATTCCTTGAAGTGCCCCTGATTGGTGAGGGGTGTCCTCATCAGGGTTTAAGGTCGAGGGTTTAGTTTTTAGGGTTTAGGGGTTGTAGTTTAGTGTTTATGGTTTGGGGTTTGGGTTTGTGGGTTTAGACCTTGGGGTTTAGGGTTTGTAGTTTAGTGTTTGGGGTTTAGGGTTTACGGTTTAGGGTTCTTGCTTTCAGGTTTAAGGCTTAGGTTTAGGATAAGGGTTAGGGTTTATATTAAAAGTTTAGGGTTTAGGGTTTAGGGTTTGGTTTTAAGGGTTACAGTTCTGGGGTTAGGATTTATGGTTTAAGGTTAGGTTTTAAGGTATAGGGTTTGGGGTTTGGGGTTTAGTGTTTGAGGTTTAGTGTATAGAGTTAAGGTTTTAGGGTATAGTTTAGGGTTGGGGGCTTAGGGTTTGGAGTTTAGGGTCTGTGATTCAAGGTTAGAGGTTAGGGTTTGGGGTTTATCGTTTATGGTTTAAGCTTATGGTTAGGGGAGTGGTGTTTAAGGTTTAGGGTTTATGGTTTAGGGTTTAAGGTTCACGGCTTAGGTTTAAGATTAGGGTTAGGGTTATGTTTAGGGTTTAAGGTTTAAGGTTTAAGGTTTTGGGTTTAGGGGTTAGGGTTTAGGTGTTAGTATCTAGGGTTTAGGGTTAGGTTTTGATGTTTAGGGTTTATGGTTTAGGTTTTGGGATTTAGGGTTTAGGGTTTGGGGTTTGGGGTTTGGGGTTTATGGTATAGGGTTTGAGGTTTAGTGTTTTGAGTTAGGGGTTTAGGGTTTAGGGTTATGGTTTATGGCTTGGGGTTTATGGTTTATGGTTTATGGTTTAGGGTTTAGGGTTTGTAGTTTAGGGTTTTGGGTTTATGGTTTGGGGCTTAGGGCTTGGGTTTTGTGGTTTATGTTTTAAGGTTATGGTTAGGGGAGTGAGGTTTAGGCTTTAGGGTTATGGTTTAGGGTTTGGTGTTTAGGGTTTAGGGTTTAAGGTTTTAGGTTTTATGTGATGGGTTAGGGTGTAGGGTTTGGGGTTCAAGGGTTAGGGTTCAGGGGTTACACTAGTGCAAAAATTGGATATAACAACTGGATATAATCACGGGTTAAAGTGGATCAGTGATAAAAACATGGGCACTGACATTTTTGAAATTATAAAGGTAAACGATATAATCAGGGGAAACTATATATTCACGGATAACAACATAGCCGTGATCGTACCCATCTATATATAATCACGGTTGAGCAGTCATCCGTGGATATATAGTACCTGAAATATATATATCCACGGTTGACTCCTCAACCGTGACTATATATTGATGGGTACGATCACGGCTTTGATGTTATCCGTGAATATATATTGATGGCTATAATCACGGTTGTATTTCCAACCATGGATATATATTTCAAGTACTATATATCCACGGTTTACTTCACAACTGTGATTATATATAGATGGGTACTATCACGGTTATGATGTTAACCGTGGATATAGAGTTGGCATTTAACCAGGGGTATTGTTGTAACCGTGATAATAAGGGTAATATTATCATGGTTGCAGTGGGATCCGTGAATATATGTTTAATTTAAGTCAGGGTTTTGAAGGGTTTAGGTCATTTCCCCACGTCCTTGACTTCTTCTTCTTCCTCTTGTACTTTACTTCATTGTCTACGCATTGGCTGAGTGCTTCGTGTTCATCCCTTTTCCGTTCAGGTAAGTGTTTCCTCTTCTTCCTCTCTTGTTTTCCTTATGCTGCATTGTGTGTGATGTTCTCTCCTCTGTTTTGTTATGCAGAGCACAGCATCGTTCTCTGTTCATCGTCGTTCTCTTCGTGGTTTCTTCATTTCAGGTAGGTGGCTTCTTCCCTAAACCTATATTATAGTATACGCGCTGTTCCTTGAACCCGATTGTCTGCATGTTGTTCCTTGAACCCCCATTGTCAGACTACACAAATAATTTCACCTGATTCTATGAAGGACAAAATACCTGAGAAGAAGATGACTTGCCTTATTTAATGTTGATTTTATTCATGTATGCAGTCAGTTATCATGTTTTATAAGCTGTTACAGACTCAAAGATTATGCTAGAAATATGTTGTTCCTGTTAGACTCAGCATGTTTATTCATACTATTAAGATATATAGTTTTTGTAATTGTACTTGTCTTTACTAGTTTGTTATTTAACAATTATCATGTTTACATATATTTCAACTTTCAAATAATGAGATGATGGATTAATTTCAATATTGTGTTTCACTGCTATACTACAGTATCAAGTTAAATTTAAAATATTCATAAATGAGGGGTATGGCAGGTAGTCTGTGGATTTTGATATTTGATGTGAGCTAGTTTGGAAATTTTGGTCTTGAACACTAAAGGTGGCAAGGTCAGGTTGAGTGAAATCTAAAATCCACCCCCACCAACCTATTGTCTAGCCTAACCTGTGAATGATAGCATTAATAAAAACTTAAACTGAAGTTCATTGTCATCTACATAACTAACCAACTTTTGCCAAAAACAGTACGTCTACATTTACCCCAACTACACAGAACAGAGAAAAAGGAAACAAGGGAAGGAGGGGGTCAAATGGGTCTACCGTGAAAATAGAAATTATAATCCATAATCCATAATCTATAATCCATAATCCATAATCCAAACTTTAAAAGTCTTATAATCCAATACCATAATCCATAATTCATATTCCATAATCCATAAATCCATACTTTTACTTCAAAATAACACAAATTAAAACCATCATACTAATTAATAAAAGTCCAAACTTTAAAAGTCTTATAATCCAATACCATAATCCATAATCTATAATCCAACACCATACTTCTACTTTAAAATAACACATTCTTAGGCATTATTTGTAATCAAAATTTTCATTTCACTTATATAATGTTATTTCTGTTGTTGTTGGTTGCTCGTATATAGTGTTATTTCTATTGCTGTTGTATGTGTGTGGTTGTCAATCTTGCGAACTCGTAGGCTCATACTAGTTAACTAGTATGAAAGTTGCTGTGCATGAATGAACCGTAGTTCCCCGTTTGAGATTCAACACAAATGGTCATTAAATTAATTAATTTCATCGTTTGTGTTGAATCTTGAATTACCCGTTTGGACAGTTTGGGATGAACAATTGTTTTTTATACCTCATTAGTATGTACAAGTTAGGAGTTATTTTAAAATTTGATAAACTTTCGGTAACTTACATTTTGTGTTGTTCTCTGGGTGCCTATTTGGTTGTGGTTGAACTTGATTTGACCACTCTCATTCTGTGTACTTAGAGACCAATGCGAAATGCTGCTAAAATTTGATCAAATTTTAAAATAACTTCTAACCTATATATATCAATGACGTATAAAAACAATTGTCATCCTGAATGGGTATAGGACCACCACCTTTGTAAGAAAAGTGAGATTGATCATAACACCTTGTAAATAGTTAGTATGGATCGAAGTTGGATAACTGCATCACGCATAAGTATAAAGTACGAGGGTGGAGTTGAATCATTTATAGAATTCGTAGCGAGGAATGCTGAGGAGGTGAATGGAAGGTATTTTTTCCCTTGTGTTAAATGCTTGAACCTGTGTCGGCTAGACTTGGAAGAGGTGCGAGAACATCTATTGTGTGATGGGTTTCTTCGTAGTTATACCCGTTGGATATGGCTGATAAGTACTTATTTTATGATTAAATTCATGACTCAATTAGACTCATTTTCTGAATAACTTAACTAAATTGATAAATAATTGAGCTTGATTTTTATTGTAAATAATGTATTGTGTAAAGAGGCTTGAATTGTCAAAATCAGTGAAAAAGTTGTCAAAAGCCTTGGAGAAACCAAGAAGCACCAGAGCATCAAGCAAGGACGCTTGAGCGTGGCACATTGCACGCTTGAGCGTGGAAGAAACAGAAAGCCTACGCTGCCCTTGTGCTTAAGCGAAATTGAAGAACACAACAACAGCATGTCACGCTTAAGCGCGAGCCCGAGCTCGCTTAAGCGTGACCCTAGGCATGGATTGAAAGAAAGCAAGTAGCATCAGACCCCCCCACGCTTGAGCGTGAGAAGGGGACGCTCAAGCGTGAACCCGAACGCGCTTGAGCGAGGCTGAGCGTGGCTTGAGCGTGAGTTGAACATTCTGCACAACAAGCACACGCTTAAGCATGGCCATTCTCAGCTTAAGCGAGAAGCAAACAGTGAGCATCAGGACTTTCCTCGCTTAAACATGAGTTAAGCGTAGGATTGTGCGTAACTTAAATTCAGCATCAGCCTCCTTCACGCTTGAGCGTAAGAAAGGGACGCTCGAGCGTGTGTCCAAGCGCGCCTGAGCATGAAGTAAGCGTGGATCAAGCGTAGAACACGAATCTAAACAGGAGAACCACGCTTAATGTGGTTAAGGAAGCTTGAGCGTAAGACAACCAGTGAACATCAGTACCCTTCACGCTTGAGCGTGACCATTAAGCTCAAGCGTGACTCATGCAGTATGGGATTTTTAATTTAATATTCACCAATGGTGCGATGCCAACTCAACCATTTTCTCATGTTTCTGCATGTCTCTGAATATTCCTTCATGGGGTTTATGCAAGTGGCAAGGGAAGCTGAACCATAACTCCTATAAATCAAGCAGAAGACAGGACATCAAGCATAAGATTCATCCCCTGTATTTCCCTCATAATCCAACCTTTTCTATTATTTTCTGTATTCATATTTTGAAGGTGAAAATGCAAGGCATGAGTAACTAAACCCCCTTATGGGATTGGCTGTAATCCATTTAACACTGAAGTAATGCTGTTGTAAGTTTTTATTTAGTAATGAGATTTGTTAAGTTTCTATATTTCCTTCTACGTTTAATGCCTGAAAGTACTTGATCACTATTTTCTTGTTTTAAGTTTTCTCAAGTATACTGGGAAGTGACTTTTGAAAGCAGATCTGAAAGAAATACTTATTGTGAGTAGGTAGCCAGGGATGGCGTCTAACGCAATAAACGTCAAAACAATTGATCCATAATGCTGGGATGATTTCAAAGTGACTGAGGGATCAGCGGTTTGAAATCATTCTTATGAATTTTGTAGTCGAGGGATCGATACAAATGATTGTGATTGTGACGTAGAAATTATCTTTTTCGATTTACTTATATAAAAACTTATGCAGCTTACAGAAGGTGAAGATATGATGAAGCCAATCTCTGTTTTACTAAACTGATTCTTTCTCAAAATTATTCACTGTTATCCTTTGCAAATTTTATTCTCTGTTAGTTATTCACTTTTTCATTCAACATCATTCACAACAAAACAAACTAAAAACCTTCTGCCTAATCAATTCAAAACTAAGATTCTCATTCTAACACCTCCCTAGTGGAACGATAACTATACTATATTACAACTTCTATGTTTAAACTTGGCACAAGCATTACATTGAGTTTATATTATACAAACTTGATTCTCTTTCATTGAACTCTTCATTCCAATATATGAAAAAAACATCACCAAGTTTTGGCGCCGTTGCCGGGGAGGTGATTTAAGTTTGAATATCTTAGCATTGAATCGACAAGACAGTGTAAATAAATTTGTTTTCAATTTGTTTTAATTTTTATAGCAACTTTGCTATTTTGAGTACTTTTTTATGATCTTGAGAGGACAGGTTACAAAAGAACAATTTATATTCGATCCAGAGATAGACAGGTTGCTCAAGAAAATAAAGAAAGCCAAGCAGAACTTCCAAGCAGGACAAACCTCCTCTCATACAATGGATGTCAACAGCAACAACCAAAACCCACCAAGGAGAACACTTGGAGATTACACCCTGCAACAAGGACCTAGACACTACTCAAGCATTGCTATATCAAATACAATCAGGGCTATAGAAATGAAACCTGCCTTCCTTAGTTTAATTAGTTCCCATCAATTCCATGGAATGTCCAGTGAAGATCCATACACTCACTTGGCCACATTCTATGAATTAGTAGGAACAATGGGCTTTGAACAGGAAGTAATTGAAGCAGCGTATCTAAGATTGTTCCCTTTTTCTCTTGCAGGAAAAGCTAAAGAATGGCTCTAGTCGCACCCAAATCAAAGCCTGAACAGTTGGGACACAGTGGAGGAGAAATTCCTACATAGATTTTTCCCACCATCTAGATTTATCAAGGCTAAGTCAGATATAACAACATTCAAACAAAGCCATGATGAACCCTTTTGCGAGGCATGGGAACGTTTCAAATCTCTCCTAAGAAGATGCCCAAACCATGGCTTGGAAGATATTGCCCAATTGAATATCTTCTACAGTGGACTTAAAGCAGATACCAAAATGATACTGGATGCAGCAGCTGGAGGAACCATGATGACAGTAGATGCAGAGCAAGCTACAAGGATTATTGAATCATTATCATCCACAGATTACCAAGATCAGCATAACAGAACACAAGTCCAAAAGAAGGGAATATTGGAACTCAATACAACAGATGCCATTTTGGCTCAAAACAAAATTTTGACACAACAAATTGAAGCTCTGACACAGCAAATAGAAAAACTCCCTCAACAACTGCATGCTGTACAATCCTCTACGGGAAACCAACAAGCACAAATGAGATGTGATTTTTGTAGAGGAGAACATCAGAATGGACATTGCCAAGGAGAGCAAGGAGACCAATCCATCCTATATATGAATAACCAAGGTAAGCAGGGTAACTTCAATAACAATGCTTACTCTAACAATTTTTCACAAGGATGGAGAAATAATCAAAATGATGGATGGAAGCAAGAAGCACGCACGTCCAACAGACAACAACCTTATCAGCAAGGCCCTTCCTTGACAGAAAGGACATCAAAACTAGAGGACACTCTAGAAAAATTCATTCAGGTCTCAATCACCAATCAGAAAAACACCGATGCTTCAATAAGAAACCTGGAGACTCAAGTGGGGCAACTGGCTCGTCAAATCACAGAGCATCATAACTCTCAATTTGGAGCCAATACACGCCCAAATCCGAAGGAGCAATGCAAAGCAATCACAACAAGAAGTGGGAAGGTCATTGGACAACAAAAAAAGGATGACAAGGTGGAAGAAAAAGTGGAAGAAAATTTTGAAAAAGAAACAAAGGAGGAAGTTAGTGAAAAGAAAAATAAAAAAATTGAAGATGTACATATGAAGGAGGAAGTTAAAAAAGAAAAAAAGAAAGAAATAAAAGAAGGAAAGAAGAAGGTGGATGACCCAGCACCACAACTGAAAAGTTTGCCGTATCCAAAGAAACCTTCAAAAATAGACAAGGAGAGGCAATTTGCAAGATTTATGGATATCTTCAAAAGGTTGCAAATAAACATACCTTTTGTGGAAGCCATGGAGCAAATGCCAACTTACGCTAAGTTCATGAAGGAGCTGTTAACAAAAAAGAAAAGGTTTTCTGAAGAAACAGTGGAACTAGCCGCAGGATGCAGTGCCATCATTCAAAAAGCACTGCCACAAAAAATAAAAGACCCCGGAAGTTTTACAATCCCAGTGACTATTGGTAATTTACCAGTAGGAAAAGCACTCTTAGACTTGGGAGCAAGCATTAACTGAATGCCCCTCTCAATGGTGAAAAGAATTGGAGATCTTGAACGGATGACCCTCCAACTTACGGATCGATCTATGAAGTTTCCATATGGCATAGCTGAGGATGTGCTGGTAAGAGTTGACAAGTTCATATTTCCTATAGATTTTGTCATAATGGATATTGAAGAAGATGCAAAAGTTCCTCTCATACTGGGGAGACCCTTCATGAAGACTGCAAAGGTAATTATTGATGTGGATGATGGAAAGCTAAAAGTAAGAGTGCAAGATGAGGAAGTAAACTTCAATGTGTTTGATGCGATGAAGTATCCAAAGGAAAAGCAACAATGCTTCAAAATTGACATTGAAGAAGAAGCCATCAGAGAACAAACCAGCGAATGGCTCAACAAAGATCCACTAGGTGAGCTAAGCGTTGAAGCAAATGGAACAATGGACGAAGACGGGGGAAACTCGAAGGAGGACAAACATGACATTCAACAAGAAATTCATTATGAAAAGTTGTTAGAGAAGATAAAAGAAGTTGTCCTACCAAAAGTGGAGTTAAAAGCCTTACCTTTACACCTGAAATATGTTTTTCTTGATGATGATAACCAAAAACCTGTTATTATTAATAGGGAATTGACAGGTACAGAAGAAAGGCAATTGATTCAAGTCTTGAAAGAGCACTCAACAGCAATTGGATAGAGACTGGAAGATTTGAAAGGAATAAGCCCAGCCTACTGTACGCATCACATTTACATGGAACAAGAATTTAAACCAATTGCCCAGCCACAGAGACGCTTGAATCCAACCATGAAGGAAGTAGTGAAAGGGGAGGTAATTAAATTATTAGAAGCTGGTATAATTTATCCAATTTCTAATAGCTCTTGGGTAAGTCCTGTGCAGGTTGTTCCGAAGAAAGGAGGAATCACCGTCATACAAAATGAAAAAAATGAATTGATCCCCACAAGAACAGTCACAGGATGGAGGATGTGTATCGACTACAGAAAACTGAACACTGCAACCCGGAAAGATCATTTTCCTCTACCCTTCATGGATCAAATGCTGGAAAGACTTGCAGGTCAAGCATACTACTGCTTTCTGGATGGTTACTTAGGCTACAACCAGATAGCAGTTGTACCAGAAGATCAAGAAAAAACAGCATTCACATGTCCTTTTAGGGTATTTGCATACAGAAAAATGCCCTTTGGGTTATGTAATGCTCCTGCAACATTTCAAAGATGTATGCTTGCTATCTTCTCTGATTTGGTGGAAAAATACATTAAGGTCTTCATGGATGATTTCTCTGTTTTTGGCCCATCATTCGATCAATGTTTGAAAAATTTGACCATAGTAATGAAAAGATGTGTGGACACCAATTTAGTTTTGAATTGGGAAAAGTGCCACTTCATGGTCACTGAAGGCATTGTGTTATCAAATCTCAAAACGAGGCATTGAAGTGGACAAAGCAAAGGTGGAAGTAATTGAGAAATTACCACCACCAGGGAACGTGAAAGGAGTAAGGAGCTTCTTGGGCCATGCAGGATTCTATAGAAGATTCATCAAGGACTTCTCAAAAATTGCAAAGCCTTTGAGTAATCTCTTAAACAAAGACACTCTTTTTATTTTTGACAATTCTTGTTTACATGTATTTGAAACCTTAAAACATAGACTAACATGTGCACCTGTGATAGTTGCCCCTGATTGGGAATTAGACTTTGAAATGATGTGTGATGCCAGTGATTATGCTGTTGGGGCCGTATTAGGACAAAGAAAGGCAAAAGTTTTTCATGTCATACACTATGCTAGCAAAGTTTTAAACCCTGCACAAATAGTGTATGGCCTGGAAAAATTTAGACCTTATCTGATTGGTTCCAAAATCACTATTTTTACTGACCATACTGCTATTAAATATCTGCTGAATAAACCTGATTCTAAGCCCAGGCTAATTAGATGGATCTTGCTGATGCAAGAATTCAACCTAGTAGTCAAGGACAAAAAAGGCAGCGAAAATTTCATTGCAGATCACTTGTCACACCTTGTCAATCAGGAAGTCACACTACTCCAGCCTGAGGTGAAGGACGAATTTCCTGATGAAAAGTTATTAATGATGAAAGAAAGGCCATGGTTTGCAGACATGGCCAACTTTAAGGCTGCTGGAGTATTGCCTGATGATCTCTCATGGCAACAGAAGAAAACAATTTTGAAAGATGCAAAACAATTCATATGGGACGATCCTTACCTGTTTAAACTTGGATCAGACCATATTTTGAGGAGGTGTGTGTCCCAAGAAGAAGCTAACAGCATCTTATGGCACTGCCACAGCTCACCCTATGGAGGACACTTTAATGGGGAAAGGACAGCAACTAAAATCCTCCAATCAGGTTTTTATTGGCCTTCATTGTTTAAAGATGCTAATGTTTTTGTGCAGCATTGTGATGCATGTCAGAAGACAGGTAGCATATCAAGAAGACACGAGATGCCATTAACCACCATCCTGGAAATTGAAGTCTTCGATTGTTGGGGCATAGATTTTATTGGGCCACTACCAATATCATTTTTGTAACATCCCAATTTTTTAATAATGTACCAGGTGAATAAAACCATTAAAATAATAATTCCAAAAAGGGGGGAATTTGTTTATTAATTGCCATTAACTTAAAAAGTGTACTGATTAAAAAGGATGATTGGCTTAGTGGGTGCTGATGGGACTGGGTGACGTGAGCAGACTGCTCCTCACGTTTTCCCACCCCACCATTCCTTCCCTCATGCATGTGTTTATAAGTGGACGATGGCCTTCCTTGCCATTCGTTCTTCAAAATCCCCTGCGAGTTTCTTCTTCTTCCTTCTTCTTCTCTTCTCCTTCTCTGCTCTCTGTTCCATTCCCTGTGTTCGAAAACCGAGTGACGGTGCTGCAGAGGAGTCAGAGCTCCCTCACACGAGTAGAAGACGAGCGTCGAAGCAGAAGCAGAAATAGCCCTGCACCACTCGTGGAGGGCAACAGCGTTCAAATAAAGGCTAAGCGAGTGGAAGCGTTGAGTGAAGCAGCGAGGAAGAGAACCAACACCCAAGCAGAAAAGTCTCTCGGAGTCTCGTAGTTGGTAGGGGGAGTACCTTACATGTTAAATGTATGGGTTATGAACGGGTCTCGGGTGTTGATAATGATGGTTCTGTATCCTGTTGTATGATATGCTTGCATGTGAAGTACCCGAGTGTAAGATAAGTGAGAGTGAATGTTGCATGTTATTATCATCCTTGAAGATGCATGCGTTGCTTGAATTCAGATACCACAGAACCCGATTGCATGTTATGTTGTGTTGACTGGAATGCTTTGTTGAATTCGTTCATGTTCACATGTATGCATGCGTTGATTAAGTCTTGACACTGTTGTATACCGATTGCATATTATGTTGTGCTGATTAGAATGTTTATTTGAACCTATTGATCTTCATATGGATGCATGTGTTGAGTAAGTTCTGATACTGCTGTACACTGAGTGCATGTTATGCTGGAGTTGATAAGAATGCTGTTAGAAGCTTGATACTGATTGATACCGATTGCATTGGACTCATATGTTGCTAATAGAGCTATGATGATGATTGCATGGAAGCATGTGTGTGTTAAATTAATACATGGAATCCTAGAAATGCGTATTACCGACTGCATGTGAAATATGTATAACTGAGTGAAGGTTGTGTGCATGAATTCTATGTTGTGTGATGAATCCGTGTGTGGCACATGGGATGTGTTGTACTAGGAGCACGTAGTGTGGGACACTACCATCGGTTATAAAGCGTGAGACGCTATGAAATCCTTGAGTGGGACTCAAGGTAGCCCTTGAGTGGGACTCGGGCTACCTGTGAACACCTCCGTTGGCGCTGAGAGCATTGGTGTCACCTGTGGGCAAACGGTTGGGTACCTGTAAAACGGCCAAGCAACTGGGAGCTGATATGATAGCTGAGAGCTATGTATAAAAAGGCCGAGAGCCTACGTTGCAACATCTAAACCGATACACACGAATGCGGAACCGAGTGAAATGCTATGTGCCTTTTAACTGTTGATATTGTTTGGAATTGGTTATATTGCTACTGATGTTGTGTAGAATTAATTATGCTTGTGACGGCGTTAGTGAGATGATATATATATATATATATATATATGCTCATGACCGAGTGCACTATTCTGTGTGTATATGTTGTTAATGCTGATTGAAATCTGTTCTAAGAATGTATGTTATGTATTGGAGAGTTGTATACATATATATATAGCCGAGTGAGGATTGTGGATTCTGACTGATAAATGTTCCAAGGGTGCATTCTAATTCACGGGTCTTAGTATAATACTACTGATTGTTGCATGTTGATATTATCGAGTTGATGCGTGTAAAGGGCCGAGTGATAACTGATGGATTCCGGTCAGTATGGATCTTGTATGTGTTCTAGCTGATTGGTATTGCCTTGACTATAACTGTTGCCATGTATAATTGTGCATATATATATATATATATGTATATTGTTGTATAAATATGAGGCAACCTGAGTCAGTATCTATCATTTAAAATTTAAGATACTCACCCCTGTTGTGGCAACTTTCAGTGAACATCTCTCGTAACGAGGATTGGAGGAAGAGCTGAAATGCCGGGTGAAGTGCTGATGCACTATGGAATATCATGACTGTGCATATGCTGTTTATAGTGTTTTGAGTTAAGCCTTGGCCGGCTCGTGTTTTGTTGTTAGCCTTTTGAACAGAGTTGAATCCCTTGGAATGGAAGCATGACTTCGTGATTGTAAAATTGTGATATACACTTCTATATGTATATATGCCTATGCCTATGCCATGTTGCATGTCTATCTCATGCTGTGAAATGTCGGGGCGATCCTTATATATATATGTGCATTCATATTCCCGAATGTGTAGGAAATAACATAACTCAATATGAAGGAAGCCAATTCATGGTCTAGAGGGCGAGTTTACGATTCTGTCACCGAGTAGGAGAGGTTCAGATGTTCTGAGTGAGTGGAATCAGATAGCCCGAGTAGGGATTGATGTAGAAGACTGCTCCAACGACAAGCTGTTAGGATTCGGAGTTGAGAGTCTAGAGATGCTTTCCGAGTGACAACTATTAGGATTTCCCCGAGCGTAGAATAATTAATGATACCCGAGTGAAAACTAAGTAAAATACCCCGAGTAACAAAGAGGGCGCGGAGGTTGTTCCGAGTGAGGAGTTCCCATAGATTCCGAGTGAGTGATAGTAAGGACCACTCCCGTATTATTCGTGCATGTGTTCTGATTGTTGAAGCTGTAGAATAAATTACATTTCTAAGTGAACTGAGACCAGATTCTTCCGAGTGAATTAGGCGTTGGAAACCGAGTGCGGAATGCCGAGTGAAATGAGCGGATACCGAGAGAAGCTTTCGCTTGAGCGAGTATGCGTTGCTGCGTGGTTTGCCTAAGCGAATCTCCCTTTCTTCTGCTGTCAGCTCCTCTGAATCGGCTTTCTCGCTCTTGTTCTTCTTCTCCTCTCATTTCTTGTGCCAAGGCATTCTGATCTTCTTTTTATTGTGAAAAGAAAATTTTTTTTTCTCTATTTTACCGTCTATGATTCATTTACATTAGGGTGTTACATTTTGGTATCAGAGCAGACTGAAAGGTCCAAGGCCAAGGTATGCTTACCGAGTGTGAGCGGTTGTGTGCTTCTGACCGAGTGGTCATCCTGATTGTGATGTTAGTTGAACCTGATTGATATTGACTTATGGATAGGAGGTTGTTCCCCTCCTGGTCCGATTGATTGTGTAGCATATAGAAATAGTATGATGTGCTAAGTTACTAAACATTAGGCTGAAATCCGATCGACTTGGTATACTTATCCTTGAAGGGTGTTAATTTCAGGATAAGGAGTAACGCATCGTCAAAGCATGGAGGCTATAGCCACAGCATTCCAACGCTTTGCAGACGTGTTTGAGAGGCAGGGCCAGCCTCGAGCTGAGGAGGGCCAAGTGCTGGACCGCTTCCTGAAGAGGAAGCCGAGTGAATTTTTAGGAGGACGGAATCCTGAAGCAGCGTTTAAGTGGACTCAGGAGCTCGAAAGAATTTTTGGGGGTCTTCGCTGTACCGAGGCCCAGAAGGTAGAGTGTGCAGTGTACATGCTGCGAGACGAGTTGATTGTTTACATGCTTGAACCCTTTTCTGTTAGAATATGGAAATAGCCTTATATCCTGGTGAGAAGTGAGAAATCTAAACAGTGAGAGTCTCATGAGAATTTGTCGAATAAGCATTGCCTGATTTTTTTTGATTAACAGTTTTTAAGAAATTAAGCAGGGAAATGACAAAGGCAATTTTGAAAATAAAAATAAGCTCAGAGCCAAAAAACTACCCTTTAAAAATATTCCAATTTTTGTAGCCATTTTGAGCCAAAAATTTTATTCGAACACCCTAAACCAAGCATGAGAAAATCTTACCTTATTAGCATGCTTCAAAATCTTGTGAAAAGAGCATAAAACAATTTTTTCAAAAGGTGATAAAAGAAATTGAGGCAGAAAAAAAGATAGTAAAAGTTCTCCAAAAATTAAACAGAGAACTAGAAAAAGAGAAATAAAGAATTCTGTAGCACAAAGGAAGAAGCCTCATAAAAGTTGAAAAATCTCAGAACATATGCTCTTCTTCTTCATGCATGCCCCTTGAATCCAAGAAAAACCCAGAATTCTTGATAGCCCAGCCTCGTTACAACCATGAAAAGACCTTTTGATCCTTACTTATCTTATGAATTGATTTTGATTAGAAATGACCTGCAATGTTAATTAGGCAGTTCTCATGATGAATGAACAACACACATACCTGGTGAGAAATAATAGAGAGTTCCTTATTCTTACAGCAATTGGTTACCTGCTTTGTGAACAAATTAATGATACATTACATTTCAAAGAATTGGTATTAAGGAAATCATTTGTTTAAGTTAAATTGAGATTATTGTCTTTTAAATTTTTGTCTACAACCGAAACTGATTTTGTTGAATGCTTGATTCCCTTTTCAAAACTTCTTTTACTTGAGGACAAGCAAAAATCTAGGTTGGGGAGAGTTTGATAAGTACTTATTTTATGATTAAATTCATGACTCAATTAGACTCATTTTCTGAATAACTTAACTGAATTGATAAATAATTGAGCTTGATTTTTATTGTAAATAATGTATTGTGTAAAGAGGCTTGAATTGTCAAAATCAGTGAAAAAGTTGTCAAAAGCCTTGAAGAAACCAAGAAGCACCAGAGCATCAAGCAAGGACGCATGAGCGTGGCACATTGCACGCTTGAGCGTGGAAGAAACAGAAAGCCTACGCTGCCCTTGCGCTTAAGCGAAATTGAAGAACACAACAATAGCATGTCACGCTTAAGCGCGAGCTCGAGCTCGCTTAAGCGTGACCCTGGGCATGGATTGAAAGAAAGCAAGTAGCATCAAACCCCCCCCCACGCTTGAGCGTGAGAAGGGGACGCTCAAGCGTGAACCCGAACACGCTTAAGCGAGGCTGAGCGTGGCTTGAGCGTGAGTTAAACATTCTGCACAACAAGCACACGCTTAAGCATGGCCATTCTCAGCTTAAGCGAGAAGCAAACAGTGAGCATCAGGACCTTCGCCGCTTAAACGTGAGTTAAGCGTAGGATTGTGCGTAACTTAAATTTAGCATCAGCCTCCTTCACACTTGAGCGTAAGGAAGGGACGCTCGAGCGTGTGTCTAAGCGTGCCTGAGCGTGAAGTAAGCGTGGATCAAGCGTAGAACACGAATGCTAAACAGGAGAACCACGCTTAAGCGTGGTTAAGGAAGCTTGAGCGTAAGACAACCAGTGAACATCAGTACCCTTCACGCTTGAGCGTGACCATTAAGCTCAAGCGTGACTCATGCAGTATGGGATTTTTAATTTAATATTCACCAATGGTGCGATGCCAACTCAACCATTTTCTCGTGTTTCTGCATGTCTCCGAATATTCCTTCATGGGGTTTATGCAAGTGGCAAGGGAAGCTGAACCATAACTCCTATAAATCAAGCAGAAGACAGGACATCAAGCATAAGATTCATCCCCTATATTTCCCTCACAATCCAACCTTTTCCATTATTTTCTGTATTCATATTTTGAAGATGAAAATGCAAGGCATGAGTAACTAAACCCCCTTATGGGATTGGTTGTAATCCATTCAACACTGAAGTAATGCTGTTGTAAGTTTTTATTTAGTAATGAGATTTGATAAGTTTCTATATTTCCTTCTGCGTTTAATGCCTGAAAGTACTTGATCACTATTTTCTTGTTTTAAGTTTTCTCAAGTATGCTGGGAAGTGACTTTTGAAAGCAGATCTGAAAGAAATACTTATTGTGAGTAGGTAGCCAGGGATGGCGTCTAACGCAATAAACGTCAAAACAATCGATCCATAATGCTGGGATGATTTCAAAGTGACTGAGGGATCAGCGGTTTGAAATCATTCTTATGAAGTTTATAGTCGAGGGATCGATACAAATGACTGTGATTGTGACATAGAAATTATCTTTTTCGATTTACTTATATAAAAACTTATGCAGCTTACAGAAGGTGAAGATATGATGAAGCCAATCCCTGTTTTACTAAACTGATTCTTTCTCAAAATTATTCACTATTATCCTTTGCAAATTTTATTCTCTGTTAGTTATTCACTTTTTCATTCAACATCATTCACAACAAAACAAATTAAAAACCTTCTGCCTAATCAATTCAAAACTAAGATCTTCATTCTAACACCTCCCTAGTGGAACGACAACTATACTATATTACAACTTCTGTGTTTAAACTTGGCACAACCATTACATTGAGTTCATATTATACAAACTTGATTCTCTTTCATTGAACTCTTCATTCCAATATATGAAAAAAACATCACCAATGGCACGGTGAAGATGTGGTGGTGCCAAGTTCCAGCTCTCAAACTGAAAACTGAAGCTCGATGCATGACACCGATGTCTACATGGATGACTAACTTGAGGATATGATCCGTGATGTAGGGGTAGAAGGTTTTAAGAAAACTCATGTATATACGACTCTATGTAAGGATTTTGAGCAGTCGTTGTATCCAAACTGTGTCAATTTCACAAGGTTATCAGCAGTTTTACGATTGTTTAATTTGAAAGCCAGAAACGGGTGGACGGATAAAAGTTTCACTGACTTACTTAAGTTGTTGAAAGAAATGCTCCCAACTGGAAACACCTTGCCAAATCAAAACTATGAGGCCAAAAAGGTGTTGTGTCCTACGGGTTTAGAGTATGAGAAAATACATGCATGCCCAAATGATTGTGTATTATTCCAGGGTGAGTATGAAATGCTGCATCGATGTCCTAGGTGTGGGGTGTCACGGTATAAGAAGAAAGAGGCTGATTCTGATGAGGTCTGTACTAAAGGGTCTCCTACAAAGGTGTTGTGGTATCTGCCCATAGTTCCAAAACTAAAGCATCTATTTACCAATGTAGAGGATGCAAAACTTATGAGATGGCATTCTGATGAAAGGGTTTTTGACGGAATACTTAGGCATCCGGCCGACGGATCATAGTGGAAGAAAATGGATACGATTTTTTTGGATTTTGCCCATGAACCAAGAAATGTTAGGCTTTTACTAGCCACAGATAGCATGAACCCGTTTGGGAACCTGAGCACAACTATAGTTCGTGGTCTGCTTTGTTGTTCGTTTACAACTTGCCACCATAGCTATGCATGAAACGAAAATATGTTATGTTATCAGTGATGATTTCTCGTCTACGACAACCGGGGAACAACATTGATGTATATCTGACTCCATTAGCTGAAGACCTCAAAATGTTGTGGGAAGACGGGGTTGATGTGTTTGACGGGTTTGCGGGGTAATCATTTAAATTACGTGCCATGCTATTTTGCACGATCAATGACTTTCCAGCGTATGGTAACTTATCCAGGTATAGCGTGAAGGGTCATAAAGCTTGTCCTGTATGTAAGGAGGGAACTGGTTCTGTACTGCACCATGGTAGGAAAAATGTTTATCTTCGACATCGAAGGTTTCTTAAAGCGAATCATCCATTTCGTAGGTTAAAGAAGTCGTTCAACAGTGTGTAAGATTTTGAAATAGCTCCTCCACCACTATCTGGTCGCCAGACATATAAAAAGGTGAAAGACGTTAACATGGTGTTTGGCAAGTGTAAAAGTGTCGCGACCAGGATCGCGGCGGCACGGCCGACCCTTAAAAATTTATTAACACGAGTTTCGAAATCCTTTCGAAAAGAAAATAGGGAGTCGCCACCAATATTTTTTAGGATAAAATACCGGGAAAACCTTTAGTTAAAGCATTGGTCAAAAAATAAGATTCCAAATTCGGGAGTCTAATTACAGGTAAGGAAGGTATTAGCACCTCACAACTGTCCGTTATAAAAACAGTTACCTCAATATGATAGCGCGCATTATAATTAACCCAGAAATTATTTTAACTTCTTCATAAAAAGAAAGCATACAAAATGACAAAATATACAAAAATAAACATGGAATTTTTACATGAGATTAACAGGACGTCTCGTCCAAATTAAACTCGCTCCACCTTTTTTAAGAAAAGATATTATATATAAAAAAATGAGATTAACAGGACGTCTTGTCCAAATTAAACTCGCTCCACCTTTTTTTAAAAAAGTAATAAAAATTGCAATAATGATAAGAATAATAATAATTATTACAACTTTTATGCCAGTCCAAATAGAATGTGCAAAGCACTCATTTTTATTAATATTTATCAATCAGTAAAAATTAATAATTGAAAAGGAAACAAAGTCACCGAACAGCAATTGATTTAACAAAAAATAAATAAATACAAGCATTAAAATGAGGGGCAAAGTGGGACCGGTGTGGTGAGAAAGGAGCTGGACGGTGTTGTGGGCTAGAGGGAGGCTGAAGGTACGGTGGGGATTTTAGAAGCAGGACGGTGTGGTGTGAAGGGAAGAGGTACTGGACGGTGTGTTTTAAGGAGAGGGACGGTGTTGGAGGATTTTAGGGGGTTGGACGGTGTATTTTAAGGAGAGGATGATGGTGTAGTTTTAAGAGGATTTGAGTGAGGGGCTGTACGGTGTTGGTGGAGAGAGAGGGACTGAATGGTGTGGGTGAGGAGAGAGGGACGGTGTTATTTTGAGGGGACGGTGTGGTGAGGATTTAGGAGCAGAACGGTGTTGGTTTGAGGAGGAAGGGACGGTGTTGGTGAGGAGAAGGATGGTGTGGGTGAGGATAGAGGACGGTGTTGGTTTGAGGGGTTGTATGGTGTTGGTTTAATTTAGGAGCAGAACGGTGTTAGTTTGAGGAGGAAGGGACGGTGTGGGTGAGGAGAAGGACGGTATGGTGAGGATTTGAAGGAGGACGATGTTTGAGAGGAGGAGGACGGTGTGGAGAGGAGAGAGAGGGAGCTGATATGAATGAGAGGAGAGAGGGGGAGATGATGTGAATGAGAGGAGGAGGACGGACAGCGTGGGTTTCAATACTCTGTTTCTTCTCTTTAAAGAAAAAGCTTCAGAGTTCTCTCTAATGAAGGCTTCCAGATCCTTTTCTTCTCTTTCGTTGGGGTATTTATAGGAATCCCCAGGTATGCACTGATTGTTTGAATAGCCTGGCTACCAATGATTTTGTGGGGAACAGCAGCTGATGAATAACTTATTATTTTAATTTTTGTTTGTTATTAGCCGCCCCACAAAATAAGCAAATCAACTTGGATGGTGTGTTGGAGAAACAGCCTGGATCTTGACAACTGTAGTGAATAGAGGCTGGTGGGAGTTCTTTATTATTTTCTTCCGTTGTCTTGTTGTGGGCTGCCCCTATAATTCAAGGATCCGCTTGGACAGTGGAAATCCAAATCAGCATGGGAAAACAGTGGAAATATGGAACCGGTGTTCTCTTTTAAGACTCGGATTAGTGCTTCAGCCGGTATCCATCCTCAGTGGGAATTAATCCGAGCGGAACAGGTGCTTTCATATATAAAAGACCGAGTGAAAGCTTGAATTCACAGATCTGATCCGACCTCTAACACTCGGTGTGAAGGCCTGAATTCACAGATCATTGACTCGGAAATTATTTTGCGAGAAGCATTCATCAGGACCTCCGTCTATTCGGAATTGCTTCATTCGGTGCTGCTTCGTTCGGAAATGTCACTGTTTGAAGCATTCATTCGGAATTACTTTATTCGGAGGGGATTTGCTCAGAAGCGCTTCTGTTTGAAGAATTCATTCGGGCCCTCTGCTTGAACGTCTCACTTGGGAAGTCTTATTTACAATTGATTTAATCGACACTTTAAAAAATATTTTATTCGGCTATATCCCTGGCCGACAGGTCAGAACCATTCTTTCTTTGACTTAAAATTGATTCAATCGGGAAATAAGCTTCACCCGGAAGCAATCCACTGGAATTAAATCACTCGGAGAAGCTTTGGTCGAAAACATTGCTCGGGAGAATTCAATTGGACACATTCATCAAGCTTGCCTTTCACTCAGAATTATGCATCAACCCACTCGGATGTATTCACTCGGGAGTCGGCCTTGTTTTCCAATCGGAATGGTTTCAATCGTCAATCAATCCTTCAGATGCATTCACTCAGGGCTCGGTCTTGAAGGAGATGTTGCCCGAAAGAGGATCATTCGTGATCAGAGGTTTTTCTACTCTCGGGAATAATTCCCTTAAATCGATCTACCCAGAAATATCTCATTCGGAAGTGGGGAACTTGAAAGTGAAAGTTGATCTTTTAAAAAGGAATATCCCACTCGAGAGTGGGGAACTCGGAAACTCATACCACTCGGAAACCTGTTCTTTGCTCGAGAATGCCATCTTCTCTGAATCACACCACTCAGAGACCTCCTTATTCAACAAGTGTTCATTCAGGGGCTTCCTCTGCTCGGACGATAGTCTTTGGGACGGTCCACTCGGATGTATTCATCTGAAATCAGACTTGCTTTTCATTCAGAATGGATTTAGTTGGGGATTATCCACTCGGATGTATTCATCTAAAATCAGACTTGCTTTTTATTCAGAATGGATTCAATCGGGAATCCTTCACTCGGATGTATCCAATCGGTAAGTATTCATTCAAAGATAGTCCCTTTTTCATTCAGTGGTTTCAATCGGGAATCCTCCACTCGGAAACACCCCAACCAGGAAGTATTCGTTCAAGGTCAGCCATTTTTCATTTGGAGTGGCTTCCCTCAGGAATCTTCCACTCGGATTTATCTCCAACCGGGAGACAATCCACTCGGTAATGTCTCACTCGGAGACTCTCTACTCAGAAATGAGCATTCCGAGTCATACTACTCAGAAATGACCATCCAGAGTCTTTTCCTCGTTTAGAAATAACTCCCTCAGAGGCAGCAAAATCGGACACGTGTCAATCAGAAATAACTCACTCAGATATTTCACTCGGAAATAGCTTACTCGGATATTTCACTCGGGAACAGCCATCTTTCACTTGGAAATATCCATTTTTCACTCAGAAATCTTACAGCCAGAAGGATTAGTCAGAATTGAAGCTCAGTCCTCTCTCGAAGATCCTTTCGCCTAGGAAAGACACATCCCTACTCTTGGTGAAACCTCACCAGACTGAGATAGGTGTTCACAAATGCCCCTCTTTACTTCTTTTTCATGAGAAAAGCATGAAGTTTCTTTTTGCTTTTGAAATGGAAAGGGAGTAAAGACGTGAACACCATTGTCGAAGTTAATGCCGACTTTAATAACCAAGAGAGTCAGTATTGTTCCATTGAAGAAAACCAATAGCGGTGCCAATTTCTGTGACTTGAAGAATAAAGGCATCTACTTTGATGGCTTTGGCGATCCAATAAGGGTGGAAACCTAGGAATTGACACTTGAAGCTCTTGCTTTCTCTCTTTTTTCTCTGTTCTTCTTTCTCTCTCTCTTTTTTTTTTGTTTTTTTTTATTCTAAATTTGGAAAAAGTAAAGGGTGCCTTCATAGGCGACTAGAATGGTAAAGGGTGCCTTCATAGGCGACTGGAAAGGAAAGGGTGCCTTCGTAGGCGGCTGGAAAGGAAAGGGTGCCTTCTTAGGCGACTGGAAAGTAAAGGGTGCCTTCTTAGGCGACTGGAAAGTAAAGGGTGCCTTCATAGGCAATGGAAAGTAAAGGGTTCCTTCATAGGCGACTGGAAAGTAAAGGGTGCCTTCATAGGCGACTGGAAAGTAAAGGGTGCCTTCATAGGCGATAGAAAGTAAAGGGTGCCTTCTTAGGTGACTGGAAAGTAAAGAGTGCCTTCATAGGCGAGTGGAAAGGTAGAGAGTGCCTTCATAGGCGAGTGGAAAGTAAAGGGTGCCTTCATAGGAGACTGGAAAGTAAAGGGTGGGGTTGACCCTGGGGGAGCTAACAGGACGTCTCGTCCGAATTAACTCACTGGACCTAAAGGATCAAGGTAATGTCTCGGTTTGTCATGACTGAAAGTTTTTGGGGAGTTGCTCCTTGAATGAAAGAGAATAGATCTGGGGTGATGCCATGATTTGAAGGAACCTTGGGGAACTGCCCCTTGACTGAAAGAGAATAATCCTGGGGTGATGCCCCAGTTTGACATGATTTGAAGGAATCTTGGGGAATCGCCCCCCTTGACTGAAAGAGAGTAAACCTGGGGTGATGCCCCAGTTCGACATGATTTGAAGGAACCTTGGGGAACTGCCCCTTGACTGGAATAGAAGAAATCTGGGGAGATGCCCCAGTTTGAGTTGCTTAGGAAGTATAGTTCTACTGGGAAGGATTTGGTAATTTGGGATATTGTCTCTTTGGGTGAAAGAGAATAAACCTGGGGTGATGCCCCAGTTTGAACTATCTGCCTCGGAACCTTGGGGAACTGCCCTTTAAGTGAGAAGAAATGAACCTGGGGTGATGCCCCAGTTTGATTTGTTTGGGAAGGGTAGTTCCACCGGAGAAGGATTGATGGTTCGGGGTACTTCCCCTTGATTGGGAAGGGAAATCTGGGGTCCACCTGGTATATGTGGATTCACTGAGAGAAGTGTGCTGGGGCCCTTTGGGGAGAGTTCTTCTAAGCCTGATTAGAAAAGTGTTCTTACTACGGGGAGAAGATGATCTGAATTGTAGGCTCACTGGGTAGAGAGTTTGGTGATTCTGCTGGGGGAGAGAATTTTGCTGGAAACTATCCTTGGGCTTGGGAAGGGACACGCTTGACTGTCAGAATGTATCAAGTAGATTCCTAGGAAGGGAGTTTGAAAAAGTGTCAGCTTTGGCAGTTGAGGAGAAGACTTCGAAGAGTGCCAACTTTGGTGATTTGGGGAAGGGATTCTGAGAAGTGCCAACATTGGAGGTTGAAGAAGAGATTTTGAAAATGCCAACTTTGGTGATTTGGGGAAAGAATTCTGAGAAGCGCCAACTTTGGGAGTTGAAGAAGAGATTTTGATCAATACCAACCTTGGCAATTTAAGGAAGGGATTCTGAGGAGTGCCAGCTTAGGAAAGGAGTCTGAGGAGTGCTAGCTTTGGCGATTTGAGGAAAAGATTCTGGAGAGTGCCAACTTTGGCGGTTCGAGGAAGGGACCTGAAGGACTTGATTGAGGTGTCAATACTTGACATGACTGTCTATTGTAATAACCTGCAGAAAAAAGGGGTAAGTAGTGCAAAGATAGATTCAAAAACTGGGTAAGCCCTGTGAAACCGCGACCCTTAGGATAACTCATGGACAGAGGAGAATGAAAGAGGCGATCATAGCTTTGAAGCGTGTGCCTGGTTGAGTCTTTGTGATGATTGCCTAAGACGAGGTCGAGTAGTGGGAGCGTCTTATTCCTTACGACTTTAAACGTTCACTATTCTTTTATTTTATTTTTATAAAAACACAATGGTTTATCAAATTAATGCAATTCATAACACGTATCGAAAAAGAGGGATAAATTTTATTCACGTATGTCAAACAGAATACAGAGAATGGACAATAGGAAAATAGATGGGATGAAATGAAGTCACATAGGCTAGGTCAAGGCCAGGGGAAACAGGGAAGGTTCAAGGATCCTCCAGTGAATTCCTGAGACTAGTGAGAACCTTAATCCCACGTCACAACCTCAAGTACATCGTTCAACTGTGCCTTTGAGAGGGTAGTATGACCATGGTCCACATGCCCCATTTTGCACGCTTTGCATTGGAAACTTTAGTTACTTTGCCGAAATCTTGACCTTAATTTTTACCTGAGCCGCCTTTTCAGGTTTTCGACTCACCGGGTTGCTCTAACTTTTGAGTCTGCTTAACCTTTTCCAAATTTAGTTTGATCCTTTGGGGAGCCGATGTCACTTCAAATAGGAGACTCTACTCCTATGCCATGTACCCAAGGAAATATTGGTGAGTCTTTTGGCATCAATGAGAGGGAATTACTTTGGGTCATCATTTTGGCCTTTATTTTCCTTTTCTCTTTTTTTTTCTTCTGGATTTTTCTTTTTTATTTTTATTTTTATCTTTTTTTGTTTGCCCTCTTTTTTTTTTGAATCCCTTTAATGACGCAACGATTCAATCTGACAGACTATTTCCTGGGCTACATAGGCATGAGGAATGGCGCACTCTTTAAGGTTGAGGTGTTGATGACGACATTCATTCCCCTTATACAGAAAATGACAGCTTGCTCGATGATCTGGACGTAACCAGCTTGCCCTACTTGGCACGTGTATTGGATTCCAAGCTTGATTCTATTTTTTCATTTTTTCATTTTTTTTGTTTTTTTTTTTTGTTTTTGTTTTTTTTTTGGCAAAGTCTCCTTCAATTGTGTCTGCATTTATAGGCATCAGCAATTTGCCCTTATCTATGTTGGTGACTATTGAAGTTTCCTTAAATGACTGGTCTGCCTCTGTTCAATTCGAGACTTGGCCATGTTGTCATTTACATAGATTCCTACCACGTCCTGAAACAAAGTTACTAATGCCTTCTGATAGATTGCTCCCGTGTTTTAAACTAAAGGACATTAATAACTTAAAGGATTCCTTCAGTTGTTCTTGACTCAGGGGTATACCCATCTTGACCTTAATAACTTAAACGATTCCTAAAGTTGGTTGGGTTGAAGTCTCACGATTGTCATATGTTGATGCAACAGATTCTACTTATCGCCATTCGTGACATTCTTCCTAAAAATATGAGAAATGTCATAATAAGACTGTGTTTGTTTTTCAATGCCATATATTGCAAAGTAATCATCCCCGATGAATTGGATGTGTTGGAATAGGAAGCATCACTTATACTATGTCAGCTTGACCTATACATTGATGGGTCAGAGGAGCCAGTTGCCACTGGCATAGTCTACAACTTAGGCCCTGTGGTTCACCATCAGTCATTACCTGATAGTATGTCCAAGGTCTCTATCATGCTCATCCTCGAGGAGGATGCTGTTGTGCCAGTGGCAACTCTAGAAGTGAAGACCGTCGGTCAGGCGGTGGGACACTTTCTTATGTGGCTCAACAGACTCCTGTCGGTTGCTCCTACATAGGTATAAACCTGAAACACTAACTGATTTTATTATATTGTCAATTACGGTACAAACTATGATGGTTTTAATTGTTCAACAAGAAGCACGACCGGCATTGAAGAAGCCAGACCCCGTCGATAATCTGATGCAGATGCTATGGCAGGTCGGGGCTGAGTTAGGAGATGACGCTCTTCAAGTCCCATGGCAACCACTGGTGTTCGGTCGTCCAAGTTTACTACCGGTTTACATTACACGGAGTGACTTGTGTGAGATTATGATGGGGTCGACGATGCTGAACATATCCATCATTCAGCTGTGGGAGCTATAAGTATATTATTTCATGTCCAATTATTTTATTGTATAAGTTATTTGTCGCTAACCATGTCTAAACTTGTTTAGATTTCTACATAAAATCTGTATGGACTTGGGTTTCGATAAAACTTATGGTTTCTTAGAGCCCTTTTTTATACAAAGGAAAGGAAACAACAAGGAGGACACCTAGGCATACATCCAGAATTGGATGTATGAGTCTAGGAAGGGTGCATACCTGGCCCCGTATCATAAAGGGTAAGATTCTATTCCATAATTATTATCCATTAATTTCTTCATTTTAAAGTCTCACTTATCACTAGTAACTGTAGCGCTCATTGGACGCTCTTGGTGATCTGTCCCAGGGATTCAATGGCTTTATACTTTGATTTTGTGCACGAGACTGTTCCACAAGAGCTCAGGACTATAGTAGACACGTAAGTTAATCCCTAAAAAATAAGTACAAATTCGATTACATCATTTTTGCTCTTATACGATTCCAACTTATCTTGTGTTTTATTTTGACGTAGGGCAATCGTTGGATATAGTCGACTACATGGAAGTAAGTCCACCAAAAGAAAACTTGTGTGGGTGCACCCAAAAGTAAATCAATCGAATTCATTCAAATCTTTATTATATTTTGAAAACTTGAATTCACTTATTCTATATTTTATGTCCATTGTAGTCTTATAGGCAGGAGGGTAGCTACCAGTGTGGCTATTATGTCATGCACACCATGCTGACCATCATCCAAGAACATTTAGTAGATGGATAGACAGATTAAGTCTCATCAATTGTACTAGTTTTCTACTAATTTCATCAAATTCATGTAATAAATATAGCTTTTGTTCTAATTATTTTGTATATTGTTTGCAGTACTTTCAGGACCGGTCATACTTCCTCAAGACACATGTAGATAATGTTAGAAAACAATGGGCCGCATACGTCATTAAAGTGAGGATAGGACTTAGAAAGATATAGGATATTTATTCTCTTATATATGTATCTGATGTAGGATTTAGGGTTTAGATTTTATTAGGTTACATTCATCTCAATTATATATAGTTTTATTTTCTAGGTTGTTATGAATTGATAGCAAATTAATGTTACATACATACCATTTTTTCATATATTGGTGCTGGATATGCTGGGATATGTTATATATTGTGTTGGTTGTCTGATTGCAGGTTTGGGAAACAATAAAACAAGGCCCACATTAAAAAAAAACCCTCATTATTTAATCATAGTTAGTACCATAACCGTGATTATAGACCATCTTTATTCACGGTTGCTACCATAACTGTGATTATAAATAGTCTGTAAATACACGTTTTATGACCACTTGTAATCACGGTTATGGTTGGCAACCGTGATTAAATAGGTTCTGATTTAATCATGGTTACAAATAACTGTGATTAAATAGGTTCTTATTTAATCACAGTTACAAACAACCGTGATTAAATAAGATTTATAACCACGGTTGTGAACCGTGATTAAAGTACCTCATCTACTATCACAGCTACAACAACCATGGTTCATTAACCGTGATTAAAGACCAAATTTAACCGTGATTATATCCACTTTTCCATCAGTGCTAGGATTAAGGGTTTTGGGTTGGGGGTTTGAGGTTGAGGGTTTAGTATTTAGGGTTTAGAGACTGTGGTTTAGGGTTTAGGGTTTGGGGTTTGGGGTTTAGGGTTTAGAGTTTGGGATTTAGGGTTTAGGGTTTAGGGTTTAGGGTTTTTGGTTTAGTGTTTGGGGTTTATGGTTTAGGGTGTATGATTTAGGGTTTAGGCTTTTAGGTTTAGGGCTTAGCTTTAGGATTAGGGTTAGGGTTTAGATTAAAAGTTTAGGGTTTAGGGTGTAGGGTTTGGGGTTTAAGGGTTAGGGTTTAGGTGTTAGGACTTAGGGTTTAAGGTTAGGTTTTGAGGTGTAGAGTTTGGGTTTAAGGTTTAGGGTTTAGGGTTTAGGGTTTGGGTTTATGGTTAAGGGTTTAGGGTTTATGGTTTAGAATTAAGGGTTTAGGGTTTGGGGTTTATTGTTTATGGTTTATGGTTTATGGTTTATGATTTAGGGTTTAGGGTTTGGGGTTTATGGTTTAGGGTTTAAGGTTTAGGGTTTAAGTTTAAGGTTTAGGGTTTGGGGTTTAGGGTTTAGGGTTTAGGGTTTAGGGTTTAGAGTTTAGGGTTTAAGGTTCAGGGTTTTAGGTTTAGGGCTTAGGTTTAGGATTATGGTTAGGGTTGTGTTTAGGGTTTAGGGTTTAGGGTTTAAAGTTTAGGGTTTAAGGGTTAGGGTTTGTGACATCCCGGGCACTGTTGAGGGTGGGGAGTGGTCGCCGGTGCATGGGCATGGACAAGGAGCGGCTGCTGGTAGGCTTCCAGTGGGAGGGACACATGAACGAACCGAATACATACCAGAATGAGAGGGATCCATAGACTGTATAGGTATGGGACTATACAGTCGAGGATAGCTTAAATGAATGAATTCGTACTACCTATACCAATAAATGCATTAGCCTTTTCGGTAGCCTATCACTTAAGAACTCCAAAGTTAACCGTGCTTAACTTGGAGTAATTCTGGGATGGGTGACCTCCTGGGAAGTTCTCAGGAAATGTGTGAGTGAGGACAAAAGCACATTGGAAAGGTCTCGTATTGGTCTGTGGGGCGAGTCGTTCATTCTTGAAAAGCGGTCGGGGCGTTACAGGGTTTATGGGGTTAGCATTTTGGGTTTAGGGTGTGGGTTTATGGTTTTGGTTTTCGGATTTAGGGTTTAAGGCTTGGGGTTTAGGGTGTGGGTTTATGGTTTAGGCTTTAGGGTTTGTGGTTTAGTGTTTAGGGTTTAGGCTTTAGGGTTTAGAGTTAGGGGTTTATGGTTTTAGGTTTAGGGTTTGGGGTTTATTGTTTATGGTTTGGTGAGTGGGGTTTAGGGTTTATGGTTTATGGTTTGAGGTTTAAGATTTAAGGTTTTTGGTTTATGATTTAGTGTTTAAGGGTTAGGGTTTGTGGTTTGGGGTTTAGACTTTAGGGTTTAATGTTTAGGGTTATGGTGAGGGTTTTGGGTTTCAGGTTTGGGGTTTAGGGGTTAGGGGTTAGGGGTTAGCATTTATGGTTTAGGGTTGGGTTTGAGGTTTAGTGTTAAGGTTTATGGGTTGTGGTTTAGGGTAGGGTTTAGGGGTTAGGGTTAAAGGTTTTTGGTTTAGGGTTAGGGTTTGATGTTTAGTGTTTAGTGTTAGGGTTTAGGGTTTAAGGTGTAGGGTTTAAGGTTTAGGGTTTAATGTTGATGGTTTAGGGTTAGGGATTAAGGTTTGGGTTTAGAGTTTAGGGTTTTGGGTTTACGGTGTAGGGGTTAGGATTTAGGGTTTATGGGTAGGGTTTGAGGTTTAGGAGTTAGGGTTCAAGGTTTGGGTTTGAGGTTTAGGGTTTAGGTTTTAGGGTTTAGAGATTTTGGTATAAGGTTTAGGGTTTGGGTCTAGAGTTTGGGGTCTATGGTTTAGGGTTGGAGGTTTAGGGTATAGGGTTTTGGGTTTTGGGTTTTAGGTTTATGGTTTCGTGTTTAGGGTTTAGGGTTTAGGGATTGTGGCTTGAGGTTTGGGGTTTAGGGTTTAGGGTTTGGGGTTTAGGGTTTGGGGTTTAGGGTTTGGGGTTTAGGGTTTATGGTTTTAGGTTTTGGTTAGGGGAGTGAGCTTACAGTTTAGGATTTATGGTTTAAGGTTTAGTGTTTAGGATTTAGGATTTGAGGATTAGGATTTAGGGTTTGGGGTTTGGGCTAAGGGTTCAGGGTTTAGGGTTTAGGGTTTGGGGTTAGGTTTGGGGTTCATGTGTTATAATTTAGGGTTTATGGTTAGGGTTTGATGTTTAGGGGTTAAGGGTTAGGGTTTGTGGTTTAGGGCTTGAGGTTTAGGGCTTGAGGTTTGGGGTTTCATGTTTATGGTATAGGGTTTGGAGATTAGGGTTTAGGGTTTAGGGTTTTGGGTTTGGGGTTTAGGGTTTATGGTTTAGGGTCAGGGTCTGTGGTTTGGGGTTTGAGGTTTTGTGTTTATGGTTTGTGGTTTAGGGTTTAAGGATTAGGGTTTAGGGTTTTGGGTTTTGGGTTTTGGGTTTATGGTTTGTGGTTTAGAGTTTGAGGTTTGGGTGCAGGGATTAGGGTTTAGGGTTTAGTGTTTAAGGTTTAGAGATTAGAGTTTAGGGTTGGGGTTTGAGGGTTAAGGTTTAAGGTTTAGGGTTTATGGTTTAGGGCTTAGGTTTTGGGTTTTTGTTAGCCAAGGCCTCAGTACTTAAGAGTGGGGGTGAATTGAGTATTTCAAATTTTTGCGCGGAATCCCTTTGAAAATAGTTCTTAGTATACGAATGATACAATGTAGAAGAGGTAATAATTATGAAGCACATATCATACTAAAACACTTTGAGGTGAAGAGACAATATTCAAGAATTGATTTTGATAAACAAGGCAAGTTATTTGTCTAGCCAATTCTTGAAACACTTGGTATGTAATAATTAATTCCAATACAAATTTAAGTGAATTTAACTTAAATAATCTCTAACAAATTAATTAAGTATAATTAGTTTAACAAGTTATTAATAATAATATTTTACTCACTTATACAATAATTAAATCCAACAAGATTTAAGTCAATTAATTCAAGGATTTAATTTAAGCAATTTTAACAAACCAATTAGATATAAATATTTTAGCAAGCAATTTAAATTCACAATAATAAAGGAGTTTAAGGGAAAAGAGAATTTGCAAACCGATATAACGAGTTCCTCCACTCCGGTGTACGTCTCGCCTTCAAGCAATCCACTTGAAGGATTTCCACTATTGAGAATTGGAGATTATAAGCTTTGAGCAATTGCAGCTTCCTAGTGTCCCACACTCAAGAACCCAATCCTCACAAGCAAAGGGCAACCCACCCAATCTCACAATCTCTCAATAACTAAGGTTGAAACCCAACCTTAAAACTCTTAGAATTTTGGTGTTTAGTTTACAAGACTTTTCTCTCTCAATAGAGTAGATATACAACTTGAAGCTCTAACAAAATAATAATAACTCTCACAGAGAGGATATGCAAATATAAGCTTCTCAAAATAATTTTCACTCTCTAACTCTCAAATAGCTCTTAAAGAGGAATATGCAAATTTAAAGAACCAGAGAACAATGCAACGTAAATAGAGAGGAAGAAGAATCAGAGGAAATTGCTCCTTTGTTGGTGTAGTGTGTCTTGCTTCTTCAAATTCCTATCTATTTATAGGCAAAGCTTGGTATGGCTCTGGCAATTTAAAATTCTTTCTAATGCTTGCAAATTTACGTAGTGGAGCAAGGAGTGTCTGTCTGTTTAGTGAATGATGGACCATTGCAATTGTTAATTCATAGTGTGATGCAAGGCTGTCTGAAATTCAAATTCACATTCCAGAACTATTTGAACTGAATGAATTGATCAATGAATAGATTCATAGCATGTATTTTCACTTTCTAAAAAAAATAAATCGATTCATTGCATGGATTTTGAAGTTCCTAGGCCAAACATCACGTGTGAATCGATTCAGTTTGATGGTGAATCGATTCAAGGTTAGGTTTTAAGGTATAGGGTTTGGGTTTAGGGTTTAGGGTTTAGGTTTAGGGTTTAGGGTTTAAGGTTAGGGTTTTAGGTTTAGGATTAAGGTTAGGTTTATGTTTAGGGTTTAGGTTTTAGAGTTTGGGGTTTAGGGTTTAGCGTTTATTGGGTTAGAATTTAGGGTTTAGGGTTAGATTTTGAGGTTTAGGTATTAGGGTTTAGGTTTAGGGATTTAGAGTAGGGTTTGGGGTTTAGGTTTTGGGTTTATGGTGTAGGCTTTAGGGTTTATGGTTTAGTGTTTAGAGGGTTAATGGTTTAGAATTAAAAGTTTAGGGTTTAGGGTTGAAGGTTTAGGGTTTAGAGTTAGGGGTTTATGGTTTCTAGTTTAGGGTTTAGGGTTTATGGTTTAGGGTTTGGGGTTTATGGTTTATGATTTATGGTTTGGCGAGTGGGGTTTAGGGTTTAAGGTTTAGCGTTTATCATTTGAGGTCTAGGGTTTAGGGTTTTTGGTTTATGGTTTAGTGTTTAAGGGTTAGGGTTTTGGGTTTAGGGTTTATAGTTTAGGGTTTAGTGTTTAGGGTTAAGGTGAGGGTTTTGGGTTTAGGGTTTGGGGTTTGTTGTTCATAGGGTTAGGATTTAGGATTTATGGGTTATGGTTTGGGGTTTAGGTTAGGTTTAGGGTTTCAGGTTTAGGGTTAAAGGTTTTTGGTTTAGGGTTTGATGTTTGAGGTTTAGGGTTTAGGGTTTAGAGTTAAGGTTTAGGGTTAAAGGTTTGAGGTGTAGGGTTTAGTGTTTAGGGTTTATGGTTTAGGGTTAGGGGTTAAGGTTTGGGTTTAGAGTTTTGGGTTTTTGGTTTTCGGTGTAGGGGTTAGGATTTAGGGTTTATGGGTAGGGTTTGAGGTTTAGGCGTTAGGGTTTAGGGTTTGGGGTATAGGGTTTGGGGTTTGGGGTTTAAGGTTTAGGGTTTAGTGTATATGGTTTAGAGATTAGGGTTTAAGGTTTTGGGGTTGGGTTTGGAGTTTGGGGTTTATGGTTTAGGGTTGGAGGTTTAAGGTGTAGGGTTTTGGGTTTTGGGTTTTTGATTTATGGTTTATGGTTTAGTCTCTAAGGTTTAGGGTTTAGGGTTTATGGTTTGGCGTTTATGGTTTCATGAGTGGGGTTTAGGGTTTAAGGCTTAACGTTTATGGTTTGAGGTTTAGGGTTTTTGGTTTATGGTTTAATGTTTATGGGTTAGGGTTTGGAGTTTATAGTTTAGGGTTTAGTGTTTAGGGTTAGAGTGAGGTTTTTGGGTTTAGGGTTTGGGGTTTGGGGTTCATATGTAACATCCCGAATTTTTTTTAAGGAAATAAATTTATTATGAGAAGATAATTAATTATTTATGGATGAATAATTATGGGAGAATTTATTAGACATTAGAGATGAATTATCGGTAAATTAAGATTTACTGGAATCGGGTGATTTAACGGATAATGTAGGACCCACTAAGTGGAAATAAATATTTGATGGGTCTAGAGTGTTTAGAAAATTATTTGTGCATTATTTAATGTCCCAACATATTAGAAATAATTGAATTAAGATTTTTTTTGGGACTATGGGTGATTTATGCAGACCGGATAAGCTGAAAACTGACCCGACTGAGATGTGGGTGTCGGACCAAGTATCTCCTATTGAGATGCCATTGGTCAGGGCTGTTAAGAATATTATTGGGAATCCAAATATGTCTTCGGAATAATTTTTGGATTTAGTATTAAGCCCGAACGGAGAACCTGTAAGTTATAAAACGATGAAATTTTAATAAGGGGATTAAACTTAAAATCAAAAATCCCTTTTTCCCCTTCTTATTCCCGTAGCTCTCTTTTCTCATTTTGGCAAACACATTGCTTCTCCTCCTCTCTCCCTCATTTTCGTTACTTCTCTTCTCCTCTACACAAACTCTCTCTTTTCTTCTCTTCTTCTACAAAGCTCACCATTTTTGTGAGTCTCCTTCCATACCCAACCAACCATGTTTCTTCTTCTTCATTTTGGAGATGATTCAAATGCTTGGAAACTCTCTATTTCTCCCTCCATTTTCGTGTACATGCTAGGGCTTGGGATAGCTTGGAGATTGAGGTAAATTTCTCTACTCTTTTGATGTTTTTGGCCCTAGGTTTTGGTTTCTATTTGGTTAGGAGGGTGCCTTATGAATGGGTTATGGATTAGAAGCCATTTTTTTTGTAAAACCCTAAGGTGAGGTGTGATTTATATGTGTTTTTGGATGGGTGTGAAGGGGTATACGAAAATTGCAAGATTAGAGATAGAAGATGATGGTTGTTAGTGGTGGTTATTAGAAATGGTTATTGAGTTTTGATGAAAACCCTAAGTATGATAAATTGGGGGTCTTATGTAAATAGGTGATTTTGATGATTATTGATGTCTTAAGAATGATTTTATATGAGGAGATGAATGTTTGAAGCATTGGTGTTGATTAATGAGGTTGGAAGAATTAAATTGGATTGTTGATGTTTATGATGATGTTAAAAATGGTTAAAAAGTAGTTTGGTCATGATTGTTGATTGCAAAGTGCATTTTATGCATAATCATGCAAGTGAAGGGGGTCAAATAGAGTTTTATGTGGCTTTGATGACATAGGGTAGTTCCAATAGCTTCCATGCACAAATTAAAACTTGTGGAAATTGGAATGGGTCAATTTAAGTGAGAAATGACCCTTGAGTTGCACAAAAGTACCTCAAAATGGGTAAAATGCTTCTATGTGCATAACTCCCTCATTTTTAAGAATTTTTGAGTGAGACCAGTGGCCACACGTCACAAATGATGTGTATTTATTGTGGTTAAAATTTGGTAGCATTTGGAGTTGATATGAGAAAGTTAGGGGGGTTAGAAGTCCCAAAATTATGCATTTTCTGCATAATTTCTGCATTCTGGCATGCGTAATCGATTACAAATGGGTATCATGTGCAGAATGTTTCCCAGAACTCTTACAGGTGAAGCTCTTAGTTGGTTCAAGAGCTTACCTTCAGGTTCCATTGATTCGTGGAAGGAGCTGGCCTCAGCTTTTGGAAGCCACTTCGTGATCTCCAGGGATGCACCTAGAACCTCTCATACCTTGGCTCAGATCAAACAAGGCGACAAAGAATCTCTGAAGGATTTCCTTAAGAGATTTTATAAAGAGGCGGCCATGGTCCCTGATCTGACTGAAGCAATCCAGTTGCATATTCTCATAGAAGCTATGCAACCAAAGTCACCTTTCGCTTTGTCTTTGGCAAAGGGACCTCCAACTACGATGGAGGAATTTCGCAGGAAGGCATCTAAGTACGTGGGTATTGAGATGCATCTGGAAGCCACTGCATCTCGCAGCAAACCACTCCCTGCAACTCCATCCCAAGACAAAGGGAAAGATAAATTGTTGAAGAATGACAAATCCAACCAAAGAGACAAAGTAGGGAACCAACCTTTTAAACAGCAAGACAGACGCGTGTTCAATTTTGCTCACTATGCACCACTGAACACAACCTGCGAGCAAATCTTGCGTGAGATAGGATGGACCACCCTCAATGTTTATGGAATTCAACGTCCACCCCCAATCAGGCGCGGTGGAAACCCAAGGAAATATTGTGAATTCCATGAATCAGTTGGCCACACCACGGAAGAATGCAAGCAACTCAAAAATACTATTGAGGTGCTCATTCGAGAAGGTAAACTGAAACATTACCTGTTCAAAGGCAAATCTCATGATGAGCCTGAGAAGTTTGAAAAACGACATCGTGATCGCTCTCCGGATCCTGATAGTACTCGGGAACCAAAGCGTACGGCGGTGTCAGAGAAACAAAAAGGCATTGTTTTGGAGTCCGCCCAACGAGAACCGAGCCCGGAACCTAGGTCGCGAGGTAAAAGGCAGGTGGTGGACATGATTGCTGGAGGCTTTGCAGGAGGCGGACCCTCAAACAACGCCCGGAAAAATCATCATCGTATGATCTTATCTGTGCAGGGCAAGAACAAAGAATATCGCCCATTCAGGGACGGAGTTCAGACTCCGCCTATAACTTTCACAGATGATGATTTTGGGCCAACCATCCCTGAGGGAGATGATGCAGTAGTGATCATTGCGGTGATCGCTAATATGGATGTAAAACGCATCCTAGTTGACCAGGGAAGTTCCTGCGACGTTATTTTTTATGACTGTTTTAAACGCATGGGACTGACTGACGCTGATTTGCAGCCTTACACACAGGACCTCACAGCCTTTAATGGCGCCAAACAGCCTACTAAAGGCTACTTGGACACAAGGATTACCTTCGATGGTGAACCTGGAGCAAGGACTGTGAAATCCAGGGTCCTCGTCATTGATGTTAAATCCCCATACAATGGCATCATTGGGCGGCCTACTCTGAACGCCATGGAAGCCATCGTTTCAACCCCCCACTTGTTAATCAAGTTCATTGATAAAGATAATCAAGTCTCATCCGTCAGGGGTGACCAGGAGATGGCTCGTTACTGTTACAATTTAAGTCTTAACATGGTGAAGCTTGAAACCATGTCTAAGAAAAGGAAATTGAATGAAGGAAACAGTGCGGCGGCATCCGTCAACTTGGTGGAAACCATCTCTTACATTCTATATATATATATATATATATATCATTCATCAATTCAATGGAGTAACTTATACATACTCAAAATTTCTAAATCATCTATACAATCATATACAATTTATTCATTACACAAGAATCCATAAATGATGCCGGCCGAGGCACTTCCATTACCACTATTTACCTTCACCCAAGCTTTAATTGAAATCCGAACTCATCCCATGGTAACCTGCATCACAATGCTAAAAAAAAGAGACCACATGGGAGAGGAAGTTATACATTCAAAATGACGAATAATATATATATATATTGTGATCATGTGTATATGCATACAGACGTCATGTGTGCTTTGCTATCAAATCATCAAATCATCATTCATATATCATCTTATTATTATAATAGGCCTACAAGCCTCATGTATCACAATTCATATCGTAATCAACCACAACATATACACAATCATATACCACCACCATGGGCCATCACTTCGTCAACATGGACCATTCTGGCCCTTCATTAGAGCCACCAAGGGCTGACATCATCATCATTAATTACAACAATTACGCCCTTCAAACATTGGGCCACAACATATATATATCTTCATATTCACATCATTTCATTTATTCATATTATTTATTACCTTTATGTGGTCTTTCGGTATATTAAATTACCCTTCTCATCAATACCATCTCATCATCTCAATCATCATCAATCGTCATCATATTATGGCATATCTCCATGCTATATGCAAATGCTCTTATGGCTAATGCATATGCACAAGAATTTCTCATCAAATAATGCGGATCCGACTGTGGGAAATACAATATTAATTCAATTGTGGGACAAGCATAGGTGTGCTACTATGCCCCTACTGCAGTAGAAAAAAAATTGTGTACACATATATCTCAATTCAAGCATGCTTACATCTTCATAATTTTACTGGTACCAAACCGCTCTCGCCCATCTGTAGCACTAGTCACCCTGTGACTTGCGGATCAACATCGTGGCCTCAAATACCACAAGTGCTACGGGCCCCTCTCGAACACACATCGAGAGAGCCGTGTCCCGTCGGACACCGAGGTAAACTCGCTCACCATAGAGCCGCCCGCCCACTGGGCCCGCCACATAGGGTGCCTCGTCACCAAACTATGGACAGCTTCGTGACTCATACATCGAGTCACAGGGGAAAATCACAATACGCTCGTGCACTGAGCCGCCCTCCCACTGGGCCCGCCTAGTGGATGTTTGAAGACCCATCGACGTATACTGTCCAGTGTGAATGATCTGCATCTGGGCTAGAGCCTGTTAATTCAACTACGAAATCTGCTAGGACTTGTGCCTTGATAGCAGTTCTTGGTTCGTAGGATATGTCGAATTCAGAGAGTTCTATGGCCCATTTGATCATCCTTCCTGCCAAGTCTGGCTTGAACAATATAGTACGGAGTGGTAAGTCTGTACGAATCAGGATGGGATGTGCATGGAAATATGGTCTTAGACGTCGTGAGGCCCAAACAACTGCAAGTGCTGCCTTTTCAATCTTCTGATAGCGGCACTCTGCACCATGCAATGTTTTACCAGTGAAGTATACCGGTCGTTGGCCTTCGACTGTTTCTTTGACCAGTGCCACTGCCAGCGCTTCATCTGAAACAGACAAATAAACGATGAGTTGCTCACCTGGGCTTGGTTTTACCAGGATTGGAGGGCTGGCTAAGACATTTTTCAAGCTCTGGAAGGCCGCCTCTTGCTCTGGGCCCCAATTGAATTTTTTATCCTTCTTCAGCATCTTGTACAAGGGGAGAGAGCGATGAGCCATTTTTGGCATGAATCGTGCTAGAGCAGCGATTTTGCCATTGAGGGATTGTACCTCTTTCAATGTTTTGGGGCTCTGCAACTCTTGTATCACACGACACTTGTCAGGATTAGCTTCTATGCCTCTTTGCGTTAACATGAAACCCAAAAATCTCCCCCCAGGCACAGCAAATGTACATTTTAGTGGGTTGAGTCTCATGTTGTATTGCCGTAGGCGTTGAAAAATGAGGCGTAAGTCTTCAACATGGTCTCCTCCTTCTGGGGTTTTGGCGATAATGTCATCAATATAAACCTCCACCAGCTTTGTGTGCATGCCCTCAAAGACTTTGTTGATCATGCGCTGGTAGGTGGCCCCAGCGTTCTTCAGCCCAAATGGCATGACATTGTAGCAAAAGACCCCTCTGTCGTTGATAAATGCTGTTTTCTCCTGATCATCCTCGCACATTGGAATTTGGTTGTATCCGGAGTAAGCATCCATGAAGGATAGATACTTGTATCCTGATGAATCGTCAACCAGCCTGTCAATGTTGGGGAGAGGATAAGGATCTTTGGGACAACATTTATTCAAATCAACGTAGTCTATGCACATGCGCCATTTGCCATTGGCTTTCTGCACCATAACCACGTTGGACAGCCAAGAAGAGTAACGGAGTTCCCTGATGAACCCCGCCTTAAGGAGTTCTTCGGTTTGTTCGCAAGCAGCATTTTGCTTAGCAGGACCCATACGCCGTTTCTTTTGTGCCACTGGCTTAGTTTCAGGATACACCGCCAGGCGGTGGCAACAGAAGTTAGGATCCATACCAGGCATGTCTGCGGCTGTCCAGGCAAAAATCTCCTTATATTCATGGAGGAGTGCAATCAGTCTCGCTTCCATGTTAGGCTCCAGCTTGTCATTAATGTTAGTTATTTGCTCCGGGGTGCTGCCCAAAACAATAGACTTGGAGCCACCTTCAGGAGTTGGTTTCAAAGGGTTCAGTGGGTCTATAGAAGACTCCGCCCTGGGATCAAAAGTCATTCTGGGACATGTGTAATCGATTACAAATGTATTTGTAGTCGATTATAAGCATTCTGAGTCATGTGTAATCGATTAGGTGCTTGGCCTAATCGATTAGCTACGACAGAATTCCCCGATAAGCATTCTTTGCTATTTTTGGGCCGTTTGGGGATCTTAATGACATATTTGGCCTCCGAGTTCTTCACGAAAGTTGTAGATAATTATGTTACGGAGGTGTGAGAATTGGTCTCACATTAATTGGAGTTTTCTAACTCTCATGAGGCCTAAAATACCAAACCCACTGCATTGAAAAATACAAGTTTAAGAGGGTTTTGAACCCAACTTTTTATGGTCATCAAATTGGGACTAATAGGTGATATTTGTGACATGTCCCACTATTTTTAAGACTAAAAGTAAGCTTTCCTCATGTCTTAATGTTGAAATTATCATGGGCTCATTGTTGCCCAAAATCCCTTTTAGTATGGAGAAACAAGAGAATTCACTAAGGGTATATGTGTGGTTTGTCTTAGAGGTGATTGGGGAAAGACTTAAGGCCATGGCAAGCTATGTATATGTCTATGCTATGTTACGGAAACATGTATGCTTCCCCTCTATTGATATATTATGAATCGTGATGAGAAGTAAATAATGTGGGATGTAGTTAGCCTTTAAGATCTAGAGGATCTTGGCTTTGGGAAAGGAATTCCCGAAGCCTAACACAATTGTATAAGTTGATGTTTAACAAGTCTAGGACTTGGGGTTAAGCTTTATAATAAGCTAACAAGTGCTTAGAATTATGATGGTTATTAATCATGTGAATATACTTGCATATGGTATGTAGATCGTATTCCGGATGATGTGAAGGAGCATTCGGAGCATTGGAACCGTTCGGCTCTTCCCTTGAGGTAGGAGAGGAGTTATATATTCAAATTGCATGAGTAGTTTGATGGTGATTGTTGTATGTGTTCTATACTCATGCTTGCCTTGCCATGTATATGTACTGAATTAATTGAAATGGCAAATTGATAATTATTGAGAATTATTATGATACTTTTATGATGGGTGCAAGTAATTGACTTGCATGTGTGTGAGGCAAATATGATTGTTGATATATATATGTAATTTGTAATACTTTGTTGCCACATGTGTGGATTAATATTATGTTTGTTGCTATGCCTCTGATAACCATGTGTGGACTACTATGAGTGATGTTTGTGGCCATTGAGTGCCAATTATATGAATGACATGCCTTGAGGGGCTTGTATGTAATTATGTGATTATTGTAATACCGTTATGGTTGATTGAAAGTGTTAACTTGCGTATATGATGTGGAATATATATATGAAAAATGTTGAGATGGAAATGCCACATTAAGACTTGAAAATAATGACTAAAGCCAATAAAGATAAAATCCACTATGGTGTATATGGTGGTGTTGGTGATTATGATGATGGAGATTGATGAGTGGCATTTAGGATGCACAGGGTGAGCTTGCATTTGATTTGCATTGCATTGCATCCATGGCATATCATAGATGATTTAGAAATTTTGAGTATGTATAAGTTACTCCATTGAATTGATGAATGATATATATATATATATATATATATAGAATGTAAGAGATGGTTTGATGTGTATTAGAGGGATTGAAATTGAATGATGTTCATTGATGATTGAGATAGTCGGGAGAAGATTCCCGAATATATATAAATGTATTTATGTATATATATATAGCTATATCTTAGGCATTGCATGCTTATATAATTATGTAAAATGATGATGGTTGTTTATTAGGCCATGATGTGCCATTGCGTGCTTTGCCGAGCCTTTTCTCATATCATCATATATGGGACTAGGCGTGTGCCCGGTATACATATTCTTCCGCTATAAACTCTATTATTTTTGTATACCGTTATGGGCAAATTATCTATCGATCCAGCTTTAGGTTATATAATCTCCCTCTTTAGTTTTCTGTGATTTGGGTCTTGGTGTGATCATGGTGGTGTCTTGGAAATGTTTTCAAACGTGAAAAATTTACTCGTATTTTTATTAATTATGACGATCACATCGGGATTCGAGTACAGAAAACTAAGGGTGTTATAATCTGGTATCAGAGCATATTTTGCTCTGAATTAGAGCTCTTGATTATTGTCAATGCATGGTTGCTTGGTAATAAAGTCGATGTTATGGATGTTTGGAGCACGATTGCTCGATTGGGAAATATTCTGATGATCATTGTAATATGGTTGTTTGCCTAGATTCAAGAGTGGTAGATGTCTAGAGGATACTGATATTATGTTTGATTGCCCTACATGGACATATGATGGACTAAGTGTCTAGGAATTATGAATTGATTATAAGGGCATAATTGCTTATTGAGGAATTATTATGAATCATTAGCGTTGAGTTGGGATTGATGCTCAATGAGGACTTTTTATGAGATTGTGATTCATACGATGTGGTTGTTAACTATTGGGAGTATACCCTTTTTCATTGAGGTTGTATGATGTACATGTGGAGCCTAGTTGCTCATTGATGATCATGAATGGATTATGAGATTGAATATAAGTGAATGAATTTTCTCGATATGTGATAGATGTATTTATTGTGTAAGACCGGCCAAGTTCCTTACCCTATTACCTTCAAATGACGAATATATTATTATTGTGCATTGATGTTGATATATATCATACAAATTGATTTGACAATAGATCCATGTTGGATGTTAATCATGGAAATGAAATATGAGATATGAATCAATATGATGATGAATTTGTAACATGTGTGATCATGGATATGATATGTTGGTTATGTATTGATTTAATGATGGACCTATTCCGTATGTCGATTACGGATAGGAGGTAATAAAGGTGAATGGATATGGTAGTAGACCATGGTTGTTGAGACCATGAAATGCATATATTGAAATTGAATTAATTTGATTGAGATTCTTATGTAATTCATACTTATGGCTCATGGCCAAAGTATGTTTGTTAAGTATAAGCACTTCATGTGCTTGTGCTGATTGAAGGAGTGATATTGAAAGAATTCCCTAGTGTGGGTATTTCAAATTTAAATGATTTGTTATGCCATTTGTGAAGGATGGATTTTATATCCTTTGGCACAAGAACCCTATATGTCCTATGATACAAGTGATTCGTTGTATTCCCCTATATTGGGAATTTGAATGTGTGATAGGCGATTAAATGTGAAATCGGATACGTGTTAGATTGGAGTTGTGTATCGGTTTTTGGTGTTTGTAAAACTGAGTGAGCAATTGATTTAATTTTGACCCACTAGGTGGGATAACCTAGATTGACTTGGTATGATCTTGTATGATTAATTGTTGTAGAGAATTAATTTAATTGGACCTTATGGAGGTTTAGGCTCTATGTTGTTTTTGTGAGCCATATCTAATGATGTTGTGTGGTATGTGAGAACTCCACAATGGGTGCTAGGTAACCCTTAGACTTCCTAAGTCTATTGATTGGTCGAGCCTTATGAATGGCTGAGCCATAACAAAATTAATTTTGAAATACGTTGTTGAAGCTATAGCTGATATGTGATGGAATACGAATGAATGAATGTAACCCCTGATGATTGATGAATAATAATGTTGAATTTGGGGTATAATTGGAATTGATTATAGTATATGATTTTATGAAGTGACCTTGGGCTAAATTGTGTGCCCTTGGGATTATGATCATTGGATTAATTATGGATTATGATGTGATGTAGAGATGATAGGTGTGAACATGAGCTGGTAAATGGAGTTTAATCCTGTAGATACCTCTCTTTTCATTTTGAAAGGGATTAAATTGGTGATAGAAACCCTATGCCGATGTGACATGATGTGAATCGTATGTCCAATTTATGGACTTTGGTTGTGATATGTGAAGGAAAATCAGTAGTGTGGGAAAATTATTACATGGGTATGAACCTTATTTTAACCTTGGGAGCATATATTTGATGTGAGTTTGGTGAATAAATCAGGTTTGAATCGAATTACAACCGATAATGTTTGAAATAAACTGATGATTACTAAGTTGCTTGACCATGACTTCAAGTGGATGAAGTCCAATGGTGCGGTGATTACCCTGTGATGGTTGGAAAATTATTACCCATGTAGCAATGTATGGTTATGGTAATCGATATTTGATGATTTATACGGCACGAATGATGCCGAATTATATTTAATGATGACGTAACATGAACATGTTGAGTGACAGACTTATACGAGTTGTCATTAAGTCTCATGTGAGTTGGTATTATTTGGATAAGTGTGACCCCTGTGAGCATGGGAATACGAAGTGCTGGTCCAGATATGACCTTACATGCCATAGGCATCGTGGCAACATGCACTTATGCGCTAACTTTATGTGTTTATGGTAACCACTACGGGATTGGGACGCCTTCCTGTATGTCGGATGCAGCAACACATAGGCCGGGCAGGTGTAGGGATTGTAACTGCTTATGGTGAATGTATTGAGCCTATCTGGTCGTACTGAGTATGAACATGTGAGCTCTATTGGGTGATTTGTGATTGATGACATATGACACACTTTGATGTAGGAATTTTATGTTAAGAATGATGAAGTGATAATGAACATGTCTTGACGGACTTTGAGAAGTCTGATGTTATTTCGTGGTGTCATTGAACCCTATTGGTGTGTGGCCGAAGTATGGCCTTACGATATATGCCGACGTTGAACTTCGAGGACGAAGTTTCTTTTTGGTGGGGTGGATTGTAACATCCCGAATTTTTTTTAAAGGAAATAAATTTATTGGGAGAAGATAATTAATTATTTATGGATGAATAATTATGGGAGAATTTATTAGACATTAGAGATGAATTATCGGTAAATTAAGATTTACTGGAATCGGGTGATTTAACGGATAATGTAGGACCCACTAAGTGGAAATAAATATTTGATGGGTCTAGAGTGTTTAGAAAATTATTTGTGCATTATTTAATGTCCCAACATATTAGAAATAATTGAATTAAGATTTTTTTTGGGACTATGGGTGATTTATGCAGACCGGATAAGCTGAAAACTGACCCGACTGAGATGTGGGTGTCGGACCAAGTATCTCCTATTGAGATGCCATTGGTCAGGGCTGTTAAGAATATTATTGGGAATCCAAATATGTCTTCGGAATAATTTTTGGATTTAGTATTAAGCCCGAACGGAGAACCTGTAAGTTATAAAACGATGAAATTTTAATAAGGGGATTAAACTTAAAATCAAAAATCCCTTTTTCCCCTTCTTATTCCCGTAGCTCTCTTTTCTCATTTTGGCAAACACATTGCTTCTCCTCCTCTCTCCCTCATTTTCGTTACTTCTCTTCTCCTCTACACAAACTCTCTCTTTTCTTCTCTTCTTCTACAAAGCTCACCATTTTTGTGAGTCTCCTTCCATACCCAACCAACCATGTTTCTTCTTCTTCATTTTGGAGATGATTCAAATGCTTGGAAGCTCTCTATTTCTCCCTCCATTTTCGTGTACATGCTAGGGCTTGGGATAGCTTGGAGATTGAGGTAAATTTCTCTACTCTTTTGATGTTTTTGGCCCTAGGTTTTGGTTTCTATTTGGTTAGGAGGGTGCCTTATGAATGGGTTATGGATTAGAAGCCATTTTTTTTGTAAAACCCTAAGGTGAGGTGTGATTTATATGTGTTTTTGGATGGGTGTGAAGGGGTATACGAAAATTGCAAGATTAGAGATAGAAGATGATGGTTGTTAGTGGTGGTTATTAGAAATGGTTATTGAGTTTTGATGAAAACCCTAAGTATGATAAATTGGGGGTCTTATGTAAATAGGTGATTTTGATGATTATTGATGTCTTAAGAATGATTTTATATGAGGAGATGAATGTTTGAAGCATTGGTGTTGATTAATGAGGTTGGAAGAATTAAATTGGATTGTTGATGTTTATGATGATGTTAAAAATGGTTAAAAACCATTGATAATGGATACTTGAGTTAATGAATGATTAAGCCATGATTATATTGAATGATGAGATGATTGATAATGTGATGAATGTTATAAGTGGCAATTGTGTGTATGAGGAGTATAATGTTATGTTTTGTATATGTTGTGGATTTGTATAAGGTTGAGCAAGTGGATGGGTCATATTTTGATCCAAGAGGTTATAAGGCATAGAAATAGAATCCATAACCTCTATTGTGCATTTAAATCTTGTTGGCATTAGTTCAGAGCATGGATGATGTGGTTTAAGTAGTTTGGTCATGATTGTTGATTGCAAAGTGCATTTTATGCATAATCATGCAAGTGAAGGGGGTCAAATAGAGTTTTATGTGGCTTTGATGACATAGGGTAGTTCCAATAGCTTCCATGCACAAATTAAAACTTGTGGAAATTGGAATGGGTCAATTTAAGTGAGAAATGACCCTTGAGTTGCACAAAAGTACCTCAAAATGGGTAAAATGCTTCTATGTGCATAACTCCCTCATTTTTAAGAATTTTTGAGTGAGACCAGTGGCCACACGTCACAAATGATGTGTATTTATTGTGGTTAAAATTTGGTAGCATTTGGAGTTGATATGAGAAAGTTAGGGGGGTTAGAAGTCCCAAAATTATGCATTTTCTGCATAATTTCTGCATTCTGGCATGCGTAATCGATTACAAATGGGTTCCTAATCGATTAGAGTCATTCTGGGACATGTGTAATCGATTACAAATGTATTTGTAGTCGATTATAAGCATTCTGAGTCATGTGTAATCGATTAGGTGCTTGGCCTAATCGATTAGCTACGACAGAATTCCCCGATAAGCATTCTTTGCTATTTTTGGGCCGTTTGGGGATCTTAATGACATATTTGGCCTCCGAGTTCTTCACGAAAGTTGTAGATAATTATGTTACGGAGGTGTGAGAATTGGTCTCACATTAATTGGAGTTTTCTAACTCTCATGAGGCCTAAAATACCAAACCCACTGCATTGAAAAATACAAGTTTAAGAGGGTTTTGAACCCAACTTTTTATGGTCATCAAATTGGGACTAATAGGTGATATTTGTGACATGTCCCACTATTTTTAAGACTAAAAGTAAGCTTTCCTCATGTCTTAATGTTGAAATTATCATGGGCTCATTGTTGCCCAAAATCCCTTTTAGTATAGAGAAACAAGAGAATTCACTAAGGGTATATGTGTGGTTTGTCTTAGAGGTGATTGGGGAAAGACTTAAGGCCATGGCAAGCTATGTATATGTCTATGCTATGTTACGGAAACATGTATGCTTCCCCTCTATTGATATATTATGAATCGTGATGAGAAGTAAATAATGTGGGATGTAGTTAGCCTTTAAGATCTAGAGGATCTTGGCTTTGGGAAAGGAATTCCCGAAGCCTAACACAATTGTATAAGTTGATGTTTAACAAGTCTAGGACTTGGGGTTAAGCTTTATAATAAGCTAACAAGTGCTTAGAATTATGATGGTTATTAATCATGTGAATATACTTGCATATGGTATGTAGATCGTATTCCGGATGATGTGAAGGAGCATTCGGAGCATTGGAACCGTTCGGCTCTTCCCTTGAGGTAGGAGAGGAGTTATATATTCAAATTGCATGAGTAGTTTGATGGTGATTGTTGTATGTGTTCTATACTCATGCTTGCCTTGCCATGTATATGTACTGAATTAATTGAAATGGCAAATTGATAATTATTGAGAATTATTATGATACTTTTATGATGGGTGCAAGTAATTGACTTGCATGTGTGTGAGGCAAATATGATTGTTGATATATATATATAATTTGTAATACTTTGTTGCCACATGTGTGGATTAATATTATGTTTGTTGCTATGCCTCTGATAACCATGTGTGGACTACTATGAGTGATGTTTGTGGCCATTGAGTGCCAATTATATGAATGACATGCCTTGAGGGGCTTGTATGTAATTATGTGATTATTGTAATACCGTTATGGTTGATTGAAAGTGTTAACTTGCGTATATGATGTGGAATATATATATGAAAAATGTTGAGATGGAAATGCCACATTAAGACTTGAAAATAATGACTAAAGCCAATAAAGATAAAATCCACTATGGTGTATATGGTGGTGTTGGTGATTATGATGATGGAGATTGATGAGTGGCATTTAGGATGCACAGGGTGAGCTTGCATTTGATTTGCATTGCATTGCATCCATGGCATATCATAGCTGTCTATATGGAATTTTAGGGGGTTCCACTAGGCGGGCCCAGTGGGAGGGCGGTTCAGTGCACGAGCGTATTGTGATTTTCCCCTGTGACTCGATGTATGAGTCACGAAGCTGTCCATAGTTTGGTGACGAGGCACCCTATGTGGCGGGCCCAGTGGGCGGGCGGCTCTATGGTGAGCGAGTTTACCTCGGTGTCCGACGGGACACGGCTCTCTCGATGTGTGTTCGAGAGGGGCCCGTAGCACTTGTGGTATTTGAGGCCACGATGTTGATCCGCAAGTCACAGGGTGACTAGTGCTACAGATGGGCGAGAGCGGTTTGGTACCAGTAAAATTATGAAGATGTAAGCATGCTTGAATTGAGATATATGTGTACACAATTTTTTTTCTACTGCAGTAGGGGCATAGTAGCACACCTATGCTTGTCCCACAATTGAATTAATATTGTATTTCCCACAGTCGGATCCGTATTATTTGATGAGAAATTCTTATGCATATGCATTAGCCATAAGAGCATTTGCATATAGCATGGAGATATGCCATAATATGATGACGATTGATGATGATTGAGATGATGAGATGGTATTGATGAGAAGGGTAATTTAATATACCGAAAGACCACATAAAGGTAATAAATAATATGAATAAATGAAATGATGTGAATATGAAGATATATATATGTTGTGGCCCAATGTTTGAAGGGCGTAATTGTTGTAATTAATGATGATGATGTCAGCCCTTGGTGGCTCTAATGAAGGGCCAGAATGGTCCATGTTGACGAAGTGATGGCCCATGGTGGTGGTATATGATTGTGTATATGTTGTGGTTGATTACGATATGAATTGTGATACATGAGGCTTGTAGGCCTATTATAATAATAAGATGATATATGAATGATGATTTGATGATTTGATAGCAAAGCACACATGACGTCTGTATGCATATACACATGATCACAATATATATATATATTATTCGTCATTTTGAATGTATAACTTCCTCTCCCATGTGGTCTCTTTTTTTTAGCATTGTGATGCAGGTTACCATGGGAAGAGTTCGGATTTCAATTAAAGCTTGGGTGAAGGTAAATAGTGGTAATGGAAGTGCCTCGGCCGGCATCATTTATGGATTCTTGTGTAATGAATAAATTGTATATGATTGTATAGATGATTTAGAAATTTTGAGTATGTATAAGTTACTCCATTGAATTGATGAATGATATATATATATATATATAGAATGTAAGAGATGGTTTGATGTGTATTAGAGGGATTGAAATTGAATGATGTTCATTGATGATTGAGATAGTCGGGAGAAGATTCCCGAATATATATAAATGTATTTATGTATATATATATATATATATAGCTATATCTTAGGCATTGCATGCTTATATAATTATGTAAAATGATGATGGTTGTTTATTAGGCCATGATGTGCCATTGCGTGCTTTGCCGAGCCTTTTCTCATATCATCATATATGGGACTAGGCGTGTGCCCGGTATACATATTCTTCCGCTATAAACTCTATTATTTTTGTATACCGTTATGGGCAAATTATCTATCGATCCAGCTTTAGGTTATATAATCTCCCTCTTTAGTTTTCTGTGATTTGGGTCTTGGTGTGATCATGGTGGTGTCTTGGAAATGTTTTCAAACGTGAAAAATTTACTCATATTTTTATTAATTATGACGATCACATCGGGATTCGAGTACAGAAAACTAAGGGTGTTATATTTAGGGTTAGGGTTTGAGGTTTAGGGTTTAGGGTTTAGGGTTTAGGGGTTACAGTTTGGGGTTTAGGGTAGGGTTTTGGGTTTTAGGTTTTGGGTTAAAGGTTTTTAGTTTAGGGTTTGATGTTTAGGGTTTAAGGTTTAGAGTTAGGGTTTAGGGTTTAGGGTTTGAGGTGTAGGGTTTAGTGTTTAGGGTTTATGGTTTAGGGTTAAGGGTTAAGGTTTGGGTTTAGAGTTTTGGGTTTTGGGTTTAGGTTTTAGGGTTTAGGGTTTAGGGTTTTTGGTGTAGGGGTTAGGATTTATGTTTTATGGGTAGGGTTTAAGGTTTAGGTATTAGGGTTTAGAGTTTAGGGTTTGGGGTTTAGGGTTTGGGATTTGGGGTTTAAGGTTTAGGGTTTAATGTATATGGTTTAGAGATTAGGGTTTAAGGTTTTGGGGTTGGGTTTAAGGTTTTGGGGTTGGGTTTGGAGTTTTGGGTTTATGGTTTAGGGCTGGAGGTTTAAGGTGTAGGGTTTTGGGTTTTTGATTTATGGTTTATGGTTTAGTCTCTAAGGTTTAAGGTTTAGGGTTTATGGTTTGTGGTTTGTGGTTTAGTGTTTAGGGTTTAGGGTTTGAGGTTTGGGATTTAAGGCTAAAGGTTAAGTGTTTAGGGTTTAAGGTTAAGTGTTTAGGGTTTGGGGTTTAATGGGGGTTTAGGGTTTAGGGTTTGTGGTTTCAGGTTTGGGGTTTATGGTTTAGGGTTTGAGGTTTAGGCTTTAGAGTTAAGGGTTTATGGTTTAGGTTTTAAGGTTTGGGGCTTGAGGTTTGGGGTTAGGGTTTAGGGTTTAGGGTTTAGGATTTAGGGTTTAGGGTTTGGGGCTTGGTTTGTGGTTTATAGTTGATGGTTTTAGGTTATGGTTAGGATAGTGGGGTTAGGGTTTAGGGTTTAGAGTTTAGTGTTTAGGATTTAGGATTTAAGGTTTAGGAATTAGGGTTTGGGGTTTGGGGTAGGGGTTTAGGGTTTAGGGTTTGGGATTTGGGGTTTGGGGTGTAGGTTTGTCGTTTAGGGCTAAGGGTTAAGTGTTTAGGGTTAAGGGTTTAGGGTTTAGGGTTAGGGGTTTAAGGCTTCGGGTTTGGGGTTTAGGGGTTATGGTTTAGGGTTTGTGGTTTATGGTTTAAGGTTTCAAGTTTAGGGTTTAGAGATAGAGGTTTAGTGTTTATGGTTTAGGGTTTGGGGCTTGAGGTTTGGGGTTTAGGGTTTAGGACTTAGGGTTTGGGGTTTATGGTTTATGGTTTCAGGTTATGGTTAAGGGAGTGGGGTTGAGGGTTTAGGATTTATGGTTTAGGGTTTAGTGTTTAGGATTTAGGATTTGAGGTTTAGGGTTTGGGGTTTGGGCTAGGGGTTTGGGGTTTGGGGTTTGGGGTTTAGGGTTAGGTTTGGGGTTCATGGGTTAGAATTCAGGGTTTATGTTTAGGGTTTGAGGTTTAGGGGTTAAGGTTTAGGGTGTGTGGTTTAGGGTTTGGGGTTTGGGGTTTGGGGTTTAATGTTTATGGTATAGGGTTTGGAGATTAGGGTTTAGGGTTTAGGGTTTTGGGCTTGGGGTCTGGGGTTTATGGTTTAGGGTTAAGGTATGTGGTTTGTTGTTTGTGGTTTAGAGTTTGAGGTTTATCATTTAGGGTTTGGGTTTTATGGCTAGGGTTTAGGGTTTAGGGTTTAGGGTTTAAGGTTTAGGGGTAAGGGTTAGGGTTTAGGGATTGTGGTTTAGGGTTAGGGTTCAGGGGTTAGAATTTAGGGTTTATGGTTAGGGTGTGAGGTGTAGGGGTTAAGGTTTAGGGTTTAGGGTTTGGGTTTTTGGGTTTGGGGTTTGTGGTTTAGCGCTTGGGGTTTAGGGTTTAAGGTTTAGGATTTGGGGTTTGACGTTTATGGTTTAGGGTTTAGGGTTTATTATTTTTGGTATAGGGTTTGGATAGTAGGTTTTAAGGTTTAGGGTTTAGGGTTTTAGGTTTCGGGTTTGGGGTTCATTGTTTAGGGTTTGGGCTTAGGGTTTTAGGTAGCGTTTGAGGGTTTTGGGTTTAGGGTTAGGGTTTTAGGTTTATGATTAGGGTTTTGGGTTTTGGGTTTTGGGTTTGATATTTAGGGTTTAGGGTTTAGGGTTTATGGCTTATGGTTTAGTGTTTATGGTTTAGTGTTTGGGGTTTAGGGTTTGGGGTTTGGGGTTTGAGGTTTGGGGTTTAGGGATTGTGGTTTTGGATTTTGTGTTTAAGGTTTAAAGTTTAGGGTTTAAGTTGGGGTTTGGGGGTTAGGGTTTGGGGTTTGGGGTTCAGGGTTTAGGGTTTATGGTTTTGAGCTTAAGGTTTGGGGGTTTTAGGTTTAGGGCTTGGTTTAGGATTAGGATTAGGGTTTAGGTTAAGGGTTTATGATTTAGGATTTGGGGTTCATGGGTTAGGGTTTAGGGGTTAGGATTTAGGGTTTAGGGTTAGGTTTTGAGGTTTAGGTTTGGGGTTTAGGGTTTAGGGTTTGAGGTTTTGGGTTAGGGTTTACGGTTTGGGTTTAGGATTTAGGGTTTAGGTTAGGGTTTGGGGTTTAGGTGTTAGGATTTAGTATTAAGGGTTTGGGGTTTGGGGTTTAGGGTTTGAATTTGGGGATTTAGGGTTTAGGGTTTAGGGTTTATGGTTTACGGGTTAGGATTTAGGGTTATGGTTTAGTGTTTGGGGTTTATAATTTAAGGGTTAGGGTTTTGGGTTTAGGATTTGGGGTTTTAGGTGTATGGCTTAGGTTTAGGATTAGGGTTAGTGTTTATGTTTAGGGTTTGGGGTTTAGGGTTTAGGGGTTGGGGTTTAGGGTTGGGGGTTAGAGTTTAAGGTTTGAGGTTATTGTTTAGGGTTTATGTTTATGATTTAGGGTTTGAGCTTTAGGGTTTAGGGGTTAGGGTTTATGATTTTGGGTTTGGGGTTAGGTTTATGGGTTTAGGGGTTAGGATTTAGAGTTTATGGTTAGGGTTTGAGGTTTTGGGGTTAGGGTTTGAGGTTTTGGGTTTGGGATTTGGGGTTTAGTGTTTAGGCTATAGTGTTTGGAGATTAGGGTTTAGGGTTTAAGGTTTATGGTTTAGGGTGTATGGTTTAAGGTTTATAGTTTAGGGTTTAAGGTTTAGTGTTTATCATTTAGGGTTTAGGGTTTAGGGTTTAAGGTTTAAGGTTTAGTGTTTAAGGTTTAGGGTTTGAGGTTTGGGGTTAAGGGTTAAGGGTTAAGGGTTTAAGGTTTAAGGTTTGGGGTTTAAGATTTAGGGGTTAAGGTTTAGGGTTTAGGGTTTGTGATTTAGGTTTTGGGATTTAAGATTTAGGGTTTGGGGTTTGGGGTTTGGGGTTTAGTTTTTATGGTATAGGGTTTGGAGATTAGGGTTTAATGTTTAGGGTTTTAGGTTTTGGGTCTGTTGTTTGGGGTTTATTGTTTAGGGGTAGGGGTTAGGGTTTGAGGTTTGTGGTTTAGGGTTTAAGGATTAGTGTTTAGGGTTGATGTTTAGGGTTTAGGTTTAATGTTTAGGGTTTGGGGTTTGGGGTTTAGTGTTTAGGGTTTAGGGTTGGAGTTAGGATTTAAGGTTTGTGGTTAGCCACTGGATTGTGTCCGCCCGAGCGAAGTTTAGCACGCTCAAGCGAGAATGGGAGTCCCCCTTCAGTCTGAGCCATTGTTCAGTCAGATCCGAGTCACTTTTCACTTGGTTCCGACTGAATGTTCCAATCGGAATTTCTTTGATTGCCCACTCAATCCAATTGCACAAAACACCAACATGATTTCACTCGGTCTTTTGCACAAAAGGGGCCTTTTCCACTCGGATTTAGGAGGCAAAGTGAAGACCGACCCTTTTTTCCACTCGGATTTCCACCATGCTGACTTGGATTTCCACTATCCAAGTGGATCCTGGAATTACGGGAGGCGGCTCACTACCAGACGAAGGATGAAAATGGTAAAGAATTCCCACCAGCCTCCTTTGTCAACATCCAGGCTGTCTCTCCACCGTTCCCTATAGCTGTCATCATCCAGGCTGTCTGCAAGTTGTGATTGTGGGGCGGCTGGCACAAAAAAAAATTAATTAAAAAGGCCTACTTGCCACTGATTGACAAGGCTCCCCACTTCTATAAATGGGGAAGAAGGGAGCCTTCAGGAGGGGGGATACCTAGCCATCCCTCTCTTTCCATTCCACCATCCCTTCCTCCTTACTCCTCACTGTACTGTCTTTTCCTTCTCTACACCTCACAGCACCCCCTCAAATCCTTTACACAATCCGTTCTCCCCTCTCTTCACTCCGACCTGCCCAGCACCCGTTCAACTCCTTATCCTCACTGTCCCTCTCTTCGTATCTCACACCGTCCCCCTTACAACAGTCCCTCACTCCTCACTTCACACCATCCTCACCCTTCCCAAACCAACACCGTCCCAACAATCCCTTTCTCCTCACCAACCGACTTCCCCAACACCGTCCCAACAGTCCTTTTCTCCGCATCCATACCGTCCCTCCTTCCATCCCTCACAACAACACCTCCACACCGTCCCTCCTTCCATCCCTCAACAGCACCTCCTTCCATCCCTCACAACAGCACCTCCACACCGTCCCACACACCGTCCTCACCATACAGCTCCTTCACCTCCACACCGTCCCACACATCGTCCTCACCATACACCTCCTTCACCTCCACACCGTTCCTTCACACCGCCCTTCACCTCCACACCACAGCTCCCCACACCAACACTAACCGTCCTCCTCAAAACCCACACTGTCCTCTCTCCTAATCTACACGATCCTTACTTTCCCCAAATCCGTACCGTACAAGCTCCTCCTAAATACCCACACACCATCCAGCCCCCATAATTCAACAGAAGCTCCAATTCCAGCGTTCTTTCTCCCTCTCGTCACACTGGTCCCAATCTGTCCCTCCTTTTATTCTATTTTTTATGTTTGTATTATTATTTTCTTTTCTTGTTAAAATTAATTGTTGTTCAATGGAATTATTTCCTTTTCAATAAGTAATTAATTTTCGTTGATCTGATTGAATAATCAAAAAAATCTATTCCTTCATTATTAGTGTTTGTTATTATTTATTTTCCACCAAAATTAATTAACTGTTAATTGATGAATCCATTTCCTTTTTAATTATTAATTAATTTTAGAATTAATCCCCACCCAGATTTATAATAAATATTAACAAGAATGAGTGATTCACACATTCTATTCGGGCTAGCATAAAAGTTGTAATTATTATTATTATCATTATTATTATCATTGTAATTCTTATGGTGGAGTGAGATTAATTTGGACGAGACGTCCTGTTAATCTCATTTTTTATTCTCTTTAAAAATGGAGGAGCGAGATTAATTTGGACGAGACGTCCTGTTGATCTCATGAAAATATTCTGTGTTTAATTTCTTTTTGTTTATTTTTGTATATTTTGTCACTTTGTATATTTTCTTTTCATGAAGAAGTTAAAATAATTAATGGGTTAATTATAATGCGCGCTATCATATTGAGGTAACCGTTTTTATAACGGACAGTTGTGAGGTGCTAATACCTTCCTCACCTGTAATTAGACTCCCGAATTTAGAATTTCATTTTTTTATAACCAGTGCTTTAACGAAAGGTTTTTCCAGTATTTTATCCTAAAAAATATTGGTGGCGACTCCCTGTTTATTTTTTAAGATCGTTTTGAGGGTCGGCCGCGCCGTCGCGATCCCGGTCACAACAATCATATTTAATTATTTTTATAAAATTCAGGATGTTACACACTCTAGGTCTGCAATGGACAAATTCAAAGAAGCGGGAGAGCTTGTCAGAGTTGCGCAGTGAAAGCAGTTAGACTCTAGCGTTTTGGAGTAGTAATTAGATTAATTAATGCTTGTATTTTATGGGAGCCTGTGTGACTTGTCATTCAAAGTATGTAAGTCTTTGTTGAAACCATGCGATGTATAAAATGCTTTTATGAAGTTCTTGATCCACCGTTTTTCCTATACAAAAAAAAAATCAATTCTCAATTTTACAAAAAATTAAGTAACACCTTAGCTAATTAGAACATCCCAATGGAGGATATTGTCCTAGTTAACCGAGGGTGTTATAGTTACCGCTTCGTGGGTCCTTCCACAAGCTTACATAGCAATTCCAATGCTATGCCTTGAACCACTCAACCATCTCTCCTAAATAATGATGTCCAGAAACCAGATACTACGCCTCAACGCATTTCAAGGAGAACCAACTAGCTTTAGGTTTGAGACTGTTAGATGGGAAATACATCGGTCAGCTATGTCCCTGAACCTCCTATATAGGTACTATGAGCCCTATATGTGACACCCTAAAAATAGGGGTAAATTTTTCGTGATTTTAATATTATTGATTTATGAAAACCACGAGTGGTGAAGCCAATTATTTAATCACCTGGATCTATCAGAGTCCCATCTCATATGTGAAGATATGAGAAGGTAAGTTCATACGATTAACTCTTAAGAAAACCATAATTAAAACAGCGGAAGTATTTCGAGTAAAATGATATTATGGAATTAGATTCTTAAGAGGTTGCTCATTTTGAAATTAAGAAGCCCAATTTATGCTCAAGATATTCTTAAAGTAAAATGGAATCATAATTTAATGTGAAGAAAATAAAAATAAAAAAAAATGATATGAACCATGCGTTTAAGAGATATCAGGGTCCCCTCGCTCAAGCGAATTCCCAATTCGCTTGAGCGAGTTTCACACGGCACGCTGGGGCGAAGCAGAAAATGCTGAGCGAAGGGAAGAAGTGTAGGATCAGGGGTCTCTTCGCTCAAGCGAACCCCAACTCGCTTGAGCGAGTATTACAATCCTCGCTTGGGCAAAGCCAGCGAGCGTAAGGCGAAAAACGCCCAGAACCCATCCACGCTCACTCGCTCGGGCGAACACATTCCTCGCCTAAGCGAAATTACTCCCGAGAGCAAATTCCTGATAAACCCGAGAGCAATTCCTGATAACAAGCCATCTCGCTTGGGTGAAGCTCACTCTTGTAACACCCCGAATTTTTTAAAATAGGAAGATAAATTAGGAAAATAAATGTTGGATAATTAACTTTGGGCTAAGAAATATCCCAAAATTCTTGAAATGACTTAAACAAGGTTTTTCAAAACTGTTGGTGAATTATGGTGGTCAGATGAGCTAAAAACTGACCTGGATAAAATATAGGTGTCGGACCCAGTATCTCCGATTGAGATGCCGTTGGTCAGGGCCGTAGACAATGTTATTGGGATTCCGAATTTATATTCGGAATAATTTTTAGAATATGTTTTGGGCCTGAACGGCGAACCTGTTTGTTAAAAAACGGAAGAGTTAATGAAGAATTAATAATTTAAATGCTAAATTCCTATTTTTCCCATTCAAAAGGCGGTTGCACTCTCTTCCTCACGTAGACACTCTTCTTCTTATCTCCTTCTTCTTCTTCCCTTCTTCTTTTCCATTATTCCTCTTCATCTTTCTCTTGAACTTCAAATTAAAAAGAAATACATCTTCCTCCTCCATTCTTAACCTTCAAGAGACTTCAAGGAAGCTTGGAGACTAAACTATTTTCTCCTCCTTACTCCTCAAATTCGTGTGAACTCCCTCATCTTTTGCAAACTCACTCTTTTCTTCTATTGAGGTAAGATTATGATCATTTTCCATGTACATAAGTATATAGTTGAAGTTTTGGTGTTAGAACACAACAAAAGTATGAGTAATGTTGAGGAAGTTTAAAAGTGGAAATCTAAAGATAAGTTGACGTAAATACAAGCTTATGAATGATTAATGAGGTAGTTATAACTATGGTGAGAAAAGAAGGAGGTATATGAGCATTTATGAAGGTTGGTGGGTTGGTGAAAACCTTAAATTTGAATCCTAGGAGGAGAGGTAGGATATTGAAGGATATTGCAATTAATGAAGAAATTAGCATTTGTTGATAGGAAGAATGATATAAATGATGTGGTAGACACATTAAATGATGATAATGTTAACTTGAAGTTATAATAGGTGGAAACTCACCAAGGTGTTGGTGGAGACCTACTAGGTGAAATAACCTAATAATTGGGTTGTAGCCTTTGATACTAAGGGATTGTAATTTAAGGAAAGGAATTCCCGAAGCCTAAGTAGGCAAATGAATGAATTTGGTAAATAGTTTTCACATGATAAGAATCATGTGTACCCCTATGTATATGTATATCGAATTGGTATTTGAATAAATAATTGATGTGGCCCTATAAATGATTGGTGTAGGGCTTGGCAATATTGGTGAAGCAGGAACGTCAACCCCAGAGGTCTACTTCTCTTGAGGTAGGAGAGGGGTGTATTTTCTAAATGCATGAGAATTATGATGATAATGTATGTATTAATGTAGTATGACATGTTTGTGTGGATAAAGGTGATATTATGTGTATGTGAAGTGAATTGTGTATGAAGATGTGAATTTAGTGTTTATATGATGAAGCCTAAGTGAGGCTATGGATGGCTTATTATGTGTGATACATGATTGAGTTCATATGAAGATTGATTCTTGTGTATGAGATTGGTGGAAAATTGTGTGGTTGAAAATGAATATACCCTAGATGAAAGGGTAGGATAATCTAAATGAGCTTGAGGCATGCATGAGTATTATATATACATGGCATGACATGCATATCATGATGATGTTGATAAGTGGTTGCGATCACCTGATGATGGAAATGAAAAAGGGCTTGCGAGTTCCTATGATTATTAGACTGGTGGTTGCGATCACCTGGTGTTGAAATGAAAGGCCCTGCGGGACCAATGAGATTGAATGCCCATGGTTGCGATCCTGAGGCGGGAGTACCCCTTGCGAGGAGGGAAACCTATATGAAATGTTTATGAGGCGGGAGTACCCCTTGCAAGGAGGGAAACCTATATGACTTATTTATGAGGCGGGAGTACCCCTTGCGAGGAGGGAAACCTATGTGAAATATTGAACGTGGTTGCGATCACGAGAAGCACCTTGCGAGGTTTCCAGAGGGAGTACCCCTTGCGAGGCGGGAAACCATTGAGAATGAGTATATGATATGGTGGTTGTGATCACCCGAGGAAATGAAGTCGGATCCGTGCATATGCATTTTCATGACATTAGCATGTGCATTAGTTTGAAAGCATGGTATAGTGTGATACCTTGATGATGAGATATGAATGGAACTCCCTTTTTAATTACTAAATTGTGATGGTGAATCGATTGATATAATTCTGAGAGAATCAGGGAATAATTGTATTGAAATGGAAAATTGTTGATTGATTGATTGGTATTAAATAAACTCCTCTTGGGAGGGAGATAGTTGTATTGCATTCATGCATATATTGTTCTATTTATTGGATTTTCGAAATTGAGAAAGTATACTCACTCTCCCTGTGGTATATCTTTTTAGCTCCTGTGTTGTAGGTATTGCTTGGAGCTGTTGAGGAGGAGAAGTGTGAAGAAGGCCCCTTTTTGGTAAAGAATGCCTTGGCCGGCAATATTTTGGTTTACATAGATATGTGGAATAGATGTAATATATATAGTACAATGTATGTTGGTATAGTGTGGATTTAGAATGGATAATTGTATGAATAATGAGTTTGGGAGGTCATGGAGGAAAATGAGATCTTTTGTCTATGACTCATTTTCAATCATGACCCTATGAATGAATGAGTGATAAAACTCTCCATATCTTGATGAATGAATGAAGTTTATATGTGGAATGTTAGATTTGTGAAATGGAAGAGTTAGTGAGTTGATTCATACAATAGATGAATTGTAATAGAAATTTTCAAGAATGATTTATTAGGACAAGTTCTAAATGTGTAATATGATATATATGAAGTGTTGAAATTAGGTAAATTTGATTAGAATGAGTTTTGGGGTAGAGAGTTGGGTGATTTCTGCATTTCCCCTGTTTTTTTGTCAAACTCGCTCAGGCGAGAGGGCTTCTCGCTCAAGCGAGAATGCCCCTGTATCAATTTTCAGATTCTGGATGATTCTCGCTTAGGCGAGAATGGGACTCGCTCAAGCGAGATCGCCCCAGCATCAGTGTTGGGCCATTATTCCATATTCGCTCAAGCGGTTGTGCAAGTCGCTCAAGCGAAATTACATTAGAATCAGAGTTTGGACCTTGGTTGGTGTTCGCTCAGGCGAGCTGAGGATTCGCCCAAGCGAGAGGGTTTTGGTCTCAGGTTTTGCTCTCGGGTTTATCAGGAAATTGCTCTCGGGAGTAATCTCGCTTAGGCGGGGATGGTGTCGCCCGAGCGAGTGAGCGTGGAAGGGATTTTGGGCGTTTTTCGCCTTACGCTCGCTGGCTTCGCCCAAGCGAGGATTGTGTTACTCGCTCAAGCGAGTTGGGGTTCGCTTGAGCGAAGTGACCCCTGAATCTTCATTTACTTCTTTCGCTCAGCATTTTATGATTCGCCCAAGCGTGCTATGCGAAGCTCGCTCAAGCGAATTGGGATTTCGCTTGAGCGAGGGGGACCTGATTCTCCCAAAATGCTAAAAACATGTTATTTCCATTTTCTTCATATTAATCCAAGACTCCATCCTACTTCATGAACACTTTGGGATAACCTTGGCTTCTTAATTTCAAATGAGTGATCTCTTAAGAATTTAATTCCATAATATTGTTTTACTAAAGATACTTCCGCTATTATTAATTATGGATTTCTTAAAAGTTAATTTCTTTAACTTACCTTCTCATATCTTCATATATGAGATAGGTCTCTGATAGATCCAGGGTAATTTGTTGAATGGCTTCACCACTCACATGTTTCATAGGTTAATAATAATAAAATCGTGAAAAATTTACCCCTATTTTTGGGATGTCACAACTCTCGCCTGAGCAAATATTGTCCAGGATCCAACCTCTGATTCTGAGACAATTTTGCTTAGGCGAAATGTACTTCCGCTTGAGCGAAAATGGAGCAGTGGCCAAACTCTGATGCTGGAGCAATCTCGCCTGAGCGAGACCCATTCTCGCCTAAGCGAGAATCATTCAGAGACCAAAAATCGATACAGGGGCATTCTCGCTTGAGCGAGAAGCCCTCTCGCCTGAGCGAGATTGACAGTGAAACAGAGAAAAGTGCAGAAAACACTTAACTCACTATACCAAAACTCATTCTAATCAATTTTACTCAGATTCAACACTTCATACATATCATATTACACATTTAGAACTTGTTCTAATCAATCATGCTTGTAAATTTCCATTACAACTCATCTATTGTATAAATCAACTCATTAACTCTTCCATTTCATAAGTCTAACATTCCACATATAAACTTCATTCATTCATCAAGATATGGAGAGTTTCATTATTTATTCATTCACAGGGTCATGATTGAAAATGAGTCATAGACAAAAGATCTCATTTTCCTCCATGACCTCCCAAACTCATCATTCATACAATTATCCATTCTAAATCCAAACTATACCAACATACATTGTACTATATACATTACATCTATTCCACACATCTATGTAAACCAAAATATTGCCGGCCAAGGCATTCTTTACCAAAAAGGGGCCTTCTTCACACTTCTCCTCCGCAACAGCTCCAAAGCATTACCTACAACACAGGAGCTAAAAAGATATACCACAGGGAGAGTGAGTATACTTTCTCAATGATGAAAACTTAAAATTTATGATAATATATACATGAATGCAATATAAACATCATCTATAAAAACTTAAATCCATACTAATCATCAAGTATCAATTTGCTAAACATAATCATATATATATATATATATATCCCTTTTAATTCACAAGAACAAGTCGTCCACTAATCCAATTCACAGTTGGTTTCAACAGTAAGGTCCATTTATTTTTCATACGTTTCACTCACCAGGATATCATTCTATGCCACATTCTTATGGCTAACATACCTGCTAATGTTTTAAAAAGGCATATGCACAGACCAACTATCATTACAACAGAGATCTCAACCACTTAAATGCACATCGTCACTCCAGGATATACCCTTCGTGGCACCCCGCAAGGTGATATACTCTTCAATTTACAATATCCTCATCACTCCGGGTTTTACCCTTCGTGGCACCCCGCAAGGTGATATACTCATCAACCATATCATCATCATCACTCAGGGATATACCCTTCGTGGCACCCTGCAAGGTGATATATTCATCAATTCACAATATCATCATCATCACTCAGGGATATACCCTTCGTGGCACCCTGCAAGGTGTTATGTTCAACAATTAAACCATCATCATCACTCCGGGTCATACCCGTCGTGGCACCCCGCAAGGTGTTATATTCAACAATTAAACCATCATCATCACTCCGGGTCATACCCGTCGTGGCACCCCGCAAGGTGTTATATTCAACAGTATCATAACATAATCATCACATGATATGCCATTCATAGCCTAAAAAGATCTCAATCCACAATCAATCATTTTAGGCACCAAAGTCAAATCCTCATCACAATCTCATGATATTACTTCCATTCAAGTAAACATGCTACATTACATCATCATATACATTATCAACATACATGTTCTCATACATTTAGAAAATATACCCCCTCTCCTACCTCAAGAGAAGTAGACCTCTGGGGTTGATGTTCCCGCCTCACCGGTATTGCCAAGCCCTACACCAATCAATTATAAGGCCACATCAATTATTCATTCAAACACCAATTCAACATACATATACATAGGTGTACACATGATTCTTATCATGTGGAAACTATTTATCAATTTCATTCATTTGCCTAATTAGGCTTCAGGAATTCCTTCCCTTAGATCACAATCCATTATTATCAAGAGTTACAACCTAATTGTTAGGTTATTCCATCTATTAAATCTCCACCAACACCTTGGTGAGTTTCCCACCTATTATGACTTCAAGTCAACATCATCATCATTTAATGTGTCTACCACATCATTTATAACACTCTTCCCATCAACAAATGCCAACTTCTTCAATAAGTGCTATATTCTTTAATATTCTACCTTTCCTCCTAAAATTCAAGTTTAGGGTTTTCACCAAACCCACCAACCTTCATAAATACACATATACCTCATTTTCCCACCATAGTTACAACTACCTCATTAATTACTCATAAGCTTATATTTATGTCAATCCATCTTAGGGTTCCCACTCTTGGAACTTTCCTCAACAACTCTCATATATTTAATGTTTTCTTAACACCTAACTACAACTATATGCTTATATACATGGAAAATAGTAACAATTTTACCTCAAGAGGAGAAAAGAGTGAGGAAAGGAGAAAAGAGTGAGGAAAAGGTCCACATGAAATTAAGGAGGAAGAAGGAGAAGATATTCTAAGCCCCAAGCCTCCTTGAGTCCCTTGAAGAATATTAATGGAGAAGAAAGATGTATTTCCTTTCAATTTAGAGTTTAAGGGAAAGATGGAGGGGAATTATGGAGAAGAAGAAGGAAAGAAGAAGAAGAGGAATAATATGTCTACGTGAGAGAAGAAGAGTGCAACCGACTTATGAAAGGAAAAAGGTGAATTTTGTTTTGAAGTTGTTAAGCTTTCATTAACTCCTCTGTTTTTTAAACAAACAGGTTCGTCGTTCGGGCTCAATACATATTCTAAAAATTGTTCCGAATATAAATTCGGAATCCCACTAACATTATCTACGGCCCTGACCAACGACATCTCAATCGGAGATACTTGGTCCGACACCTATATTTTATCCGGGTCAGTTTTCAACTCATCCGACCACCATAATTCACCAGCAGTTTCGAAAGATCTTGTTTAAATCATTTCAAGAATTTTGGGATATTCATAGCCCATAATTAATTATCCAACATTTATTTTCCTAATTTATCTTCCTATTTTAAGAATTCGGGGTGTTACACTATATCCCACACATCTATCTAGAAGCAAGTGTAGTTCATCAATTCCACTGAATGCTCCTATGGAAGGGGGATATCTTATTAGATTAGATCCTATCCAACTTTTTCATTTACTAGACTTGTTAAAAAACCCGCTTTTTATTTTTATAGTATTTGGAATTAGATATCATTTAGAGTTAGCAATAAATAACCAAGTGAACTAGAGCGAATAGAAGAAGTAAGCAAAAAACGACCTCTAAATCCACCTCTAGCAGTTAAAGGCTTGTATTCTGATTGAATTCTATTCTTGTGCCAAGTCCTATGGGCCAAGGGATAGTCTCAGGAGATAGGTCACTAATAGACTGGGGAATAAGTAATTCGACTCATTCACATCCACTACTCAAGGAGAGCCTTTGTTGGACAATCTTAACGTGTTGCAAGGACAAAAAGTTAGTTATCTTTGTCAGCATTTGGTACTTTCACTCTACCTATTATATCCTTCTACAACATGTTTCTAGTGGAGTCAAATTCTCATCAATACAAAAGTGGCACATTTAAAAACATGGCTAAGTCTCCAGCTTTCCTGATGGACCCCGTAGTCTCTCAAGGATGAGAACCAACAGAAAGTCGTATGCTTTGAAAGAAGCTTGTACAATTTATAAACTAGTAAAGCCATATTCCTTTTTCATTATCGTTAAATTTCTCTAGGCTCTTCTCTCTAAAGAATACCTCCTCGAAACTTACCTACAAGTCCAGCAATATCAGATTCAGAATTAGATAAGATGTAACAATTCCTTTTCCAAGATCAACTTAGTCCTCGCCAACACTTAATTAAATAGAGGGCTAGGTCTTCTTATTCATACCTAGCGACAAATAGTCAATTTTGAAAGAACTTATTGTCAACGTCTTTCAGATATGAGAGAACTCGTAGTACCTACATGCCCAAAGACGCTGATTAAATTAAAAAACAATCAATCATTTGATTGATTTTAGGGATGGCAAAACGGGCCTACGGGCCGTGTAACACCCTCGGTTAGATAAGACAAATCCTTTTTGTAGGTTCATCCTATTTAACTGAGTGTGTTAACAGTTTTCAGAAAAAGTGAATATTTTTTTTTTTAATAAATAAATACGTGGCAAATCAGCGGAAGTAATATTGTATATATCACATAGTCATTCACAAACTGTAAATAATTGTACTCTTAACAGAATGGGGCACGCAGGCACCCTTAAATATTGTACAGTTATCCGGTGTCTGATTATAAATATTCTATCCCTAATGATTATTCTCAACGGGTTCAGCGTATTGCTGATCTTCACACTCGGGTTCTTGAGTTTCTAATTCCTCTGAAAAATGTTCAACAGTAAGGGTGAGTATAACCCAAGACCCTGATTGGTTCATCCGATGCGGACATAATCCAGTTAACATACAATGTCACATAGATCATACATTTAATATATTTATCACAATCAAGCATGTTGTCATCAAATAAATCATACATATAACATATTCACAATTATAACAATCAAAAATGATGTAATGAATGCATGAGTTCGGATTATGATTTATCTTTGATTAAGTCTCATGATGCATGTGGGCCCAATAAATCAATCCATCATCATCCTTTCATTCTTTGGATTCCATCCTGCTCAAGTTATTTCTTGGGCACAACGTTTCCATTCTAGAGCGATCGGAGCTCACCAAGTCCCCTTTCTTTTATCATATGGTACGAATGAACTCACAGGTTCTCATCATTATATATATCATTTCATCTTGGGACTTGGCTCTTCACGATCATAGATACATCCCGTCATTTAGTCGAAGTACACCAGAATTACTCGTCTCACCCGGCTATCAGGGCGCGACTCTGATGCCATTGGGTTGCCGTTCCAGTTGTACTCCCAAGATTCTTCTACTGAGATCGAACGTGAATGTCCTCCAGCGTACCAGGTGTATGCTCTAGTTTTTCTTCTTCAAAACATATTTTCATGATGCGAAAATGCATTATTCTTATCATTAGATCCCTGGGTATCTTATGTGTTTCCAGTCTCATCATATTATTCTCAAGCTCTTTGAATTCCATCAGTTATTTAAACATTATAAGATATTCGTTTATTATTTTAGAAATATATCTATTATATCTTGGTTAAAATTATATTTTTGTATAAAGGTAAAATAATATATTCTTTATGTAATTAATCATAATTAAGATGTTAATAATGCGATTAACAATAAAACTAACAATAATAATAACAATATTAAGATTGATGATAATTATAATAATATTAATAGAATAAGAATAATAATAATAATTATATTTTCTTAATAATTTTAAAAGTATTAGAGATTGAATGAAAATCCAAGCGAAAAACATTAAGAACAGAGGTTCCCGAGTAAAATAAAACGGGGAAAATGCTGTTTGAGATAAATAGAGTGTTTTCCGAAACATAATGTAGAAACAGTTTTCTGAGTGAAGTTAATATATATTTTTCCGAGTAAAAGGTTCTGTCCAAATGTTCAGGTCAGTTTTTCATAAAATCCGAGCTTATTACTCACTGAATCCGACTTCTATTTTATAAATTCTTGCTGGAACTCACATAAACACCCAGGTTCCTTAATATTTTCACAGTCCAACAATCAGCATATATTTTTATCAATTTAGTTTCACATATATTCAATACAAAGCAATAACCATAACATTTAATCAAACAACTCTGAACTGATTATAAGCATTTAGTAACAGATACATATATATGTATATAATCAAAGCATGTAATTCACATAACATTGAATCTGTCCTCCACTCGGTTTTCCCACAGAGCACCCAAGAATATACCCCCTTACCTCAATGAAGTTCCTGGATAAGGAGAAAAAGGGTTCCTTTCACTGTCCTACTTCAAGTCCGCGGGAGAGAGGAAAAGAATTGAGAGAAAGAAAGCTGGCAAGAAGAGGTTATGTTTCGTATGTGTGTGTGTTCTAAGAGTGATAATAATGTATTGATAATGAAGGAAACAAGTGGAAGACAACATTTCCCGTGAGTGATGGTTAGGTGAAGATAATGGCAACTTTTGACTCACTTTCACTGTCAGCGTAGCATTAAATAGAAATAAAATATATAAAGTTATTGTAATGGAGGCAACTTTCTCCTTCGATTGGTTTATTGTGCCAATCATTCTTGGCGTTATATGGTTAAGTGGGCTGACCACTATCTGATGTGAAATAAAAAAAATATTTAGTGCTGGCAAGGTCGTCATCTCATGCGAGGCGGTATCGGGTGTGTGAGGGCGGAGTGCAGTGTGAGGACGGAGTACAATGTGAGGGCGGTATTAGATGAGGCGGAGTATAGTTATGGGCGGTGTGGAATGTGAGGCGGTATGGAGTGTTAGGGCGTTACTGAATGTGAGGCGGCATGGAGTGTTAGGGCGGTGTGGAATGTGAGGCGGTATAGACTGTTAGGGCGGTGTGGAATGTGAGGCGGTATAGAGTGTTAGGGCGGTGTGGAATGTAAGGCGGTATGGAGTGTTAGGGCGGTGTGGAATGTGAGGCGGTATGGAGTGTTAGGGCAGTGTGTAGTGACAGGCGATGTGTAGCGTGAGGGCGGTATTAAATTATGAGGGCGGAGTGTAGCATGAGGGCGGAGTGAAATGTTAGGGCGGTGTGTAGTGATTTGAGGGACAACGTTCATGCAAGAAGGCGGTGTTGAGTGTGAAGTAAGAAATAGAGGACGGCATGTGTGAAGGAGTTAAGGACTCCGTCTGTGTAAAGAGGGCGGTGTTGTGATGAACACCGGCTCAAAGCTGTCCGGTGTGAACTCCTGCTCTAAGGACGACCTATTTTAGCTAACTGGTGTGGAGTGCTGACATCGGATCGCTTAAGCGAAATCCGATTCGCTTGAGCGAGTCCGCCCTTCATGGCTCGGAAATCTTCAAAAACTGATTCGTTTCTCTTGGTCCTCACTCTTGATTATTTCTTCTTAAAACATCTAGTCGGATTTCTCCTCTCTAGGTCGGATTTCTTCTGGATTCAATCGGATTCTTTTTACTCAGGATTTCCATTCGGTAAACAACCTATTCTTATTTATTTCATACTTAACTAAATCATTCCTTAGCCAACTCAACATCAAATCACTTTTTACTCGGATTTCATAACACCTTAGGCTTACACGGAAAAAGGGTATCCATATTCATACAGTTTTCCACTCAGAATTATAACATCCTTTATTCAGAATCAACACTTTCTCCACTCGATCCATTCATATTTCTCCCTCGGTTTAAACCAAACTCTTCAACTACAATTTCAATCGAAGCCTATTAGGGTCATTACCTCTTGGAAAAGACACACACGTATGAGCCTCACCCGGACTTGGTCCAGTAGAGTACTTCTTACTCGGAAGAGGAGTTCATACTCATAGACTTACTTGGAAATGGCCCTGCCTACTACAATTCACTCGGATTGGGTTCCCAAATACCATTTTCCACTCGGTATCTACTCAATTAGTATTATTCATTCATCACCACTCATATTCAAGCCAAGTAATGCTTTAACCATACGATATATATATATATATATATATATATATATATATAACCACTCAGAATCCATAACTTAATGATTATTTCTTCCACCAACATTTCTCAATAATTTTAATAACACATTTCAATCGGTAGAAGGCATCAACTCTTCATATGCATTCATTCACTCCGAACTCCTCAGCATTCACTCGGGTTTCTCATTCAGACCTACTAAATTCTTGTCTACTCGGAACCATTCAAACTCTCCATCACTTAAAGGATTTCATTCACTCGGATTTTATTTCATACTTAACTACTCAAGCCTTTAAGTCCTTCATCAAAATACATTTCATTCAGAATCTTTTCAGGTCTTTCACCACTCGAAAAATGAGTAACAGACATAAACCTTACTTGGAAATATCTCTGTCCTACATATTCCACTCGGAATAAGCTTCCATTACTCTATATTTCACTCGGAATTGCATATTTGGGGTCATGCTTCTTAGAACAGGTTATACTGGATTCAAATATGCCCTTATTCGAAACTCTACTACCCAAAATACCACACTCGAAGATCTTTCTACCCGGAATGCTATTCCCTTCTTCTCTAGGAAGATCTGAGTTGGACAACTTACTCGGATTGCACTTGGCTATAACTCTGACTGAGTCTATTCACTCGGTATACTGTAATCCTAAGGATTGCTACTCGAAAAGAAGCAATTGGCAAGGTCTGATTCGGAAATGAGTCTCTTAAGGGTGTTTTGACTCGGATTTTCACTCAGGAGTGGTTCTCTTGAACACACTTCACTCCAAATGTCTCTGTGATCAAGAATCCACTCGGTAGTACCCTTCTTGGTCAAATATTACTCGGATAACATAACCTTAATACTCGGAATTTCATTCCTTACTCGGATTTTCTTTCTATCACTCGGTATTGCTCACTGTCACTCGGATCAGAGTCCCTTTTCACTCGGAATTTGATTAATATCCTCAAAGGTCTGTATAAATTCCATAATTATATCCAAAAATAGAATTTTTGGAATATTACTGACCCTATACAAGGTATTTACTCACTTATTCTTACTTTCTGACCTTCCACACTTCAAAATTTACCAAATAAAACTGCTACTAAAAACAGGGATGTTACAGGCCGGGCCGGGCCAAAGCCCGCATAGGCCCGTCTAAATACGGGCCGGGTCGAGCCATAATAGGAAAACGGGCTAAAAACATTGGCCCGACCCGTATTCTTTATGGCCCGCGGGCCAAAACGGGCCAACCCTTTTCTTTAATATAATTATACAAAATATTTTTTATTTTAAATTTAAACTATTTTTAAATATTTTTTAAGAAAAATTAGAAATAAAAATTAGATTTCACCTTTCTAAAGCAAAATTTTTATAATTAATCCAATTTATTTCATTAAATGAAAACAATAAATACAAATAATTAAAATTTCAACCAACTAAATATTAATATTATACATATAATATATTAATATATATTTTAATAGATGCCCGTCGGGCCGGTCCGGGCCAGCCCGTGACGAACCCGTTTTTATACGGGCCTATTCGGGATAACGGGCCTCAAAGCTTGGCCCGGCCCGGCCCGTTTTAATGGGCCAAACGGGCCAGCCCGCGGGCCTAACCCATATTGTCATCCCTAATTGATTTTCTTTCTTACTCTCCATTGGCAACGGGAAAAAAGGTTATCTATCAGCTCCTAGTATTATTTCAAGACGTTCTATATATGAATCTCTTCAAACAGGACTTATTGCTTGACACGTGTAGTTTAACTGTTACTTTGTTAAAAATGGATAAAAACTGTCTTTGACACACATTTTACATCACCATGGTGTATCATTTTAATATCAACTCATTATATTTGAAATTGTTCTACACTAATTTTATTGAATAATATTTTTTTCCATTAAAATAATTTACATTACATCAACATAAAGTAACTAACTCAGACAAACATCAAGGTCTAGTTTAATGTATTTAAGTTAACGTTATGGATTAATATAATAGAATTACCAATATATTAAGGATTTCTTTAATAAAAATTATAATTGATTAATTATTAATGAGATTTTTTTAATGACGCAAAAACCAATTTAGTGTAATATTTTACACACCAAAGACCAAGTTAATGTAATATTGTATATGTTAGTGACTAAATTAATTTATTTCTATTCAAGGCTTGGAAATGCGCACATCAACATAAAATGTTACAAGGCAAGTTACATGGTTTAATGCATCACATGGCATTATAGTTGTCATCATTCAACAGCTATTAATGATAAAGACTAACTTGATAAACAATTATATACGGTAATGTTATAAAATGATTTTAATAGATAAAAAGTTGACTTAATTGATCATGTATATCATGTATATATTAGGGATAGATTTAAAGTTTCACTTTAAAATAAATCTTGTACAATTGAATGAAAACATTGATCAAACACATCAATCGTTAATAGTCTCCTAAAAGTAAACTATTTTTGAAATATTAAAATTTAAATGATCCAGAAATGTTGAATTTTTTTTTGTAGAGATAAACTGAATTTTGCTAATCTTACCTGGACTAAACATATTTAACCCTAAAATAAATAAATAAGCTAAAAGAACTAAAAATTAGGTTGCCATGTGCCACTAACAAAAATGGCATACCAAGTATACCGTGATCCCACTACTGGTAATTCAGATGAAACAGCCTAGTCGAACTGCCCGACACATTATTAGTGCTTAAAGATCAGATTGTGCATAGTTCTAATAAGGGAAAAAAGTGGCTCGATAAACATACATTAAATAGTATTTAAAAATTATAGGAAATATATACAGAAATGAGATTGCAACACATCCAAGTGAATTACAGAAAGAACCCAAAAACAGATACTAGGAAGATTCTGGACCAAAGACATTTTCTTCATGCGCGCAGCCCATACAAAACTGAACAGGCAAGGGCCTTGAGAGTGTTGGGGAAAACAGAGCTATGGAAGAAATAGAAAAACCACAACATCCCAAGCCTATCTTCCAAGGTAGATCAAACATCATGATGTCAAACCAGCCCTCTGCTTTGGTGCTGTAATGCTGCTTCAGTATAGATGCAACATACACCAACGATAAGCTCCTACTGGATGAAGTGCTTCCCAGGTTCATTCTCGCTGGTCTCACGTTGTACTTCCCACTTTCATGCCAATATCTATTTTATAAACTAAAATATTGGAAGGAGCATTAGCAACCAGGCCCCACGATAGATGATTGGTCCTCAGGATTGACTACTGCTTCAGAATCCATTTTGCTAGGTTTAACGTTCTCATCCATTGGAAGTCCTATTTTGGGTGAAAGCTTCTTCACCTCCTCTGCAGTGTAGATGAAAATTTTCCTCACGACACTACAGAATTCACTGCAGTAAAAGAAAAAAAAATACAGATTAATTATTAAATATACACAGAAAATAGTAAAATATAATGCCACAAATAACTGTCCAAGAAAATGTGCTAAAATCAAATGATCTTACAGCCATGGATCATCGCCAACCATCATCATATCATCTTCATTATCGGTGTACACAACCTGCCATTTTTTGGTGGATCCACACAGCTCACCCTTGATGTCAAACATATCTTCCAATTTCCTAAGCAGATCCTCATATCCATCAAACCGTGTTAAATCCACAGCCCTTCCAACAGCCATACCTTGCATGTGAACCTGGAATAACATTTAACTTGCATCATATATAATTTAATTACACAGTGCAAGGATAGCTCTATAGTAAAAACAGAGGATCCTAACCAAGGTTGACAAAATCAGGAGTAAAACCATAAAATTTTAAGATTTTCCGATTTTTGCCACCTACGACTTAAATTGTGTGAAAAATCGTTTTTGGGCAAAATCATAGTGAATTGGGGAGTAAAATCATGAAATTGGTGAAATCCTAGGATTTCACAATTTTGCTTAATGGGCCAGAAACTTTAAAAAACTCATTTTGAGTCAGGTAACCCGAAAACTTAAAAATACTAGCTTTCCAAATTAGGGCTTCTCCTTCCTTCCCATGTTCGCAGTTTCGCCTTCCTTTCCTCCCCACTTTTCGTTCTGCAGCTTCTGCTTCTCTTCGTCCTCTGTTTCTCTCTGTCTCTTCATCTTGCTTCTTCGATCTCTTCTGTTTCTCTTCGTCTCTTCATCTTGCTTCTTCCATCTCTTCTGTTTCTCTTCGTCTCTTCATCTTGCTTCTTCCATCTCTTCGTCTTGTTCTGCTTCTTCCTTACTCGTCCAACATCTCTGATGGCTACCACATCAGGAACCTCTGGAACTGCAACAACAGGTCGTGATGGAGGTAGTTCCAATGGTGTTGCTACCTCTGCAAATATCCCCCCCTTATGTTCCAACTCTCATAGTTCTAAGGCTGATGTGGCTTGGAAGTATGCAGTCCCAGTTGAAGGAACCACAAATGCAACGCAAATTTTGTGGAAAGGTATTCACAGGGGGTATTTATAGGCTGAAGCATCATCTGGGCAAACAAGGTAAAATGTGCAGCCTCACAGAGCTGTTTCTGCTGAAGTCAGACTTGAGATGCTGCAGGTTGTTGCTGGTTTGCACACCAAAAACTCGAGAAAATCATGAGCTGATTTGGAAGGGGAAGTGTTGGTCCTGTTGAGATGGTTCAAAGAGAAAAGCCAATGAAGTTGATGGGGAAAATTCTGATATTAGGATCATTTTCAAGAGAAAACCAGCCAATACCCAAACCACAACCAATAAAATGTTTAAGAAGTCTTTGAGAGAGGATGCCTGCCAAGCAATAGCTAAATTCTTTTACAACAATGCCATTCCTTTCAATGTGGCAAGTGACGAATTTGCTAAGATGTGTGAATTAATTTCACAGCATGGCAAGGGATTTGATTGACCATCACATCATGAGATTAGAGTGAAGTATCTGAAGCAAGATGTGAAGAAGACAATGGAAATTATTGAAGAACATAGGACTTCCTGGAAGAAATTTGGGTGTTCCATAATGACCGGCGAATGGACGGATAGGAGGACAGTAATTAATTTCTTGAACAGCCCCAAAGGAACAGTGTTTCTAAAGTCTATTGATGCATCAGCTGTTTCAAAAACTGCAAAAAAAAAAATGAGATGATTGATGAAGTTGTGGAAGAAGTTGGAGAAGAAAATATAGTTCAAGTTGTGACCGACAATGCTGCGAATTACAAGCTAGCTGGGGAGATGTTGATAGTGAAGAGGCAGAGGATATTGCATTGATCTCATGTTGGAAGATTTTGAAAAGGTCCTTACTCATATGGAGACAATTCCAAAGGGAAGAAAAATCACAACTTATATCTATTCAAAGACTTCACTAATTTCTTTTATTGCAGCTCCATACAAAAGGGGAGGGCTCGATTAGACCAGGCATTACTCAATTTGCAACGTCTTATTTAACTTTGGGATGCCTTGTTGATAATAAGGATGCCTTGATAAGGATGTTTACATTGAAGGAGTGGAAATCAAGTAAGTGTTGCAACTCAAGGGATGGGAGTTTTGTGCAGGAAGTGGTTATGGATAGGGAGTTTTGGAAGAATGATCTGAGTTGATTAAGGTCTTTCAAATGGTGGATTCTGAAAGAGGCCAGCAATACGTTATATTTATGAGGCAATGGACCAAGCTAAGGAAACAATTAGATAGGCCTTCAAAGGTGTCAAGAAGATGTAAGTGAATAACTAAATCCTCACTTGTTTATATTTGATTTGATTTAGCTATTTAATATTAATTCTAAACTAATTCAATCTTATTTAATTTCTATTATTTAGTTATCTACCATTATTGGCTATCATTGATGAAAGATGGGATAAACAATTTCATAGGCCTTTACATGTTGGCTATTATTTGAATTCTCAATTACAATATGGTCCCAAATTCAAAATTGAGTTGGAAGTGAAGGTTGGATTATTTGAAATTTTGCAAAGAATAGTACCTAATCTTGAAGAACAAACTATAATTGATGTTCAGATGGATGATTTTAGAAAAAAAGAGAAGACATTGCCTCTAGCTAAAGGAACAGTCTCCAAAAAGACTCTAGTAGATTGGTGGGAGACTTATGGAGATGAACATCTAGAGCTCAAAAAATGGATCATTCATGTTTTAAGTTTGACATGTAATTCCTCTGGTTGTGAACGTAACTGGAGTGCCTTTGAAATGGTAATCTTAATCTACTTATATGAACTTTAAAGGAAATCCTACTATCCTATATTAACTTTATTTATATGTGCATATTTTAGGTCCACACAAAAAGAAGAAACCGTTTGAAGCAAAAGACAACGAATGATGTTGTCTTTGTCATGGCTAATTCAAAATTAGCCAAAAGGAAGAATGAAAGGAAAAGCTTTTTGTTAAAAGAGAAAAAACGAGAGAACATATGAATTTCGTGTGTTTTGTGATTATAGCGGGGCTATTGTATTTATAGGGATTTGTATACAGTTTCCTATTTTACATTAAAGATAAGATCAATATATTTAATCCTAAAACTGTTATTATAAATCATATGCACAAAGCTTGTTACACATATAATCAATACGAGGACCCCTTAGAGATTTAGTGAAAACATCCACCAACTGATCACTAGAATTAACAAAGCTAATGGATATTTCACTAGACAATACTTTCTCTAACAAAATGACTCAATTTCAATGTTTCGTCCTCATGGAAAACTGGATTTGAGGCAATATGCATAGCAGCTTGATTATCACATATAAGTGTTATCTGTGCAACCTCTCCAAACTCAAGTTCCCGAAGCAATTTTTTGAGCCATATGAGCTCCTAACTAGCTATAGCCATAGCACGGTACTCTACCTCCGCACTGGACCTGGCTACAACATTCTGCTTCTTGCTCTTCCAAGAGACAAGATTACCTCTGACAAATGAGATATAGAGCGAGTGACAGTTAGATAGTTCAACTTGCCAACTAAATCCGGAAGAAGCTCCCCCTGTTTGGTAGGAGCTTGACATTGGGATCCATGGGAGTGTCGACTGACTTGGAGTTTAACATCGTTGTTTCTTCCAAAATATCCATTGCATACTTCCTTTGAGATATGACGATTCTATTTTAGGATTGTGCTACCTCTATCCTCAAGAAATATTTGAGTCTGCCAAGGTGCCTGAAGAGATGTTGCTTTACCTATGTAATGCCAAGATGATCACTGTCAATAATAACAATGTCATCCACATAAATCACCAAGTAAATACAACCAGCATCTGAATGACAATAGAAGACAGAGTGATCGGCCTTACTCCGGATCATGTCAAACTCCTGAATCACAGTACTAAATCTACCAAACCATGCCCTAAGAGTCTGCTTAAGGCCATATAGAGATTTCTGCAGTCGACAAACAAGTCCAGAAGACCCCCCCCCCCTTCCCTAAACAACAAAACAGGGAGGTTGCTCCATGTAAACCTCTTCAAGCAGGTCATCCTAAAGGAAAGCATTTTTTATGTCCAACTAGTATAGAGGCCAGTGGCAAATGGCGGCAATGGAGAGGAAGAAGCGCACCAAGGGCATTTTGGCAACAGGGGAGAAGGTGTCTCCATAATCCAAGCTATAGATCTGAGTATAACCTTTAGCGACAAGACGGGCTTTAAGGCGGTCAATTGTTCGGTCTGGGCCAACCTTCACCTTATCACCCATCGACAACCAACAACGAACTTCTCTAGTGGTAGAGGAACGAGATCCCAAGTTTCGCTGCTCTACAAAGCACACATTTCATCCATCATAGCTTGTTTCCTTCCTGGATGAGTAAAGCATCTCCTGCATTCTTAGAAATAAAAACAGAGGACAAAGAAGAAAGAAAAGAGTAATTCAATGGAGATATGTGATGATAACTCAAAACAGTATAGTGAGGAGAAGGATTACAAGTATAACAGATACTTTTGCGAAGGGCAACAGGAAGATCTGAGTCGAGAGGCGAGATTGGAGAAAGTCGAATGAGTGAGACCGGGATGTGAGTCTACAATCAGGTCAGTTGCAGGTTGCAACACTAAAGGACGAGGATAACGCTAATAGATCTGAAAAGGAGGAAGGAGATCTGTAGAGGAAGGAGGAAAAAGGATTGTAGGTGTAGTCACCAGTTGCAGGTTATTGCGGCGAGCTAAAAAAACTTAATAAAAGTTATAGCAGAGGCTATAACGGGTTATGACGGACACATAACAGACACAATAAATAAAACCATAATATCATAAATAACTTGAAAAAACATATCAAAATATCATCCAAAACAACATCCAAATCAAGTCATAATGTCATAACTCATAAATAACTTAAAACATCATGCGATAATAACATCTAAATTTTAAACAAACATTAAAGAATCAAGAGAAAAAACAATCTAGTCATCATCTTCATCATCCTCATCATCTTCATCCCCTTCTTCTTCATCAATATAGTCATTCTCCTTGTGGGGAATGTTAGCATCAAATCCTTCAGCTTCTCCTTCGGATGGGTGATCATGAAGATCTAGCTCCTCAAAATCCTCCAATTCATCCTTGGTGTCTTCATCATCCACAAATTCTAGTTCTTCTTCAACTTCAACCACTTTCTTTTTTCCTTTTCTACTTGAAGAAGAACTTGCTCCTCTACCTCTTTTTGATTTAGACACCGTTGATTTTTGTTGCTTTCTTTTGTTCTTTCTCCTTGTGTATGTTCTAGGCTCTCCAATTCCGGAAATTCTATACACTTCCCGCCATCGGAGATCATCTCCTTCATGGACCCTTTCGTCTTCATCCTCTCCACCCTTTCGTAGGAGTGCTTGATTGTACTTCACAAACACCAAATCATGCAATCTTTGGTGCTTAAGCCTATGCCTTTTTTTGAAATGAATTTACAAGATTAAAGGAGAAATAATAAGAATAAATGTATAAATTTAAAATGGATTTACAAGTCAAGTTCAGCCTTACTTACTCAAAAACACTCCAATTTCTTTCACAGCCGGATGCACTACAAGTTAAGTTCAGAATCTTTATGGCAAGGGTTTGCAAATAGGGAGTGGTAGTACCAAAAAGTCGCCACCAATTAGCTACAAAGCAATGGTCAATCAATTTATTAACACTTAACACCTAGGAAATGACTAATTGACTATAAATTGCATAGTCGTTTACCTGGTGCAGTTTTGTTCCTCATTTCTCTCACCATAGATTTGCCAAACATCCCAGCTGATGTTTTATATGAATGCAGCTCTATCAAGATTAGTGTCTCGTTATCATTAAGCCCTAAGCACCTTTACCAATGGAGCCATTACTCTCAAAATGTACACCACATTCCTCCAAAAACGAGGCATTAGCACAATTTTTGTTGATTCCCTTCCTTTTGCCTCCCTTGACAGCTTGTTTTGTTGCCATTCTTCACCGACAAACATTTTTCTTAGGTTTGTTTTCTCTTCGTGAATCCTCTCCAATGATAGGTAACATGTAGCAAATTGGGTTACCACATGCCTCACAAGCTCTCTTCCGTTGGTATATTTTCCCACCAAGCTCAATGTGCTTGAATGGCTATAGATGAAGCCAACTAATGGAATAGCCTTTTTAAGGGTCTTCTTGATCCTTAGAAGCTTTCCAATGTCCTCTAACATCAAGTCAATGCAGTGGGCAGCATATGAAGTCTAAAAAAAACTTAAGATACTTCTCCAACAGTTTCGCAGCACGAACATAGTTGCTCTGTTATGACTTGGATGACTTTTTCCGGTCCAACCTCCTCCACAATGGCTTCAAGCAATTGAAACAACTTCTCCCCGGTTTTCACAAAATCTGAGGCTTCAATAAGAGTAGAACATAGTCCCAGCTGCAGAATTCACCAAAAAATTGATGATTGACCTTTGCTTTCTATTAGTCCGTGCATCACACAGAATAGAGCAGCCAAACTAAGCCCACTGCTCTTCATGGCCCTTCAACAACTCCTTTGTATACTCCATCTCCATTTTGAGAAGTGACACTCTAATATCATGAAAGCTAGGAAGAGGTAAATGTGGTCCAAAATTGCCAACAGCTGCCAACATATCATGAAAATTTTCTGACTTAATCAAGTCGAAAGATAGACCAGCTTGATACCAAAACCGGGCAATGTACTGATGCACCTTTTTAAGTACCTCCTTATCAATTGCTTCCCTTATGTTTTTCTGCCTTATTTTTTCCTTTCGATTTTTAGCAATGGCAAATTCAGGCCTCTTGTTCGCTATGGCACTACTACCGATTTGAGATTAGGAATCACTTCTGATTCGGGATTCCAACTCTTTGAATACATCTACTTTATCATCACTTGCACTGTTACTTCCACTACCAAGGTCTTCCAACACTCGCTTTACCACAACTTCTCCCTTCGTCTTCTTACTTGTCATTGCAGTCTTCAACTCTTCTCTAACCCTAATTGGACAAGTCAGGCAAGGTGCAACATTACCCGGCTTCCTAATTAAGTGCTCCTTCGCCCTTGTAATGCCTCATTTCATCACTTTTTTACAGAAATTGCATCAAATGACGTTTGTATTATCACCATCGTTCACAGTTGAACAATATTTCCACCCAATGTCACTAATGTTGTTGTTACTCCTTCCACTTGTAGTAGTGGTCGTGGCAGTACCATCTGTGACTATAACACGAATAGAATTGGAGGGACAGCGCTTATTTTAATATTGTTCAACATGAAACAACAGCATAGAAACAAACCAAAAAGGAACCATAAACAGAACAAACCACAATGCTGAAAAAAATAGTTTCAATTGAGGAAAATAGTTTTAAGCTGTTAGAAATGGAGGAACCATACACAACAGCATAACCAGAGTTGAAAAACAGAGTTGAAAAAATAGATGAAAAACAGAGCTTTGTTTAAGAAAGTTGAAAAAGTCACCAGAAAAGTCGACGGAATGGTTGTAGAGGTGGTCGCCGGAGACTCCAAGCCCGTCGCAGCTGCTCTTCCTCGCCGAAAACGGTCAATGGAGGTTGTGGACGGTGGACACAGGGGAGGTAACAAGTAAAAAGTGTATCAAAAATGGAAGGGGGCTGCTGCAAAACCTATTTTTTTGAGTCTTCTAATTGACCCGACCCGGCCCAGCAAGGCCTAAACCCTGGAAACCCATATAGTGTCGTTATGACCGCTATTCCCCGCCATGAACGCCACAATGCCATGGCCATAATGGTCGTTATTCCCATAATAGCTGACACTGTTATGGCGCCCGCTTTTTCGGCTTACAAAACGTGGAATGGCCTAAAAACACACCGCCACACCGTTATGGCGGCGCCATAACAGTTTTTTAATAACACTTATAGTCATAAGAAGAGGAGGCACGGGTGGAGGTACTCCAGACTCAAAGAAAGGAACATCTTCAAAGAATGTGACATCTGCATAGATAAAATACCTACGAAGAGTAGGAGAGTAGCACTTGTATCCTTTTTGGGTGCAGGGATACCCGACAAAAACACATTTATGAAATTGAGTAGATAATTTATCGATCCCAGGACCAAGGACATGAGAGAAACAAGTAGAACTAAAGGCCGCGAGGTAAAGAATGAAGAGGACGATGTGAATATAAAACTTGATGAGGAATTTTACCTTTAAGAACAGGGGAAGGCATACGATTGATGAGATAGCACACATTAAAGACTGCATCACCCCAAAATTGAAGAGAAACATGCGAATGAAGAAAAGTCCGAGTTGTATCTAGAAGATGTCTATTTTTGCACTCAGCAATCCCATTCTGTTGGGGGTATGAGGGCAAGAGGTTTGATGCAACACACCATGAGATGCCATAAAAGTCTAAAATTGGTTAGACAAATATTCACGTGCATTGTCACTTTGTGATCCCAAATTGAGTTTTATTTTATTAAAAAAAGACTAAAAAATAGAAAATAACTCAACGATCTTTCATTAAATATATCCAAGTACAACAGAAAAAATCATTAATAAAGGTAACAAAGTACCTAGAACCTAAAGAAGACACAATACGAGTGGAACCCCAAACATCTGAATGAACCAAAGCAAAAGGGGACAAGGCCCGATTATTAATGCGATTAGGAAAAAGGGTACGAGTATGTTTACATAACTGACATGACTCACATGACAAAGACTATAATTTAGAAAAACTAGGAACTAATTTCTTTAATGCATCCAGATATGGATGTTCTAACTGAGCATGAATAAGAAAAAGGGACGTGGATGTGAAACCGACATGAGATGGCCTTTTAAGTTGATAGAGGCCGTGACACTCACATCTGAAGCCAGCCATCTTCTCCGTTTCCTCGTAAAAGAAATCACACAATCAAGAGTATGAATAAATTGACTAATGGATAACAAATTAAAAGGGGCACCAGGAACAAATAACAAATTATCAACTGAAAAAGAAGGAAATGGATGGACAATACCAAAACACTGGGACTGTGTTTGGGAACCATTGGCCATAGTAATAGAAGCTCAGTAACCAGTAGTAGAGATAAAAGAAAAAAAAAGATTTATTATCAGTAATATGATTAGTGGCCCCTGAATTAAAAACCCAAGAACCCAAAAAATGGGAGATGCCAACAAAAGAATTACTAATGTGTGCAACAGCAGTGGAACCGGAGGCCTGGCGTTCTTTACAACACTTCAGGAAGTCATTGTAGGAGGGTGATGGAGACAGATCTGGCAGTAACGGAAGAGCAAAAGACAGGAGGAGGTACAAATGTGTGAGAAACATAAGCAGTGTGAGGAGGGCGACCATGAAGTTTCCAACACTTATCAATGGTGTGGTCTAGTTTGTGACAGTGGTCACAATAAGGACGTGGCCTGCCCCCTTTTCGAGGTGCATTGTCACTGTTGTGTGAAAGCAAAACAGAAGAATCAAGAAGAGGAAGGAACAGACAGAGCAATGGAAGGAAGCATGGAAGGAGAGGCAAGACCATAAACGTTGACCTGAAGGTTAGTGGCAAAGGCACTATCCAGAGTAACCTCTGTGGGACAACCCAAGATCTGATCACGAATAGAGAAATACTCAGTAGATAGGCCATATAAGGCAAGGGACAAAATTAATTTCTCACGGCTCTTAAGTTCATCCTCAGGAGTAGTACTAGAAGAAAGAATCTCATTGAGTTCACACAAGAGACTAGTCACCTTACACGCCTTTAAACTGACGAGAGCCAACAGTGGTTATGAGGTCTTCACCACTCTGGTAGAGTCGCCGAATATTGTTGGTGAAGAGTTGTTTGGCGTGATCCCAAACCCCCTTGCAAGATCTTTGACCATAGAAACAATCACAATGGGATGGGGCAATGATGTTCCTCATGGTGGCAAATAGTTGAGTATCAATTTTCTTCCACCGCAGGCGTTCGGGTTCCAAGATATCAAATTCCAACTATGTAAGGTAGTTCTCATAGCCTAGCCCAATAAGCCAAATATGAATGTTAGAAGCCCAATAGTAGTTGTTGTCATCCAACAACTCAAAAGAGAAGAAGCCAGTAAGGGGGGTTCCCGAAATCAATGTATCTAACTTAGTATCACTGCGGACAGCCATGGGTGTGCTGGAGGAGAGAAAAAAACAGTGGCAGTAGTGAAACGGACCAAACATAGGGGGAATGGGCAAAACTGAAAACGAACACCAGATCGGGGTAGAGGAGATCGAGGCGAGCAAAGCCCAAGTGGTCACGACCTCGTCAGAGGTCAGACACGCCGTCACGCATGGTGGGGATAGGCAGTGCGTGGGTTTCACACACAGAGAAAATTGGAGGCACGTGAAAGCTTGGATCAAGGCGCCACCGACAGGGATAGGTCGGTCTTGGAGAGAGGAAGCCAATTATGGGGTCGCCGGTTGGAAAAGACCGGCGGAAGTGGCGGCAGCGGTGGGCAGGCATGAAAAACAAGATACCAGAAGGGGAAAAATTACACTAGTGAGAAGTGGCTCACCAGAGGATCACGGAAAGGAGGGAACCCTCGTTAGGCTCTGGATACCATGTTAAAAGAGAGAAAACGGGAGAACATAGGAATTTCGTGTGCTTTGTGATCACAATGGAGCTATTGTATTTATAGGGAGTTGTACATAAATACAAGATATACAGTTTCCTATTTTACATCAAATATAATATCAATATATTTAATCCTTAAAATATACTGTTACTATATTTACATAATTCTAACAGTTTAGAATTGAATATTCAAGATATTCCATCTGATGATGAGTTGATCATGGACATTGTTGATGAAGGGGAAGGAGATGAAGACTTGGAGCTAGATTTGGAACAATCAAATGAAGAAGGGATTCCAAACCAAGTGGGGGAGAACGTAGTTGTTGAGCATACTTATGAGGAGAATATGGAGGAAGTTGATGGAGAAGATGATATTCAAAAGCAAATGATGGATCCCTTTCTTCATGATTATAATGTGCTTAAATTGTTAAATTAGGTGTCTGTTTGGTTTCCAGTTGGGGAAACGGAGTTGGGGAAATGGAGAAATTTAAGGGTTTATATTTATTCTTCACGTCGTTCGAGACAGTCAAAATTCCGTTTGACCGTAGGATGTATTTTTGGGGTTGGTAGGGATACCCAAACAGCCTCTAGATTAGACCTATAAATGCTAGGATTATGTTTTAGATATGTCTACATTGTTGTTTGTTTATGGCTTATATTATGAATTATGTTTTATCAATGTTTTCTACAAGTTTATGATGTCTTTTTAATAGATTCGTGATCTTTGATTTATGCATTTATATGCATATATATGCTTTTATATGCATATAAACATGTGTATGCATAATAAGTAAAATCTTATGATTCGATTTACGATTTTATGATTTTTCCAACCCCTTACGATTTAACATGAAATCTCGATTTTATCAACCTTAATCCTAACCCACTTTCCAGTCCAACAAAAAATGAGATGAAGAATAAAATGTGATGGAATCATCCAAAAGAAATTAAATACTAAACACTAAACAATTAGAATAATATTCTAACCACTTCCATGACCAAGAATATTCTGGCCGATCATGATTTGTAGATTCTATTTCAACAAAAAGTTGAGACTTGGGACTTCCCAAATGAACTTGTTTGATAAAGATCAATGTTATTAAAAAACGGTTATGGCGGCGCCATAACGGTATAGTGGCTCGGTCTTTGGGCTTGCCACGATCCGCCATGCAAAATGGCGGCCGAAATAGCGGTGACCGCTATTCTGTGAAAAACGGCCGTTATGTGCATCGCGGTGTGGCGTTTGTGGCGGCTCGTAACGGCCATGGCGACGCTTTCTGGAGTTTTAGGGTTTAGGCCCTATTGGGCCGGGTCGGGTAAGTGAAAATGTTAGTGGGCAGTGCGTTTTTGTGCCCCATTTTTCCATCTCCCCTTCATTTCGAAACTTCTCCCTCTCATGTCTACTCCCCTGCACCTCCATCAAAGCTCCGTGTGCCATTGCTTCAAAGGATCGTTTCCGACGAGGCAGAGCAGCGATAACGGCTGTGGAGTCTCAGGCGACCACCCGTTCCCTTTTGTTCCTCCAATACAGTACTAAATGGCAGCAAATACCGACCCCATTGATGCCACTGCCACCACTGCAAGTGGAAGGAACAACAGAACTGACATTGGGTGGAAGTATTGTTCCACTGTGAATGATGGTGATACAAACGTCATTCGATGTAATTTCTGCAAAAAAGTGATGAAAGGAGGCATTACAAGGGCTAAGGAGCACTTGATTAGAAAGCCGGGAAATGTTGCACCTTGCCCAACTTGTCAAATTGAGGTTAGAGAAGAGAGAAAGCTGCGATGACAAGTAAGAGGAAAGGAGAAGCTGTGGTAAAGCGAGTGGTGGAAGACCTTGTTGGTGGAAGCTACAGTGCAAGTGATGATGAACAAGAAGAGATATTCAAAGAGTTAGAATCCCGAAACCGAAGTGGTTCCCAATCCCAAACCGGTAGTAGTGCCATACCAAACAAGAGGCCTGAATTGAAGGGTCCAATTGATCTATACTGCAAGAGGTCGGAATCAGTTATTGCCAAAAATCGAAAGGAAAAAACGAGGCAGCAAAATATAAAGGAAGCGGTTGATAAGGAGGTTGTGAAAAAGGTGCATCAGTATATTGCTCGGTTCTAGTATCAAGCCGGTCTATCTTTCAACATGATTAAGTTGGAAAGCTTTCATGATATGCTGGCAGCTGTTGGCAATTTTGGACCCCATTTACCACCTCCGAGCTTCCATGATATTCGAGTGCCACTTCTAAAAAAGGATATGGAGTACGCGAAGGAGTTGTTGAAGGGCTATGAAGAGCAGTGGGCTTAGTTTGGCTGCTCTGTTATGTATGATGCACGGACCGATCGAAAGCAAAGGTCAATCATTAATTTTTTGGTAAATTCTACAGCTGGGACTATGTTCTACAAGAGCATTGAAGCCTCGGATTTTGTGAAGACCGGGGAGAAGTTGTTTCAATTGCTTAAGGCCATTGTGGAGGAGGTTGGACCAGAAAAAGTTATCCAAGTCATAACGGATAACGGCAGCAACTATGTTCGTGCTGGAAAATTGTTGGAAGAGAAGTATCCTAAGCTTTTTTGGACTCCATGTGCAGCCCACTGCATCGACTTGATGTTGGAGGACATTGGAAAGCTTCCAATGATCAAGAAGACACTCAAAAGGGCTATTGCATTGGTTGGCTTCATCTATAGCCATTCAAGCACATTGAGCTTGATGAGAAAATATACCAACGGAAAGGAGCTTGTGAGGCATGCAGTGACCCGATTTGCTACATCTTACCTATCATTGGAGAGGATCCACCAAGAGAAAACCAACTTAAGAAAAATGTCTGTTAGTGAAGAATGGCAACAAAACAAGTTGTCAAGGGAGGCAAAAGGAAGGGAATCAACAAAAACCGTGCTAATGCCTCGTTTTTGGAGGAATGTGGTGTACATTTTGAAATTGCTCCATTGGTGAAGGTGCTTAGGCTTGTTGATAGCGAGAAAAAACCGGCCATGGGCTACATTTACGAAGCCATGGAGAAAGCAAAGGAGGCAATTATGACATCTTTTAAAAAAGATAAGAAAAAATACACTGATGTTTTTTCCATAATTGATGATAGGTGGAATTATCAACTTCATCAGCCATTACATGCAGTCGGTCACTTGTTGAACCCACAGATGTTTTATGCCAACCCCAGATTGGAGTTTGATGCTGAAGTAATTCAAGGGTTTTATGATTGCATGGGTAGGTTGGTGGGAAACCTAGAGCTGCAAACACAAATATTGATGGAGTTGCATTCATATAAAACATTACCTGGGATGTTTGGCAGTCCTATGGCGAAAGAAATGAGGAACAAAACCGCACCAGGTAAAAGACTATGCAATTTATAGTCACTTAGTCGTTTCCTAGGTGTTAAGAGCTAACAATTTGATTCACCATTGCTTTGTAGCTAATTGGTGGCGACTCTTTGGTACTACCACTCCCAATTTGCAAACCCTTGCCATTAAGATTCTGAACCTTACTTGTAGTGCATCCGGTTGTGAAAGAAATTAGAGTGTTTTTGAGCAAGTAAGTCTGAAACTTGAAGTTGACTTATAAATTAATTCTAAATTTATACATTTAGTCTTATTATTTCCCCTTTAATCTTGTAGATTCATTCTAAAAAAGGAATAGGCTTGAGCACCAAAGATTGCATGATTTGGTGTTTGTGAAGTACAATTAAGCACTCCTACGAAGACGCAACGTTAGTTATGAGATTGACCCAATCTCCCTTCAAGGGATTGATGAATCTAATGAGTGGCTAGTGGGAGAGATGGATGGAGAGGATGAAGACGAAAGGGTCCATTAAGGAGATGATCTCCGATGGCGGGAAGTGTATAGAATTTTCGAAATTGGAGAGCCTAGAACATACACAAGGAGAAAGAACAAAAGAAAGCAACAAAAATCAACGGTGTCTAAATCAAAAAGAGGTAGAGGAGCAAGTTCTTCAAGTAGAAAAGGAAAAGAGAAAGTGGTTAAAGTTGAAGAAGAACCAGAATTTGTGGATGATGAAGACAACGAGGATGAATTGGAGGATTTTGAGGAGCTGGATCTTCATGACCACCCATCCGAAGAAGAATATTAATGAAGAAGAAGGGGATGTAGATGATGGGGATGATGAAGATGATGATTAGATTGTTTTTTCCCTTGATTATTTTATGTTTGTTTCATAGTAGTTAAATCGCGGGATCGCGGCGCGACGTCGCGGGCCCTCGCCGCTCCACCCCCGTCGCGCGGCCTGTTACGGGACGTGAAGAATCGCAGATGACGCAGCGCGATCTCAGCGTCGCGTGTCGCGGCAAAATCGTGGGAAAACGCGGCGCGATTGGAGATCCTGGCTCGAAACTGCGTCATTTTGGGTTTCAGTAAGGGTAAACTGGTAAGTTTGCTTTTCCCTCTTTTATTATAGGGTTTTCGATCACCCCTCTTCGTCTTCTTCTTCTATTCTTCTTCTTCTTCTTCTATTCTTCTTCTTCTTTCACGAAAGACCACCGGCGATCACCCCTCCGTCTCCGGCAAGCTGCCCGCCACTGTTTTTCGTCTCCGGCGAGCACCACAGAACTAGTGTTCTATCTCCGGCAAGCTCTCTGCCCCCATTTCCTTTTCCGGCGAGCTCCCCCTTCCTTTTTCTCTCTCCAGCAAACTTCTCTCTCCAGCAAACAACCCACCCCCATTTCTGTCTCCAGTGAGCAACCTCACCTTTCATTTCCAACAGCTGCAATCTCCAACAGTTGCTGCAGTCTCCAACAGCTGCTGTTGGCCTCTAAAAAGGTCCGACCACCTCCAACAGCCACCTGCCACCTCCAACAGCCACCTGCAGCAAGCTCCAACAGCCACCTGCAAGCTCCAACAGCACCTCCCCACTCCATTAATGGCAACTGTAGGTGGAGATTCAGGCGATACCCCAACCCCTGAATCATGTGTTCAACTGTAGGTGGATAATATTGGTTTTTAATTATCACTTATGAATTTGGAGTGTGTTTTTAGTTATATATCTTGGGTTTTTTAAGTGTTTTTGTGCATACTTGTATGTTAGACTGTTTTATCCCGCGATAGTATTAAATTGCGTCCGCGATTTGCGCCGCGACACGCAATCCCGTTTTTTGGGTCGGCCGCGTCGCGCCGCGATTTGGGATTGACTACTATGGTTTGTTTAACATTTAGATGTTATTATGACTTGATGTTCTGAGTTATTTGAGTTATGACATTATGGATTGATTTGAATGTTGTTTTGGATGATATTTTGATATTATGATATGTTTTTTCATGTTATTTATGATATTATGGTCTTATTTATAGTGTCCGTATGTGTCCGCCATAACCCGTTATAGCGTCCGCTATAACTTTTATAAAGTTTTTTGAGCTCACCGCGATAACCCGCGGCTGTTATTTAATAACACTGATAAAGATTCTGGACCACAAAATTTGGAATTCGTATTGTGTATTGGTGTCTGAATAAAAACTAAATTTCCATATCCATTATTTAGGTTATATTTAATTAGTGTACAAGATATTGTCAATGATATATAAAGATTTTAAAAATATATATTACAAGGAGCTAAAAATCATCATACAATTCTATAGAGGATGCAAATAAGTAAAATGCATATTACTGTTATGTGGCAACTTAACCAAAGCACAAGAAAAATATGCCAAGAATGTTGCAAGACAAGATAGTAAATTAAAATGGGTAGTAGATGAAGAGTGGATTACAACATTAAAAATAGTCATATTACCTTTGTGCAGCTTCTTATTTGCCTGCTCTGTGACTCCTGGGGAGACCGGAGGCATGATTTTTCAGCATCACAGCTTACCGAAGGGATATCAGATCGATTAACATTTGATGGTTCAGAATGTTGGTCAGACTCAGTATCAAAAGATGGAACAGACCTATCATCACCCAACCTTCCTGACAAACTCACTGTTGGTAGACTTTCTTCTACATTAGAATTCTCAAGTAACTGAATCCCAAAGAGCCTACATCCATTTCCAGTTCCTTGTCTCTTCTCTCCACAATCCTTAAGTGCACCAAGTGAAAAAGACTCTGTAGAGTTCTCCATCCTATTAGACCAATATATTGACTTATTGGAAGCAGAGCAATTCCCACCAAAACCAAGAAAGCTAGTTACAGTAGAATTGAACTTGGGTGATGAATAGAGGTCTCGCCCATGTTGAGAGTCACGATAAGAGAAAGATGCAGATTCAATGGGTGATTTCCATACCCCTGATGCATAGAGAAAAAGAAATTATGAATGAAATTCAGCTAGTAAAACAGATTTGTACTTGTACAGAGAAATTATGTACAGTCAAGCCACCTTGCGCAGAAGAATCAGGCATTGTTGATGGTAGAGTCGGAGGCCGTGATCTCTTGTTTCTTTGGGCTGGCTGGGGGTTTGTAGAAGGGGTGGTAGACACAAGTGGCTCCAATTCCCATGGAGAAACTCTATCAGGACGCAAAATTGATGATGGATCATCCCATTGAACCTGAAATACATTATTAAAATAAAACAGTAAACCCACTGCAAGAGTCTGTTTTCAAAAACTATTTTATACAACACCCTTTAAAACTATTTTTGAAATAAAAATTAAAAAAAAAACTAATTTGATAATTAATTTCAAAAGTTTCAGGGATTGGCTGGTAATCATTTTACACAACCTAAATTTCAAATCTTTTATCAATTAAATATGATATGTCAGCATGTTGATAAAAAAAAATGTCAGTATCTTGCCTTCTGCACTCATCAAGCACGCAAAATCTTGGAAGTTTTCTGGAGCCTAAATTCATTATTATCAACCAGCTAATTTGTCTATTAATGGCCAGTTTCAGCTGGCTAATTTCATTTTTTATAACAACTCTCTCCTCATACACTATTTAATGTGTCCATTGCTAATGCCCTAAAATCTAACCAAATATCAAATACTAGATTTTTCCATAAATAAAGCAAAAAGTATCATCAACACTGACCTTTAAAAAATAATCTCTGCTTTTAGTAGTTCTAACAAAAATTGAAATAAAAAACTCCCAAAAGTATTGGATTCTACTCAATGCAAAATGCAAAAATAAGCATCGGAAGTGTAACTAAAAGCATAAACCTTCAATGATCGCCACTCAGAATCAGCCCAAACTGTTGATTTACTATCTCCAACACCCACAATTGTACCACTGAACCTGCATTCAAGGGGAGATGACTGTTTATCAAATTGCACAGTGCACTAAAATCAATATAAATCAGCAACCAGCTTGTGCACCTTCTTTCAGGTACTTCGTCACCCTCAAATCTCATTTTGAATCTCATCCCAACAGAAAGTTTATGACTTTGAGCTTCAAGATACTTGTTGACACTCACAATAAACTCAGACCGGCTTGTTCTAAGATCAATATAATTAAGTCAGCAGAAAGTCTTGACTGGATAAAGCAACAAAAGCCAACTTAACTATCATCCAAAATTATATCACAACAATTCACCAATAGTTCCTTAATTGCAAGAAAGCAGGCAGGCAAACACACATACAAATAAAAAAAACATAATTCTACATTAGTTCAAGCCTTCACGGTATCACTCATGCTAGCAAACTACGGCTTGAGTAAAGATGAACATGATTTGATAGATAATCAATAACTTCATTCATAGCATCAAACACAAGACCTCGGCTTGTAAAATACAGAGAACAAAGTTCCAGTGGCAATGGCATGAGATGCAGTGGCCAGAACACCAAGATGCATACTGTGACTGGATATAACAGAGGATGGCATGTTACTTTGCTGTCTCATGAGCCTCCTAACTCCAACTCGCAGCTCTCCATTTTCACCCCTAAAATATTGCATGCAAGAGAAACCATCCACAATCACCAACATCATTAAAAAAACAAAACCAATAAAAAATCAAATGACGGTACTTCTGTTGGAACTAAACAACTTGCCTTAAAAATATAAATGCATCACCAGCCACTAACTTCTTGGAACTGACAAAGACACTCCACCCAGTGGTCAGCAAGTGTCTCCTTGGTTGCCCTGCACATTACTCTGCAAAGTCAGGAACTTACTGACAGCATGAATATCAAAATCTAATCTTGTATCATCTTATCTCATCATACTAGTCAACAACAAAATAGCAGTGTCTGTGGAACCCATAAATTTTGGAATATTATCATGATTTATTTTATAGAACCTTTCCTGGAAAAGCAATTGATGATAAAAGTTCACTTAACTAAAAAACTTAACAGTCCATGTGTGAATGCACAGTTCAACAGAAAATTATACCATAAACCCAAAAAAATTAAAACCTGAGGAAGGCTCTATCCTGTTGGTAAAAAATTCATTAGCTATAGTTCAACTAGCAATTATGAAAAAGAGGCACATATCTATACATTGCATATAAAATTGATATCATAAAAAGGAAACTCATCCTTTCCCAAGCATAACTCTCTACAAACTGTTTCCAATAGGCATGCACATTGCATTTATACATAAAAGTCCTAAATCTGTTTTAGTTTATTGTTGTGTGTTCAAAATTAGTGCAAAGTCTAAAGTGTGCTTGCTCAGCATATTTGATCAGCAGGAACACAGTGCTCCAAGCTAAACAGTAGCAGAATTTTCATTGATGCAGTTTTTTCACCAAGCAAACACTCTGGAGAAATAAAATTAACACTCTCTTTACTATGTTCAAATGATAAAGCAAGGTCTAGAGATTTGATGGTTAGCCAAGCTGGTAAGGTACCTACCTCGAAAAATATGTCGAAAATGCCATTCATTCCCATGCAAATCTGTAGCAACCAATTCTTGCCATGGTGGCTGCTGAGTCATATCCTGAACAAAATATGTCAATTATGAAAATAAAGGACATCTAAGGATAAGCATAGCATAATCAAGTGTGTCTACTCCAATGGCTTTCAGAAAGGGGGGGAATTACTAACCAGTGGTGGCAGACAATCATCCGCATGTCTTCGAAGAACAGAGAAACCTCCATGAGTGCTAGTGTCTGAAGCAGTGAGTGTCTTGCAAAATGAATGGACCATACACCTTGGAGGTTCAGGCAGAGGATCATCAGGGCTTGTCACTTCACTTGGCTAAAAAAACAAGTCACAAAAATAAAAAAATACATAAAATGAGAAAAAAGGAAAGAAACTATATGGGTAACAAGCAACAATACAACTGGAAAATGAGTTGAGACTTGAGAGATAATAATGAACAAGGGAAAATATTTAAATATGACAACTGTGTTAAACAAAGAGTGCACTCACATCAGCTTCAGGGAGCAAAGTTATCTGTGCATACACTTCATCTGTCTCAGGTTCAGCCTGCATGACCAGGACAAAGTTAATGATATAAAAAGAATGATGATCATGATAAAGCACAAGAAATTTCCAAAACAAAATAAAAGTAAGATATGACTCACTCGAAGATGAACATTGACCACTTTACATAATATTTTAGAAGGAAGATTAAAGGAAGGCATTTGCTGCTCCAATCCCTGATTCATAGATGCCTCTAGCTGCAAAATAAAAAAGCACATGTAAGATAAAACTAAAACAAAGAAATGTTATCATGACATAAGAAACTGATACAGAAAAACGCAATAACTGAAAGCATCAGCATAAATAATTCAACGGAATAGAGTATAAAACTTGGGAAGTAATAAAACTCAAGAACCAACACTGAATAAAATAAATGGTTGGAAAAATAGTTGTCGAAGCATCTGAGTGAAATTAGTTAGAAATTAAGAGCCAATGAGGAAGAAGGTTGTACCTGTTCCATATGACCTTGCGGGAAGTAATAAACTCTCTCCCCTTCACGAGGAAGAGTGACAAGGGGTCCAGCACAGGCGTGCCACAATTCCTTGTATAAAGCATCGTTGGTTGCAGCTAAACAAACAAAGCATGAGCACACAAATAAAGAAAACCTAATTTTGATTAGATGATTGTATCGGGGTGTAGGTTTAGGTGCCAGCATAGCATTTGGGGAAAAAGGTAGAGCCCCATTAATTAATAGTAGCGGTATGCATTTTACTCCATATTTCTAAGAGAGAAGTAGCATTTGCATTGAATGTGAATAGTTATTGAGATGGTAATGTATGAGTAATAATAGAAATAGGGGAGACTGAATGAAACCTGGTGCAGCGGAAGCCATGTTGAAGGAGAGATGAGCGAAATTGGTGCGATCAAAAGCAAGTGGGTAAGGTTTAGGAAGAAGAAGAGGCGCGCACACAGACCCAAACGCAGATCGAAATTGGATCGCCGATAAGGTCGTGTTTGGCTGAAGCCGACACGGCCCCGCTGTTCCCTTCTTTCTAATTCTATACACCTCACCACACGATACATTCGTACTCTTAACTCACGCCCCCTGTTTGGTTTTTTTTTAAGTGAAATTAGAAAAATGAAAATGAATGGGAATGAGTAACAGAGAAAATAATATATTTTATTTATTTATTTGAGTGGAAAAATAAATGAAGGAAAATAAAATATTGAACCTATATTAAAAAACTTTCCTTTACGTTTGAAATAAATAATTGAAAGTTGAACGTTTATTCTTAAAATTTAAAATTAAACACTTTTTATAATATTTATAAATAATAAATAATTATGAGAAGTATTGTATTAAACAAGATAAGAGTTGTCCACTTTCACTAAGGTGGTGTTTGGTACAGGGATCTTTGAACTTTCCTGGGAATGCTACTTAAAATATTTTCTTACCTATGTTTGGTATGAGATAAAAAAAATATTGTCAAGAATGTGATATTCCCAAGAAACTTAATTATGAAAGAATTAAAAACTTCATTTTCCCATTTCAACATACATTCCCGGGAATAAAAAATTTTAGGATAAAAATGCCCTCATTTTCTTCCCAAATCCTCATAAAACAAAAAGATTCCCGAGTAAGTTTTTTTAAATACCAAAGATGTGAATGAGAGAAACTAAAAAAATTCCCGGGTAAGTTTTTTTAATACCAAACATGGAAATAAGTTACCTAGGAAACGCATTCCCGGGAAACACATTCTCGGGAATCTCACTTAAAAAGATCTCTCGTACCAAACACCACCTGAGGTTGATGCATGACATAGAGATAAGTGTGGCTTACGTTCAAATTGGGATTATCTCACTTCCCATGATAAGTGTCTCTTTTATAAGGTATTTCAACTAATTTAGTAGTTGTAATGTCATTTAAAACAAATTATAGGTTGGTAGCGTTTTTTATAGTCAAATACTAGTTAAAATCCTTTTTATTGTATTGTCTCTTTATATTTTTAATAATTCATAATATTATCCTTTATTTTAATTTTAAAAGATTGAAAAATGTACTTTTTATTATTTTTAATAATTCTTTATACTGCTTTTGATATTTGATCCGGTGTGGATATCGGCCCTTTAAACTAGCTGCACTGGATATTATTAAAAAATACCAAGTATTATTAAAAAATACCAAGTATTTTCAAAAGGTGCAGGCAGAGCCGGACTGACCTCCAAGAATGTCGTGGAAAATATGACAGAGACCCCGGCCAAAAGTGGCAAGTGGGCAACTTGCATCTGCTAAAACGTTGTAGACTCTGTCCTTTGACACGGGTCAAATCACCACTTGCAATTAAGGGGAAGACTATATAAAGAGCTCATTCATTAAGACATAACACACATTGATTGAATTACAGAATAAACTTACCCTCTCACTTTACCTTGTAATACAATTTTCTTCGTTATAACCGTACTGACTTAAGCATCAGAGTCCTTTTTGCAGGTACACCTCCGGTGTGGTCACAAGGACAACGGTTGGAATTGACCCTTCATCCCCTTAACGTGAAGAACTTGGAGTTCCCACTGAACCCAAGTTTATAATACCGTATTCCCACTAAGACGGTGTAAAAAGAGAGAGTGTGAGATTTCAACATTGGTTTGAAAGTCAACAACTTTGACCCCATACACCGGTCATATCATTGGCACGCCCGGTGGGACCTGTAAATTAAGTCCCGCATCACAAAGAAGTTATGGAAGCAAACAGGTAGAATGGAACCCCTGAAAGACATGTCCAGAATGTCGCCTAGAGGGTTGAACCCTGAATCCTGGAGTACGGGGGCGGAATCGTGGAGACACCTAGAATAGAGCAACCCCAGGGGAGGATGAAAGTTATACCATAGCCAGATCCTCAAGACAAGCTTATCAGGCAACTCCGGATGGAGACACAGGAGTTAAGGTAAAGTAGGGGGTTGAGAGATTATGTAGCAGGAGAACGGAGGTAGCATGAACCTTCCCATACTCATGAATATTCACAAGCTTAAACGTACGATAAGCAAGAATCAACATACCGGACTACAGAGTTGAACAACCAGAGGAGAGGTCCACCGCAAGGGTGAACTGGGGAATATCGATTTAGTGTACCGTTCATTAGAAGATTTATGGGTGTACCCATTCCAAGGCACCTACAAACCCCACAACTGCTATCAATAGGAAAGTACAACGAGGAGTCTGACTCAAGACGACATTTAGATCTTTATACTAATGAATTGTTGTTTCTAAGAGTAGAGGATGATGTAATGTGTAGAATGTTCCCTAGGACGCTATCTGTTGAAGCTTTAGGGTGGTTCAAGAGCTTGCCACCGAGGTCGATTGATTGCTGGGAAGACTTAGCTCATGCTTTCATGCAACATTTCGTCGTGTCAAGGGATGTTCCCAGGACGTCCCATACACTAGCCAAGATAAAACAAGGACTAGAGGAAAGTCTTAGAGATTTCTTAAAAAGATTTTATGAAGAAGCTGCACTAATGTCGGGGTTGACTAAACAGATTCAGTTACATAGAGTGGTCGAAGCCCTACAACTACAGTCACCATTTGCGTTATCTTTGGCAAAGGGGGCTCCCCAAACTTTTGAAGAATTTAGAAGAAAGGCTGCTAAGTACGTAGGAAGAGATATGCACCTAGCTACTACGAAAGGAAGGACCCCGGTTATAGAGGACTAGTCGCAAGTTCATGAACGAAGGGGGCCAAAGTTTGGAGGAAACAAAGAGCGGGATGCCCCTTAAAGGTAGAAGGAGCGCAGGAGTGTAAACCTGACTCAATTCATATGTTTAGCAGCATAGCCTAACCAAATTCTAAAAGAAGTAGGGATGAGAGGTTTTATGGTGAATGCATGAAGAGACCAGGCAACGCAGGTAAATATTGTGAGTTCCATGAGTAGACCAACCATAATACAAATGAATGTAAGCAGCTGAAGGAGCCTATCGAAACTCTAATTAGAGAAGGAAAGCTGAAGTAGTACCTATTTAGGCAAAGGGGGTACGAAGAGCAAGCGAAGGAGCCCCTAGGAGAAGGGACACTGGTTCGGCTGAAGATAAGGAAAACAGGGATTCTAAGAAACAAGCCCTGGACAAGGGTAAGGCGGTTATTGACAATATTGAAGAAGATGACGAGTCGTGGATAAAGCCCCCAAGTTCAGGGAGAAATGACATAATTGATATGATTGTAGGAGGATTTACAGGAGAGGGAGTATCCAATTCGGCTCGAAAGAACCACTTGAGAATGATCATGTCTGTTCAATCAAAAACAGATAATAAGCCATACCGGGGTGGAGCGCAAACCCCGTTGATCACATTTTCAGATGAAGACTATGGACCCACCGTACCCGGGGGAGATGACGCAGTGGTTATCGAGGTAGTGATAGCCAACAAGACAATCAGAAGATTATTGGTTGATCAAGGAAGCTCTTGTGATGTAATCTTTTATGATTGCTTCAAAAAGATGAGGTTAACAGACAGTGATTTATAGTCTTACACCCAGGACTTAACACCTTTTAACGGGGCTAAGCATCCCACCAAAGGTTACTTAGACACGAGGTTGACAATTGAAGAAGAGTCGGGGTCAAAACTGTCTGGACTTAGGTATTAGTAATAGATGCGAAGTCCCCATTCAATTGAATACTCTAGAAGTAGTAGTTTCGATGCCACACTTGTTGATCAAGTTCATAGATAAAGGCAATCAGGTATCTTCAATCAGGCTAACAGATGGTGAGATATTGTTATAACCTCAGTGTTTTAATGACCAAAAGAGAGGAGACAGTCAAGAGGAAGCGTCTGAATGATGACAAATCGGTGCCTGGGTCAGTGAATTTGATAGACCTAGATCCAAAAGAAGAAACAATAGCGGATCCAGTGAATCCTCAGAGGCCGACCCCGGAATGTGGAATCAAAACGATAATGTTGGACGATGACCCAAGCAAGACAACCAGAGTGAATGATTATTTAGAGAAGGACATGGAAGAATGGTTGGTTAAGCTCTTAATAGAATTCAAGCATCTCTTTGCATGGACAGCAGCGGACATGCCTGGGATAGATCTAAATTTTTGTTGTCACAAGTTAGCAATGTACCCGGAGTTAAGGGCGGTTGTGCAAAAGAAAAGGAGACTTGGACCTGAAAAATAGCAGGCCGCTTGTGAATAGACGGAGGAGTTACTGAAAGCAGGTTTTATCAAGGAGGTCCAGTATTTGACTTGGGTATCTAATATTGCAATGGTAAAAAAGGCAAATGGAAAATGTCAGATGTGTACTGATTTCACCAATTTAAACAAGTGTTGTCTAAAGGATCCATATCCATTCCCCAGCATAGACCAAATGGTATATGATTCTCTAGGATATCAATTCTTATCATTTATGGATGCATATTCTGATTACAACCAAATCCCAATATGGAAGGATGATGAAGAGAAAACCGTTTTCGTGAATGACAAAGGAGTTTTTTGTTATACTATGATGTTGTTCGGACTCAAGAACGCCGGAGCAACATATTAAAGAATGATGAATAAAGTCTTTGACAGAATGAGGTCCAAGACAGTCGAAATGTACGTGGATGACATTATAGTAATGACGCCCATAAGAGGAGATCATGTTAAGGACTTGAGAAAGATCTTTCAAAGAATACAGATGTACATCATGCGGCTAAATCCTCTGAAATGCACTTTTGCAATCCCAGCAGGGCGGTTCTTCGGGTTCATGTTGACTCATAGAGGAATAAAAGCTAACCTAGATAAATGCAAAGTGATTAAGGAGCTCTGGAGTCAGACAAATGTGAGGGAAGTCCAGTCATTAAATGGGAAAGTAGTTGCGCTATCCCGGTTCATGCCTAAAATGACACACCGGGCCATGCCGTTATACAAAGTCTTAAAGATGAATAAAAAGTTTGAATGAGGAGAAGAGCGGGAGGAAGCCTTCCGGAGTCTCAAGGAGGTGCTAGCAAACCCTCTAGTATTGACAAAACCAGACCCAGATGAGCAGCTGTTTATGTATTTAGCAGTATCGAATGAAGCGTTGGGGGCCGTTCTAGTAAAAGAAACTATAGAAGGATAGAGACCAGTCTATTTTTTTGGGAAGGTCTTGCAAGGATCTGAGGGACGGTACCAGAAGCTTGAAAAGGCCGCCCTAGCATTGGTATGGACGTCCAAACAGTTGAGGCAGTATTTTCACGCCCATCCCAGTGTGGTCTAGATTGTCTTGCCATTGCGGTCTATTCTGCATAAACCGGACTTAGTGGGAAAGATGGAAAAATGGGCCATAGAGCTTTCAGAGTTCGATATTTCCTTTGAGCCAAGAACGGCTATAAAGGCTCAAGTCTTAGCTGATTTTGTAATAGAATTGACGGGGGAATTCCCTTCGTAAACACAGGAGCATTGGACTATTTTTATGGATGGGTCCTCAAATTCAAAAGGATGTGGAGTAGGCGTAGTGATAGAAAGCGAAGATGGGGTCAGCATAGAAATTTCCCTCAGATTTGATTTTAAAACGTCAAACAATCAGGTGGAGTATGAAGCCTATCTAGCCGGATTGAGAGCAGCTCTGGATGTGGGAGCTAAAAGTGTCATACTTTGTAGTATTCCCAGTTGGTAATCTCTCAAATAAATGGAAGTTATCAAGCAAAGGAGCCGCTCTTACAGTAATACTTGGCGAAAGTGAAGGAGTTGGAAGAAAATTTACTCAAATTGAGTATAAGCACATCCCAAGAAAAGATAATATTAGAGCCGATGTTTTATCCTGCCTAGCCAATATGAAGAAAGTAGGATCGACGACTACGGTCGTTCAAAGCACCTTGGGAGAACATAGCATAATAGTGCCAATTAGAGTTTGGGTTATTCAATCAAAGGCATTCCGAGATAATTCATGGGTCGTCCTCATCATCATATATCTGGTGAAAAGACAACTTCCAATGGATCCCTTAAAGAAAAAGAAGCTCAAGAAGGAGTTTCCAAACTATATTTTAGTAGATGGAAATTTATTTCGAAGAGGGGTATCGGTCCCGTACTTAAAGTGTCTAACCGAGGCAGAGATATGAGAAGTATTGGCTGAAGTGCATGAGGAAATGTGTGGACATCACTGCGAGGGCAAAAGTTTAGCCAGGAAGATAGCTAGGGCTGGATATTGGTGGCCCATAATAATAAAAGACGTAATAGAGTACTTCCAAAGATGCGATGCTTGCTAAAAGAATAGCAACGAGCACCACGTCCTAACAGAAGAACTATTTACCTCGACAGTTCCTTGGCCCTTCCATCAATAGAGGATGGATATTTTGGGCCCATTTCCAAAAGTACTAGGCGGGATCAAATACTTGATCGTGGGGGTTGATTACTTCACTAAGTGGATGAGACCGAAGTAGTGGTGCACATCACAGTAGCCCAGACTCGAAGATTCATGTATGAAAACATAATCACCAGGTTTGGCATCCCGGGCAAGGTAATTACGGACAACGGAACACAATTCACAGACTCAAAGTTTATGAGTTTAATGGAAGGACTCCAAGTCCAACAGGTTTTCTTGTCAGTGGAGCATCCACATACGAACGAACAAGCCAAAATCGTAAATAGGGAGATACTTAAAGGGTTGAAGAAGCGATTAGAAGATGCGAAGGGGGAGTGGGCGAGTCAATTATGTCACATCCTTTGGGCATACCGGACTACGCCCCATTCCTCGACAGGAGAAACCCTATTCTGGTTGGTCTATGGAGTGGACGCAGTTATTCCAGTGGAAATTAATTATATCTCCCTAAAATCCAACAATTCAACAAAGAAGAAAATGAACAGCGGTTAAAAGACGAGCTTGACTCCCTGTACAAGGTGAGAGAAGCTGCTTTCGTTCGAGATCAGGCCATCAAAACTAAGGTTGCACTATGGTACAACAAGAAAGTACAAAAGAGGAGATTCAATACTGGAGATCTAGTGTTGAGAAGAGCATCAATTGGTAACCGATTTGCACATCAAGGAAAGCTCACATCGATGTAGGAAAGCCCATACCGGGTACACAATGTCACCACAGGAGGAGCTTATTTATTGGAGACTTTAGATAGGGAAGTCTTTAAAAACAAGTGGAATGTAAAGAATCTCCGTATATACTTTAGCTAACCAACATTATAAGTCATGTACTCTTTTTCCCTACCTAAGGTTTTTCCCACAGGGTTTACTTAGGAGGTTTTTTAATAAGGCATGCAGTTGGGGTGCTCATTCAGAAATAAAATACAAGTTTTGAAATATTGGTTGATTGCTACTTGGCATTATTTTAGTTCCAAAACGGTTCATTTATTTTAAACCTCAGAGTGGTTAAGTTACGATTAAACCCCAGAGTGGTTAAGTTACGATTAAACCCAAGAGTGGTTGAAAAACCCCAAGAGCAGTCCATTTATTTTAAGCCCGGAGTGGTTAAAAAACCCCAGTGGTTAAGTTACGATTAAACTCCAGAGTGGTTCAAAAACCCGAGTGGTTAAGTTACGACTAAGCCCCGAAGTGGTTAAAAAGCCCCAGAGTGGTTCATTTATGTTAAAAACGATTAAGTACAGATTACTAGAGCGATACACGTCGAAGTGATAATACCTAAAATGTTATCGAGGTCTATTTTATGATATCGGTTGATACGAGTAATTAAAAGGCATTAATATAAGGACGGTATTGGTAGAAAAATGATAAGTTCATTCCAATATCAGTAATTACAAAAAGAAGGCACATCGACCAGACAAAATCATGATATCAAAAAGAAAAGAGGGCAGAGCCCATCCTGCCTACAAAGCAAATATCAAAATAAATATAAGGATTGGAGGGCCACATTCCTCCTCATCTCTCTCCGATTTGGTGTCGGCTTTATCATCATTATGGTTCTCCTCCGGAAGGGCGTTATCTTCCCCCACTGTCAAACAGGTAAACTTGAAGGGCTCGTTAGAAGGGGCAAAGGATTGATTGCCCATTTCGGTCACCAGCTCATCATTGCGGAGGTTAAAGAAGCCAATCCCGTTCAGGTTGAGAGATGCCCGGTTTTGGTTAATAACTTAGCGAACCATGTGACTAAAAAAACCCATGGTAGCACGAGTAAATTTCATCATGTCTTTTTTATATTTAGCCTACTCGTCCTTGACCGCCAGTCAGGGAATCCCATCAGGGCCAGGCAGCGAAAACACAAAGGATTCCCAAAATAAGGATTTCAAATACAAATGTCTCAAAGCATTATGTAATTAAAGTTTTGATTTAAGGATTACCTTTTATAGACGTACAACGAGTTCCTCGATCGAAGCAATTGTAGCTTCGCCCTTAGGAGTCCACACAAGCACTCCCACCAGAAAACCAAAGATCCGAATGCTAGTACAGAATTTGATTGTAATCTAATTTCTGAGCAGCAGCCTATGAGCATCTCATGCTCTATATATAGGCTTAGGTCTTGACCTGAGCTCTCATTAAACATTGGGTTCCTAACTCATTCTAAATGAGTTAGGCCCAAATAGTTTTATTTTTTAGTCCAACTAAAATAAAACTATCCTCTGATGGGCTTACTCTATGTGTGTGACCCTATAAGTAAAATATTCAGTTATATTAATAATAAACTATTTTATTATTAATATAAAATAAGAGCGGTATCTAGCAATACATCATTATGTCTGAATATTATTTATCATCAACATGACCTATAAGTGATAATTATTTTATATATTTATTCCTTTTGTCACAATATCTAATTGGGCCCAAGGCATAGTCATCGTCATCCTTGTATGGCCCAATTCATTTTTACTTGATACTAGAGTAGACTTTACAGAATAAATATCTAATATTTATTCGTCCTAGTATGGTCATGCATTTCGTTAGTCTCACTTCATCAAGTGGCCCATAGATATCACTCCTATCACATAGGAGAGACAAATTCCATCTACATCACTCACATCCCTTTGCATAATTTGTCTATTGCCTAATCACAATCTTTATAGTCATCTTATTATAGATAACGTTTGATTGTACTAAAACAACAAACTCCTTATGTAGGAATCGTAATGACTTCAGGTCGAAGGACTATATACCTTTATCACATTGAGAACTGTTTATGACACTCATGTAACGATCCATACAACGTTCTCATGGTGGGTCTGTCCAGCACAACATTACTCTTAATGTGTACCCGTGTGAAGACTTCATATCATATATCCATGATTTGTGAGATCAAGTCATCAGTACATTCACACACTAATCTTAATGTATTTACATGTCCCCATGTAAATACTTGATTAGGGATGTTTTAGGAATAATTCTCATATGACCTATTATTCCAGGATAAATAACATTAAATTAGTCTTAAAACTGTAAATACTAATTTTATTGATAAATTAAAATTGATACATTAATAGCTCGTAGTGCATACACCAACAAGGTCTTCATTCTTCTTCTGGAGTCCGGTTACGAGGCTCTCCAGTTCGCTCAGCTTGCCAAGGAGTCTGTCCTTGTCCTTCTTCAAGCCCTCCTTAGACTTTTGAAGAGCCTGGTTCGCCTCATTAAAGGTCTTGATCCTCTGGTGAGCCCGCTCAAAGTCTTCAAAGAGGTGAGAGTTCTTCTCTTTCAGACGGTTCATCTCTAATTACGGGCCCTCTGTGGTAGCGGAGTAGATGACAGAGAGAGTTTTGATGTTATACCATATTGTCGTCTCTAAGGAAAATGTGGCATCATCACTCTTAAGTCCTTCCCTGAGCCAGAATAGAAGTTCGAAGCCGACGTTAAGAGGAATTGTGTGGACAAGGAGCTTTTTTAAAGCCTCCATGCCAGAAGAGGGAACCAGGGCCTCTTGCTCAACAGGCTCCTTGGTGGCCACCCCCTTGCCCTTATCTAAAATCTGAAAGACAGGGTCAATCCTCTATCTCTTCGAAGCATCCTCAGTCTGCTTCTTCCCTTTCTTCCTGTTGTCAGGGGCGTCTTCGATGGCAATGGCCCTACCCAGAGTAGAGAGACCGGTGGCCTTTTTTAGCTTTGGGGTGACGTTGTTTTCAGCAGTAACATCAGCCACCGAATCCTCTATCAACTTGTGAAGGTTCTCCAAAACATCAGCATTCATGTTTCCTAAAAAGAAGACAAGTTATTAGTAAAATCGGGGTGTGAGAGTTAATAAAGGAAAAGTAAAAGAGAAGATAAATACCCAAATGAGTTAAGTACTCATTTCGTGTCTCTATAGTGCCAAGGAGAGAGCGACATTTGAGGGGAGCACTCCGGGAAAGATTGTGAAGGGCGTCTACCATGGCCCTGGAAGATTCAAAGAGGGAGGAGTCCTCGACAGCATAAGTCATACTCTCCAAGAGAAAATGTTTGTAAGTCCAGCCGGTATGAATTTTGAACTGGCTTTCCTCGTCCTTCTAGAAAGGGTGGCCCGTCCCCTTAATAAAGAGTTTCAAGAAAGAGTTCTTCAAGGAAGCCCCTGCTATCTTACAAGATTCTGCAAAGGCTTCAAAATTGACGATGTCGCTCTGGCATCATAGGTTTACAAATCTCATTTCAGTGCCACCTCGACGCATCACGCGGGTGAACCGAAAAAAGATGTCGACAGTAGAGGTGAGCTTGGAGTAGGGCCCAGCCGTTGGGATAAAGTTGACTGGGGGCGATGTCCAAAAAACACAATACCCCCATCTCAAACTTATTCAAGGGGAACTGAACTCCCACCTTTGTTATTGTGTAGTCATGAAAAAATAAGAAGTGGTCCCTTGGAATGTGGTAGATCTGCTCTGTGAGTGTGGGGGGAAAAAGGGCAAATGAATTAGTGTACTTCTTCGCGCGTCAGTGGTACTTGATCTCAAGCTCCACACCCTCTGTAGGCTTGGCAAAGTGACTGTACTTAGCCAGAACGTCTTGTGAAACCTAGAAGTACGGATCCTTAACTTTTGGGCCAACCAGTTTACTTTGTCAGCTATCATAAAAGTGTCGTCGGGGTCATTCCTTAGTATGGATGAATCGATGGCGTCCATAGTTACGATGTGCTCTAGAAATGGGACAGTGGAGTAAAAGTTAGTATCATCAGCGTAGTAATGCACTACGCTGGAATCCTCACCTCGGTCTGGGGATAAAAGAGGTAAAGGTGATTGCGGTTCTTGAACTCCAGAAGTAGAAGACTCCAGCTCTTGGGAATTTGGGTTACCCCTGGAGTCATCCACCTGCAGATATTCATTTGTGTAAGCTGAGGTCCTTAACAAGGGACCTCGGGTGGCAAAGAAATTAAAGGGTTTGAAATAATTTCACAAGAACTATCTTGTTCTTGGTCGTGGTTAGTTGAAAAAGAAGACATGGCAAATAAAAGAAGGGTTTGAGAGGCTACCTATGCATATGGTGCAGACTGTTCTTCTAGTATGGGCCAGGACGGAGTAAGAAGAATTACAGACTACGAACAGGCAGAGTTTTAGCAAGGAAACGGAATGACGAAGTAGCTAAAGTTCACCAGCTTTTATAGAAGGCGAAATGGTGTGGGCCGAAGTTGAAACGTCGTAGGCCCATAGGAAGGTGGTGAAGGAAACATGCCAATAAAAAGTTGCCAAGTCAGCGATATGCATGCCAGGTCACTTTTTCAGCAAACAGACGCAATAAATGTAGTAGGTGGGACGATATCAGAAAAATCAGGCCAGTTCGGACAAATAAAAAATAGGATCACCACAACAGTCAAGATCACAAAGATTCTAAAATCTATAACGTCGGTCAATATCATCATCTTAGTAAGGTTAGAAACTTAGCTCATTATTGTAACCAAGTTACAACAACAAGCTAGGGGGCAAATGATCTGGTGTGGATACCAGCCCTTTAAACTAGTTGCACCGAATATTATTAAAAAATACCAAGTATTATTAAAAAATACCAAGTATGTGCAAAAGGTGCAGACAGAGCCAGACTGACCTCCAGGAATGCCAGAATTAAGATTTCTCAATACGGAAAATATGACAGAGACCCCAACCAAAAGTCGTAAGTGGGCAACTTGCATATACCAAAAAGCTGTAGACTCTGTCCCTTGACACAAGTCAAATCACCACTTGTAATTAAAGGGATGACTATATAAAGAGCTCATTCATTAAGACATAACACACATTGATTGAATTACAAAATAAACTTACCCTCTCACTTTACCCTGTAATACAATTTTCTCTGTTATAACCGTACTGACTTAAGCATCAGAGTCCCTTTTGCACGTACACCTCCGGTGTAGTCACAAGGACAACAGTTGGAATTGACCTTTCATCCCTTTAACGTGAATAACTTGGAGTTCCCACTGAACCCAAGTTTATAATACTATACTTCCACTGAGACGGTGTAAAAAAAGAAACTGTGAGATTTCAACAGCGGTTCAGAAGTCAACAACTTTGACCCCATACACCGATCATATCAATATTTATATTATTTATTTTATTATTATTATTTCTTTTATCAAAACTTTATGATACGTAGTTCTAAATTTTTTGAGGAGTACTTATATGAATTATGATATTTGAGCCATGTGTTTTTTGTTTATATTTATATATTTTATGATAATTTTTTGTTATAAAGAAAAAATTCTTAAATTTGAGATTAATTACAATATGGGAAGTTTACCTTTTCAACTAGTTTTACTAAACAAAAGCTTACCTCCCTCTCATTTAACGTTATTCTAAAAGATCCATGTAACATCCCAATTTTAGAAATTAATTTTAATTGTTTTTGATCCGGTTTCAAACAGTTTGAGGAATTGTCTTGAAATTAATAAGAAAAAACAAAGTGTTAGTTTTCGATTAGAGGGATATACCTGGTTTTGAATTTCAGCTTGGTTACAGACCTGAAAGGTACTAGTTATCTATCCTAATTAAATTTAAAACTCAGAATATTCTTTTTCCTCTAACCCATTCACTCTCTTGTACGTCACTCTCCCACTCTACTCCACCTCAGGAAACATTATTTCTCACTTATCTTCTCCATTTCCTTCTCAATTTTCATTGCCCTTTTTCTCTCAAACACACCCGCTTCTTCCTTTATCCGTCATACCCATATAAATTTTTCTTCTTTTCTTCCTCATAATTTTGTGCTTCTTCTTCCCACACCACCAACACCTTCATTCTAAATCCTTTCTATCACAAAAACAAAAGGTAATCACAAAATTTTTTCCTTCCCATTTTTATTTGATTTAGGTTTTGATTTTGGGAACCCATTTAGTTATTGTTTCAACTTATTGAACCTAATCTCAATTCCCTCAATTTCTCAATTGTAGGAAATATTCTTATCTTGTGGCTAATGTAAAACAAGCCCTAAACCTCACAACATGTCGTGGTTGTCTTCTCTAAGGTAAATAAGAGGATACAGTGTGGTGAATGGGTAGAAAATAGATGGGATTATAAATTTGATTATAGAATAATATTATATTTCACCTATCCAAGAATTTACATGTAAAGTTCTTATGAAAATGTATGAATGAAATGAAAAAAAGGTGTTATGATGTTGTTTGTAACATCCCTAGTGTTAAAATTTAATTTATTTTGTCGCATGGCGTTAAGTAAATATTATTAGGAATTAAATTAAATTAAATTAAATTGGATTAGTTAGGGATTTTAGATGGGTAAAAATGACAAAGTTAGGGCAAGAGCAAAGTGTAAGGATAAAAACTGTGCATGGAAAATTTTTTATAGTCTAAACCTAGTTAGGTAATCATATCAGATTAAGACTTTCAATGATTAACACTTATGTGTAAAAGTGTTTAAACAATTAGCATGTGACCAACAATGAGTTGTAGGGAAATTAGTGAAGTATATGAGAAGGCACCACAATATTACATATTCTGAGGTGTATGAGCTGTTTAGGGAAAGGTATAAGGTGAAGCTGGAGGACAAGATGATATACAGGTCAATGAAGAAGTCAAGGGAGGTGATTGAAGGGAGTGAGAAATAGCAGTTTGCCATGCTATGGGACTACTATGGAGAATGTGTTTGAATACATTTTAGGTTGAATTATTTTGATAATGACAAAGCACATTGAAGGATTGAAGCAAAAAGCCAAGCAACCATGAAAAACAGAGAAAACAGAATCAGATAGACAAAAACGTGCAGACTAATTGATTAGAGGACTCAAGCTAATCGATTACATACGTTCTGTTTGTGAAGTAATCAATTACACCTATGACTTAATCGATTACCTACGTTCTGTTTGTAAAGATAATCGATTGCACCAAGGGGATAATCGATTACCAGTTGAAAGTTTGAAGATTGAGCATTGGGTAGTCAAGCTAATCGATTACCAAGTCAGACATAATCGATTAGTGAAGTTTTATTTGTCATCCTAATCGATTGCAAGAAGGCCTAATCGATTACAATGCTACGAGACATAATTAAATGCATCAGGTGCCAAGAGTAATCGATTATAGAGTATAAAATAATCGATTAGCAAGTCCCTGTTTTCAAGCTAATCGATTACACTAAAATGCCTAATCGATTATCTACTATGTAACACTGTAAAATTCAAAAGCTAATTGATTACTGGTTGAGGCGTAATCGATTAGAGTCGTGCCAAAATTTAGGGAAAGTTCCTTTTAAGTGGAAACCAGCTCATTTCTCAATTCCAACTTAGTGCCCATGTTCTACAACGACTAGGAACTCCACCAAGCTCTATCAAGGCTCTATAAATGCATGCCAAACTCAAGCATAAAAACAGGCAAGAGGCAATCAATTATTCATCCATTCCTTGTGCTTAGTGAGTTTTATATCTTTGCATTTTATGAAAGTTGAGCTTTAATTTGTAAATCCTCTCTTGTTGAGAGCTAGAAACTTGAGTGAGCATTCATTTGTATATCTACTCTATTAAGAGAGTTACTTGCTTGTAAACACTACACCAAACACAAAAGTTTTCACTCTAGGTTGAGTGGTCACAAAGGTTGGGGTTCAACCTTTGGGTATTGAGAGTTTGGGAGATTGGGTGGGTTGCCCTTGTGCTAGTGAGGATTGAGTTCTTGAGTGTGGGACACTAGGAAGCTGCAATTGCTCATAGCTTGTAATCTCTAAACTTCAATGGTGGAAATCCTTCAAGTGGGTTGCTTGAAGGCGAGACGTACACCGGGGTTGGTGGAACTCGTTAAATTGGTTTGCAAGCTCTTCTCCCTTACTCTTTTACATTCATATACTACACGTAATTGATTTGTGTTGGTTGATTGTGATTTATATACTTAAGCTTGCTTGAATTAGTTAACTTTGAATATTACACACCAAGTGTTTGACAAATTGTCTCAGCTACATACACCTCTTGTTTTGCATTGTCTCTTGCATTAAACTTGATTTCACCTGCATAATCTTTAAATTTGTGATAAAAGAATCAAGTTCAAAGGCATTCCAAGCAAAGTTTTAAAAACTCAATTCACCCCCCCCTCTTGAGTATTGAGGCCACTTGAATAACAAGTGGTATCAGAGCTTGACTCTTGGTAGATCAAGCTTAACAGCTTCAAGAGATAAAATGGCCTCAAGTTCTCTAAACCTTTTTCCCGAGGGTGGTGCTACAAATAGACCTCTCGCTTTCAATGGGGAAGGATATGCGTTTTGGAAAGAAAGAATGAAAATCTTTATTTAATCCATTGATCTAAGAGTTTGGAATGCCATTGAAAATGGTCCATATATACCCATGCATACTATTAATGGCAAGAATGTTGAGAAACCCATGGATGAGTGGACTAATGATGAAGAAAAGAAAGTTTAATACAACTATAAGGCTAAAAACCTCATTACTCTTGCTTTAGGACCCGATGAATTCTTTAGAGTGATGACTTGTCAAACGGCTAAGGAAATGTGAGATACGTTACAAGTAACCCATGAAGGTACTAGTGATGTAAAAGACTCCAAGATTAGTACCTTAACTAGTCAATAGTATCAACGAGATGTCTCTCGCCACACTCTTTGGAAAGCTACAAGAGCAAGAGCAAGAACTAAGGGATTTGAAGTAAGCAGAGGAAGAAGAAAAATCCTCCAAGAAGAAAGGCTTAGCTCTCAAGGCCACCTCTACACATGAAGAAGAATCATGCAGTGACCTTAACGAAGAAGAAGAATTTGGCTTGTTTATGAAAATATTTGGAAAGTTCATGAAAAACAAATGATTCCAAAAGAACTTCAAACCCCAAGGTAAGAAACTAACTTCTAATGAAACCTCTTCCTCACCAAATTGTTTCGAATCTGGCAAGGAAGGACACTTCAAGATAGATTGCCCAAATCTTAAGAAGAAGAACAAGGAGAAAAGAGGAAGAAGAAGAGCCTACATCGCTTGGGATGAAAACCTTTGCTTGATGGCCAATCATCAAGAGGAAGATAATGAGGTTAGTCTTCTTGACTTAGACAAGGATGAATTACTAGATGCATTTAAAGAATTGTATGATAAATTTGTTAAGCTCTCTAGTAAGTATAAAGTATCTAGAAAAACCATTGACACTCTTGAGAAGGATCTTATAGAAGTTTGTAAAGAAAATAAATGTTTGAAAGATGAATTAGAAAATGTTCAAGCATGCTCTAGGACCAAACTGTGTGAATTTGTAAAGAAATGTGATATTCTAGAAACCAAGGTTTTAGGTTTAAATAGAACATTAGAAAAATTTACAAATGGTAGAGATAACTTAAATATATTACTTGGAAATCAAAGATGTATGCTTGATAAAACCGATTTAGGATACAACTCTACCAAAAAGGAAAAATACTACAAAAACTTCTTTGTACCACCTAGGAGATCATCATCACCTTTCATGAGATGCAATCATTGTGGTTTTAAAGGTCATAACTCTTCAAATTGTAATGTTAAAAAATTAGGACCAAAGGTTATTAGAAAGGTGTGGGTTCCCAAAGGGACATTACCACAAACTAACCTAAAAGGACTCAACATACAATGGGTACCTAGTTCTCTAAATTAATCTTATTTTGTAGGTATGCTTCAAGGCAAGCAACGCCCATTGGTATTTGGATAGTGGGTGTTCAAAGCATATGACGGGAGACATAAGCAAATTCACATCATTTACTCCCAAAATGAAAGGAAGTGTGACCTATGGAGATAACACCAAAGGGAGAATTCTAGGCATTGGAAACATTGGTAAGAATTCTTCTACTTCTATTAGTGATGTATTGTATGTTGAAGGCCTCAAACACAATTTACTTAGCATTAGCCAATTATGTGACAAAGGATATAGAGTTTTGTTTGAATCAAATTGTTGCATAATTGAGCATAAGGTAAACAAGGAAGTCAAGTTTGTTGGTAAAAGGATTGATAATATTTACATGATTGATGTTGATAGTTTGTCCACAAATGATGAGCAATGCTTCATATTTAGAGAGGATGAAACTTGGTTATGGCATAGAAGAATAGCTCATATACATGTAGACCATTTGAACAAACTTGTTTCTAAGGAATTAGTAATTGGTTTACCAAAGCTTAAATTTGAAAACAAATTTTGAGATGCATGTTAAAAGGGAAAACAAGTAAAGGCATCCTTTCAATCTAAAAACATTGTTTCCACTCAAAGGCCTTTACAACTTTTGCACATGGATCTATTTGGACCTTCTAAAATCAAAAGCTTTGTTGGTAATTACTATAGTCTAGTGATTGTAGATGATTATTCAAGATATACATGGACCTTGTTTCTTGCTCATAAAAATGAAGCATATTATGCATTCAAGAAACTTGCTAAGATTATCCAAAATGAGCAAAATTCAAAAATAGCATCCATTAGAACCGATCATGGGGGAGAATTTGAAAATCAATCTTTTGAAAGGTTTTGCAAAAAACATGGTATCAATCACAATTTTTCAGCTCCTAGAACTCCACAACAAAATGGAGTAGTTGAAAGGAAAAATAGATCCTTAGTGGAGCTTGCAAGAACCATGTTAAGTGAGAATAACATTGCGAAACATTTTTGGGCCGATGCGGTAAATACCGCTTGTCATGTTATGAATAGATATTTAATACGGCTTATCCTAAAGAAAACCCCCTTTGAACTTTACAAGGGAAGAAAACCCAACATTTCATATTTGTATATTTTTAGATGTAAATGCTTTGTGCTCAATAAAGGAAAGGATATTCTAGGAAAATTTGATGCTAAAGCTGATGAGGCAATCTTCCTAGGATATTCACAATCTAGTAAATCTTATCAAATCTTTAACAAGTAAACAAACACTATTGAGGAGTCTATTCATGTAAAATTTGATGAGAATAGCCTTAACTCCCCGAGAAAGGAAGATGTTGTTGATCTTGCAGGAACATTCCAAGAAATGAATTTGAATGAAAAAGAAGAAGTCAACAATGAAGGAGAAACAACATAACATGAGGAGCCACAACAATGGATCACCTTGAAGGATTATCCCTTGGACAAAGTCATAGGTGAAATGACTAAAGGAGTAAGTACTCGAAGCACCATTAGGAATGCATGTAATCATTTAGCCTTTGTATCACAAATAGAACCCAAATGCATTGATGAAGCTATTATTGATGAACATTGGATGTTGGCCATGCAAGAAGAATTGAATCAATTTGAAAGAAATGAAGTTTGGGAACTTGTGCCAAAACCCAATGATCACCAAATAATAGGAACAAAATGGGTGTTTAGGAATAAACTAGATGAAAACGGTTTAATTACTAGGAATAAGGCTAGGCTAGTAGCTAAGGGTTACAATCAAGAAGAAGGCATTAATTATGAAGAGACGTATGCTCCCGTAGCTAGGCTAGAAACCATTAAATTACTGTTAGCCTTTGCATGTTGTAAGGATTTTAAATTGTACCAAATGGATGCCAAAAGTGCTTTCTTGAATGGATACATTCAAGAGGAAGTGTATGTTGATCAACCTCCAGGTTTTGAAAACTATCAATTTCCAAATCATGTTTTCAAACTAAAGAAAGCATTATACGGTTTAAAACAAGCTCCAAGAGCTTGGTATGAAAGATTAAGTAAATTCCTTTTAGAAAACAATTTTGAAAGAGGAAAGGTTGACACAACATTATTCATCAAGCACAAGAAAAATGACATACTATTCGTTCAAGTGTATGTTGATGATATAATCTTTGGTGCTACTAATGAATTGTTGTGCAAAGAGTTTGCTAAGCTAATGCAGGAAGAATTTGAGATGTCCATGATGGGGGAACTTACTTTCTTCCTTGGACTGCAAATTAAGCAAACTAATAAAGGCACTTTATTAGTCAATCAAAGTATTGCAAGGAATTGCTTAGGAAATTCAACATGGACAAGGCAAATGACATTGCCATACCTATGGGCACTTCATGTTATTTGGACAAGGATGAGAAAGGTAAGGATGTTGAACTTATAAAATATAGAGGTATGATCGGATCCTTACTTTACTTAACCGCAAGTAGACCAGATATCATGTTTGCTGTTTGTATGTGTGCTAGATACCAAGCATGTCCAAAAGAATCACACCTTACTGCAGTAAAAAGGATAATGAAATATCTCATTGGAACTCAAAATATTGGTTTATGGTATCCCAAAGGGGTTGAATGCACTTTAGTTGGTTATTCTGATTCGGATTTTGCAGGATGTAAACTTGATAGGAAAAGCACTAGTGGAACATGTCACTTGCTTGGTAGTTCTCTTGTTTCTTGGCATAGCAAGAAACAAGTAAGTGTTGCACTATCTATAGCTGAGGCAGAATATGTTGCAGCTAGTAGTTGTTGTGCTCAAATCCTTTCAAAGAATCCTGTAATGCATTCAAGAACCATGTGCCTCTTAAATGTGATAACACAAGTGCTATTAATATTTCAAAGAATCCTGTAATGCATTCAAGAACCAAACATATTGAAATTCGACATCATTTCATTAGGGATCATGTATTAAAGGGTGATTGTGTACTTGAACATGTTGAAACCTCTAAGCAACTAGCAGATATTTTCACAAAACCCTTGGCAAAAGAGCAATTCATACACATTAGAAGAGAATTAGGAATCTTAGACATGTCAAAATGTGTTTGAATACTCAATGATTTTGATAATTTCTTGATCTATTATGTGTTGATGCTTAATATGTTCATTGGTTAATGTTACATCTGAAATCTGTTAAGTTTAGAACAGTTTTTTGCATCCATAATCGATTACCATGTTCAGTGTAATCGATTACAGACTCTCTGTTTCCTCTATAATCGATTACATCTTCCTCCATAATCAATTACATACTCTCTATTTCATTGATAATCGATTACCCATTTATATCTAATCGATTATGAAGTCTCTGTCATTTAATAAAATCGATTACATATTCAACAAATCGATTACGGACGTTCTGGTTCCCCAAATAATTGATTAGCATTTCCTTCTAATCGATTACAAAGTTTCTGTTTTTAATGCAATTGATTATTCCACCGGCTATAATCGATTAGCTCTGTGCAACAATGTTTCATCTTCCCTAGAATACACACTCTAATCGATTAGCATCAGTTACCTAATCAATTAGCATCGTATCAGGTGCAAATTTTTAATGCAGAATCCGTGTGATATGCGTTTGGGCCAATAATCCATCACTATTATTACTCCTTCTTTCATCTCTAAACCCTACTTTTCCCTATAAATAAACCCCCTTTCATTCTTTCATCTCACACCACTCCTCTTCCACTCTCCCAAGTTCCCAAGAGCTTTTCCACTTTCTCATTTTCTTCTACTTCTTCTCTGCATTCCCATCCATTGCCATGTCTTCCTCAAGACAAGTGAAGAGGGCTAGGTCCTCCATGAACCAACCCACAAATCCTCTAGATTTCTCTCGGTTCTTCACTTCACCAAGAGACCTCCAAAACTTCATAAAGAAATTTTTGGAGAAATACATCATCACTCCCCATTTTATTGATGCCCCAATTTTTGAAAACCCCTATTTTACCTTCACCCAACTCCTTTACCACTACAATCTTCCCTTCCTTACTCTCAAGGAAGAGTTTTATTACCCTGAACTAATGAGGGTATTCTTCTGCAATGTGAAATTGGTTGATGGCACCTTGGAAGCTAGAGTCAAGAATGTGACTCTCAAAATCACCAACCAACAACTCTCTAAAATTACCCAAATTCCCCTCTCTACTGCTGAATTTGCAGGGGTAATCCTGAGGATGAGTGGGATTTCAATCCCATTCTAGCAAGCCAATCTCTTTGGAAGGCCAACCGTCCCCTCAGCAATCACAAATTGGTAGGCTATTTAACTCTTAACAACCGTCTCCTCCACTTCTTTATGGTTAAAATGCTTATCCCTCGCGGTGGAAATTATGCCTTAGTTGAGGAGGATAATGTTCTTCTCATGTGGGCCATCATCAACCACAAGGACATAAACTGGATTCAACTCCTCAAGCTCTACATGTTGAAATCCAAGGAGCAACATAAACTGCCTTATGCCATTCTCCTCACAAAAATTTTCAAGGGATATGGAGTGGACTTGGCTGGAGAACTTGTTGAAAAAGTGCCCTCTCAAGCTTACATTGGCACTCACCATCTCAACAAAATGGGCATGGTTTGTGTAGCTGGAAGATGGATCTTCAAAAGTGACAGAATTCATGGCAGTAGTCCATTTGAGGAAGACCATCCTACTACTACCGTTGATCCTACTCCTACTCCTGCACCTCAAGGTGAATCTTCTGCTCCACCTGATCCTTTTACCTCCCTAACTGCATATCTTGATCGCCGCTTTGATAGGCTTGAGAACTCCCTCCAAGAATTCCAAATGACTGAGCAGCAACACTTTGAACTCATGCAACAACGCTACGACGAGCTGTCTCATCAAATTTCTGAGTTTCGCTTTTTTAATCCGGATAACTAGAACCCTTGTTTAGTCTGCTATGTTTAGGATGCATTTTTTTACTTATGTTTTTGCATTTCCATTATGAAATTTGCTTCTGCAATTTCCCTTAATGAATGAAATTTCCTTGATGATATTTCTATTATCTTATTTATTTTTGATTATTACTGAACTGTTCTTTACTGGGGGTGTAAAGGGGTGAATACCAAACAATTCAAATTGTATATGTAATGTGAAATCTGATACGGAAAGGTCTTTGTACAGATACAAATATGGAGTACTCTTTGCATACAGGGACGTGGTACAAAGCTCTCTGTGGCGGTGTAGTAGTCCGCCTGGAATAATCTCCTTTGCCTTAACAATTGGTGGTTGTACCTGCAATTATTCTTCGACGCTCAAGTCAGTATTTTGAAGTACTATTTTTACTTAGAAAGCAAATCTAAGAGAATTATGCAAGTGTGTGTCAGGTTTAGAATTAAGGGTCTCCCCTTTCATACCTTTTTGTTGAGGTTTATATACCTGTTACTGGTGCTCTATTATTGGTAGGACCCATTCCTTATTTTCAGGCATAATACAAGAAAGGTAGTGGGCCCCTGCGCCGTTTACAAGCACCATCACTGTAGTGGGCATTTCCACTCACTTGGAAAGCGTTAATGCTTCATTATTTTATTTGTTGTTCCCTCTTATGCGTGACAGCGTGTTTCCCATTTTCAACCTCTCAAGACAGAGTCAATCTCGTGCCGGGCTTATTAGTATGGGCTTGCTTTGCAATATGGGGATTTCAGTATTCCGCCTGTGTTAAGCCTATGGCTTGGCGAAGTAGTGTGCATTGGAAGTGCTTTATGTACATGTGTACAAGTTTTTAATACTTTCTGCCTTGGCGGGGTCACATGCCTTGGCGGAGTAACATGCCTTGGCGGAGTAACATGCCTTGGCGGAGTAACATGAATATCCTTTTGGGCATGGACTTTGCTTAGAAGATACTTACACAATAGGGTGTAATATATTCCGCCTAACCAAATCGCTTTCTTGGCGGAGTGGTGAGTACGTTTTTAAGGCATGTACTCCGTATAAGAGTAATTATAAGGGATTTGAAACGTACTTCTTCTGTTTAAAATGCTGATCTGGCAAAGCATTAAAACCATGCTCTTGGGGGCCGGTGTTGGGACCGGATCAATTACAAAAGGGGAGAATAATTAAAGTTCATCTAATTGACTTGGCTATTAAATCAGAAATTTGGCTAAAAATAACAAGTGGTATCAAAGAAATTATTTATCTTTATAATTGTTAAAAAGATAGCATAAACTGATTTAAATAGGGGGAGATATATATATTTATCAAGAGATAACCTATTAAAGACAACATTGCACAAAATTTGAAACAAATATATTTTTGCAGATAATGCTTAAGAGATAAAATTAAAAATTTCCTTAGAGATAACCTTCTTAAATAAATCTGTTTGGTCTAACACCCTAAGGAGATAAACATTGTTTTTCATCATCAAAAAAAGGGAGAATGTGTTTGAATACATTTCAGGTTGAATTATTTTGATAATGATAAAGCACGTTGAAGGATTGAAGCAAAAAGCCAAGCAACCATGAAAAATAGAGAAAACAAAATCAGATAGACAAAAACGTGCAGACTAATCGATTAGAGGACTCAAGCTAATCGATTACATACGTTCTATTTGTGAAGTAATTGATTACACCTATAGACCTAATCGATTACCTAAGTTCTATTTGCAAAGATAATCGATTGCACTAAGGGGATAATCGATTACCAGTTGAAAGTTTGAAGATTGAGCATCAGGTAGTCAAGCTAATCGATTACCAAGTCAGACATAATCGATTAGTGAAGTTCTGTTTGTCATCCTAATCGATTGCAAGAAGGCCTAATCGATTACAATGCTACGAGACAGAATTACATGCATCAGGTGCCAAGAGTAATCAATTACAGAGTATAAAATAATCGATTAGCAAGTCCCTATTTTCAAGCTAATCGATTACACTAAAATGCCTAATCGATTATCTACTGTGTAACACTGTAAAATTCAAAAGCTAATTGATTACTGATCGAGGCGTAATCGATTAGAGTCGTGCTAGAATTTAGGGAAAGTTCCTTTTAAGTGGAAACCAGCTCATTTCTCCATTCCAACTCAGTGCCCATGTTCTACAACGGCTAGGAACTCCACCAAGCTCTATCAAGGCTCTATAAATGCATGCCAAACTCAAGCACAAAAACAGACAAGAGGCAATCAATTATTCATCCATTCCTTGTGCTTAGTGAGTTTTATATCTTTGCATTTTCTGAAAGTTGAGCTTTAATTTGTAAATCCTCTCTTGTTGAGAGCTAGAAACTTGAGTGAGCATTCATTTGTATATCTACTCTATTAAGAGAGTTACTTGCTTGTAAACACTACACCAAACACAAAGGTTTTCACTCTAGGTTGAGTGGTTACAAAGGTTGGGGTTCAACCTTTGGGTATTGAGAGTTTGAGAGATTGGGTGGGTTGCCCTTGTGCTAGTGAGGATTGAGTTCTTGAGTGTGGGACACTAGGAAGCTGCAACTGTTCATAGCTTGTAATCTCTAAACTTCAATAGTAGAAATCCTTCAAGTGGGTTGCTTGAAGGCGAGACGTACACCGTGGTTGGTGGAACTCGTTAAATTGGTTTGCAAGCTCTTCTCCCTTACTCTTTTACATTCATATACTGCACTTAATTGATTTGTGTTGGTTGATTGTGATTTATATACTTAAGCTTGCTTGAATTAGTTAACTTTGAATATTGCACACCAAGTGTTTGACAAATTGTCTCAGCTACATACACCTCTTGTTTTGCATTGTCTCTTGCATTAAACTTAATTTCACCTGTATAATCTTTAAACTTGTGATAAAAGAATCAAGTTCAAAGGCATTCCAAGCAAAGTTTTAAAAACTCAATTTACCCCCCCTCTTGAGTATTGAGGCCACTTGAATAACAGAGAACTCCTAAAGAGGAACCCTGGCTCAATAGTTAAGATAGAGTGTGAACCATAACCCAAAGGCCCACCAGTATTCCATAGATTATATATTTGTTTAAAGGGATGTAAAGATGGTTTCCTATAATGTAGAAGACCACTGGTGAGCCTTGACGAGTGTTTTTTAAAAGGTTACTACAAAGGGAAACTCTTGACTACTGTAGGTCAAGATTCAAATAACCACATTTGGCCTATTGCCTATGGTGTATGTTAAATTGAGAACAAGGAAAATTAGAAATGGTTTCTGGAGTTGCTACATTTAGATGTTAGTGACTATAAAGAGACACTACTAAAAAAATAGCAAACAAGGACAGACAAAACCTGTCACTAAATCAAAAAAACCTCGTCGTTATCACTATTAGTGACGATATTTTTGACAGGAAACACGACATCACTGAATAGCTCATCGTTAATTCAAAAACGATGACAACAACACCTCTTCTCAACGTTTTCGACGGCATACGCCTATTGTTGAATTGGTCGCATGGGTGGTCACTCAATTTGTCATTTGTGATGTCCAGTTAGAGACTAAGCCATATCGTCGCTAATGGTAAAGTTATTAGCAATGCATGAACCCGTCGCTAACAACAACAACATAGCGACCACACTCGTTGTCGCTACCTAATGACATATTAGCGACCACATACACCGCCGTTGAGTGACAACTATTAGCGACTATGTGCTCTGTCGCTAAGGTGGAACCTTTTAGCGACGGGGCGGTTCTATCACTACGTAACAACATGTAGCGACTACAGGTGCCGTTGTTGATTGACAACCTATTAATGACCATGCTTTTCCGTTTAGTGGGCCATTTTTTGAAGCATGATTACATTTTTTGAATAAATTATTTTTAAATTATATTGGTTAAAAATTAAATATTTTTATAATAATTATATTGCCTATTATTATTGTAATGTTTTCCTTCGTTGAATTTCTAGTAATACATTAATAATATTAAATTGGTGAATTCACATGGAAAAGAAAATGACATAAAATGTATACTAAAATACAAACCATGAGATAAAGTGTAAACAAAATTTATATACAATTCTATATAATACAATAAAAATAAATGTCAAAAGATAGCATGATCACGGTGGAAGGGGATCTAGTGGTGGTGCTAGGGGTAGCTGGGAAGTAGAGGAGGGTAAGGTAGGGCCAAGCACTACCATCATCCGACTGATGAGCTCCTATTGTGCTGCCAGCTGTCGACGAGTCTCGAGTCAGTCCTCCCCGACCCGTCGTCAGTCCTCCGCAGCCTGCTCCTCCAAAAGCTACCTCTGGCGGCGCTTCTCCTTTAGCTTATTGTTTAGGTTCTAAATAACTTGAACAACATCTATCGAAAGTCCAAAGGAAGAGAAAAAGGTATTCCCCTTCTTGGCAATCTGTGTGCCAATCCCTCCTAAGCCAAACACCTATTTTTCTTGTTCACATTGCCGACAGCCTCCATATAGATGGCGTTATCGTCAAAAGAAGAAAGGGTGGGAGGTACCTCCCCCTCAGGTGTGGAAGCCACCAAATATGCCTCCTTCTAGGCCCTCATGGAAAGATACGTCTCTTGTAAATGTAAAATATTGATAAAATTTAGTAATTTGATTTGTAAGTTTAAGTAGGTATAAGTTTAAATAAATTACCACTATATGTCTATTGTCTTTTGGTTAACCCATGCACTATCTTTGTTCTTCTTGGTGATTTGCATCACCTCATACAATGAAGGCTCGCGGTGCTCTTTCAACTTCTCTAATTCACAATGTATTGAAATTATTAGTGGAAAACATGTTTAGTCACTCATAAGAAAATGTTTAACAAAATATACTTACATATCTTTTTTATGCTTAACGAATGAAATGCTACCCCTAGTGTAGATAGAGGCACCAACATCAGCCGCTCTGTTTGCCTTGTTTCTAGCACTGGCTTACTGGAACAAAACACCTCCCCACTTCTACGCCATCCCATCCCAATGTGCCTCGAGGATCCAACGAGGCACTCGCCTTTATCCCTCAGTTTCCAAAGGGTACTCTCAATGATTTTAGAGGTCTTTATGGCAAAGACCTTCCTAATCTCATCAATCATACCCTTTGTCCATCGATAACCATACTCTAACATGAAATGAGATTTTAAAATTAAAAACAGGTGTATAAATTTATTAAATTCACAACAAAGGGAAATATTAAACTTACCAAGAAGGTCTCAAACCATCTATCCTGGACAATCTTACCAATATCTGTCCAAGAGATGTAAGGACTTCCTCTAACTGTTTATTTTTTCCATTAACACAAACCCCGTAGTTATGGGTGCGCATCCCTTCACTCTCTTAGAAAATGTTAAACTTATCGTCGTTTATGTTGTAAATTGGCCATTTTTAACAGTTTTCATAGCCCCAAGAAAGAGCTTGGAGTAAGGGGTCTTCGATATGGTTATTTGTGTCTTGGATATATTTACATATAACACATAATAATGTTACATAACTGAAATTTGAAGTTTAAGCAAAAGCATAAGCTATACGGTTCTTACGTGTTTTGCAAACCAACCGATGAATTTGGATGATACCTCATTACGAATTTGGTCATCAGTTATATCACTTTGTTATTGTTTCAACATATCTACATATATGTTATTTAAAGAACAATAGTTTAGCTACAACAAATGCTAGCTTTAAAATGCAATAAAAAAGTTGGTAGCTTACTCGAGATAGAGTTCCACTTCCCAGAAATTTAGAAGAATATACAAGTGAGCTGTCTTTTGATGTTTCTTATCAACGTAACATTATATGACCTTGCCCCTCGGACTACCAGGATAGTTAAAAATTAAACTTTGATCGTCCAACCCTGGATTTATGGCCACCCCAAGTTGTGGGGGAAAGAAGCAAAAATGGTCATTTCTTCCACTAAGTATGCCTCACAAATTGATGTTTCCATGCATGATAAGTCTTAAAAAGACTTATGTATTCAGTAACATTTAACCTTGTTTTAGGAGAAAATTTATTTAGTAGGTTTAATAAGTATTTAGAAGAAAAGTACCAATTGAATTAAAGTAGTGGTTGTTTATTATTTAAGTACTTATAGGTATAATTAAGCATAGAAAGATAGTATTTTAGGAAAGAGTGGATTTTGACTTGATATGTGTTTGAGCGTACTAACATTGCCCTTGAGCGTGCCCATGTTGGGGTGTACTTATGGGTTTGCAGGATTCCAGGAAGTCAGCATGCTTACGCCGATCAAGAGCGTACCTACACTACTTTCAAGGGAAAGCCAGAGATTCCAACGTTCCGGCGCCCCGTACTTACGCTGAAGAATAATACAAGTCAGAAGGTCAGCATGCCCATGCTAACCCTGGGCGCTCCTACGCGCAAGAAAAGATTGGAAGAAACCAACAAGTCAGTAAGTCATGGCACCTATACTGCCTAATGAGCGTACCCACGCTCAGACCCCTGATTTAGTTACACAAGTCAGAAAGCCAGCGTGCTAACGCTGGTCCATGGGCATACTCACGCACAAGTATTTATTCAGAAGACACTTCCAGGCAGTAAGCCAGCGTACTGACGCTGGCATGAGGTGTGCCTACATGCGAAAATGAAGGAAAATCAGTTATTTGAAATTTGGTTGTAAATAAGTTAAGTTTGTTATATATTTTTAAGTTATTTAGGAGTTTAATTTCATTAATTAAGCTGTTGATTATGGTAATGCTATAAATAACTTTATGTAATTAGTTAAAAAAACATAATTCATAATACCAATTCATTTTTCAGATTCACTTCTCTTTCTAAACTTTTCTTCTCTCTAATTTCTTTGCAATTCATCATGTACACTCTCTCTTCACCTTTTCTCCCTCCATGGATTGTTAAATCCATAAGGTTGGGAATAACTGAAGCTTCAATAGAGGCTTGATTCTGTGCTTAAGGCATTCTCTAGTGTGAGGCATGAAGAACGCTGCTAGGAGTGGTTTCTCTGCTGAATTGGAAAATTCAGATCTATCTTGAAGTTCTTGCTAGAGAGGGATCCTGGTTAAGGACTTAGGTAATCTCCTTGCTACCTAATTAATTCATGACTAAGGTTTAGGTGAATAATTAGGGTTCATTCTCTAAATTTCACATTAGGTTTTACTGTGCATTTTCACCTAAGGGATTAGGGTTTATTTGTATTGGAATTAGTATTAATCACCTAAGGAATTAGGGATTAGTCATCTGTGAAGTTGTTCATGCCTTAAATTAAGGATTTGCTCTTTATTCATTGAGTTTTGCTGACATTGATAGCTGAAGTCATTCCTAACCTATTCTTAATTCAAAGTCTCATTCCACTTCTTGAATCATTTGTTCTTTATTTCAAAACTATACTGCAAGAGCACAAAAATGTTAAAACAAAACCTAAAGAATTTTTCATGAACTGTTTTTAAATCTAGTGTGGTTTAGCTAGTATCAGTCCTTGGTTATGGTAATTGACTCAATCCCTATGGGAAAGATACAAATATACTTAATTTATCGACTGGTGCGCTTGCCATAAATTTCATCACTCGATGATTTTGCATCAAGTTAATGGCGCCGTTGCCGGGGATTATTGTGTAATATCAATAATCCTTGGACCAGTACTAGACTAAACACTTTTATCTTGTTGTTAGTTGTTAGGTGCACTGTGTTGTGTTAGTTGTTTTTAATTTCTAGGCATTAGTTGTTGTGTTCAGTAGGGTGTATGCAGTTGCAGGACAAGGGGGAACCATTCTTCTTTGATCCTAATATCAATCTATTAGAAAGAAAGTTGAGAAAAGAAAAAATACTTAAAGAACAGCAAGAGATGGAACAAAGAAGGATTACATTAGGTGAGTATTCTAGGCCAACTAATGAGGCTATGCAATCTAGTATCCTCAAGCCTCCGATTGCAGCGAATAACTTTAAACTTAAGCCAACATTGTTGCAATTGGTTAGGAATGAACAATTTAGGGGAAGTGAAGTGGAAGATCGAAACCTATATTTAGCTAGTTTCCTCCAAATATGTGACACTGTGAAAATGAATAATATTCTCGATAAAGCAATCCGGTTAAGGTTGTTTCCCTTTTCTCTTTGGGACAAGGCTAAGGCTTAGTTGTAGAGCCAACCTAGGGGTAGTATCTCTACTTGGGATGATCTCACCAGGAAATTTTTGATTAAGTACTTCCCTCCCTCTAAGTATGCTAGGCTGCGCAATGAGATTACATGCTTTTAACAAAGAGAGGGTGAATCTTTGTTAGAAGCATATGATAGGTATAAGGAGAGTTTGAGGAAGTATCTTCATCACCAAATACCTGAAATACAGCAGGTTAACATTTTTTATAATGGAGTGAGGCCAGCCACTAGAGTTTTAATAGATGCCTCAGCTGGAGGTTCTTTAACCACCAAAATTGTGGATGAGGCTATAGAACTAATAAATAGATATGATGGCCTCAAATGAGTGTTTGATAGGGGAAAGGAGTAGTATTCCCAAGAGAGGAATCATGGAGTTAGATGTGCAAGATGCTTACTTAGCATAAAGTAAACTCATAACTCAGGCTTTAGAGAAACTAAGTGTGTAAATTTTTGAAATCTAAAAGCTTAGTCAAGTCTGTATGATGAACTATGATTTTTATGGGGGAGACCATAAGAATGGTTTGTGTGACTCCAATAGTTCAGCTGAATAAGTGAATTACATGGGGAAATAGAGGAGTTACCCATCAAATTCATTTAATCCTAACTATCAGAGTCATCCAAACTTCCCTTGGCAGAGAGGACCTCATTTGAACCAAAATTTAAATCAAAACATGAATCAAAGTTCATAATCACAACTATAAGAATGGTTTGTGTGACTCTAATAGTTCAGCTGAACAAGTGAATTACATGGGGCAATAGAGGAGTTACCTATCAAATTCATTTAATCCTAACTATCGGAGTCATCCAAACTTCTCTTGGCAGAGAGGACCTTATTTGAACCAAAATTTAAATCAAAACATGAATCAAAGTTCATCATCACAACAGCCTATAAATAGACCACAACCTCAGCCCACACCTGTGAAAGAAAAATTTGAATTAGAAAGTGTCTTGTCTCAGTTCACACAAGCTACTCAAGCTAGCTTTAAGAACCAAAAAGCCTCTATTAGGAATCTAGAAAATCAGGTAGGGCAATTATCAAGTCAATTAGCAGAGAGACAAGCTGGAAATTTTCCAGTAAATATAGAAATTAATCCAAAAGAACAATGTAAGGCTATAATGACAAGGAGTGAGAAGATATTGGACGACTCCAAGTAAAAATAGATGTGAGAAAGAGAACACAGAAAATCAAAACAGAGAAAATGAAGTAGAAAAATCAGTAGAAAAGGCAAAAGAAAAGTTGGTTGAAACTAGGAAAAAGAAAAAAAATAGATATTGAAACATGCTTATTTTCCTCAGAGGTTTAAGAAACAAATAGAGGAGTAAAAGTTTTCCAAATTCCTAGATGTCTTTAAGAAACTCCATATTAACATCCCATTTGCGGAGGCATTGCAAGAAATGCCCTCCTATGCAAAGTTTACGAAAGAGCTTTTGTCTAAAAAAGGAAATTGAAAGGTGATGAAATGATTGCCCTCACTCAAGAGTGCAGTGCAATTATTTAGAAAAAAATTACCATAAAAACCTGAGGAAGAAGCTTTTAGAGCTTTCATTGAGGAGGAGTTTGACTCTGAGAGTGAAGAGTTGAATGAAGAGGAAGTAGAGCTATTATAATCACTTAAGACATTAGAAGTGATGCAAGAAAAAGAGGATATAAAAGAGGAAGAGAAAGAGAAGCTTAGAGAGGTAATAGAAGAGAAACATGAGTTAAAACCTCTACCTACTCATTTAAAATATGCTTTTCTAGGAGAGAATGAATCACATCTTGTTATTATTAATGTTGAGCTTAGTGATGAGGATGTGGAAAAACTGATGAGGGTTTTGCTGAAGCATCAATCTGCTATAGGTTAGAAAATTTCTAATTTAAAGGGAATTAGTCCATAATTCTGTATGTATAAGATTTTGATGGAAGATGACTATTCCCCAGTTGTCCAACCACAGTGAAGATTAAACCCTATAATGAAAGAGGCAGTTAGAAAAGAAGTGGTAAAACTCTTAGTTGCAAGGATCATATATCCTATTTCAGATAGCGCTTGGATCAGTCTGGTTCAAGTGGTACCTAAAAAAGAAGGTATGACCACCATTACAAATGAAAATGGGGAAATCATTTCAACCAGGCCTACCACAATTTGGAGGATGTGCGTAGATTATAGGAGGTTGAATGATTCTACTAGAAAGGACCACCTCCCTTTGCCTTTTGTGGACCAAATGCTAGAAAAGTTGTGTGGCCATAAGTATTACTATTTCCTAGATAGGTATTCAAGGTATAATCAGATTGTGGTTGACTCAAAAGATCAAAAGAAAACTACTTTTACATGCCCATATGGAATATTTGCTTATAGACGCATGCCTTTTGGGCTATGTAATGCACTTGCCACCTTTCAAAGATGTATGTTGGCTATATTTGGAGACATGGTAGAGAAATTCATAGAAGTTTTCATGGATGATTTCTCTGTGTTTGGAATTGATTATGATACTTATCTCAATAATTTAGCCAAGGTTTTAATGAGATGCCAAGAAACTAATCTTGTCCTTAACTGGGAAAAATGTCATTTTATGGTAAGAGGAGGGATAATTCTTGGTCATAAAGTCTCTGTTGAGGGAATAGCAGTAGACAGGGCAAAAATCGAGATGATAGAAAAGATCCCTGCTCCTGTTAGTGTCAAGAGAGTTAGAAATTTTCTAGGTTGTGCGGGTTTCTACCGTAGGTTTATCAAAGATTTCTTGAAAATTGCAAAGCCATTAACTGAATTACTTGTGAAAGATGTTCCTTTTAAATTTGATAAGCATTGTGAAATGGCTTTTGCAATTCTTAAGAAGAAATTGATTTTAGCTGTTATCCTTGCTGCACCTGATTGGTCATTACATTTTAAACTTATGTGTGATGTAAGTGATGTTGCTGTGGAGGCTGTGTGAGGACAACATAAGGGCAATTTGACTCATGTGATTTATTATGCAAGTAAGGTGTTGAATAAGGCGCAAGTTAATTACACTACCACTGAAAAAGAAATGCTTGCTGTGGTTTATGCATTTGATAAGTTTAGATCATACTTAATAGGTGCTAAAGTGATAGTGTATACTGACCATTCAGCACTTAAATACTTTCTTGCCAAGAAAGAGTCAAAGCCTAGGTTGATTTAGAGATTAGAGATAAAAAAGGAATAAAAAACTCTGTAGTAGATCAATTGTCTCATCTGGAAGTAAATATTGAAATTATTCCTATTAAAGAAGAATTTCCAGATGAAAGCTTGATGATGATTGAGCAGAGTCCATGGTTTGCAGACATGGCAAACTTTAAAAGTACAGCCATGGTCCCTACAGGAATGATATCCCAAATGAGGAAAAGTTCCTCCATAATAGTAAAAGCTTCCTTTGGGATGATCGTTTCCTATATAAGGTTGGTCTAGATGGAATTATAAGGAGGTGTGTGCATGAGAGTGAACAGGAAAGAATCCTTTGGCATTGCCATTATTCTCATTATGGAGGGCACCATGGTTCCTCTAGAACTGCTACCAAAGTGCTTCAAAATGGATTTTATCAGCCAATAATTTTTCAAGATGCAAAACGGTATGTGTAGAGGTATGATAGATGTAAAGGAGTGGAGGACTCTCTACTAAAGCTGGCATGCCTCTCACTAACATCTTAGTTGTGAAGTTATTTGATGTGTGGGGAATTGACTTCATGGGACCTTTCCCGAAGTCCTTCTCCTACGAATACATTCTAGTGGCAGTAGATTATGTCTTGAAGTGGGTTGAGGCTATACCTACTTGGACCAATGATGCATATGTGGTGCTAAGGTTTATCAAGAAAAATATTTTCTCAAGGCATGGTGTACCTAGGGTGATTATAAGTGATGGAGGGTCACATTTTTGTAACAAATTGATGGAAAAGGCCCTAAAACATTATGGGGTGCTCCATAAGGTCTATACTCCCTATCATCCACAAACTTGTGGACAAGTAGAATTGTCTAATAGGGAAATTAAAAGAATCCTTGAGAAAGTTGTTAGGAAATCTTGGAGAGATTGGTCTGGAAAATTAGATGACGCTTTGTGGGCTTACCGCACAGCTTTTAAAACTCCTATTGGCATGTCTCCCTACCAACTTGTGTATGATAAAGCTTGCCATCTTTTTGTGGAGTTGGAACATAAGGATTGGTGGGATACAAAGCTGTTAAATATGAACTTTACCATTTCTCAAGAGGAAAGAGTCTTGAAGCTCCATGAGCTAGATGAATTTAGATTGCAAGCTTATCATAGTGCCACCGTGTATAAGGAAAAAACAAAAAGATGGCATGATAGAAAGATAGCAAAGAAGGAGTTTCAAGAAAGGGATAGGGTCTTACTGTTCAACTCTAGGTTGAGACTCTTCTTAGGAAAAATTAAATCTAGGTGGTCTGGTCCTTATTATTACAAAAGTATTTCCTCATGGTGCAATTAAGGTAAAGGAACCAGACACTAGTAGGAGGTTTAAAGTAAATGGTCAAAGACCATACTCTACTTTGGAGGTGAGTTTGATAGGCAAAAAGCCTTATGGATTTGCATGCTCCTGCTTAGGAGCTTTACCGTCAAGCTAATGACGTTAAAGAAACGCTTAAGGGAAGCAACCCTTTGTTTTTTGTTTTCATTGCTCATGAAACATAATAATGACACTGAGAAATGCATGGAAATAATAAAAATAAAGTGAAAAAGAAAAAAAGGAAGTGTAGGTAAATAAAAATAAAAAAATAGAAGAGTGCAGGGAACTTAATGATCAGCGTGTTTATGCTGGTCCTTAGTGTGCTTACGCGAACTTTAAGTTCATGATTAGAATGAGATCCAGTGTCTGGGCATTCCTAAGCTGATGAGGAGCGTGCCTATGCTGTGATTCTGGGAAGAAAGCTTGAGAACCAAGTCCCTAGCGTGCTTACGCAGGTGACTGGGCATATCTATGCTCGTTCTCTGTGAAAAGCTTTAATTAGATCAGATCTTGAGTGTGCTTATGTTCAGAATGCGCGCTCCTACGTGTATATTAGTAATGTCCACCAGAACCTTGGCGTGTCTACGCTACTGATGAGCGTGTCTACACACAAATTCTCTTTGCTTTATTTTAGGTTAGGAATAATGAACGTATCTACGCTTATTTTCATCCGTGCCTATACACAGGAATTGTGAACAACCAGTAGCTTAGCGTCGTTACGTCGATGGAATAAGCGTGTTTACGCTCATTTGTGGGTTGTGTTTTCTAATAAGCATACTTATGCTTACTTGAGTGTCATTATGTATATTTGCTATTTCAAGGTGTAAATAAATTTAGAAATAAAGCGTGCTTACGCTTAGCATAGGCGCTCTTTGTCACCCTCTAGTTTTTCGGACACAAGTCCCAATGTAATCAAGATAAATAATTAATAAAAATTGAGTAATTTTTTTTCGTTTAAAAATATTTCAGAACTCCTCAATGATTACATCAAGACTCGAACCGCGGAAAACCAAAGAGTGAGATTTTATAATTTATAACTAGATCGTTAAATAAATCGCCCATCAATGTATACGAAAATAATAGAGTTTACAGCGGAAGAAGAATATGTATACAGGGCACATGCCTAGTCCCATATATGAAGATATGAGAAAAGGCTCGACAAAGCATGCACTTACATAATACCGGCTTATTAAGCCACAATTATTTTCACACATAAATCATAATCATGCATTGCCATATATATATATATATATATATATATATATATATACACATATACATCTATATGGTCATGCAACATCCATCTCCAATATCCATATTCCATAATTGACCATATTCAATTCAACCTCAAAGTCATATATCATTAACACTTATACATTCCCAAAATGGGCTACATATCCAACATCATTTTATTCATCAAGTGGGTATAAATTCAAATACCCCAAATATCAATACATCATCCACTTATATCATTATTCACAATACATTCACCAATATCAGTAGTCATCACATCATTATATACATGTTATTCACAATGAAATAATTTGCATCCGCTACCGGCCAAGGCATTCCATTACCACTATTTATCTTCACCAAAGCTTTACTTTTAAAATATACTTATCCCACGATATTCCTGCATCAATGCTAAAAATGGACAACATGGGAGAGTGAGTTATACATTTCAAATGACGAATATGAATACAATTGAGATTATGTGCATATGCATATTAACATCATGTATGCTTTGCTAAAATCATTCATAATCATTATAATTTATTCATTTCAACAATATACATATATCATACTCATCCATTAATTCATAGCAAAGTAATTACATATACACATCATTTCTCAATGCCACAATGGGCCAATATCATTGTCAACAACCATAGACAAACGAGCCCTTCATCACATTGAGCCATCATATACAACATCATCATATTCAATATCTTTTTGTTGTATTCATATTTTACATGTTGTCTTTTAGGTATTTATTCACCCATCTCATCATCATCATATCTCAATCTCAATCCATCAATCATCATCAATCATGATCACCTTTTGGCATATCTCCATGTTATATACAAATGCTCTTAGGCTAATGCATATGCACAATAGAATAAACAACAATAAATACGGATCCGACTGTGGGAAATATCATTATATCAAATGCGGGTCAAGCACATGTGTGCTACTATGCCCCTACTGCAGTAGTATAATATGCACACATATCTCATAATGCATGCATAATCACCAATTTTACTGGTACTAAACCCCATCGCCCATATATAGCACTAGTCACCCCATGAATTGCGGATCAACAACATGGCCTCACCTGCCAAAAGTGTTACGGGCCCCTCCCGAACATACATCGAGAGAGCCGTGCCCCGTCTGACACTAAGGTAACTTGCTCATCATAGAGTCGCCCGCCCATTAGGCCCACCACATAGGGTGCCTCGTCACTAAACTATGGACAGCTTCATGATTCCCAGAATCACTAAGGAACAACAACAATTTACCCGAGCACTGGGCCACCCTCCCACTGGGCCGCCCTCCCACTGGGCCCGCCTATTGGAACCCCTAACATTCCATATAGACAGCGTATTGTATGCCATGGATGCAATGTAATGCAAATCAATTGCATTCTCACACTATGCATCCTACCATGCCACTCATCAATCATCATCATCAACACTAACACCATCATTCAATCTTTAGTGGATTTTATCATTGTTGGTTTCAGCCATTGTTTCATATTTTAAGTGTGGCATTTTCATTTCAACATATTGCATATATCATACATGCAATTGCAACATTCACAATGGCATCACAAACATCAATACATTCATCAATATCACCACATAATCTCTTAGTGGATTATCATCTTATTGATCATTACTGTAACACCCTACGTTTAATTAATTAAATAAAATCAACAGGGGGAATTTTCCAAATTTTAAAGTTAATAAACCATACATAGCCTACTCAGAGTAACAAATCCGACCCATCGAGGAGAAGAGGGAAAAAGAGAACAAGGGAAAAGGACTCTCGTGCAGCGAAGGGAAGAAATGCCTAAGCGTAACTACACTCGGTATCCTACCATTCCACTCGGTATCTTCCCTGCTTGGGTTTCAATATATGGTTCACTCGGGAAGGTCCATCTCTTAATTCGCTCGGATTGACCCTAATGCACCCCAGTTCCTTCCAGACAGTATATCACACTCCCCATTTCCCTTCGATTGGTTACATATATGTATATTGGCAACCCGTAAATGATTCCCCAAGCCGCTTACTCGGAATTTATGAAGACTTCTCACTCGGAATACTTAGTCACTCTTCACTCGGGAAACCTTAACAGTTATTACGCTAAGGGTATCAGGATCGATTCTCGCTCGGTACCCGAATCTTTCCTACTCTGATTTTCCCTCTAAGTCGGGACTCACTCGGATTTTTCCCCAGCTATTTAGTAATTTATTATAATGGATCCACTTAGAGTCTCAGGTGTCATTCTATGGTTGGTAAACCCTCACTTGGCATCACACTGCCTCATTCACTCGGGATTACCTAGTCTTCCTTTCACTCGGATGGAGTCACTAACTCCCTTCCGACGCCATCACTCAACTCTATTTCGACTTATAGCCACACTAACCTCTCACCCACAATAAATACGCATGCATAGGTCACTCGGATTCTCATGCACAATATAGGGTTTCATGCATCATAACAATTATAATTAATTACAGGCACCACATCATGTCCTCTACTCCAAAGGGGTTCAGGTTCTAATAAAAGGAACTAAGGCTTAACATGAGCCGGCCAAGGCTTAACAAAACACATAAACAGAATATGCATAACATCCGCCTCCATAGTGCATCAGCACTCTATTCGGTATTCAGCTCCTCATTCACTCCTCATTGCGAGAGATGTTCACTGAAAGATTGCCACAGTAGGGGGTGAGTATCTTAAATATTAAGTGATAGATACTGATTCAGGTTGTCTGCAATTATACAGCTATATATGTATATATATACAGTCATGCATGGCAACGATCAAAGTCAAAGCAATACCAATCAACCAGGACACACGTCAAACTCTTACCGATCGGAATCCACCAGTTATCGCTCGGCCTTATGCACGTATCAATTTGATAACATTAACATACAACAATCAATGACATAATAATACCTACGAATCAGAATGCACCTGTTAAACATTTCTCAGTCAGGATTCAATAATTCCCACTCGGCTATACATACACAACTTTTAATAATATTAACATGCATTCATAGAACATATCTCAATCAACATCAACAGCATGTGCACACAAAATAGTTTGCTCGGTTATATATATTCATCATCTCATTAACATCGTCACTTGCATAATTCATTTCAAACAGCATCGGTAATCAATATACACAGGGTATTTCACTCGGTTCCGCATTCGTGTGTAATCAGTTTTGACGTTGCAACGTAGGCTCCCAGCCTTTTTATACATAGCTCTCAGCTATCCATTCAGCTCCCAGCTGCTTAGCCATTTTACAGGTACCCAACCATTTGCCCACAGGTGACACCAACACTCTCAGCGTCAATGGAGGTGCTCACGGGCAGCCCGAGTCCCACTCGGAGGTTACCTTGAGTCTCACTCAAGGATTTCACAGCGTCCCACGCTTTTCAGTAAACCGATGGTAGTGTCCCACACTACGTGCTCCCAGCACAACGTATCCCATGCGCCACACGCGGATCCATCACACAACACAGCCTTCATACGTACAATTTTTTACTCAGCCACACACACTCCACATATAGTCAGTAATACGCATTCGGAATTCAACATATTAACCTAACATACATACTTCCATGCAAACAGAAACATAGCTCAAGTAGATGAATACAGTAACACACGCGTCCCATGCGATCGGTGTCAACCAATATCAGTTTCAATAAAGTATTCCAATCAACACAAGCATAACATGCAATCGGTATTCAGCAGCATCAGGATTCAAACAACGCATGCATCAGTATGAACATTATCAGATCCACTACACTAATACTTAATCACATGCAATCAACATTTTATATTTATATCGACTCACAGGTCACATAAACCACACGGTTATCATCGTCAATCACTCAGCATTCCCTTTCCATGCAATCATTCGACATTTTCCAAGCTATCGGCATGCATCTCAAGGATGATACTAAACATGCAACGTTCACCCTCACTCATCATGCACCCAGTATTGCGCACTCCACATGCAAGTATATCATACAACAGGATACAGTACAACAATTATCAACACCCGGAACCCGTCCATAACCCATGCATTTAACATATAAGGTACTCCCCCTACCAACTACAAGACTCCAAGAGACTCCTCAGCCTGGGCATTGGTCCTTTTCCTAGCTGCTTCGCTCGATACTTCCACTCGTTCAGGGAAGAAGAAGAAGAAGAAGAAGAAGAGAGAAAGAGAAAGAGAAGAAGGGAGAGGAGAGAAATCGAAGAGGGAATTCTGAAGAATGAATGGCAAGGGACCATCGACCACTACATATATGCATGCACAAGGAATGGAAAGGTGGGGTAGGGGAAACGTGAAGCAGCAGTCTGCTCACGTCACCCAGTCCCATCAGCAACCACTAATGGCTAATCCTACTTAAATCAGCACTCATTTGATTAATTAAGTTAATGGTAATTAGTTAAACAATTTTCTACTTCTGAAATTATTATTTTAATGGCTTTATTTCACCCGGTACTTTATTTAAAATCGGGATGTTACAGTTCTCCGCCTCTCAAAAGAATTTCGTCCTCGAAATTCACTCGGTGACTCACCCTGGTAAATAACTCGGGGTACTGCTGCCGTATTGCATCCTCGCGTTCCCAGGTATAAGAGACATACCCGTTTTGTTGCCACTCGACTTCAACCAGTTGCACGTCCTTACTCCTTAAACGCTTTACCGATCGGTCCACGATTCTAGTCGGTACAGCTACAGTGGTTAGGTCTTCCCTGATTTCCACTTCGTCGTCAGGCATTGTGTGGGTAGAATCGGGTAAGTACTTCTTTAGTTGGGATACATGAAACACATTATGCAATCAGGATAAGTGAGTCGGTAACGCTATTCGGTATGCGATGGAGCCGACTCGTTCCAACACCTCATAAGGCCCAATGTATCGGGGGCTCAACTTCCCCCCTTTCAAGGCTCGCCCGACTCCTTTACTCGGTGAAGTCTTCAAAAACACTCTATCTCCGACTAAAAACTCTAGTGGTTTGGTCCGTTTATCATGGTAGCTCTTCTGCCTATCCTGGGACGCCTTCATCCTTTCCCTTATCACTCGGATTTGCTCTGATGTTTGCTTTACAATTTCTGGCCCCAATAGCAGACTCTCACCCGTTTCCGACCAGCAGAGTGGGGTTCGGCATCTTCGACCATAAAGTGCTTCGTAGGGTGCCATACCGATACTGTTGTGGTGGCTATTGTTGTATGTAAACTCGATCAGGGGAAGGTACTGCTCCCAATTCCCACCGTGCTCCAACACACACGCCCTTAGCAAGTCCTCCAGGCTTTGAATCGTTCGCTCGGATTGTCCATCCGATTGGGGGTGGTAAGCGGAACTTAGCCAAAGCTTCGTACCCAATTCCTGGTGCAGGCTGGTCCAAAACCGGGACGTGAACCTAGGGTCCCTATCCGATACGATAGAAGTCGGTATACCATGCAGTCGGACAATCTTGTGAATGTAAATCCGAGCCAACTTATGCAACGGGTACTTCATGTTCACAGGTAGGAAGTGTGCACTCTTCGTCAGTCGGTCCACAATGACCCAAATCGCATCATGGCCCGCTCGGTTTTTTGGCAATCCCATGACAAAGTCCATAGCAATTGAGTCCCATTTCCACACGGGAATCTCCAGGGGTTGCAATGCACCATACGGCTTCTGGTGCTCGACTTTCGACCTTTGACAGGTACCGAGCCACGTATTTTGCCACATCCCTCTTTAATCCAGGCCACCAGAATTGTGCCCTTAGATCATGGTACATCTTTGTGGTACCCGGGTGGATACTGAGTAGGCTCTTGTGGGCTTCATCAAGCACCATTCTTCTTAATTCTCCTCCACCGGGCACGTATATCCTGTTTCTCACTCGAAAAATTCCATCCGGTCCCTCAGTCAAGGACAAATCCTTACCCTTGGCCTGCGTCTCCATCATTTCAGCCAAGTAGGAATCCGATTGCTGCTGCTCATACACGGATTTCAGGAATTCATTGGCGATTCTCAGCGTACCGATCGTTATTTTCCGAGAGGAGGGGATGTCAACATGTAGGTTCATGTCTCGGAACTGTTCCAATAACTCCACTTCCTTTACCATCATTACTGCTATATGAAGGGATTTCCGACTCAACGCGTCGGCAACAACGTTTGCCTTACCCGGGTGGTACTTTAGCTCGAAATCATAATCCTTTAAAAATTCCATCCATCTCCTCTGCCTTATGTTCAGCTCTCTTTGGTCGAATAGGTATTTGAGGCTCTTGTGATCGCTGTATACTTCAAATCTGGCTCAGAACAAATAATGCCTCCATATCTTCAATGCGAAGACTACGACTGCCAGCTCCAAGTCGTGGGTCGGGTAATGCTGTTCGTGAGGCCTCAATTGCCGAGAGGCGTAAGCTATCACTCGGTCCTTCTGCATTAACACACATCCCAATCTGAGTCCTGAGGCGTCACAATAAACCACGAAGCTCTCTTGCAAATCAGGTAATGCCAACACTGGAGCAGTCGTCAACTTGTCCTTCAGCTCTCGGAAACTACTATCGCACTCGAAACTCCATACGAAGGGAATGTTTTTCTGAGTTAATTTAGTCAGGGGCAAAGCCAACTTAGAAAAACCTTCAATGAATCTTCTATAATAACAAGCCAGGCCCATAAAGCTCCTTATCTCCGAGACCGACTTGGGTCTTTCCTATGCCATTATAGATGCCACTTTCGAAGGGTCCACCGAGACACCTTCTTCGGAAATCACATGTCCGAGGAAGTGGATCTCATCTATCCAAAAATCGCACTTTGAAAGCTTTGCAAACAACTTCTTCTCCTTCAGCACTTGAAGTACTACTCGGAGGTGTTCTCCATGCTCCTCAGGGGTCTTGGAATAGACTAGGATGTCATCAATGAAAACAACAACAAATCGGTCTAGATATGGGTGGAAAATGCTGTTCATGTAATTCATGAAGACAGCAGGGGCGTTTGTCACACCGAACGACATCACTACATACTCGTAGTGACCATACCGAGTCCTAAAGGCAGTCTTAGGAATATCCGAGTCCTTCACCCGGATTTGGTGATATCCCGATCGTAGGTCGATTTTTGAGAAGACTGAGGCTCCACGTAGTTGGTCAATTAAGTCATCAATTCTGGGCAACGGGTATCAGTTCTTAATTGTGAGTTTGTTTAGCTGTCGGTAATCTATACATAGTCTCATGCTGCCATCCTTCTTCTTAACAAGCAGTACAGGTGCGCCCCATGGTGACACACTCGGCCTAATGAATTATTTTCCGAGTAACTCATCCACCTGCTTCTTCAACTCGGCCAATTCCGTCGGGGACATTCTATACGGTGCACTGGAGACTGGCTCGGCTCCAGGGATCAAGTCTATAGAGAATTCGACTTCTCTATTAGGAGGGACACTCGGTACATCCTCGGGAAACACCTCTGGGAATTCACAGACAGTCGGAATTTCGTTTACTCGGGCTTTACTCTCACCCTCAGTTAAACAAAGCATCATAAACAATTGAGCTATACCTTATGCCGTGTAGTCCTCATTGTGCTGCCTCGGGAAGATTATCCTTCGATTTCTACAATCCACTAACACCTTGTTGGCTGAAAGCCAATCCATGCCGAGCACGATATCAAGGCCCTTCAGAGGCATGCACACAAGATCGAAGGTAAAACTCCGATCGTCCAACACAAACGTTACGTCCTTACATATTGTTGATGTCAACACCTTAGGGCCAGTCGGGTTGGCTACTTCCAGAATTCGATCCATATCTACAGTCGGTAATCGCAATCATCTCACACACTCGTCAGCCACGAAGGAGTGGGTGGCTCCAGAATCAAAAATTACACTAAGTGTATATTTACCGAGTAGACACTTACTTTGCACTAAGTCGTTCGCCTGCGCAACTTCCTCAGCACTGATGGCGTAGACTCTTCCAGCAGCAGGTTGGTCGGTGTTCCTCCTCCGGTTGTTTGGGGCAACCATCATATTTGCTCTAGCCCTGTTGCCTCCGCCCCCCGGTCTTTGACCATCGTGTCCATGGTTCCTCTCTTGGAAACCTCCCTGACGTGCATTTGTATTTGCTTGACGGAGTTGGGGGCAGTCAGGGCGAATGTGTCCCCTCTTATTACAATGGAAGCACACCATCTCACCATCATTGCTACAGTCTCAAGCATAATGATTTCCTCCATACTTGAAACATTTTCCGTTCCCCATAACTGGTCGTCTTTCTAGTTGGTTCCGACCTCCAAATCTGGGAAAAGGTCTGTTCCTACCAGCGTTGTTTGGCCTCTTGAAGCAGGATTGCTGGGGCCTCAAGTAATGGTTTGCTCTGCTGCTCTGGCCCAAGTGGGCCTTGTCATCTTCTTCGAATATTCTACACTTATTCACCAATGCAGGAAAACTCCTGATCTCTTGATATCTACAGGCTCTCTTAATATCTGACCTCAATCCATTCTCGAATTTGAGGCATTTGGAGCTCTCCGTCCCGGGTTGTTGGAAAGGTGGGTAGAATAGACACAACTCTTTGAATCTAGTCGCATACTCTTCCATAGTCATGGAACCCTGTTTCAACTCCATAAACTCTAACTCCTTCCGACTCCTTACTGTGTCGGGGAAGTACTTCTCTAAGAAGCATGTCTTGAAGTTATTCCAGGTCAGCTGAGTATCATCGTCAGGAAATCGGCTTCTAGCTATCTTCCACCAATTCTCCGCCTTGTCTCGCAGCATATACACTGCGCATTCTACCTTCTGGGCCTCGGTGCAATGAAGGCCCCTGAAAATCCTTTCTAATCCTGAGTCCATTTATAAGCTACCTCGGGGTTACGTCCTCCCTGAAATTCACTCGGCCTCTTCTTCAGGAAGCGATCCAGCACTTGGCCATCCTCTGCTCGAGGCTGGCCCTGCCTCTCAAACACGTCCGTAAAGCGTTGGAATGCTGTGGCTATAGCCTCCATGCTTTGACGATTCATCATGACCTATCCTGAAATTCATACCCCGTCAAGGATAAGTTTACAAGGTTACATTCTTCCGATCGAAACTCAGTCTAACATTCAGTAACTTTAGCTCATTATGCTATTTCTATATGTTATACAATTAGTCAGACCAGGAGGAAAACAACCTCCTATCCGTAAATCTATATTACAATATCAATCAGGTCCAACAATTGCCTCAATAATGATGACCACTCGGTCACAATGCATACAACCGCTTACACTCGGTAAGCATACCTCGGCCTTGGACCTTTCGGTCTGCTCTGATACCAAAATGTAACACCCTACTTTTAATTAATTAAATAAAATCAACAGGGGGAATTTTCCAAATTTTAAAGTTAATAAACCGTACATAGCCTACTCAGAGTAACAAATCCGACCCATCGAGGAGAAGAGGGAAGAAGAGAACAAGGGAAAAGGACTCTCGCGCAGTGAAGGGAAGAAACGCCTAAGCGTAACTACACTCAGTATCCTACCGTTCCACTCGGTATCTTCCCCGCTCGGGTTTCAGTATATGGTTCACTCGGAAGGTCCATCTCTTAATTCGCTCGGATTGACCCTAATGCACCCCAGTTCCTTCCAGACAGTATATCACACTCCCCATTTCCCTTCGATTGGTTACATATATGTATATTGGCAACCCGTAAATGATTCCCCAAGCCGCTTACTCGGAATTTATGAAGACTTCTCACTCGGAATACTTAGTCACTCTTCACTCGGGAAACCTTAACAGTTATTACGCTAAGGGTATCAGGATCGATTCTCGCTCGGTACCCGAATCTTTCCTACTCTGATTTTCCCTCTAAGTCGGGACTCACTCGGATTTTTCCCCAGCTATTTAGTAATTTATTATAATGGATCCACTTAGAGTCTCATGTGTCATTCTATGGTTGGTAAACCCTCACTTGGCATCACACTGCCTCATTCACTCGGGATTACCTAGTCTTCCTTTCACTCGGATGGAGTCACTAATGTGTTTGAATATGTTAACAGGTCCAAAAGATGTGCAAGGATTTTGATAATGACAAGTACTCTTGAAGAAACAATGCAAAAAAAAAAAACAAAGACATGAAAACAGAATTGAAGAAACAGCGAAGCTAATCAATTAGGCCATAGATGCTAATCGATTAGAAGCTTTCTGTCTTGGAAGAAATTGCATCAGAGTTGAAGATAATCGATTAAGGAAGCCACACAATCGATTAGATACTCACTGGAATTAAGATAATCGATTGCACACTTGAGACTAATCGATTACAGCAATCAAAAATGGAATTAAATGCATCAGGCACACATGCTAATCGATTAAGAGAGCCATATAATCGATTAGGAAGCCACTGGAATTTAAGGTAATCGATTGCAAGACATGCTAATCGATTAGGATGCTGCGAAGACAAATTAAATGCATCAGGTACAAGATGCTAATCGATTACAGGTAATGAGATAATCGATTAGGAAGTCTCTGACTTGAAGCTAATCGATTACAACGCGAGGGTGTAATCGATTACGCTAGTGGAAAAACAGATTTAAGTGGGAAACCAGGTCATGTCTCCACCATTCTTCAAATTTCTACTAACTGCAACGGCTATGAGGGACTAGGGCACTCTTCAACAGCAATCTTAGGTCTATAAATTGAAGAGGAAGACAAGCACAAATGCATAACCAAGTAGCAACAATTCATAGCTCTATTTTGTGCTTTGTAAGCCTATCTCTTGCATTTTTGTACTTTCAATTGTATATCCTCTCATCTTGAGAGATTAGAATTTGGAGAGATTTTCACTTGTATACCTGCTCTATTAAGAGAGTATATTGATTGTAAACACAAACTCCAAACACACAAAGTTATTCACTCTAGGTTGAGTGGTTGTTCACTCTAGGATTGAGTGGTTACAAAGGTTGTGGACTCAACCTTTGGGATATTGTGAGATTGAGAGATTGGGTGGGTTGCCCTTGTACTTGTGAGGATTGGGTTCTTGAGTGTGGGACACTAGGAAGCCGCAATTGCTCAAAGTTGTATCTCTAATCTACAATAGTGGAAAATCCTCTAAGTGGGTTGCTTAGAGGCGAGACGTACACCGGATTGGGTGGAACTCGTTACATCGGTTTGCAAGCTTCTCTTCCTTACTCTTTTACTTCCATACATTGCATATCTGTTGATTGGTATTGTTTGGTTGAGAAGAACATACTTGAACTTGCTTAATTTGCTATACCTTAGATATTGCACACCAAGTGTTTGCTAAATTGCCTCAACAACACTTACCTCTTGTAGTGCACTGCATATCATTGTTACTTGCTTTCACTTGCATATTCTCATAAACTTGGTTATAGAAATCAATTTTAAAGGCATTCCAAGCAAAAGTTTTATAACTCAATTCACCCCCCCTCTTGAGTATTGAGGCCACTTGAACAACAAGTGGTATCAGAGCTTGACTCTTGGTAGATCAAGCTTAACAGCTTCAAGAGATTAAATGGCCTCAAGTTCTCAAAATGTTTTTCCCGAGGGTGGTGCGATAAATAGACCTCCCGCTTTCAATGGGGAAGGGTATGCGTTTTGGAAAGAAAGAATGAAAATCTTCATTCAATCAATTGACTTGAGAATATGGAATACCATTGAAAATGGTCCCTATATACCAATGCATACTATAGATAGCAAGAATGTTGAAAAACCTATAGATGAATGGACAAGCGAAGAAGAAAAGAAAGTCCAATATGGCTACAAGGCCAAAAATCTTATTACTATGTCTTTAGGTCAAGATGAATTTTTTAGGATAATGACATGCCAAACTGCTAAGGAAATGTGGGATACTCTTCAAGTAACCCATGAAGGCACTAATGATGTAAAGGACTCAAAGATTAGTACTCTTACTAGTCAATATGAATGCTTTAGATTAAACTCTCATGAATCGATTGTTGATATGCAAAAAAGGTTTACTCTCATCATTAATCAACTCATTACACTTGGAAAGACTTACACTAACAAAGAACTCATTCATAAAGTGTTGAAAAGTCTTAACAGAGAATGGCAACCACTAGTTACCGCCATCAAACAATCTCCTAGCATAAACGAAATGTCTCTCGCCACTTTATTTGGTAAGTTGCAGGAACAAGAACAAGAGCTGAAAGAATTAAAGATGGCGGAAGAGGAAGAAAAATCTTCCAAGAAAAAGGGTCTTGCTCTCAAGGCTACGTCCACAAATGAAGAAGAAGAATCCGGAAGTGAACTTGATGAAGAAGAAGAATTTGGACTATTTGTGAAACGCTTCGGGAAATTCATGAAAGGCAAACGCTTCCAAAGAAGCTTCAAAAGCTCAGGTAAGAAACCTATCACTAAAGAAAACTCTTCCTCACCCAACTGTTTTGAATGTGGCAAGGAAGGGCACTTCAAAGCCGATTGTCCAAACCTCAAAAAGAAGGGCAAGGACAAACAAAGAAGAAGAAGAGCCTATATTGCTTGGGATGAGAATGATGTGAGCAGCTCCGACGACTCGGAAGATGAGCAAGCCAATCTTTGCTTAATGGCAAATCATCAAGAAGAGGAAAATGAGGTAAATTTTCTTGACCTAGATAAAAATGAGCTGTTAGATGCATTTGAGGAATTATATGATAAATTTACAAAAATCTCTAGTAAACTCAAAGCATCTAGGAAAACTAGTGATACTCTCGAATTGCATCTCATGGAAGTATGTAAAGAAAATGAGAGCTTAAAAGAAGAACTAGAGAAAGTTCAAACATGCTCTAGGGATAAACCTTGTGATTTTGCAAAGAAGTGCATTGTGTTAGAAACCAAGGTTGAAGACCTAAATAGGACACTAGAGAAATTCACTAATGGAAGAGATAATTTGAATATCCTACTTGGGCAACAAAAATGCATGTTTAGTAAAACCGGTCTAGGATATGACCAAGAACATAGTAATCATAAAATGGAGAAGCACTACAAAAACTTCTTTGCACCACCAAGCAAATCCTCCTCACCTTTTATGAAATGCAATCATTGTGGTACCAAAGGACATAGTGCATATAAGTGCAGTGTTAGGAAACTAGGACCAAAGGTCTTAAGAAAGGTGTGGGTTCCCAAAGGAACATTCCCACAAACTAACCTTAAAGGACCCAACATAAAATGGGTACCTAGTTCTCTAAAATGATTTTGTTTTGCAGGTATGCTTCAAGGCAAGCAACACCCATTGGTACTTGGATAGCGGGTGTTCGAAGCATATGACGGGAGACATAACTAAATTTACATCATTCACTCCCAAACGAAAAGGAAGCGTCACATATGGAGACAACACTAAGGGAAGAATCCTAGGCATTGGAAATATTGGTAAGAACTCTTCCACATCCATAAGTGATGTATTGTATGTTGAAGGTCTCAAACATAATTTACTAAGCATAAGTCAATTATGTGACAAAGGATATAGAGTTTTATTTGAATCAAATTGTTGCATAATTGAACATAAGACCAACAAGGAAATTAAGTTTGTAGGCCAAAGAATTGATAATATTTACATGATTGATATGGATAGTTTGTCTACAAATGATGAACAATGCTTCATTTCAAAAGAGGATGAAACATGGCTATGGCATAGAAGAATAGCTCATATACATGTAGACCACTTGAACAAACTTGTTTCTAAAAATTTAGTAATTGGCCTACCAAAGCTTAAATTTGAAAATAGATTTTGTGATGCATGTCAAAAGGGAAAACAAGTAAAGGCATCTTTTCAATCCAAAAACATTGTTTCTACTCAAAGGCCTTTACAACTTTTGCACATGGACTTATTTGGACCATCCAAAATCAAAAGCTTTGGAGGGAATTACTATGGTCTAGTTATAGTAGATGACTATTCAAGATATACATGGACATTGTTTCTTGCTCATAAAAATGAAGCATATCATGCATTCAAGAAACTTGCAAGGATTATCCAAAATGAGCAAAACTCAAAAATTGCATCCATTAGAACCGATCATGGGGGAGAATTTGAAAATCAATCTTTTGAAAAGTTTTGTGAAAAACATGGTATTAATCACAACTTCTCAGCTCCTAGAACTCCACAACAAAATGGAGTAGTTGAAAGAAAGAATAGATCTTTAGTGGAGCTTGCTAGAACCATGCTAAATGAAAACAATGTTGCAAAACATTTTTGGGCCGATGCGGTAAACACCGCGTGTTATGTTATGAATAGATGCTTGATAAGGCCTATTTTAAAGAAAACCCCCTATGAGCTTTACAAAGGTAGAAAACCCAACATTGCATACTTTCATATCTTTGGATGTAAATGTTTTGTGCTCAACAATGGAAAGGATAATCTAGGGAAGTTTGATGCAAAATCTGATGAGGCAATCTTCCTAGGATATTCTCAATCAAGTAAATGTTATAGAATTTTCAACAAACAAACAAATACCATTGAGGAATCTATTCATGTCAAATTTGATGAAAATAGCCATAACCCTCCGAGAAAGGAAGATGTTGATGATCTTGTAGGTACCTTTCAAGAAATGAACTTACAAGACAAAGAAGAAGAAGTCAATAATGATGGAGGTGCAACACAAATTGAGAGACAACAGGATTGGGTAACATTGAAAGATCATCCCTTGGACAAAATCATTGGAGAAATAACCAAAGGGGTAAGTACTCGAAACGCCATTAGAAATGCATGCAATCACTTGGCTTTTGTATCCCAAATAGAACCCAAGAATATTGACGAAGCCATTATTGATGAACATTGGATATTGGCCATGCAAGAAGAGTTAAACCAATTTGAAAGAAATGAAGTTTGGGAACTTGTGCCAAGACCCAATGATCATCTAATAATAGGCACCAAATGGGTGTTTAGAAATAAGCTAGATGAAAACGGAATAATAACTAGAAACAAAGCTAGACTAGTAGCAAAGGGATACAACCAAGAAGAAGGAATAGACTATGAAGAAACATATGCTCCCGTAGCTAGGTTAGAAGCCATTAGATTATTGCTAGCTTTTGCATGTTGTATGGATTTCAAATTGTATCAAATGGATGTCAAAAGTGCGTTCTTAAACGGCTACATTCAAGAAGAAGTTTATGTAGATCAACCTCCCGGTTTTGAAAATCATAAATTTCCAAACCATGTTTTCAAATTGAGAAAAGCCTTATATGGTTTGAAGCAAGCTCCAAGAGCTTGGTATGAAAGATTAAGCAAATTTCTTTTAGAACACAACTTTGAAAGAGGAAAGGTTGATACTACATTGTTTATAAAACACAAACAAAATGACATCCTCTTGGTACAGATTTATGTAGATGACATAATATTTGGTGCTACTAATGAAAATCTTTGTCAAGAATTTGCCAAGATTATGCAGAATGAGTTTGAAATGTCCTTGATGGGAGAACTCACCTTCTTCCTTGGACTACAAATAAAACAAGCCATTGATGGAACGTTCATTAGCCAAACCAAATACTGTAAGGAACTACTTAAAAGGTTTGGAATGGACAAGGCAAATGAGATAGCTACACCAATGAGCACATCCTGCTATCTAGACAAAGACGAAAAGGGTAAGGACATTGAAATCACCAAATATCGAGGTATGATTGGATCCTTACTATATTTAACTGCGAGTAGACCTGATATTATGTTTGCGGTATGTATGTGTGCTAGATATCAAGCATGTCCCAAAGAATCACATTTGACTGCCGTAAAAAGGATTTTGAAATATCTTGTGGGTACTCAAAGTGTTGGTTTATGGTATCCCAAAGGCGTTGAATGTAATCTTTTAGGATATTCTGATTCTGACTTTGCGGGGTGTAAGCTTGATAGAAAAAGCACTAGTGGTACATGCCATTTGCTTGGTAGTTCCCTTGTTTCTTGGCATAGCAAGAAACAAGCAAGTGTTGCATTGTCAACAGCTGAGGCAGAATATGTAGCAGCTGGTAGTTGTTGTGCTCAAATTCTTTGGATGAGACAACAACTTCTTGATTTTGGTATTGCCTTGAATAAAGTCCCCATTAAATGTGATAATACAAGTGCCATTAACATCTCCAAAAATCCAGTAATGCACTCTAGAACCAAACACATTGAGATTAGGCATCACTTTATTAGAGATCATGTGTTAAAAGGGGATTGTGTACTTGAACATGTAGAAACTTCTAAGCAACTAGCTGATATTTTCACAAAACCCTTGGCTAGAGAGCAATTCATTCACATAAGAAGAGAATTAGGCATTCTTGACATGTCCAATTGTGTTTGAATATTCTGTTGAATGGCATAATGCATGATATACATCACACTTCATGTTTGGACACTTGCTGTTTGATATATTTGAAGTTTTTGACTCCATAATCGATTACTTTGTTAATCCCAATCGATTACTAAGCTTCTGTTTCGAAGGTAATCGATTAGAACTCACCCATAATCGATTACAATCATTCTGTTTTTAAGATAATCGATTATACATTATCCATAATCGATTACGAAGCTTCTGTTTCAAGTTCAAAACGTTTCCTCTTCTTCATAATCGATTACCACATTGCCCCAATCGATTAGGACGATTCTGTTTCTAAACTAATCGATTACCATAAGCCTCTAATCGATTACCCTTTGCACAAAACGTTTGAAATTCCCCAGAAACAGTGATCTAATCGATTACCACCTGCCATGTAATCGATTAGTATGCGTTCTGATGGGTCAAAACTCCAATTTCCTAGGCTCACTCGAAACTCTCCCTCTCTTAACTCACTTCACTCCTTCCTAAACTCTCTTTCCTCCTTCCTAAACCTAATTTTCAACTATAAATAACCCCTCATTCTCCTTCTCATCTCACACTACCTCCTTTCTCCCAAATCTCTCAAAACTCTCTAGCACTCATCTCTCTTCATCTCCTCTTTTAGCATTTTTCACCATGTCTTCCTCAAGGAATGTCAAAAGGGCTAGGTCCTCTGCTGCTCAAGCTCATAATCCCCTTGACTTCTCAAGGTTTTTCTCTTCTCCTAGAGACCTTCAGAATTTTATGAAAAATTTTTCTGAAAAGGAGATTATGACCCCTCACTACACCATAGCTGACACCTTTGACAACCCAAGCCTTACCTTCACCCAAAGCCTCAACCACTACAACCTCTTCCCCTTCCTATCCCTCAAAGAAGAAGAATACTATCCTGAGCTCATGAGAGTATTCTACTGCAACCTCCGCCTTGTCAACGGGATGGTTGAATCCAAGGTGAAAAACACCACCATCAAACTCTCCAATGCCCAGATTACAGAGATTTCCAAACTTCCCCTCAACAACGCTGACTTTGATGGAGGCGAACCTGAGGATGAATGGGGCTTCAATGCTCTTACTGCTCGCCAATCTTTATGGAAAGCTGACCGTCCAAGGAGCAACCACAAACTAGTTGGCCACTTGACCATGAACAACCGCTTGCTCCACTTCTTCTTGGTCAAGATGATTGTTCCCCGTGGTGGGAACTATGCTCTGGTTGAAGAGGATGATGTCCTCTTAATGTGGGCCATGCTGAACCACAAAGAGATCAACTGGGTTCAGTTGATCAAGTTCCACATGCGCCATGCCAAGGACCAACAAAAGCTCCCCTATGGTATCCTCCTCACCAAAATTTTCAAATTCTGTGGAGTAGACTTAGCAGGGGAACTCTCTGAGAAAGTGCCCCCTAGAGCTTGCATTGGCACCCATCACCTCACCAAAATGGGTCTTGTTTTCACCAATGGAGCATGGTACTCACGCATGGAGGGCGTTTATGCCAACATTCCCTTCCAAGCTCCTGCTGAAGAAGCACCTGCTCCTCCTCCTTCTCCACCTCAACCACAAGCTGCAGCCTCTTCATCTGCCCCACAAGTTGACCCTTTTGCATCTCTCTACGCTCATCTTGATCGCCGCTTCGATCGTCTTGAGAACTCCCTCCAAGAGTTTTCCATGACCGAGCAGCAACATTTTGAGATGATGCAGCAGCGCTATGAGGAGCTGGCTCACCAAATTGCAGAAATCCGCTTCTTCAACCCGGACAATTAGATTTTTTTTTTTGTTATGTTTCTGTTTGTTGCTTTTCTGTATTTTGAATCATTTTACTTCTTGTATTTCCCTTTGTTATTTAATTCAATAAAAGTATCTTATTTGAAGTTATAAAATTTCTCTTCACTGCTCCAATTGTTTTTGATGATTACAAAGGGGGAGAAGAATAAATGTTCATATGTTGGATAATGCTCTGATACAAAATATGAATAATTCTGAATATGCTCTGATAATATGCTCTGATACTATGGATAATAGATGCTTTGTTAACAATTTGCAAAATCTTATCTGTTTATTAAACTCTTTTTGATAGGGGGAGAATTATAGATAAGAGATAATAAACAATGGATAAAAAGTGATAAGACATTGGCTGCTGAATTGGTTTTTGAAAATTGCCATCTGCTATTTGAAAAAGAGATAATGTAGCAGAGTTGTTTTTGCAAAAGATAAGCCTATATTATTTAAACTAACAACCCTCAAGAGATGAACATAGTTGTCATCATCAAAAAGGGGGAGAATGTGTTTGAATATGTTAACAGGTCCAAAAGATGTGCAAGGATTTTGATAATGACAAGTACTCTTGAAGAAACAATGCAAAAAAAAAAACAAAGACATGAAAACAGAATTGAAGAAACAGCGAAGCTAATCGATTAGGCCATAGATGCTAATCGATTAGAAGCTTTCTGTCTTGGAAGAAATTGCATCAGAGTTGAAGATAATCGATTAAGGAAGCCACACAATCGATTAGATACTCACTGGAATTAAGATAATCGATTGCACACTTGAGACTAATCGATTACAGCAATCAAAAATGGAATTAAATGCATCAGGCACACATGCTAATCGATTAAGAGAGCCATATAATCGATTAGGAAGCCACTGGAATTTAAGGTAATCGATTGCAAGACATGCTAATCGATTAGGATGCTGCGAAGACAAATTAAATGCATCAGGTACAAGATGCTAATCGATTACAGGTAATGAGATAATCGATTAGGAAGTCTCTGACTTGAAGCTAATCGATTACAACGCGAGGGTGTAATCGATTACGCTAGTGGAAAAACAGATTTAAGTGGGAAACCAGGTCATGTCTCCACCATTCTTCAAATTTCCACTAACTGCAACGGCTATGAGGGACTAGGGCACTCTTCAACAGCAATCTTAGGTCTATAAATTGAAGAGGAAGACAAGCACAAATGCATAACCAAGTAGCAACAATTCATAGCTCTATTTTGTGCTTTGTAAGCCTATCTCTTGCATTTTTGTACTTTCAATTGTATATCCTCTCATCTTGAGAGATTAGAATTTGGAGAGCTTTTCACTTGTATACCTGCTCTATTAAGAGAGTATATTGATTGTAAACACAAACTCCAAACACACAAAGTTATTCACTCTAGGTTGAGTGGTTGTTCACTCTAGGATTGAGTGGTTACAAAGGTTGTGGACTCAACCTTTGGGATATTGTGAGATTGAGAGATTGGGTGGGTTGCCCTTGTACTTGTGAGGATTGGGTTCTTGAGTGTGGGACACTAGGAAGCCGCAATTGCTCAAAGTTGTATCTCTAATCTACAATAGTGGAAAATCCTCTAAGTGGGTTGCTTAGAGGCGAGACGTACACCGGATTGGGTGGAACTCGTTACATCGGTTTGCAAGCTTCTCTTCCTTACTCTTTTACTTCCATACATTGCATATCTGTTGATTGGTATTGTTTGGTTGAGAAGAACATACTTGAACTTGCTTAATTTGCTATACCTTAGATATTGCACACCAAGTGTTTGCTAAATTGCCTCAACAACACTTACCTCTTGTAGTGCACTGCATATCATTGTTACTTGCTTTCACTTGCATATTCTCATAAACTTGGTTATAGAAATCAATTTTAAAGGCATTCCAAGCAAAAGTTTTATAACTCAATTCACCCCCCCTCTTGAGTATTGAGGCCACTTGAACAACAACTAACTCCCTTCCCACGCCATCACTCAACTCTATTTCGACTTATAGCTACACTAACCTCTCACCCACAACAAATACGCATGCATAGGTCACTCGGATTCTCATGCACAATATAGGGTTTCATGCATCATAACAATTATAATTAATTACAGGCACCACATCATGTCCTCTACTCCAAAGGGGTTCAGGTTCTAATAAAAGGAACTAAGGCTTAACATGAGCCAGCCAAGGCTTAACAAAACACATAAACAGAATATGCATAACATTCGCCTCCATAGTGCATCAGCACTCCATTCGGTATTCAGCTCCTCATTCACTCCTCATTGCGAGAGATGTTCACTGAAAGATTGCCACAGTAGGGGGTGAGTATCTTAAATATTAAGTGATAGATACTGATTCAGGTTGTCCGCAATTATACAGCTATATATGTATATATATACAATCATGCATGGCAATGATCAAAGTCAAAGCAATACCAATCAACCAGGACACACGTCAAACTCTTACCGATCGGAATCCACCAGTTATCGCTCGGCCTTATGCACGTATCAATTTGATAACATTAACATACAACAATCAATGACATAATAATACCTACGAATCAGAATGCACCTGTTAAACATTTCTCAGTCAGGATTCAACAATTCCTACTCGGTTATACATACACAACTTTTAATAATATTAACATGCATTCATAGAACATATCTCAATCAACATCAACAGCATGTGCACACAAAACAGTTTGCTCGGTTATATATATTCATCATCTCATTAACATCGTCACTTGCATAATTCATTTCAAACAGCATCGGTAATCAATATACACAGGGTATTTTACTCGGTTCCGCATTCGTGTGTAATCGGTTTTGACGTTGCAACGTAGGCTCCCAGCCTTTTTATACATAGCTCTCAGCTATCCATTCAGCTCCCAGCTGCTTGGCCATTTTACAGGTACCCAAACGTTTGCCCATAGGTGACACCAACGCTCTCAGCGTCAACGGAGGTGCTTACGGGCAGTCCGAGTCCCACTCGGAGGTTACCTTGAGTCTCACTCAAGGATTTCACAGCATCCCACGCTTTTTAGTAAACCAATGGTAGTGTCCCACACTACGTGCTCCCAGCACAACGCATCCCATGCGCCACACGCGGATCCATCACATAACACAGCCTTTATACGTACGATTTTTCACTCAGCCACACACACTTCACATACAGTCAGTAATACGCATTCGGAATTCAACATATTAACCTAACATACATACTTCCATGCAAACAGAAACATAGCTCAAGTAGATGAATACAGTAACACACGCGTCCTATGCGATCGGTGTCAACCAATATCAGTTTCAATAAAGTATTCCAATCAACACAAGCATAACATGCAATCGGTATTCAGCAGCATCAGGATTCAAACAACGCATGCATCAGTATGAACATTATCAGATCTACTACACCAACACTTAATCACATGCAATCAATATTTTATATTTATATCGACTCACAGGTCACATAAACCACACGGTTATCATCGTCAATCACTCAGTACTCCCTTTCCATGCAATCATTCGACATTTTCCAAGCTATCGGCATGCATCTCAAGGACGATACTAAACATGCAACGTTCACCCTCACTCATCATGCACCCAGTATTGCGCACTACACATGCAAGTATATCATACAACAGGATACAGTACAATAATTATCAACACCCGGAACCCATCCATAACCCATGCATTTAACATATAAGGTACTCCCCCTACCAACTACAAGACTCCAAGAGACTCCTCAGCCTGGGCGTTGGTCCTTTTCCTAGCTGCTTCGCTCGATACTTCCACTCGTTCAGGGAAGAAGAAGAAGAAGAAGAAGAGAGAAAGAGAAAGAGAAGAAGGGAGAGGAGAGAAATCGAAGAGGGAATTCTGAAGAATGAATGGCAAGGGACCATCGACCACTACATATATACATGCACAAGGAATAGAAAGGTGGGGTAGGGGAAACGTGAAGCAGCAGTCTGCTCACGTTACCCAGTCCCATCAGCAACCACTAATGGCTAATCCTACTTAAATCAGCACTCATTTGATTAATTAAGTTAATGGTAATTAGTTAAACAATTTTCTACTTCTGAAATTATTATTTTAATGGCTTTATTTCACCCGGTACTTCATTTAAAATCGGGATGTTACAATTACCATTGTTTCATATATTAGTGTGACCTCACAATAATTCATCAATATAATTTTAAACCACACATACAAGATCACATTTGTATCAAACACAATGGTATTCAACAAATCACCAATAATAACAATCATCCTTTATTCAAGGAAATGATCAATAACATCATCTATCATTAATTTCATCATCATACAAGGGTGTGTGCCATACAACCACATTATTTAACTTTTCGTTAACGAACATCATAACATAACATTAGTGGTGTACATTCATTTTTTAATAGCATATCATAGGTACATACATATTTTCCAATATCTCAATCAATACCAAACACCACCAAGACACACCATCATCACATACCCCTAATACAATCTCTTGTTTTTACATAAAAAGGGGTTTCAGGTAATAATAAGCCCATGACAAATTTCAACATTAGAACATGAGAAAAGTTCATTTTTAGTCTTAAAAATAGTGGTACATGCCACAAATATCACCTATTAGTCCCATTTTGACAATCATAAAAAGTTGGGTTTAAAACCCTTTTAAATTTGAGTTTTACAATGTAGTGGGTCCAGTATTTTACACCTAATGATAGTTAGAAAACTCCAATTAAGGAAAGACCAATTTTCAAACCTCTGTAACATATTTATCTACAACTTTCATGAAGAAGTCAGAGGCCAAAAATGTCATTAAGATACCCAAACGGGCCAAAAATAGCAAAAGAAACACAGCAGTTGGAAAAATAGCATAAGAGTGGCCATAACAGGGCCTTGAATCGATTCAAGCCCATATGAATCGATTCAAGCATCATAAAACCTCAAAGTTTGACAAATAAAGGGCCTTGAATCAATTCAAAACCTGTATGAATTGATTCAAGCATGGTGAAATTGAGGAACACCATCCTATAACCCCATTCATCAAACCCAACATTCATTATGTTTAAAAACACCTTCTCATGGGATTTTAACTCAATAAATCATGTATCTATATACACACATACATAGTCCATTTCATCATTGATTATTCACCAAGAATTACATCATTTCCTTCAAAGAGATTCAAAACTCTTAAGGTCATCTCACATACATATTCATATCATTTTCAAGGCCAATAAATCGCCAATCTCTTCATTTAACAAGCAACACTCAACTTATCATATTAACACAATCATGGCAAGGCAAGCATGAGTATAAATCATATACATTCATCATCAACCATTCAACTCATGCAATTGAAATGTAAACTCCTTTCCTACCTCGAGAGAAGAATCACAACTCGAATGCTCCGATTGTTCTACCTCATTACCCAAAACACAATCTACACACACATATATACATTCAATCAACAAGCCATCATAAGACATCATCAAAATTCTAATAAACTGTTAACATTATATAGGGATTGTATCAAGTCGTAGGCTTACTAAAACACCAATTCACATACTTGTGTTAGGTTTCGGGAATTCCTTTCCCAAAACTAAGATTTTCTAAATCCTAAAGGGTCAACCATACCCAACCATAACAACATCACATCCCTTATCAATATGGCATCTAAATCATCATATAAATCACCCAATTGCCATTATTGTCACACAAATTCATTTAAGCCATCTTAGCTTCATTCAAGCCATCATAAATCAGTAATTTCACATGGCAACATCATGGCCTAAGTCCTCATTAAATCCTCATCAAAATTTAACAACCTCAAATGTCAACTCCTCTAATTCTCATATATCCTTATATATATCTCTCAAACTTTGATATTGGAACCTCATCAAAATCCAATAACTCTAACAATCATGAACAATCATTTTATTCATCTTTCTTACATATCAAAATCATTCTCATGACAACAAAATCATCAATCTCTTCATCTAGGCCAAAAGCCCCAAAATTATCAACTCTTAAGGATTCCACACAATTTGACAATCATTAATTCCATCAATTCTCATACACCATCATAAGCATATTATCATTATCAAAGTGCCAACCAATGTAAACAGCACACAATGTTCCCAATGGTCATCTACCCTATGGTTTGGGTTTCACATGTATAATTCATCATTCAAATAACATCAACTTAGCTCAAAATTCATCAACATCAATAATCAATCCCAATACTTCTAAAATTTTATTTTCCTCATATAAATTATTCTAAGGCATCCAAATCTTTAAAATCATCATTTGGGCCAAAAATCCCTAAATCACCCCACTTAGGGTTTTTCATCAAACCACTAAATCAACAACTCTAATCCATTATAAAAATCCATATGCTAATCATAGACCTCATCCATTTCTAACATAACACCATAACCAAGAATCATAATTTCAAGCCATTCAACCTAGGGTTTCTCATTCCCAACAACACTCATAATACCGAATGCCAAGATTCCAAGCTTAAGGACCATGAAAACCATAAATAAAGCAAGATGGGTTGAAAACCTTACCTTTATTCCATGCTTCATGCCCAAAAATGAAAAATGAGAGGGGGAAGTAGGAGATGCCCCAAGTTTTGCCTCCATGCCCAATATAATATTCATAAATCCATAGGAATAAAAAATTTGAGTGGAGAATGGTTATGGAGGGAGGTGGTCACGGTTTTCCATGAAGAAGAGGAGGAAAAGAAGAAACAAAATGAATAGAGAGAAGAAGAAGAAGAGTCCACGGTGGTTGAGGGAAAAAGAGAGGAAATGTGTAAAAATTGGACATTGTCCAATGGTTAAAAGAGTGTCCCCTTTATGCATTTGTCTTTTGGTCCCTAAGTCCATTACCCATTATGCAAAAGAGTAAAGAGGAGAGTGGAAAAAGTGGACGGTGGAAATGAGAAGGAAAAATGGGATTTGTGGTTTTCTTTTAATATCATTTAGCTCGTATTTTCCCCGTTTAATAATATACATTGTGTCTGATTAATTATCTCCTTAACACCAAAAATTATTTTAACTATACCACCATAACCACAATAATTTTTTAAGTATTCTAGACCCATCAGATATCCAATTTAGTCAAGTGGGTCCCATACCATTTGTTAAACTATCCGATTCTGGTAATTCTCAATTTACCTATAATTCACCTCTAATGTCTAGTTAATTTTCCCATAATCATTTGACCATAAATAATTAATTATTTTTATTCAATAAATTTATTTTCTTTAAAATTTGGGATGTTACACTCTTACGCGCATGGGAATTCTGGATTCCAGAACTTTGGCGTGCTCACGCTACAGGTAAGCGTGTTTACGCATGAAAAGATTGTGCCTGATGCTAGTTTTAAATAAGTCTATACGCTCAAATTCTTGCGTACCAATGCATAAAAGAATTGAATAAGCTTGGCCCAACATTATTACATTTTTCATAAGCGTACTTACGCCTATTGCAGACAGTGCCCATTTGACACTATTTATTCTAATAAGCATGCCTTCGCATCTGTTGAGCGTAATTACACATGTCTCTTTGTTGAACGAAAGTCTAAAACAGAAGTAAAGTGTGCCTATGCTTTCGGGATGCGTTCCTATAAGTATGTCATATAGGATCAGGTATACCTCCCTTGTTGGGCATTCCTGCGCTTACTTTAGGGGCGTATCTACACGCAATAAATACATAGCCAACTGGGTATCAGGATTACAGCGTGATCACATGCAGAATTTACGTACCTACACGAGTAACAAAGTCATGTTGAAAATAGAAATAGTATGTGAGCAAAGTTACACTCTGATCCAAGCATGCTTACGCGCGTAGGGAACAGTTAGTCTAGTATGTGAGCATAGTTACGCTCTGATTCAAGCGTGCGTGTACGCGTACCAGGTTATATATATATATATATATATCTCATTTCAGTGTACCCAAACCCTAATTCTGAGTTTCCACGCTTGGAGAGAGTCGTTTTGGATAACCAATAGTTGCAACCTTTTGGATTCTCACACTGGTAATATTCTTTCATGTTTAATTTCATCAATTACATTCTTTCATTTCAAAAGTTGTAACTGTTAATTATGGGATTTCATCTTGCCTGTTCATTTTTGCACTCTCGCTTCATCTCATTTCTAGTGCCATATATAATGTGCTATTCTATTGTAATGGTATCCAGACCAATTAGGGTGAGTAAGAAAATAGAGAAGGCACTAGCAATGGTAGGAGGAAGTGTATCTCAGAGAGAAAAAAGGAAGGGGGTTGACACTTCAAGCACCCTTATTTCTCCCTCATAGAAAAAAATGAAGAACAGAGAGAGCAAGGGAGAAAAACGTTCCAAGAGGCATGAAGACTTCGATTGGAAGAGATTCTGTGACTTAATTACTGCCCAGGACTATGATAGAAAGTTTAAGGAAAGAGGGGTGATCAGAGACAGGACCATGGCATTGGAAGAAGAAGGGTACCTTGATCTTACTGTTCGGACTACAATGATGGCAAGAGGGTGGTTGTACTTCAATAGAATTCTGGGCAAGGGTTATCATGAACTCACTAGGGAGTTATATGCCAAATTGAAAGATGCACCCTACTCTTTCTACTTGAGAGGTATTCCCATTCCTTTATCGAGTGAAATTATTAATAAATTTTTGAAGGTTCCCACGGTAGATTAGGAGTGCCAGTACATAAGGATCCTGAATGGATTCAACAGAGAAGACAATTCAGACTTGAGGCACGATGTCCTAAAAATTTACTATGCAAAGGATGCTGCTTATGCGACCATAGTGGGTGGTGCACCCAAGTTTGTCAAGAAAAGTAAGTTAAATGATCTACCTCGCCTGTGGTGTCATTACCTTCTCTCTTCCTTACAACCTGTTGCTCATTCTTCTGAGGTGGTTATTAAGCGTTTAATGCTCATTTTTTGCTTGATGAAGAACTTGTTTGTTAATTTGGGTGAATTAATATTGTTTGAAATGGTAAGGGCAACTGACAAACATGCCCAACTTCCTTATTGCTTGCAAAGAAAAATGGTGTGAGGTTATAGGAACATGAACTGACCAAGGTGAAGCCTGAGAAGATCATGGACCCGGCATGGGTGAGGGAGCGTATCGATTATTTCATTGCTCCAAAGCCCAGGTGTCCAAAGTAGAAAGAGAATCAACCCTCATCCTCACAATCCTCTTCACCAGACTTCTCCCACATGATGTGTGAATTATAGGCGATCAAGAAGATGCAAGCATGAACATATAACCTAGTTCTTAACCATGATAAGATATTGAGGAAGATGGCCACTGCCATGAATTTGGACCCTAATAAAGAAATGGGGGTTCCTATTGCAAGGATCTTTGGTTGGCGTTAATAGGATTCACTGTTCACCCTGATGACACACCATTGGAGACTGAATTTCCAAACACTGAAGATGATACCATATAGGATGTAGATGATGAAGCCCAGGTCTAGGAGGATGAACAAAATGATGAGTAGTTATAAGGCTGTTCTTAATTTCTGATTATTAAAATTTTAGTGTAATGCTTAAATTCTTTTGATGTATTTTGGAACAATTTTAATTTCCGTTTATGACATTTAGTATTGTAGTTGTTTTGTTCACTTGTATTCTTGTCTTACTTTTTGTTTTCTTGTTTTTCAATTTTTTGGTGTGTTGTTACTTATTTTAATTCGATTGTAATTGCGTAATCGGGTTTTTCATTGGGCACAATGGTCCTCTATGCCTCAGGTAAAACAAATAAGAGGGAAGTATCTCTACCTCGTTACTCTTTTAGAAAACTGAAATAATTTTATGTGTAGGCATCCTTGGTAGAAAAAGTATAAGGCCTATCCATCCTGAATGATGAGGTAGATTGTTTTGAGGCAACACTTGATAAGCATGGTGCTAGTTTATTGGAAGTATTTTGTCAACCTTGTCATGATTTGATTGGAATGCACTTGTGATTGCCTAGGAAGTTAACTTGATATTATCGCATTGTCTTAAGTTTGGGGATCTGATGCATGATTCTTACCTTTATATTTTGTGAGAATTGGGTTTTAATTTTTCCTGAGAGTGTGCTTGCTGGCAATTATATGGTAGAACTTGCTTCTCTTCTTGCTTATACATGTTGCAATGTGTTGATGGATATGATGAAGGCCATGTTTCTTATTTTAACTAGAGCCAAATAAGCTTGCCTATGTATATTTCTCCATCGACCCTGTATTTTTTGAGCTTGATCATTCTTTTTGTACTGTACTAATACCCTACATTATAAGCCTTGATTTTCCAATAGAAAAACCATGTATTAACCTAGATAGACATCATTTTTGGATGTTTTACCTTGACTAGTTGCTAGGGACTGAGACGCCCTGAAAATGCAGGGGAATTTTTCGGGTTTTCAATCATTTATAAATTGAATATTTAAAGTGGTGAAGCATTTAATACGACACCTGGATCTATAAAAACCGCTCCCATATATGAAGATATGAGAGGGTAAATTAAAGGATGATTTTTATAATAAATTTTCAATTAAAAACAGCGAAAGGATTAATTAATTTAATTATTGTATGATTGATTTTGAAAGGGAGGATTTCATAGGTTTCAAGATCCCTTAATATTTCCAAAATGATGTTTAAATGATGCAAGAAGGGGTTTTATTGCAAAGGAAATACAATCATTTAAAACAAAATAAAATATGTGCATCAGGGTGCCACTCGCTCAAGCGAGAACCACATTCGCTTGAGCAAGCCAGCGTAGGCACGCTTGAGCGAAAACGAGAAAGACTGAGTGAGGGAGGAATTTTGCATCAGGAGCTCCTCTCACTTGAGCGAGCCCAACCTCGCTTGAGCGAGAATTGAGAATCCACCCTGGGCGAGTCAGCAAGACGCTTGAGCGAGGGAAGAGATTTGCATCAGAAGCCAATCTCGCTTAAGCGAAATCTATCTCGCTTGAGCGAGATTGCTCCAGAGACGATGGAAACTCTCTGCCTGATTTTCGCTTGGGCGAGGCATATCTCGCCTGGACAAAAATCGACCAGTGTCTAATTCCCTTCCTCCCCGCTTGAGCGAATCACCAAGCCAAGGCCATTTCGCTTGAGCGAAAATGGTCCAGTGACCAACCTCTGATTCCAATCCAATTTCGCTTGAGCGAGAAGGCCATTCGCTTGAGCGAATTTCGGCCAGTGGCCACACCCCTGTTTCATAAGCATCTCGCTCGAGCGAGATTCCATCTCGCTCGAGCGAGATTCCAACTCGCTTGAGCGAGTTCTGTAGAATTTATGTAGAAACGGGAAATTTACTCAACTTGGCATATCAAATCTCATTTCCTACCATTTAAGCCTATCCTAATTCACTAGTTGCACTTTATTCTATATTTATAAGATCTCCCAATTCTTCATACCCTTCAAATGAAATCTCTTTCACTCAATGCATAGGATTTAGAATCATTCCAACTTAAACTTCACAAAATGCTATAAATTATGAAATGCCTCATTTATTCATGAAATTAAACATCAACCAGCATCATCATTCATTGTATTACATTATTTGGGTCATTAATGAAAATTGGCCATGCTCACCAAGGTCTAATTTTCCTACATGACCCTCAAAATCATCAAATACAATATAGATCATAAAATAAGCATACATATACATCACATATACTATCTAGATCATAAAATAAGCATACATATACAATCTAGATCATAAAATAAGCATCCTTTATCACGCATAACCTTCAAGAACACATGGTCACCCACTTGGAACTCAAGTGGTTTATGCCTCTTGTCATAGTAACTTTTCTATCGATTCTGAGCAATCTTCATATTCTCTTGTATTTTCTTGATCTGCTCGGTGGTCTCCTGAATAATCTCCGGCCCTAAGGCCAAGTTCTCACCAGTCTCCAACCAACATAACAGAGTTCTACACTTTCTTCCATAAAGTGCCTCATACGGTGCCATACCAATAGAGCTATGGTAGCTGTTGTATGTGAATTCAATCAATGGCAGGAATCTCTCCCAACATCCACCGTGTTTAAGAACACAAGCTCTCAATAAATCTTCAAAGCTTTGTATCGTCCTTTCGGATTGTCCATCGATTTGCGGATGATAAGCGGAACAAAGTTTCAACTTAGAGCCTAACTCATTATGCAAACTTCCCCAAAATCGAGAAGTGAATCGAGGATCACGGTCGGATATGATACTAGACGGCATACTATGCAGCCTAACAATCTCCTTTATATATAATTGTGCCAATTTCTCCAAGGAACTCTTTATATTCATGGGTAAGAAGTGAGCACACTTCGTCAACCGATCCACAATTACCCGTATGGCATCATTTCCAGCATGAGTTTTGGGTAGTCCAGAAACAAAATCCATAGCTATACTATCCCATTTCCAAACAGGGATCTCCAAGGGCCTCAAATAACCTGATGGTCTTTGATGCTCGACCTTCGCCTTCTGACAAACAAGGCAAGAGGCTACAAGGTTCGCAACATCACGCTTCATGCCAGGCCACCAAAAGTTCTTCTTCAAATCTCGATACATCTTGGTAGAACCAGGATGAATGCTTAATACACTTTTGTGAGCTTCCTCAAGTACACATTTTCTCACATCGCCATTTGAGGGAACATAAATTTGGCCTTTCACACGCCAAATGCCATCTTGACCTTCCACTAGGAACAAATTCTTCTTTTTCTCTTGGGTTTTCTTCATCTCAATCAAATACTCATCATCCAGTTGTTGAACCTTCACATATTCAAGAAAATTGTTTGTGACTTTCAACATTTCAAGCGACATTTTCTTGGAAGTATATGTCTCCACGCCCACATTCAAGTCTCTAAATTGTTCTACCAACTCCATCTCTTTCGCCATCATCATTACTTTCAGCTCAAAGTATCGACAACCACATTTGCCTTTCTAGGGTGATATGACAATTCAAATTCATAATCCTTTAAGAATTCCAACCATCGTTGTTGGTGCATATTCAGTTCCTTTTGGTCAAACAAATACTTAAGGCTCTTGTGATCACCAAAGACCACAAACTTAGAACCATACAAGTAATGTCGCCACAACTTCAAAATGAACACCACCGCCGCCAATTCAAGATCGTGTGTAGGATAATTAACCTCATGCGGTCGCAATTGTCTCGATGCATAGGCTATCACACGCTCCTTTTGCATCAATACGCATCCAAGACCAAGCTTAGACACATCACAATACACCATAAAATCATCCGTCAAATTGGGCAACGCTAACACCGGTGCAATAGTAAGCCTTGACTTTAACTCTTGGAAACTTTCTTCACATTCATGGGTCCACACGAAAGGTTGATTCTTACGAGTCAACTTCGTTAGCGGTAAGGCCAAACGGGAAAATCCTTCAATGAACCTCCGGTAGTAACCGACAAGATCAAGAAAACTCCTTATCTCCGTTACAGACGTCGGTCTTTCCCAAGCCATTACAGCTTCAACTTTCGATTTATCCATAGCAACCCCATCATCAGAAATCACATGACCAAGAAAAGAAATCTCACTCATCCAGAATTCATACTTAGAAAGCTTGGCATACAATTCTTTCTCTCGAAGAATAGTCAATACAAGACGAAGATGTCTTTCATGCTCTTCATGACTCTTTGAGTACACCAAAATATCATCGATAAACACCATGACAAATTGATCAAGATACTCATGGAAAATGCGATTCATGTAGTCCATGAAGATCGCAGGAGCATTTGTCACTCCAAACCGCATCACTACGTACTCATAGTGTCCATATCGCGTTCAGAAGACAGTTTTCGGGATATCTTCGGTCTTCACCCAAATTTGGTGATATCTGGAACGCAAATCAATTTTAGAGAATACCACAGCACCCTTCAACTGATCTAGAAGATCATCAATTCGAGGAAGAGGATATTTGTTCTTGATAGTTAGCTTGTTAAGTTGGCCATAATCAACGCACAATCTCATACTTCCATCCTTCTTTTTCACTAACAACACAGGAGCACCTAAAGGAGATACACTTGGGCAAATAAACTCCCGTTCAAGCAATTCCTCGATTTGCTTCTTCAATTCGGCCAACTCCATAGGGGACATCCTATAAGGAGCTCTAGAAACAGGCTCAACGCCAGGAATGAGATCAATAAAAAATTCCACTTCATGTGGAGGAGGTAATCCGGGAATCTCTTCCAGAAACACATCGGGAAACTCTGAAACAATGAGAATCTCACCAGATTGGGACGTATCATTCCCATCAATCAAACAGAACATCATAAGAAGCTGAGAGATACCTTGCACATCAAAGTCTTCAGCATTAGAAGTCGGGAAGATCACCGTCTTGTTATGGCAATCTACTAAGACTTTGTTAGCGGACAGACGAGGGATACAACAAACTTTCTACCCTCAAGGTTCATTGCAACATTCTCACATCGAGTCACCGATCTTAAACAAGTACCGGTCGGTGTGGTTACTAATATAGAACCTTTCATCATACACACAGGCACCCTCAAGCGCCTCACACAATCTTCAGAAATAAATTGTAGCACCAGAATCAAAGATAACGTTTACCAAAACACTAAGAATTTCACACTCACCACGGACAAGATCTTCAGCTTGCGCGGCTTCTTCACCAGTAACTGCGAACACTCTGCCAGCAGCTTGTAGTTGATCACCACCATTGCAGTTTCCATTTCTTCCACCATGGCCATTACCTCGACCATTGTTGTTTCTTCCACCGTTATGATTTCCACCACGGCCACCATTTCGGCCACCATTATAACCATTACTATTTCCACGGCCACGGCCTCCAAAACCACCACGGCCTCCATGGTTAGCATCATAATTCACGTGGTTAGAAGTGTCAACATTAGCACCTCTTGTGTTCAATGGGCAATTGGGACGAATATGCCTAGGTTGGTTGCATTGGTAGCACACCACATCGTCCTGCAGACAATCACGTTCTAAATGGTTAGCACCACATTTGTAGTAAGTTAGGCCTTGGACATTACCACGACCTTGGTTGCCACCACCGTAACCACATCTAGGAGCACCATGTCCTCTAGTATTTGAGGATCCACCATGAAAGAACTTCTTCTTGAAATGACCTTGCTTCTTGAAATTAGAGAATTGGCCTTTTAACTTAGGCTCGTGTTTGCCATGACTCGAAGGAGTCATATCATCTTCTTCATAAATTCGACACTTATTCACAAGCGTTGGAAAACTTCGTATCTCTTGATGTCGAATGGCCCACTTGACCTTGGGCCTCAACCCATTCTCAAACTTCACATATTTGGAAGCTTCAGTACCCTCTTGTTGATAGGGCGGATAGAATGCACATAGCTCCTCAAACTTGGAGGCATACTCCTCCACCGTCATGCCACCTTGCTTAAGTTCTACAAACTCAAGCTCTTTCTTGCTTCTATAGCTGTCCGGAAAATACTTCTTTAAGAATTCCACCTTGAAGTTCTCCCAAACCAAGGGAATATCAGCAGATACCATGCGTCCCCTCGTAAGACGCCACTAAGCTTCGGCTTTATCGCGGATCATAAAGACCGCATATTCCATCTTTTGCGCTTCAAAACACTCGAAGCTAGCGTAGATGCTTTCCAAATCATTAATCCAAGCATCTGCATCTTCTGGCTTATAACCTCCATGAAACTCTGAAGGTTTCCTCTTGAGAAACAAATCAAGACCTTGGAAGCCTTGTCCCACGTTCAATTGGCCTTGTCTTTCCAAGAGATCGGCAAAGCGATTCAAGGCATTTGCCATAGCAACAACCTCACGATTCGGTCTACCAGCCATATCTCAAGCCTATATGTTAAAACATGGCTCACACGTGAGTGTACTAGACTAAACATCTAATTTTTTATCTTATAAATTGAAAGTTCTAGTACTTATAAGCTTATCATGCACCACATCACATAATCACATCACTTTTCAATACACAATCACAACATATTCATCATTGGAGGCAAATAGTGTAAGGACTCTTGGTTGGACTCATCAACAATTGTATCAATCTTAATTCAATGATAACCATCACCATTCACCCAAATAATCCATAAATCAATCAATCATGGCTCATATAATTCAATCTTGAGTAGCAATTACATGAACAACATTAATCATGATCGTATCAAGAGCAAACCAATGCTCTGATACCAGGTTCAGACGCCCTGAAAATGCGGGGGAATTTTTCGCGTTTTCAATCATTTATAAATTGAATATTTAAAGTGGTGAAGCATTTAATACGACACCTGGATCTATAAAAACCGCTCCCATATATGAAGATATGAGAGGGTAAATTAAAGGATGATTTTTATAATAAATTTTCAATTAAAAACAGCGGAAGGATTAATTAATTTAATTATTGTATGATTGATTTTGAAGGGGAGGATTTCATAGGTTTCAAGATCCCTTAATATTTCCAAAATGACGTTTAAATGATGCAAGAAGGGGTTTTATTGCAAAGGAAATACAATCATTTAAAACAAAACAAAATATGTGCATCAGGGTGCCACTCGCTCAAGCGAGAACCACATTCGCTTGAGCAAGCCAGCGTAGGCACACTTGAGCGAAAATGAGAAAGACTGAGTGAGGGAGGAATTTTGCATCAGGGGCTCCTCTCACTTGAGCGAGCCCAACCTCGCTTGAGCGAGAATCGAGAATCCACCCTGGGCGAGTCAGCAAGACGCTTGAGCGAGGGAAGAGATTTGCATCAGAAGCCAATCTCGCTTGAGCGAAATCTATCTCGCTTGAGCGAGATTGCTCCAGAGACGATGGAAACTCTCTGCCCAATTTTTGCTTGGGCGAGGCATATCTCGCCTGGACGAAATCGACCAGTGTCTAATTCCCTTCCTCCCTGCTTGAGCGAATCACCAAGCTAAGGCCATTTCGCTTGAGCGAAAATGGTCTAGTGACCAACCTCTGATTCCAATCCAATCTCGCTTGAGCGAGAAGGCCATTCGCTTGAGCGAATTTTAGCCAGTGGCCATACCCTTGTTTCATAAGCATCTCGCTCGAGCGAGATTCTGACTCGCTTGAGTGAGTTCTGCAGAATTTATGCAGAAACAAGAAATTTACTCAACTTGGCATATCAAATCTCATTTCCTACCATTTAAGCCTATCCTAATTCACTAGTTGCACTTTATTCTATATTTATAAGATCTCCCAATTGTTCATAGCCGATAAATCAAATCTCTTTCACTCAATGCATAGGATTTAGAATCATTCCAACTTAAACTTCACAAAATGCTATAAATTATGAAATGCCTCATTCATTCATGAAATTAAACATCAACCGGCATCATCATTCATTGCATTACATCATTTGGGTCATTAATGAAAATTGGCCATGCTCACGAAGGTCCAATTTTCCTACATGACCCTCAAAATCATCAAATACAATCTAGATCATAAAATAAGCATACATATACATCACATGCTACACAAAAACCTAGATTTCACCGGCCAAGACACTTCCTATACCACTATTTACCTCCTCAACCAAAATGTACTTCAAAATGTCTACTCCTCCCATAGGTGCCCTGCATTACAAGTCTAAAAATGGACAACATAGGAGAGTGAATCACACGTTAATGAATATGAATACCATGTGATTATGTACATATACATTAATACATGTATACTTTGCACATACATATCATTCACCATACTCTTTATCGTCACAACACCATCGTACATACATTCACAAGCATCACTACGATTTAGACAAAGTACACCGTATATACATAGTTCCACCACAATTTAGCTATCACACAACTATTATTTGGTATTCATATCTTTTATGTTGTCTTTGTATGTCAATACATCCTCATCACATCCATCATCATATCTCATCACCTTCGGTATACTTCCTTGCTATATGTAAATGCTCTTAAGCTAATGCATATGCACAATGGAATATTTCAAAAATTACAGATCTGACTGTGGGAATATAAAAACCAATTGTGAGACTCAAGTATGATCATCCAATCATACCCCTACTGCAGTAGTAAAATGTGTACACTTATTCTTAAATTTGCATGCATTTCACCAATTATTTTACTAGTACTAAACCGCATCGCCCATCTTACAACACCTGGTCATTTTCACCATGACCGCGGCATACAACATATTCAATATATGGTGTTGCGGGCCGGCCAGATATCAAATCATGGCGGCTATGATCCCAAGGACCACCAGGGTCACCTGCTCATCAAGAGTCACCCCCACAAGGGTCGGCCACATGTAGCTCCCCAAAGCGATACATGGACGACTACGTGACTTACACACCAAGTCACAGGGGAAATAAAATTTGCTCGTGCACCGAGCCACCCTCCCACTGGGTCGGCCGAGGGAACTCCCCTAATGTTCTAACAACGGAGGCTATGCAGTATGCCGTGGATGCAAATGCAAATCATATGCATTTCTCACTCTATGCATCCTATACATGTCACTCATCATACATCACCATCAACACCATTACCAATATTACCACAAGGGTTTTAGTGGATTTATTATTGTTGGTTATTCGTATTAATATAAACATTTGTGTGGCATTACAATAGTTCTCAATCAACATCATCAACAATCACATTACATTCATGGTGGATACAAGCATAACTTCATATCATTGATCATTCTACACCACCATATAGCACACCATGAATATTCTAAATGCATCAAAGCATGTTGCCAAACACATTATCTACACCATACACCATATTACAATTTATCATATCATTTTAGGTAAGGCTAACATGCATACCAATACATATGGCAATCAAATAACATTAAAATTCATGCATTTAGAACATAAGACTCCTCTCCTACCTCAAGAGAAGAATTTCAATTGATAAGACGTACCCACCTCGTCGTTCAGAATGGATCCTACATTATCATGCATATAGAATTCCAATCAATCAACTACTCAAGACATTATTTCAATTCTATTTAATCATAATCGTATCTATAATTTCTTAACATGTACAAGACATGCTATAGACACCATTTTTATTATTTGTTAGGCTTCGGGAATTCCTTGTCATTAAGCCATATTCATTAGATTCAAGGGCCATAAAACAACCATAGCCCCAACCTTCATAAAATACCACAACAAATAATTACCTACATACCTAATGACTTATATTTGCTCTCAATCACACTATCCAACCAATATTCATAACTTTCCCCAAATTCTTAAAAGTTAGGGTTTCTCTAAAACCCAACAACTCTCATTAATGCCTCATCAATCTTCATCATCTTTCAACCATAAATGCTTCTACCATTATTAATCCCTCATAAATATACACATTTATGGTAACCCACTCTAGGGTTCAAGCATTAAATACTCTCCTCAAACACCCATGCACATACATTGCTCCCCCAAATCACCTTAGCACATATATATGGCAAAAACCTCAACAAAATTGGGAGTATACTTACCTAACACCCAAAAATGAAATGGGTTCAAGAGAGGGAGAAAGATTCATGAAAATAGAGAGGAAAAGGAGGAGAATACTTCCACTTCCTAGCTTGCTCCAAGGACGAAAATGAAGAAGAGGGGGAGTTCACCACTTTTGTCAAAGGTTTTTGGAAAAAGAGAAGAGGAAAAAGTGAAGGAGAAGTAGAAAGAAAGAAGAAGAAGAATGTTTGCTAAGGGTACAAGGAGCCAATGTGAAAGAAGAGAAGGGAATTGGGCTTTTGCATTTTAATTTTAATCGCTTATTAAAAGATTCATCATTTTACAACTAACAGACTCTTTATTTGGGATCAATACTTTATCTAAAAATTATTCCGAATATATATTCAGACTCCCAATATTATCCTCAACAGCCCTGACCAATATCATCTCAATCAGAGATACTTGATCCGACACCCATATTCCAATCGGGCTTATTTTCGGCTTAACCGGTCTCATTAAATCACCAACAGTCCCCAAAAATTTTAATTTAATTATTCAAAATATTTCGGGACATCAAATAATTTACATTAAATTTGTCAATATTTATTTTCCCTGATTTAATCTTCTATTAAATTTTGGGATATTACAGGGACTAGCAACGTTTGAGTTTGGGGATGTAAAGTGTGCCTCCATACAAAATAGGCACACTCAGAAAAATGGTACTCTGAAAATAAAAAATTAATACTCTGGAAAAAATATATGAAGAAGAAGAATGAAAAAAAAGAAAGTCTAGAGGACAAAGGAAAATCTGAAAAAGAGCAGAGCTCTGAAAAATTTTTGAATAGTTGAAAGAATAAGCATTTTACATATGCTTAAAAAGAAAAAATATATATATGATGTGTTGTGAAGCAAAGGCAATAGTCAAGGAAAGGCAAACTTCAATGATGTATATCTCATACCTTACACTGACCAGAAAAACAAAAATAGAGCCAGTAGCCTAACCTCATTACAAGCCAAATAAAGACCTTACTGATCCATTGGCACTTGTTTATATGTATGATGCTTAGAAGGGTTGCAAGCTTATGTTTATATGTTGCTTTGCAAGTAAATGTGCTTATATATGAACCAGATACACTTGGGTGCAGAGTGATACACTTAGCCTGTGAGAATAAAAACATCATCATTATAACTTTCATTCTTAAAGCTGTGTATTCAGGTTATTGTGGATCAATTGAAAGGTTATCACTTGTGTGGTGCAGTTGGACTTGTATAGGTTGGCTTGGTATGAAAGATGAACTCAGTACATTGATTATTTGAGTTTTGCTTAAGGACAAGCAATTTCTTAAGTTTGGGGATGTGATAAGTCTTGAAAAGACTTATGTATTCAGTAACATTTAACCTTGTTTTAGGAGAAAGATTAGATTTATTTAGTAGGTTTAATAAGTATTTAGAATAAAATTATCAATTGAGTAAAAATAGTGGTTGTTTATTATTTGAGTACTTATAGGTATAATTAAGCATAGAAAGATAGTATTTTAGGAAAGAGTGGATTTTGACTTGATATGTGTTTGAGCGTACTAACATTGCCCTTGAGCGTGCCCCTGTTTGGGTGTACTTATGGGTTTGCAGGATTCCAGGAAGTCATCATGCTTACGCCGATCAAGAGCGTACCTACGCTACTTTTAAGGGAAAGCTAGAGATTCCAGCGTTTCGAAGCCCCATACTTACGCTGAAGAATAATACAAGTCAGAAGGTCAGCGTGCCCATGCTAACCCTGGGCGCTCCTACGCGCAAGAAAGGATTGGAAGAAACCAGCAAGTCAGTAGGGCACCTACACTGCCTAACGAGCGTACCCACGCTCAGACCCCTGATTTAGTTACACAAGTCAGAAAGCCAGTGTGCTGATGCTGGTCCATGGGCGTATTCATGCGTAAGTATTTATTCAGAAGACATTTCCAGGCAGTAAGCCAGCATATTGACGCTGGCATGGGGTGTGCCTACACGCGAAAACAAAAGAAAATCAGTTATTTGAAATTTGGTTGTAAATTAGTTAAGTTAAGTTTGTTATATATTTTTAAGTTATTTAGGAGTCTAATTTCGTTAATTAAGCTGTTGATTATGGTAGTGCTATAAATAACTTTATGTAATTAGTTAAAAAAACACAATTCATAATACCAATTCATTTTTTAGATTCACTTCTCTCTCTAAACTTTTCTTCTCTCTAATTTATTTGCAATTCATCATGTACACTCTCTCTTCATCTCTTCTTCCTCTATGGATTGTTAAATCCATAAGGTTGGGAATAACTGAAGCTTCAATGGAGGCTTGATTCTGTGCTTGAGGCATTCTCTAGTTAGAGGCATGAAGAACACTGCTAGGAGTGGTTTCTCTGCTGAATTGGAAAATTCAGATCTATCTTGAAGTTCTTGCTAGATAGGGATCCTGGTTAAGGACTTAGGTAATCTCCTTGCTACCTAATTAACTCATGCCTAAGGTTTAAGTGAATAATTAGGGTTCATTCTCTGAATTTCACATTAGGTTTCACTGTGCATTTTCACCTAAGGGATTAGGGTTTATTTGCATTGGAATTAGTATTAATCACCTAAGGAATTAGGGATTAGTCATCTTGAAGTTGTTCATGCCTTAAATTAGGGATTTGTTCTTTATTCATTAAGTTTTGCTGACATTGATAGCTGAAGTCATTCCTGACCTATTCTTAATTCAAAGTCTCATGCCACTTCTTGAATCATTTGTTCTTGATTTTAAAACTATACTACAAAAGCACAAAAATATTAAAACAAAACATAAAGAATTTTTCATGTTTTCAAATCCAGTGTGGTTTAGCTAGTATCAGTCCTTGGTTGTGGTAATTGCCTCAATCCTTATGGGAACGATATAAATATATTCAATTCTAATGATTGGTGCGTTTGCCATAATTTTCATCCTTCAATGATTTTGCATCAACGCATGCTTTGTTTGACACTTTGTCTTTTAAAGAGCATAGGAATCTAGTAAAACATAAACAAATGTTTAGTTACATAATACTGTTATAGTAAAAAAAATGTTGCACTAAAATTAAGTAGTTTTGATGTTCACCTTTTAATCTTTTACATCCAATGATACCACACTGGACTACCAACTAAAGCCTCATATGGTAGATGGATAGATAGGTGCTCCATAGAGTCAAAAAAACTAGATGGGAAAATCTGCTCCAACTTACAAATCAAGACTGGAATACTTTCCTTAATCTTTACAAGTTTCTCCTATGTTAATGAAGTTCCTGTCAACTCTTTAAAGAAATGACTCAACTTAACCAACGTTTTCCAAATGGGTTTCGATAAAGCATGAAACACGTATGACAGTAGTTGTTGCATAAACACATCACAATCATGACTTTTCATGCGAAACACCCCGTTTTCCTTCACATCAACACATCTACTCAAATTAGAAGCAAATTCATCAAGCAGGGTCAACACATTCATCCACACACATATAGCAATCTGTTGAAGTGTCATTAATATATATTTCACATGCAGTTTAAATTTTTTTCCACATCCCACATCTCTTAATTCCAATTCCTTCCTAATGAAGGCCTTTCTTCACCTTGAAAGGGATTAAGATCTAGCCTTCTTTTTTCTCTTCAATTCTTGAGCAAAGAGACCATGGGAGATGCAAAAATGGAATTTGGAAATGCAAATGCTAAAGTCTATTTATAAGGAAATGGAAGGGAATTAAGGAAGGAAGGTTGAAATGGTTATGGAATGGATGGAAAATGATGAAGGAGATGCCACCAAGGAACTTAGATAAGTCTCTAGCTCGCCACTCTAAGGATGGTCACTTAGTGATAAGAGCTTGAAGAAGGTTAGAACTTTCTCTAGCATAAAAGAGGGGATAATATCTCAACCACTCACAAAACACTTGAAGTGTATTCATCTCAAATTCAAAGTTATTGGTTTCAAATACAAAGGAGAAACAAGCCTTATATAGGCAAGGTGGAGTGGTAGCCAAGCTAGGTAACTTGGGCTTCCCACTATTCCTTAGGCCCTAAAGCAACTAATCTACATAAAATGGCCAAATAGAAGGCCCAAAACATATACAAAGGCCCAAAAGTGACCCAAAAATAAACCTAAACTATTTTGAGTACAATTAAAATTATTTACAGACTATACACTTATTACGCTCCCCCTCTTAAAAAAAGATTTGTCCTCAAATCCTGTAAAAGAATAGAAAGTAATGAGTTCAAAAATGAAAAATAAAGGAAGCTAAAAGGTATAAAAAAACAAGGTGGGTATTGACCATTGGGATCAAACACTAACCTTTTTATTTTTGAAAGGATGATATAAGAAATATCAGCAAAGAACACAATCAAAAGTTCCCATAAGAATGCATATGTGAAATTATAGATACCTCTATGACAGTTAATCATGCTATTATCTAAATGCAATAAAATGAAAATATAAGTAGATGTAGTTATATGATCATGTGAGACATGGTAAAATATTGACTTATCCTCAAAAGATGGATTGTCCTAAAGGGATCATAGTGAGTAATGACATGTAAAGTTGGTACTAAAGTATGCATGTCATGTAATGTTGCCAAAAATTCTCTATATAACCCTTTATGAAAATAAATCATATCAACATGATCATAGAAATGATGTGAAAAATGTAATGAAATTGACATGTTAATTGATGGAAAAAATGTTAATCCTATAAAAATTCTATTATGCAACATGATAACATATGAAATAACTCTTGGGAAAGATAATTCAAAAAAGTAAAGATATATGTTAATCCTATAAGATCCTATGATGATTGTATACATGCTAGAACAAACTCTAAGGTAACTATGAATAATGATTGCCACTTTATTTTACTAGGGATGGGTGAAACAAGATATGATTTTTTTATTTTAAGGTCATCTTGAGGTTTAGAACTAATGATAGAGAGAGGAAAACTATCACTAATGCTAGAAAAACTATCATTAATGATTGGAATGGACAAATTGTTATTGGACATAAAAGTAGGTAAACTATGATCAAGGTGATTTTTTGTTGAAACACTAAAGTTTCTTAAAGACAAGCTATTATTCTCTACCTTATGTTTTCTATTTTTATTTTCACCTTTGATTACTTTTTTCTTTTTCTTATACCTATCACACTCTTTCCAATAAAGTTTCACTTTGTCATCCAGTTCTATTATATTTGTGCCTTAATTTCTCTATTTCTTTTTCATTGTTACACAAACAAATTTTTAAATTTCCAATGGTATCATATTCTAAAATATGATTTCGAATTTCTTTTAATTTTTTATGGATTTCCTCAAGACCCTTTTTTATCTTTTTATTATTTTTTCTATGGAAGAATCATGCTTAGACTCATAAGAATCTATTTTAGAATTAAAAACACCTAATTGTTCAATTAAAACCTCAAATTTACTAGGTGTTTTATCTGTCCTATTTTCCCTAGAAGAAGACATTTTTGAAATTCACAGAAGCGGACAAGAAAAACATATTAGAGATATTAGTCGGGGATGTATGTAAGACAAGCATTAAAATGAAAAATGAAAATTATGATGCAAGGGAAAATTCTAAGATATTGGACTAAGTTGTCTATCTAAGGTTTGGGAAATAAGTTGTCTATCTAAGATGTCTTACTAAGTTGTAGGACTAGTTTAAGATTTATGAAACCAATTACTCTAGTCCTAGGTTTATAACTACAATCTGTTATATGTAGGGAAGTTACTAGTTTAGGTGATAACTAATTAACAACCTAACAACTAATTTTAGTTATGGAAGTTTATTAGTTAATATCAACCTAAGTTGTTAAAACTAACCTTGAGATGACCCAGAAAATACGGGTAAATTTTTTGCGTTTTACATAGAAAATAATTCTACGAAGAAATATAATGGAGGGCTTTTGATCAATACCCTGGAACTATATCAAACCTATCTCATATATGAAGATATGAGAAGGTGGGTAATTTAAAATCAAGAGTAACCATTGGATAATCAACCTTATGATCATCAACAATGGATAGCGGAAGTATGTAGTTGTTACGAAGAGTGTGGACGAACTTGAAGGAGTATAAAAGTGTACAATAATCATGAAATAGACCAAAGAAGCCAAGAAATACAAAATAAATGGTCAAGCTAGTGAAATTTCCTATTTCAAACTGATATAATCGATTAGGCCAAGTGCTAATTGATTGCATTAGTCGATTATATAGCTAGGAGTAATTGATTACAGAACGTCTAGAATGGTACATTGAATCAGGGGCTTAATCTAATCGATTACAACACTTAGAGTAATCGATTACATTGTTTCTTTTGGGTTCATAATCGATTACAATGCTAATTATAATCGATTACCGAGCTACTGGGATCTACACTAATCGATTATAGAGTTAGGAATAATCGATTACGGAGCTCCTGGAATTTGTGTAATGCATCAGGTATTTCACATATTCGATTACTATGACCAATCTAATCGACTAAAAGGCTTCGAGTTGGTTCATAATCGATTACAACACTGAATGTAATTGATTACCTTAAAGACAGGGGCCTTGTAATCGATTAGGTCAGGGAAGCTAATCGATTACGCCATATCAGTATGCGAAAATTATGCAGATTTTGAAAAAAGATGGACTTCTCAACTATCAAAATGCATGCAAACGATATCGGAACGCTACCAAACTTTAACACAAGTTATAATATATCGTTTGTGACGTGTGGCCACTGGCAGCACTCGAAAATTCCTAAAAACGAGTAAATTATGCACATAAATGTGCTTACTTCATTTAAAGGCATTTTGAGGCAACCAAGGGGTCTATTTTCTACAAAATGGAACCATTCCATTTCCCACAAACAACAATTGATATACTTAAGCTTGTGTATTCCTTACAACACATTAGAACCTCATAAATCACAAATTGACTATGCTAGTTCCTTACTTATGCATAAAACAACCATAGAAAACTTCCAATATGCATCACATAAGATTACCATTCATAGTTCTCATCATTCATTCACCAAGGTCATAACCAAAAATTGGGCATATGCATAAGTTCCAATTTTCACCCATGACCTACAAAATCAATATACATCTATTCAACCACAATGAGCATAATCTCCTATCATGGACTACACAAAAGTAACGAATTACCGGCCAAGGCACTTCCTATACATCTATTTACCTCATTCACAAAATGTACTTCAAAAGAATCACTTCACCCATGAGTGTCCTGCATCACAAGTCTAAAAAGTAGACAACATGGGAGAGTGAGTCATACATTCCAAAAGAATGAATATGAATACCATATGATTATATACATATGCTTCAAACATGTATACTTTGCATACACACATCATTCACCATTTCATTCCTCACTATAATACTCTCATACATATATCACAACGACATTATAAGTCATACCAGGTATACAAGCATGTACATAATCAAGTTTGCAACATTTGGACTATTACACAACACATCCGCTTTACTCAAATTATCATTTGGTATTTCATATCTTTATGTTTTCTTAACACATTATCTCATCCCTAATACAACCATCATCATAACTCATCTCCTTTGGCATACTTTCTTGCTATATGCAAATGCTCTTAAGCTAATGCATATGCACAATGGAATATTTCAACAATTGCAGATCTGACTATGGGAATATAAACACCGATTGTGGGATTCAAGTATGATCATCTAACCATACCCCTACTACAGTAGTAACACGTGTACACTTATTCTTAAATCGCATGCATTTCACTAATTGTTTTACTGGTATTAAACCGCATCGCCCATCTTGCAACACCTGGTCATTTTCACCATGACCGCGGTATACAACATATTCGACATATGGTGTTGCGGGCCGGCCAGATCTCAAATCATGGCGGCTGTGATCCCAAGGACCACCGGGGTCACCTACTCATCAAGAGCCACCCCCACAAGGGTCGGCCACATGTAGCTCCCTGTAGCAATACATGGGCGGCTTCGTGACTTACACACCGAGCCACCCTCCCACTGGGTCGGCCGAGGGAACTCCCCTACTGTTCCAACAACGGCGGCTATGCAGTATGCCATGGATGCAAATGCCAATCATATGCATTTCTCACTCTATGCATCCTATACATGCTACTCATTAAACATCATCACCATCATCATCACCAACAACACCACAAGGTTTTTAGTGGATTTATTATTGTTGGTTATTCTTATTAGTTTAAACTTTTGTGTGGCATTTTTTGATAGTTCTCATTCACATCATTCAATTCCATCATCAAATACAATGACCTCAATTACTCACTATCAACAAAGATATGTTATTCATTTACACCCATTCTCAATCAAACATCATCAACATTCATTATACACTTATGGTGGACATGTGTATAACCACATAATATCAAATAATTCACACCACCATATAACACACCATGATTATTCTAAATGCATCAAAGCATGTTGCCAAAACATATCAACAACATCATGCACAACAATACAATTCTCTGTAACACTCCAAGCAAGGCAAACATGCATATCAACACATATGGCAATCAAATACCATTCAAATTCATGCATTTAGAACATAAGACTCCTCTCCTACCTCAAGAGAAGAATTCCGATTGATATTACGTACCCGCCTCGTCGTTCAGAATGGATCCTACATTAACACACATGTAAAATCCTAATTAACTAACCATTCAAGACATAATTCAACTCCAATTAACCATAAGCATATCTATAATTCCATAACATGTACAAGACATGTTATAGACATCATTTTCATTATTTGTTAGGCTTCGGGAATTCCTTCCCATCAAGCCTCATTCATTAAGTTCAAGGGCTACCAACAACAATAGCCCTACATTCACAAAATGCCTCACATACTAATACCCACACTCTCAATGGTTTGTATTTTCTCTGAAACACACTATTCAACCAATATTTTTAACTTTTCCCAAATCTTAAAATTAGGGTTTCACCCAAAACTCAACAACATCATAAATAATCATTAATCCTGCTTATCTTCTAACCATAAATGCATCTACCCCATTAGTATCATTTAAAGATTGCATTTATGATACCCACCTTAGGGTTTACATATTAAATGCCTCTATTCAAATTCCCCACATGCATGCATTGCTCCCCCAACTCATAATAACACATATCCTTTGCAAAAACTTCAACAAAATGGTGATTATATCTTACCTCACACCCAAAAACGAAATGAGTTCAAGAAGGAGAGAGAGACACACGAAAATGGAGAAGAAGAGGAAGAAGATTTTAGCCCCAAAGGCCCCCCTCCAAGCTCCTTCAAATGAAATTGGAAGAGGATGAAGATGGCACCATCTTTTGCTAGGGTTTTTGGAAGAAGAAGATAAGAGATGAAGAAGAAATGAAGAGGAGAAGAAGAAAAGTGTATTTGCCAAAGGAGTTCAGCAAACTCACATGAAAAGGAGGGGGAAAATGTGAGTTTTGGTTTTAATTTTAACCATTCATTAAAAGATTCATCGTTTTATGTCCAACAGGACCTCTGTTCGGGCTCAATACTTAATCTAAAAATTATTCTGAATATATATTCGGACTCCCGATATTATTCTCAACAGCCCTGACCAATATCATCTCAATCAGAGGTACTTGGTCCGACACACATATCTCAACCGGGCTTATTTTTAGCTTATCTGGTCCCCAAAAATCTTAGTTTAATTATTTTCAATATTTTGGGACATTAAATAATCTACATTCCATTATTCAATATTTATTTCCTTAATTTATCCTTTATTTTAAAATTTTAGGATGTTACAAACCCTAACTAATAACACATTCTAGTTATAACAAATAACAACTAACAAATGCTAATTCTAACAACCTTAACCAAATTAACAAAATTAACTAATTTTAGTTAAGAAGTTAAAACAACCTAACCAATTAACTAATTTTATTAAAACAACTAACAAACCCTAGAAATTAGGTAAACCATGCAAGTAAATGATGTATGAAAGTAACTAGCTAAAATTAACCCTATGGAAACTAGAAAATTTTTAACCAATGTCCAAGTCCTTTTGCTTGACTAAAAGTCCAAAATACAAGGACTAAAAGTGAAATACAAAGAATTGAAAAATTTAATTGAAACTTTTTAGGGTTACAAGGCTTTTGCACTCCTACAAGTCTTCAATTTAAGCTTCAAGTCCTTCTCCACCAATTTGGCTACACAATGAATAAACTTAAAGCAATCGTTAGAAAAATTAAATCCAAAACCTAACTACTCTTCTCACAAAAATGTGTTTCACTCAACTTCTCCTTTAGACCTTCAATTATTTTCACCTCCTTCAATTGCACTCTCATTTACTATTTCTGAAAGAATGCTACCCTTTGAGATGGAGGAAGAGAAAATCCAAGAGAAATTCAAAGGAAATGAAAACTTAAGGACAAAACTAGAAAAGCAAAAAGAAAAGCAAAAAGAAAAGTTTCAATTTGAAAAAAATGGTTACTCAAAAGGATTTTAATACTTGACAAGAGGCCAACCTAAAAATCAATAAAAGTTCAAATGAATGAAGATATCTTTCTTTCCTATGAATTAAATTTAAGACATACCATGGAAGAAAATTTAACACAACTAGACAAAAAAAAAAGAATGCAACAACAAAAAGACAAGCACACAAACAAAAACCTAGAGCTTTTAGAATGCAAAATTTTGTATAAAGCAAAAATTTAGTGCAAATTTTGATTTTTAGCAAACAAATGTTGGTCAACCAGTCAAAAGAACTTAGTTGAATTAAAAAAACACCACAAACCGTACCCAATAATTTGGCTTCAATTTCTAATAGCTTCTACTTTTTCAATTTTGCTATTTGGCCCTTTTTTATTTTGCTACTTTTTTTTAAGTGGGCTCTTTTTGCTCTGAATATTTTTTTTGTCACTTTTGCTTTTGTAAAATAGAGGTACGGTTTTTTCCAAAACAGAATGGTCAAAATTTTGTCAAATTTAGAGCGTATAGTATTGACGTATAAACCCAAACAGAATGACAAAATTTCCAAATTCAACGCATACAGTAATTGACCAATTCACTGTCGAATTAAGCCCGTACAACTACTTAATTGACCAATTTAATTGCCATAATTGAATAGAATTTGCACAGGTAATTGACCAAATTACTTACGAAAATTGAGCACGTACTGCAACTTGAAAACCAATCACCGAATGACCAAATATTTGTGCAGTGCGTTAAAATTGAACGCTGAATGGCCGAAACAATTTTCAAATTCAGCGGGTACAGCCAATTGACCACAAACTTTCGAATTAATCATGTAAAGCAAATAGTAATCAAATTCGAATGACCACTAAAATTCCAATTGCACCAAGAATTCACGTCAATTGACCAACACTAATTTGCCAAGATCGAAAGAAGATTTCCAATGAAAAAAATTGCACTGTACGTATAGCAATTGAAAAAAAATTGACCAATCAGAATTCGATAAAAAAATGTACTGTATATTACGTGAGTTCACGCCAAGATCAAAGGAACAACAAATTGGCACTATGAATTGAATGAAAGAAATTGGACAATCAAGATCTGAATGAAGAATTTCGATAGAAAATTGTAAATGACCGACTCAAATGACCCAATTAATTGTCAAGATCAAGTGACAATTTCAATTATCAAAACTGAAATGAAAGAACCCGGTTTTTTTTTCTAATCAGTTATTGCTAATACAGACAAAATTTGATTGACCACAAATTTTAGAATTGAGAGGCATAAAAATTGGATTGGCAAGAATTGAATGAACAAAAATTCAATTGCATACAGGAATTCACAATTCAAGGAATAGGCACAAAAAATGGACAAAATTTAGGCACGTACCATACTTTGAATTGGAAGAACTGGGTGACGCAATTGCAAGATTAAAGTTGAATGACCAGAATTCTAAGATCAGCGTGAATAGCAATTTGACCCATCAATTTTGACTTGGTACGCACAGCAATTAGGAAAGCCAAGAAGCAATTGCCAAATTCACGACCGATTCACCAAAGATTCACTGCACTATGTGTCAAAATTTGCTTATACTATTTTCAATTTGGACAATTAAAATTGCAAATTCAACAACTTTGGTGAAACTGAAAGAAACCGAAGGCACAAGACACATTCTGGACAATATGCAATTTCCTATAGTGCTGGACATACCAACAAAAATTAATTCCTAGAAAAATTTCTAAAGAATTGAAAATCTATACAATCCTAAGCACAAGATTAGATCGCCTAAGAATGAGATGATCAACACAAGGAATTGGAGCTTAGGCCACTAAAAAGATATTAATGGCACAAGAATTCAGCACTTCTATCACAAAATCAATGAAAAACTTAGAAACAAGACAAGCTCCAATTAGGCACCATACACCTAGTTTTGGCCCTAGAATTTACATGCATTTATCATGGCATTTGAACAAGGCTAAAGCTGAATTTTTAATGGTGCAAGATTAATTAACTAGAGTAAAATGACATAACAAAATCTAAAATTTAAAAGAACTCAACACAAAATGCACAAAATCAAAGAAGAAGAAAAATCAAAATAAGAAAGATGGCACCTCAAAATTTGATACCACTTGATGAAGGCCTTTCTTCAACTTGAAAGGGATTAGGATCTAGCCTTCTTTCTTCTCTTTAATTCTTGAGTAAAGAGACCGTGGGAGATACAAAATGGAATTTGGAAATGCAAATGCTAAAGCCTATTTATAAGGAAATGGAAGGGAATTAAGGAAGGAAGGTTGAAATGGTTATGAAATGGATGGAAAATGATGAAGGAGACACCACCAAAGAACTTGGATAAGTCTCTAGCTTGCCACTCTAGGGATGGTCACCTAGTGATAAGAGCTTGAAGAAGGTTAGAACTTTGTCTAGCCTAAAGGGGAGGACAATATCTCAACTACTCACAAAACACTCAAAGTGTATTCATCTCAAATTCAAAGTTATTGGTTTCAAATACAAAGGAGAAGCAAGCCTTATATAGGCAAGGTGGAGTGGTGGCCAAGCTAGGCAACTTAAGCTTCCCACTCTTCCGTAGGCTCAGAAGTAACTAATCTACATAAAATGGCCAAATACAAGATCCAAAAGTGACCCAAAAATAAATCTAAACTATTTTGAGTATAATTAAAGTTATATACAGACTATGCCCTCATTACTTCCTGGAACACCAACTTGAAAGGTCTAGTCGACTTTTATCATTGTCCTTTGTTCTCCCCTTGATGTCCATCACAGTGTCAAAAATATTCATGAAAATATTTCGTTCAATGTGCATTACATCTATGTTGTGTCTTAACAATAACTCTTTCCAATATGGAAAATCCCATAATATAATTTGCTTCACCTAGTGGTGTTCCTTCCCATAACCTACAAAAATTCCTTAACATTCTTACCCCAGATGTACGGATACTTAGAGACTTTCTACCAAAACCGTGTACTGGATAACCTATAGGGTGGAGGTTCATTAACAATCTTGTTCTTCTTAAAAGCGGTTTTGTTTCTCTTGAATGGGTGATCCATCAGTAGGAACTTTCTATGACAGTCAAAAAAACTTGTCTTGCCACTAACAGGGAGTGATTCCCCCCCCTCCCCGGTATGTTCCATGCATACAAAACAAGCAAGCTTCCCAGACGTTGACCATCCAGAAAGCATACCATAGGCAGGGAAGTCATTAATGGTCCACATGAAAACAACCTACATCATAAAATTCTTTTTCAAGGATGCATCATAGGTCATCACCCCAACATCCCATAATTGTGATAACTCCTCAACCAACGGTTACAAAAACACATCTATTTTCGCCTTTGGATTTTTGGGTCCTGGAACCAATATAGATAGAAACATCACCTCCCTCTTCATACACATATGAAGAGGCAGATTGTATGGGGTCAGTATGACTGGCCAACAAAAGTACGCTCTTCTGTATTGACCAAATGGGTTGAACCCATCAGTATATAGGCCAAGTCATACATTGCGTGGCTCACGTGAAAAGTCCAAATATAGCTCATCCAAACACTTCCATGCTTTCCCGTCAGATGGATGGCACAAAAGACCCTCCTGTGTTCGATTCAGAGCAGGCCAAGACATGTGTTTTGTCGTGGACAATGAGGCATACAAATTTAAAGACGCGATGTTATGGAAAAGTACCATATTATCTTCCTGGCCGTCCTAGTTACTTTCCCTCTTCTTTTAACAGTTTTGTAGCGGTCCTCATTAGAGTGTACACATTTTGTGACACTATTGTCTGCAAACTCATTTTCAAACAACATACACCCGCCAACACAACACTCTATCTTCACACAACCCAATCCCAGGTTTGCCATTTTTTTCATAGCATGGTACATGTTTGATGGCATTCAATGATGACTTGGCATAGTGGAACCCATCAAATCGACCATTCTATTAAAACAACCTCCTGAAAGATTATATTCTGCCTTTAGGCTTAAAGCAGCTAGGGAGATGGATAATTCGGTGTGACTCTGGCACCCGTCCCACAATAGAGTTTGAGCCGTCGCCAACAAATCATAAAATCTCTTGACCTTTGAATTAGGATCCTCCTCTATATTCTCATCCTCATTCCCATCTTGGTCATCATGTTCTAGTATACACCCGGTGGAGGGTCCAACATGATCCATCACCATCTGCTCCATGTTATTGTGTGTATCCATGTTCCCTCCGACCTTGTAATAAGACTGTTGCACGGTTACGGCTGGTGGCATAGGCGATAACTGCTCACCATGGTTGTACCAGCAGTAGTATCCTTCCATGAATCCCTTCTCACTTAGGTGGCACATGACATCATCCGCGTACTTAAACTCATGCATTTGCACCTTGAACAAGGACAACAAATCTTCTGAGTCACTTTAAAATCAAGAGTGTTCGCCGTAGCGAATGGAATAAACTCACACAACCCCATCATAAACTCTTCAGTCACTCACCGACTGCGATCAAGCTGATTATACACCCATCATCGATTTTTCGAAACCTCCATTCACGATATCTAACAAGCATAGTACTAGTTACCTTAATAAAAGATGACGTGACTATCGTTCATAAATCACTATTGTAAATAGGTGAGGCCCTATCCTATTCGGAATACATATGTAACCATTTGTAAGCCATCTACGTGTTTGTGTCAACCTTGTGTGATGAGGTTCCATCGGAATTTCGGCAGCATTTTGCTTGATCCCCGAGTACACAGAGATACGTGCGGTATGAAACACCATCGCAAACATACACCCGAAGGCAATACAAAACACAGTAACTAGAATTCCAAATGAACATCAATAACACAAGATAGAACATAAACAAAATTGATGGGTTACGTGCTACTGGTTACAAATTCATCCTAAACTGTTCATCCAGGATAATTCAAGATCCAACACAACATGGTATGTCGGTCGGTTGTCTTGAATCTTGAACGGGCACCTAGTGGGTACAGACACGGCTAAAACCTACATTGTTAAATTTTTAATATATTTTTTTATGGCGGAAATTTTGGTAGAATCTCCCTTGTAAACTAGACATTTCCAAATTTTAAAAAATGGCCTGTTACACCAGAAAACTTTCCAGTATAATTCAATATTTACACTACGAATTGCATATGAAATTAAGGCAAACATTACCACAACCTAGTGAGCTCTACTCTCCACTAACAAACAATACATATGCATAAAACACATGTTATTAGCACACAAAACCAATGCCTAATGAGCTATGCTCTCCACTAACAAACAATAATACACATGCATAAAACGCATGTTATCAGCACACAAAAACAATGCCTAATGAGCTCTACTCTCCACTAATAAACAACAATCGACATGCATACACATCAAAAGATAACACCTATTATAACTTGAATACATAACTTTAGTCCTTGAATACAAATATCCGCACACACACAGAGAGACACAACATAGATCATGAGAAAGTTAACGTTAGGGGATTACCGAAGAAAGATACACAATGATGAAGATGAAGCTAAAGACAGACGAACAGGGACCACGCCGTGTGTTGGTCTGCATGACAAATTGAGAGGAGGTTGACAGTTATAATTTTTTTGTTTTGAAATGAAAAATTGAAAAGGCAACACATTCAGATAACCATAGCGGAGTTGAGTTTATTCAATGATAAAATGGTTGAGTCAAGTTTCAAAGCAACAAAAATAGGTTTTATAATTTATATTTTAAGTTTCTACTTTCTTTTATGACTAGAAAAAATTAAACAATGCATCACATCACTCAAAAAAGAAAGTCTAGTAGAGTTCCAATAATAATATCAGTGGCCATTTACAAGATCTAATATGATTATAACAGAAAAATAGTCCAATATGGGTATAAGAAATTGATAACACTATGTCAGTCACTAGACCTCTACACACTTGAAGTTGAAGAACAAGTGTTGGAGTTTTATGTTTATCAGTCTAAGTGTTTGAGTTGTGCCTCATGAACAAAGTAAATATTTGGTAAATTGAGTTCAAGAATGATTAGAATATAATTATGAGACAATGCTAGTCAGGAAAGAATTTAGTAAAGAAAGTATTAGAGATAACATCAGGAAAGAAAGTATTATAGACAATGTTAGTGAATATCAACAAATGATGGGAGATTAACGTTATACTTTTTAAAATTTAATATTATAAAATACAGTTAGGATTATCATATAATTAATGATTATGATACTTTACTTTGAACACTTTTCTCTTGATTTTTTTCCATTCTTATATTATTCTTTTATATTTAATGTGATGAATTTGAGGCATAATATAAAATACTGCATCACAAATATAAGCATCATCATTATTGTAGTTACTTACTAGTTATAATAAAAATAATAATGATTTCTTTTGCTTTCTACACATGGGTTTTCTTTATATGTTTAATTAATTTTTGTTTGTGGTTGTGATTGATTCACTACACATCTTGTGTACTGAAAAACCAAGTTCTAGAATTTGTTATGCCTTATCCATTTTCCTTATGTAACGTCACTCATACCCTGTTTGTTTTGTAAATAAAAGGCGAGGAGTTAAAAAAATACCCGTGTTTGTGAAAGGGTGATAGTGGAAATGGTTGACAAGGAGAGGTTAAGGAGTGGGGTGTTGAACTTGAGCTTTGAGAAGCTTATGATGGTTGCTGTTGGTGGTGGAAATAGTAGGAAAGATAGGGTGATCAAAGAATAGAAGGATATTCCAATGGAGCTTTTGATGCAGAATTTGTCACTTGGGGATGATCAAACGGGTATTACAGCTTCTAAAGTTTGTCGTGGGTGGAGGTAGGCAATTTGCTTTGGACTTACTCGTTTGTCACTCTTATGGTACAACATGAAATTTTCTTTCTCTCTTGTATTGATTTTATTTCTCTTGACTTTTCATGCTTTTTCATTCATTTTTAACTTTGATAATATATATTATCAAAATTCCCCTAAAATTCCATATAGTTTTTATACGTTAAAAAGGTAAAGGAAAAATTAATTGTGTGAAGTTGCACTTACAATATGAATATGTTGGATATACATGCATTAATATATATTATTTTAGTTAATATTAGGCTATTAGAAATTGGTTAGAAGAATTGAAAAACGAGGCATTAGGTGTACTTTTCAACTTCCATTCAACTCCTCAATAACATAAACTATGTAGCACTGGGGCAGAAACGAGGAAACACTAATCTCAAAAAATCAAGATACAGATACAGTGCAAAAATTATCAAAATTCTACACATAATAACAAAAATCCATAAAATTAGTTTGTCTATATGCATAACAAAGTCCAAAGAAGTGGCAAAATCCATAGGACTTGTCAACATCCATAAAAATTTCCAAATAAGTGAAATAAATAGAACATTGAATAGCATTTCATACCAATTACCAATTTCAGAATAACATTTCAGAACATACCAATTTCTCAACATACCAATCACAATTTACCAATTATGCAATTTAGAACATACCAATTACTGTTTAGCAATTTACCAATTTCAAAATATACCAATCACAATTTACTAGTTATGCAATTTCAGAACATACCAATTACTGTTTACCAACTTACCAATTTCAGAACATACCAATCACAATTTACCAGTAATGTAATTTCAAAACATACCAATTACTGTTTACCAATTTACAAATTTCGGAATAGTCACCAAATCTTTAAACATACAAAAATAATTAAAAAAATAGAAAATCAATTAAAAGGAGAAGGAATTAGAAGTTGACCCATAGTGAGCCATGAGGGAGATGAGGGAGTGGTGCTATATGAGTCGTCAGAGGGGAGGGGGAACAGTGGTGCTGTGTAAGTGTGTCTGAGTTGTGAGGGGGAGAATGGAATGGTACTGTGTGCGTTAGCAACGGCTCGGAGCGCCAACAAAAGAATTGGAGGGAAACCAAACACATTGGAGGGAAGGAAAGGTAGCAACCGCTTTAGTGATGGTCTTGGCGACGGAAGGTTACCAATCGTAGCTACAGAGCTTTGTTCAGTCACTAATTTGGTCGTAAATTCGCTTTTAAAGGTCTCTTTCATAACTGTGGTTGCTCAGTAGCGATGACCTTTGTCAATTGCTGATTTTTAGTAGCTATCAGGGATTTTTTTTTAATAATGAAAGAGGGCTCACTTTCATGAGTGAACTACAAAAGGTATATACAGTAACCCCCAAGTTTAGTGGTTTTCAATAACAAACCCTGTTGATAACTTACGATGACATTTTTTTGTTTCTTGTAAGGTTTGATACCTGCACTTTAGGAAGTCATGCCTGGTGTACCACATAGATTCTGTGTGTGGCACATATGGCAGAACTTCTCAAAACAGTGGAGAGGGAAGAAGCTCAAGTCCTCTTTGTGGCAGGCGGCCAGATGAACAACACCAAATGAGTTTGAAAAAAATATGGTGAAAATAAGGATGGTAAATGACAAGGCTTAGACATATTTGTCTAAGTTTCCAAAGGAGTCTTGGAGCAAGGCCTTCTTTGATGAAAACTACAAGATGGACAATATCACAAATAATAATTGTGAGGTGCTCAACTCCAAACTTGGGCATGCCAGGTGTAAGCCAATTATAAAATTGCTGGAAGAGGTCAGGACATATATTATGATCACCACAGGCAATCATAAGCTGAAGTTAACAAGGCATCCTGGAAAGTTACCCCTAGTTTAGCAGAGTAGGTTAGAGAAACAAAAGTTTGCAAGTAACAATTGGACAATAGTGTGGATAGGTAACTAATTTTGTTTTTACCAGTAATTATTTTTTTATGTAATGTACCTGACTCATGATCTAATTTCTAACAGGTGATGGTGGAATTGAAAAGTACGAGGTTAACTGTTTTCTAAAAAAGCTTTTTGTTAATTTGGGAACCCAACAATGCACTTGTAGAGTATGACAATTGACAGGTATTATTTTATGTGTTTAGTGTTTACTTTTTAAGTAGTCAATGTATTGTGCTGTTATATGATGGTTCAATGTTAATTGCAAGAATGCCATGCAAACATGCTTATGCTGTTATGTGTATGTTGATGTAACAACAATTTCTGATATGCATGTTGATGTTTGAACAATTTGTTATATGTATGTTGATGTTTGATCAAACTCATTATTGGGTTTCTTTGATATGAGGTTTACTTACTTAAATTACAGCGTTGAGATCTTGAAAAGAAATTATATTTGTTAGTTTCTATAAAGCTTGCCTCCTGCAGATGCTATTGCAATTGGTTCTTTTCATGCTATGGAAACAAGTATACTCATTGTGAACTCTATTAGTAATCTTAGCCCTTTTGCTAGCAGTGTTGATAGTGTAGCACCATAGTTACTTATTGTTGCATGAAGCACCATTGATAGCCAATTCATTGACAAGGTAATTCTTGGCAATGAGAAGACACTAATTGGTATAAAGCTTGAAATTTCTTCTAAGTTAAATGGAACAAAATGAGAAGCAATCACGATGACACCTATCTTACTAAATTATAGTGCAACTATCTTACCAATCCCATAAATCTACATCACTGTGGCACCATAGATTCTGTCCTTTAAATCGATGAATAAGAAGCAATCATTTGTTGACACCACAAACTCACGTGCTCACCTCATCACTTATATGGTCTGATGGCACCCACAATGTAAGGATTTGTTTACGTGAATTAACAAGTAATAATAGAGAAAATGTGAAAAGCTTAAAAACCATAAACATAAAACATTAATTTGGTGGAAAAAAGAGACAACACATTAAGCATTCAATCAAAAAACCTTAAAGATAAAAAATCTGTTTGAATTTTGTTTTAACGAAAAAGATAAGAGACCAAACCAAGCCAACTCTTAAAAATAAATAACCAAATGATTAACCATTACGAATAGCCCCATTACAAAAAATAAAATTATAACACTTTCATCATCATAACCATTGCATGAATTCTTATGTATTGGATAAACCATTACAAATAGGAAATCAAGATCCCCATTACACTTTCATCATCATAACCAACAGCCCCATTACAAAACACAAAATTATAACCCTTTGAGTAACCAAAAACATCTTCAACTTTTACAATTCTTGTTGGGTTTCCAAGCCCCCTTTCTTCACCAGCGATTCTGTGCATCTACCATTTCCCTTCTTCATTCTGTATAGCTTGGGCCATGGCTTCACAAACATCCCTATGAACATCACATTTGTGCCCTGAAATCACAAACTTCATCTCTATTAGCTTACATATCAACGTATTCCTTCATTCTTCCTCGTGAATTACTAAATCCTCATCCCGGACCCAAGCAAAGAAATCACATTGTCCTCCTTAGAGTCATGCGCATCTCCAGAACTGATGGTTTGGGTTGTTCACTGTATAGGACACACAAAGCTGATGGGTCACCACAATGGCAACGGAGCCGATGTTGAGGTTGGCTGAATGATGAGGATGCGATTCCTGTCTTGGGTTTTGACTCCTACCTTCTATTGTGGCTTCACCTCAGCCTCGATAATTACGGGAAGGTTCGTTGCAGGAGAATAAAATGTGACAAAAGATTAAGAAAATGAGAGACAGAAGGAGAACATGAAGAAAACACAAGAGAGGAGAAGAACGAGGAGAAGATGAAATTAATTAGGGTTTCATGCCCAAAATGGCATTGCTGGGTTTCTATGTGTGTGTGTTGGTTTTCAGGGAGCAAAACGACGTCGTTTTCATGGATACGTGGCATCCTTGTTGGCATTTAACAAGACACATCAGCTGACTCTAACAGACGTTTATAGTCTATTAACGATAGGGATCTATCTGACAATGATGGACGTGGAGGACTAATTGGACCAACTTACTAATCGAAAGACCTAAGTGTCTAATGTTACTGTAGATAGGGACTAACTAGGGTGTTTAGTCTAAAATATAACAATACTTGGTCATTGCCCTTATTAGCATGCTTCCTTGAATTAATATTCATAGAGCATTGGGGATAAAGCGATATTCAACACTTATTTATAAAGTAAAGATTTTTCTTAAAACCTCATTGGCCGTTACTCTTATTGGTATACTCGATTAAGTTTGGGAGACTTATGGGGTAGTTGGTAATAAAATAGCACCCAACTATTATGTGTGTACCGAGTAAATCTAACTAGACTTACCGCGGATATTCGGACCCTCTTACTAATTTAGTAAAAATGGGGCTTAGTCGTGGATATCGACTATAAGCCTCATTTTATTCGGTCTAAAGAAAATCATAGTAAATTATATTTCTGAAAATATCTTTATTCCAAGTGCTTATAGTGATAATTATTTAATAATAATAATAATAGTCATAATAATAATGATAATAATAATAATAGTGCTATGGTGAATTTTATTTGTTATATAGGATAGTTAGTTAAATATTTATTTCACGTCATAAATTTCGGTACTAACGCGATTGAAGATAAATATAACAATATACCAAATAATCCACACTCCAATATAATTATTGTAGACAATTTGTAGAAATCAAATTACATAATAAAGACAACGTGCTCGTCCATCCTTATATCTCCGGTATCACGTTTTTCAAGACTTACCAATTGGTACCCACATTGACACTCAATGTCCTTTTTAGCTTTTTATTAGTTTGGTACCTATTTTACTCATATAGTCATCAAAGTTAGTGTAAAACAATAATAGCCAAATAATCACAATCAAGGTAATAAATTATTAATATATACAAAAATATTTCAATTGACTTAAAATTCCTCGAGTTAGGCCTTGGAAGGGCAAAATGGAACCTTAACTGGTCTAAACTCGTGGTTCACCTCAGGATACCAAAGAATATACTCCTTTTTACCTATAATGTTGTTCTTTTTCCCGGTACTCGACGAAGAGCATAAAACTCAAACTTTTAATTCGTAAGCTCAATCGAAGTTTCGTCAGCGTCGTTGGAATCTACACGATGATCAGGACCCAAATAAGGTGACATGCAAAGGATTAGAGAGGGGTGGAGGGAGGCCGTGTGGTGGCTGCCTCACAATGGAAATTGTGGCTAGAGGTGGTGGTAATTACGGTGGTATGGTGGAAATCGAAGGAAAATCAAGGAGGAAGAAGAAAACAGTGGTCGCGGTGGTGATCAGAGGTTTGGTGGTGGTTAATAGAGGTGGGAGGCTACGGGTGTAGAGGCTTCTCAAGTCTTGGTAGAATTGGTTTTGGGTGGTGAGGATTGTGGAAGAGAAAGAACGGTGAAGTTTGGCGGTGTTTTGAGGTGGTTTCAGAGGAGAACAGAAGGAGAATAGTGGTGGTTGGACGACGGTTTTGGTGAGAAAGAGAGAGAGATTTCTAGAAAGATACCCACCAATTTAATGGATCACTGTAGTGATACCCACCAATTTAATGGATGAGTGCTTCGATTTGGTACCGGTAAAACATGATTATTGATGACGGATCACTTTAGTGATACCCACCAATTTAATGGATCTATCATAACATCATTTGACTAAAAGTAGATTGGTATATAATTAAAACAATCTTGTTTGTCATGTGTATTGCATTGCATCTTCTATATGTTAGTGCATGATTCTATCCCATTCTGTATTCATTCTATACATTGTCACTCTTCCAATTATTTATGGTTTAATGTTTGATTAGGAACATGGTTGGGGATACCACGAAGTATTTGTTGATTACTCAAGCACGTGGAGAACTTACTAGTGATGGGAATGTTTATGTATATTATTAGCATATGGTGTGTGTATGAAATGCTATATTATAAATCTGTATGTTGACATTTAATATGTATATGTATATCATAATGTCACATTAGGACTTGAATTATGAAATATCAGGGCAATTGTCCATTTAAAAAAAGTATATATAATAAAACATAATATTGTTATAAATCTCACTACATGCATTGAGAATTATCTTGAAATTTGTAATCCAAGTCTAGGGTATCACAATCCAAAAATGACAAAATAAATACTCTTATTTATTATATTTTTATCATATCCCAAACTATTTTTTAACCTATCATATCTCCTAATCAAACCTTAAATAAATAAAAATGTTAATTTTTATTAAATACATTATGTTATAACTGGATTTTATCCGGTCTCGATACCGGTACCAGGACAAGGACTTTAAATACAATGTTGGTATACCTCCAGACTGTAAACCCCGTATTAGGTGCACTCCCTATACCGGTATGTTCAGGTTAACACCTCTCACACTGGAAAGCATCCACGTCACCCGACAGAAGGTACAAGGTACAACTGCTAGGGGACGTCCGCAGGAGACGCGGCTCCCCCCGCGTCATGTGTCAGAATCGTACACTGTACAGTGTACTGTTAGTCCCCCGGCCCCACCTGCATTTGATGATTCATTCTTTATGCTCACCTATAAATAGTCGATCTTCATAGCAAGAAGGTTAGGTTGTTCTTATTCTCTATATACTATTTCATCGCTCAAGCTCTCTTAACTTGTATCCTCATACTCGTTACTGACTTAAGCGTTGGAGAATTTTACAGGTGGCACCACCTTTCGCCCACTTTCAACGCGAAGGCTTGGTGTTAAGGATCTCCAGGACTTCAAGACCGGAACCTCCCACTGAGATATCAGATACCAATACCGGATACCCACTGTACTGGTGTAAAGATACTCTTTGTAGTTGATTCTTGTGGCTGGTCCCACACCAGATCTTACACTCCAGATCAGACCAGTTCATTGGCACACCCAGTGGGACTCGATAGAGTTATTCCCACTTTTCGCAGAAGCTTAGTAGCCTATCATGGAAGGCGATGGCAGAAACTTTCAGGAGGGGCACGTGGAGGATGTCAGTGCCCAGGAGTATCAAGTTGGGAGGCGTCTAGCCTTTGAGTCCCCCGTAGGGAGCTCACGAAGGATGATACCTGTCGGAACTCCAGACGCATGTGATGAGTTTATATGGCAACTCAGCGAGGAGCTCGCTGAGTTAAAAAGGGGAAGGAGACAGGTGGAGGAGAAAGTGATGTCTCAGGATGAGGAGACTCACCACACTGCTGGGAGAGAGAAGTCCACAACTCTCTAATATTCAAAGATTCCTACATATGAAGAAAAGGAGTAGACCCAGGACTCTGGTGAAAGAGTCAGTGATAGAAGGAAGGAGCCAGTGGTCATAAATCCAGGGGCATATAGACTTAACATCACATTTTCACGGAGGCTGATGAGTGTACCTATCCCTAGGCACTTGCAAACGACCCAGCCCTTCTCCATTGTAAAATACACAGGAGAGACGGACTCCACTAAGCATTTAGTTGCCTATACTTATGAAGCCATGTTCTTGAGGGCTGAAGAAGACGTCATGTGCAGGATGTTCCCTCGCACGTTGGTTGGGGAGGCCCTCAGTTGGTTCAAAGGGCTCCCCTCAGGTTCTATAGACTCCTGGGAGGAAATGGCAACAGCTTTTGGTGATCACTTCGTCATTTCCAGGGATGTTCCTGTAGAGACCCTCATTCGAGAGGGAAAGCTGAAGCAATATCTCTTTAAGGAGAAGTCTTTGGATGAGCTAGACCGGATGGAGAAGCGGGGTCAGGATTGCAACGATAAGGGCGATAATAACCGTGCTCCGGCCAAAAGATTTACCGTCACCGAAAAACAGAAGGGTATGATCATCAGCGAGACTGCTCATAAGGACGGCATGCCCCAACAACAACGAGGCCGCGCGTGAAGTGATTGACATGATTGTCGGAGGGTTCGCTGGGGGCGGAACCTCGATCACCGTAAGGAAGAATCATCACCACATGATTCTCTCAGTGCAAGGAAAGCCCAAGGACAACCGTCCATTCAGAGACGGTGTGGTGGCGCCAATGATTTCCTTTTCCAATGATGATTTTGGCCCGACTATACCTGGGGGAGACGATGTTGTGGTCATCGTAGCTGTTATCGCAAACAAGGACGTCAAAAGAATCCTTGTGGATCAGGGGAGTTCCTGTGACGTTATTTTTTTATAGTTGTTTTAAAAAATGGTTTTTAATGACTCTGATTTGCAGCCTTACACGCAGGAACTCACAGCTTTCAACGGAGCGAAGCAGCCTACGAAAGGCTATCTTGACACTCTGTTGTCTTTAAAGGGCGAGCCCGAGGCTAGGATTGTGAAGTCCAGGGTGCTGGTGATTGATGTGGAATTACTGTATAACGACATCATATGTCGCCGTTGAACGCTATGGAAGCAATTGTTTCTACGCCTCACCTCCTCATCAAGTTCATTGACAAGGATAACAAGGTGTCCTCTCTCCGGGGTGATCAGGAGATGGCCAGGTACTGCTACAACCTGAGCCTAAATATGGTGAAGTTGGAGGCGTTTAACAAGAAGAGGAAATTGAATGACAGAGGAGCCGCGGCGGGGTCTGTTAGCTTGATTGATCTCGACCTTAGAGCAGAGCTAAAGATTGATCCGCTCAACCCTTCAAAGCCCACACCAAAGGGCGGCTCTATGGATGTCGTTTTGGGGGATTCCTCAGAAAAGATCACGCATATTAATGATAAATTAGAAGTTGTGATGGAGCAACGCCTACTTGCGCTCCTTCAGGAGTTCAAAGATCTTTTTGCATGGATAGTCGCTGATATGCCTAGGATGGACCCTGATTTTTGTTGTCATAATCTATTCGTCTATCCAGAGACGAGACCGGTGGCCCAAAAGGAGAGAAGGTTGGGGCCTGAGAAGCGGAAGGCAGCTTGTGAGTGTTTACCCCTGAAATAATGTTGGGTTTTTTTATTGGCAAGCGCACCAATTTATCAGTTGCAGTTTTCAAAAAGATATCGTTCCCTCAAGGATTGAATGCTAGTAATTCATATTAATTCTTATTTACTATAGTAAATGTATCAAAACATATTAACAAAAGAATGATTTATAAACAATTTATACAATATTCACAGATTTAAAGATTGATTTGTTCATTTAATAATAAAAAATATATAAAAGAACTATCTAAAAAGATTGATTTGACGATTCATTCTCTATGCTCCCCTATAAATAATTAATCTTCAAACACAAGAAGGTTTGGTTGTTCTTATTCTCTATATACTATTTCATCGCTCGAGCACTCTTAACTTGTATCCTCATACTCGTTACTTACTTGAGCGTCAGAGAATCTTTGTAGGTGGCATAACCTTTCGCCCACTTTTAACGCGAAGGCTTGGTGTTAAGGATCCCTAGGACTTCAAGACCGGCACCTCCCACTGGGATATCGGATACTAATACCGGATACCCACTGTACCAGTGTAAAGATACTTTTTGTAGTTAATTCTTGTGGCTGGTCTCATACCGGATCTTACACCCCGGATCAGACCAGTTCAGGACTCATTAATACATTTATATGTAAAATTTTTAATTTTAAATATATAGATTTACAATTTCACATGTTTATTTTAAAATATTCGTATTTATTATTTTAAATGTTTATATTGAAAGAAGTTATTAATTTATATTTTAAATAAACATTTAATAAAATATTGAATTTATATTTTCGTGAGATATAAAATTAATCAAGAGAGAATTCTAGGGTTTAAGTTTTTGAAAATTCATGTTAAAAAGCATTTTACTATTATCATTAAAATAATCATTTTGAAAACAACTATAATTAAATGTTGCTTATTTACTTATTGCATTTAATATTCAATACATAATCTTGCATTTTCAATTTAATATGTAAAATTTTATTTTGGTTGTAATAAAATAAATAAATTAGGACTTGTTCATTGTAATATTACATACGTATAACTTAAGAATAAAAATTTCGTGCATTGCTCAGACTTCTACCTAGTTACATTTTTTGATTTATCCTGATCAAATTCTTGATTTAACTGGTAAGAATTATTTTAAATGTACTATTCTTGTGTGGAATAAAAACTATATTTTAAATAAAACATATAAACTTTATTTAAAATAAAAAATCTACGAATTACATGAGCCACTGACTGTTACTTCCTATACTTTAATCAAATTCATGATCAAAAGTTAAACAGTAATTTATATTTAATACTCATGGTTGAAATCCGAAACTATGTAACTTCTCAAAACTTGTCCATAACCTGACATTCACATATAAAGATCAATTTTATTTTCACATCTGAAATTAAAATTTTCAAAATTTTCACTGATATTGTTTTTTATACTCAACGGGGCTTACCATCCAAAACAAAACAAAGCTAAGCACTACAAATTAATACGAGAAACAAACCCCACACATTTATTACCAAACTCCTAAGGGATAGAGAACTAATACCGAATGTTGAAATAACTATCATTACTAAGCTGATTCAAGTGATCATGACCTGTAAAATATCAACTTACTTATTACTCTCTTTATAAATATGGTTAATATGAACACATCAATCTTATAATTTCTTTGCCAACTTTTTACTAATGTTTACTGACTTATTAGTAATTTTTATGTTATTACTTTTAATCATCCAATTGTGAGTTTGAAACATGAACTTTATGATAAATTAAAGTTTTAAAGAATTATTTTGAATACAAAACTTTAAAAAAACAAAACAATTCAAGTTTTTTACAAAATACCAAAACTTTAAAAATTAAGGTTTTGTTGAGGGTGGTTTTTGGTTTTTAGTTTTATGTTTTAATTTTTATGGTTTTGAATTTTAAAAAGTTGTAATGTTTTCATAAAGATGATCAAAACTACTTTGCGCATAAATAACAACATAATAATAATATTAATAGTAATAATAAATTTTCTACAATGGTGGTGGTGACGACGACAGAGAGTGGTGGTGGCGGTGATAACGGTGATGACAATGACGACGACGGTGGTGGTGATGGCAATCATGACACTGGTGGTGGAAAGGATGCTTGCGGTGGCAACGAAAGTGGTCGCGGAGGTCATTGTCATTGTGACGATGGTGACAACATTTATGATGGTGATGGTCATGATGGAGATGACAATAGAGGTGGTAATAGAGGGTGGCGACGACGGTAACGATGACAGAGGTGGTGGTAATGGTTGTAACATCTCAGATAATTAATTATTTGTTGGCGATACATATCTAATTAATAAATAAATTTATTGGATTTAAATTGGATTTTCTAATATTTCTAAATTAATTAACACTTGTTTAGAGTAATGAAAACCAATTAAATTAATTTTGAAAAATTGATAAGTAAATTTAAATAAGATTAATATGTGGTGGTATTTAATTTACCAAATGGTAAGAGTAAATTAGATTTATTATTATGAAGAGAAAGAAAAAAGGAAAGAAAATGAAAGGAAAAACGAAAAAAGAAAATAAAAGAGAGGTGGAATGACGATGTTTCCCCTGGACATAAAAATTATGTTTCATCCCCTTCTTCTACGCGATTCACGGTTGCTTCTTCTTCTCTTTTCTTTCTCGCGTCCATGGCAGCCATGTGAGGTGGCAATTGGAAATACCGTTGTGATAGTGAGAAGGAGACGAACCCATAGGTATCTTTAATTTTGTAATTCTTTTCCTCTTACCATGGCCATGAATTTGGGTTACATGGGGTTAACATTAGGGGTTCCTTATTTTTCATTGTTTGGCATTTTAAAAGCATGAGTGAAGCTAAGTAGGATAAGTAGTTCCAATTTTGCATTTTCCTTTCTCCCCCTCTTGGCCGAATGGATGTATGCATATGGGGGTTCTTGTTTTTCATTTTTCTTGGCGATGTGAAGCTTGGCAATGGTCTTTAAGGCAATGAGTACAGTGAACAACCAATGGGGAATGGTTTCGATATTTTTAGGTTTCGAACCATAGGTCGGTGGGTCATTAAGCAAAAGGAAAGTTTGAACCGGAGCTTGAAACTAATCGAGGTAAGTTTTTGAACCATTAAAAATGAATTTAAGATTGATTTGGAGAATTAAATTCTGGTTTCGATGGTCAAGTTGCTAAAACTAGTTTGTAGGTGACTTGATTCTAGATATTTGATATGCAGGGCATTGCGAAAGGAGTTCGAAAGCTCAAAATTGAGGTAAGGAAGGTGTGCGAAAGGAGACGACGACCTTCGTAAATGACAAAGGTATGTTCTGTTACACCATGATTTTGTTCGACTTGAAGAACGTTAGGGCCACATACCAACATATGATTAATAAAACCTTCAAAGACATGTATACCAAGCTAGTGGATGTGTATATTGACGACATCATTACCAAGACCCCAGTCAAAGGAGATCATATTGAGGATCTTTGGAAGATTTTTCTACGTCTCCGGCAATACAACATGCGCCTCAATCCCCTGAAGTTTACCTTTGTAGTGCCCGGAGGCAGATTCTTAGGTTTCATGTTGACCCAGCGAGGCATGGAGGCCAACCCAGATAAATACAAGGTGATCCAAGAGCTCCAGATCCCCAAGAACTTACGGCAGGTGCAGTCTCTCAATGGAAAAATTGCAGCCTTGGCATAGTTCATGCCTAAGATGGCCCACCGGTCTCTTCCTCTTTACAAGATCCTCAAGAAGAGCAAGAAATTCAAGTGGGGACAAGAGCAAAAGGCAACTTTTCAAAATTTAAAGGAAGTTTTATCCAAATCTCCTATTTTAGTAAAGCTTGACCCTGATGAACTTGTAACTCTTTACTTATCTGTTTCAGATAAAGCTCTAGGAGTCGACTTGGTAAAAGAGACCCGGGAAAGACAAAGGTCAGTATACTTTATTGGCAAAACACTGTAGGGGACAAAATGTCGATATCAAAAGATTAAGAAAACAACCCTAGCAGTTGTATGGGCATCCCGACGTTTACGGCCATATTTTCATGCCCACCCCATCATGGTGAGAATAGACATGCTACTCTGTACCATTCTCTTCAAGCCTAACTTGGCAGGTAGGATGATCAAGTGGGCAGTAGAATTATCTGAGTTTGATATCACATACAAGTCGTGTAGTGCTATCAAGGTCCCAAGTCTTGACGTATTTCATTGTGGAGCTTTCTGGTTCAGACCCCAAAGAGTCTTAGTCCCACTAAACGGTGTATGTTGATGGATCTTCCAATAGCAAAGGATGTGGAGCTGGAGTTGTGGTCGAGAGTGACGATGGAGTCCACTTGGAAATCTCCCTACACTTTAACTTCACCACCTCCAATAACCAAGTAGAATATGGAGCTTGCCTCACTAGTCTGAGAGTCGCCCTGGATATCAGTGCTACGACGGTAACTTTGTGTAGTGATTCTCAGCTTATCATCTCACAGATCCTTGGAAAGTATCAAGCCAAGGAGCCCTTGCTACAAAATACTTGGCTTGCGTTAACAACTTAAAGGAGAGATTCCAGTCTATACTTTCAAGCACGTCCCAAGGGAGGAAAACACACGAGTCGACGTTCTCTCTAGTTTAACTAGTACGAAGAGGGCTAGGAGCACGACAACGGTGATTCAGAACACTCTTTTGGAGCCCAACATTTCCCACTCATCGTCCCTAAATGTCATTCATGTTTTTGGCTTTAGTAAAGATTCATGGGTTGTGCCTTTTGTTTGACACCTGGTAAATGGCCAACTCCTTACTGATGAGTCAAAGCGAAAACGAGTAAAAAAGGAGTTACCATTCTTCACCATGGTTGATGGGATTGTATTCCGGTGTGGCTTTTTTGTCCCCTATCTCTTGTGCCTGAATGAAAATGAAGTCCAAAAAGTCATGGAGGAAGTCCACGAGGGGTGGTACAGACATCACTCTGGAACCAAAAGCTTAATGAGAAAAATCCTCTGGGCTGGTTACTGGTGGCCCACGATGAAAAGCGATACAACAGAGTATTTGAAGAACTGTGACCCTTGTCAAAGGCTTGCCAACCTGCATCACACACCAACGGAAGAAATGTTCATTTCAACAGTACCTTGTCCGCTCTATCAGTGTGGCTTGGACATTTTAGGTCCTTTTCCAACAGCACCCGGGAGCATCAAATATCTGATCGTGGGGTTTGACTATATCACCAAGTGGATTGAGGCTGAACTTGTGGTGCACATAACCTTAGCCCGAACTCGACGCTTCGTTTATGAAAATATCATTATCAGGTTCAGAATCCTAGACAAGATCGTCACTGACAACAACACCTAATTCACTGATCATAAGTTTATTGAACTTTTAGAGGGGTTCAAGATTGTATAAATGTTCTCTTCTATTGAGCACCTCCAAACTAATGGGCAAGCCGAGGTGGCGAATCTAGAAATTTTGAAGGGGTTGAAGAAGCGTCAGGGAGAGGTAAAGGGGGACTGGACAAATCAACTCTGTTACGTATTATGGGCGTACAAAACTACTCATTCACCAACTAATGAGTCACCGTTCCGGATGATATACGGGGTCAAAGCCATGATTCCGGTAAAGCTTCAAACATCTTCTACCAGGGTTCAACACTTTTGTGTTGAAAACAACAGGGAGAAGTTATTGAATGAGCTGGATGTGATTGGCGAGCTCAGAGAAGCAACCTTTATCTGAGATCAAGCAATTAAAGCTAAACTCGCACTTTGGTACAATAAACGGGTCTCAAAACGACGTTTCAAAGTAGGAGACTTGGTGCTACAATGCGTCAACATTGGAAATAAGTTCGCACACCGGGGCAAGTTAGCACCCACTTGGGAGGGTCCCTACCTCGTCTCTGAGGCCTTAGGTAATGGAACTTACCGCCTCGAATGTTTGGATGGGACACCAATAAGAAATAAGAGGAATGTTTCAAATTTGCGTATTTATTATAGCTAGCTGAATTTTCTGACATGTACTCTTTTTCCTAACTTGAAGTTTTTTCCCACTGGGTTTTCCTCAACAAGGTTTTAACAAGGCATGTCGCAACATAGCTCTGATGTACAATTAGCATTAATAATTTTTTTGTTTGCTAACTCTGTGTTTCATTGGTCAACTATTCATCCCACAAACAAAAGTTCTTTTAGCCCTAACGAGTGGCGAGGATCGGACCTCTCTAAGGTCGTAACAGACCTTGACGAGCGGCACACCAGTCCTTTAACAAGGATTGGCTACTTGGCCCTAACTGGTGGTGAGGATTGGTTCTCTATAGGGACCACACCGGACCCTGACGAGCGGTGCAAGTAGAACTTAGCCCTAACGAGTGGCGAGGATCGGACCTCTCTCTAAGGTCGTACCAGACCTTGACGAGTGGCACCCCAATCCTTTAACAAAGATTGGCTACTTGGCCCCAACTGGTGGTGAGGATTAGTTCTCTTTAAGGACCATACTGGACCCCGATGAGCAGTGCAAGTAGAATTTAGCCCTAACAAGTAGTGAGGATCAGACTTCATTGAGGTTGTACCGGACCCCAACGAGTAGCATTCCAACTAATGGTTGGCTATTTGGCCCCAATGAGTGGCAAGGATTGGTTTCTATCGAAACCATACCGAGCCCCAACGAGTAGTGCAAGTGGATCCTAAGGAATTAAGTCAACGAGGTCTTCATCTTACCATAAACTTAGTTCTTTTGGTTTACTAATAGAAAATGAACGACGTTTTGTATAATGGACGACATCCTAAAGATATGAACCATTAGCAAGCCAAGTACAACCTAAGTCTTTATAATACAACATTCAAAGTATTACAACCCCGACAGAGATATTACCTATATTGCTACGCTAAAAGTTTCATACAAAAAATATGACAACAATAAAGACAAAAGCAAAGATTTCATTTATTTGATTCAAAGTTAAAAACCGGAGCCTATTCTGGTACAAGGCTATTTGTACTAACTAAACCATACAAGAGACAAATAGAGATTTGAATTGATTAAAGCTGAAGATAGTCACAAAGGCGGAGGGTTGTTTTCGCAAGCAGGTGGAGCTTGATTGTCGGAATGAGTAAGGCCGACGTCTTCCTCATTCACGGTGTTGGCATTTTCGTTAGAATCCAGGCTAGGTTATTCATTCATGGTTTGAGGGTTAGGAAGGTCCACCAGCTGGTATGGGACATCGTTAGGATCTCGACACTCATCACCCATGACGGCAAAGAGTTTCCCACCATGAAACTCATGGTAAGGGTTGATACCATGAAGGGTGAGATCAACGCCAGGGTTCCTGTATAATACCTGCCTTATAGCCGCACAAAAGGAGTCCTCGACGACCTTCTCACATAGCTAGAGGGCCTCCATCGCCCTCTTTTCGCTTTTTGCAGCCTCAGCCCTCAAAGTTTCAAGCGCTTCATTTGGAGAGCCGGCCTCTGAGATTTTCTTCTTGAGTTGCTCCACCTCGGCTTGAAGCATGTCTTTTTCTTTCCTTCATTCCTTCTCATTCCTGACATGATCTGATATTTGGCGAGTGATTTCAACCTGGACGTCTTCATAGGCTTTCTTCTACTTATTGTTTAATGCCATCAATTGCTCATTCTCCTCCTTTAAAGGCTTCAACGCTTTCTTTTCGGAGAGAAGTTTTTTAACATCTTTCTGCAGGGCAACAATCTCTTTATCCTTATCATCATTGACCTTATTTTTCTCCTTGATGACGTTGTTTAGATTTTTATTTTCCTTACGGAGTGATTGCACCTTTATAAATGTCCAATGGTGTATAAATTTCTATGAGATTTGGGCAATTATTTGGATAATTCTTGGATTTCAATGTACCTTATGTGTTAAAATGTGAAGAACTTAAAAATCTATTTTCCCAATTTTGTTTTGTAATCTATAGAGCCTTATAGTATATATTTTTCTTTTTGCAGGAAGGAAATTGAGAAAATAGGAAGAAGGATTAGCAAGAGGAAGATAAAATTAAGGCATCCTGAAGAAACTCGCTTGAGCGAGATTCATAGTCGCCTAAGCGAGAGCTTTGCTCAAGCGTGGGAACTGTCGCTTGAGCGAGGAATGAAATGAAGAGTCATTTAAGAAATTCGCTTGAGCGAGCATACTGCGCTCAAGTGAAAATAGTCCAGAGAGCTTCAGGAGTGCACTCGCTCAAGCGAAGAAGTTCCCGCTTGAGCGAGAAAACAACAGAATCAAGAAAAAGTTGCACTTTCTTGAGCGAGCGAATTGGCGCTCAAGCAAAAACAGGGTTAGTAGGATTAGAGCTGATCTCACTCAAGCGAAACAAACTCGCTTGAGCAAGAATATAAAGACCAATTCAGATGCAAGTTGCACTCACTTGAGCGAGCCAACGTTCGTTTGAGCGAGTGCACTAATATTTAAAGGAACAGTTCGCAAAAATGAAAAAGAGACGAAGAAAAAGGAGGCAAAAATAGAAACCTTACTTCTTGGAGATTATTTTGGATAGTTTGAGAGCCTTTTCTTCTTCTCTTTTTCTTAAATGATGTTTGTAATGGCCAACATGAGTGGTTAATCCTTTTATGTGGGATTGGATGTAGTGAATCTCTCCTTCCATACATTGGCTCTATTTTGATACATATATGGTAACTATTCTATTGGTTTTGGTATTTCATTCCATGGTATTTGCTAGATCCTATTGCATAAATAGTATATTGACTTAGTTTTCTTAAGTTATTAGAAAATAGTTTTTGAAAACCGATCTGAATGAGATACTCATTATACTCTGATGATTAGGAATAACTTCCGACATATTAAACGCTAAGAACAAACGTATTTAATGCTGGAAAACTTCTTAAAATGATTGAGGAATCAAGGTTTTAAAGGTTTTCTAAGGATTTCGGAGTCGAGGAATCGAAACAAATATTTACGTTTTGTTGCGTAAAAATTGATAGAATAGAAACCATTTATATCAATGTATCCAATGTTGTGAAAGGTAAGATGAGCAAAATCCGATCCCATTCTCCTTATATTTGAACTCTCTTTTAGCTTATTACTGTTTATGCACACTTTAGATGATCATTATTATTTTAACTCAATATGAAAATGAACCATTATATTGCCAAGGTTATTTGAACTGAGTATTCAACTTTCTAGTCTCCCAATGGAACGACACTCGAAATACTACAGTTTACATGGTTAAACTTGCCACACAAAAATCCCATTCCGAAAATAGTTATCACGCCTTCGTCCCGAGTTCTTGGTTTTGATCAAAGTATAGTACACTCTCCCTGGTCTGGTCTGCTACGTTGTTGAAGGATTCCAACAGACCGTCAATCTTAAACAAATGCCAACGAGTAGCTTTGACAGCGCTTTTCACCTATGTCCATTTCTAGGCACAGACAGTAACAAAGGGCCTTTTGTTTGCTTTGATTTTGCTCTTTATCCTGGTACTAGAGGAAAGGGTTTAGCGGAATCCGGGGAAAGGGGCGTAGTACCTCCCAAGCGTGCTTTCACCTGGCTTGGCGATTTCAATATTGGGCTGTACTTGCACAGTGCCATCTACAGAGACCTCCACATTTGTCAACATCTCTTGTTCACCGACATTTACCATGATGACTTCCTTCCCTTCGCCTCTTTGAGGGCGGAGATTGGCTTGTTCCTAAGGGTTTCACCTTTTTCCGCTCTCCCTCCTTAGAGTCATGTTTTTTCTTGGTCCTTTCCTCCTAGATCCTTTCTTCTTCTTTTGAACTGTCCTTCAAAGAGATCTTCAGAATATCTTCATCCCTAAACTTAAGGATGATGACATCGGCCTTTGAAATGTTCCTCTTGGCTTGGATGAGATTCTCAATAGCTACAGCGGCAACTTCAGCTCCCAATCTTTTAAGGTTGCTCATTGGGCTAAAGCTCTCAATCTCACCTACAACAGTAAAAGCAAAAAACGTTAGACAACAGAAATCCATACATAATCAATATAAGGGTTCTCCTAAGGTCATTACGCAAATAGGTTTTTCTTGTTGCTTGGGGGCCCATGAGTCTCTTGTAGGAAAATTTTTGGTGTGCGGTACACTACTTGCACATGGCCCTAACCACTTCCTTGGAGGCCGGAGGTAGTTCACTCTCCTCAGCCACATAAGTTGCCCTGATTAACAAAAAATGTTCATGGGTTTATGAGATCGGAAACTTAGAGATCCCGTCCCCATTTTCCTAAAACATTAGTTTATTATCCCGCACTTGGACTTTGACGACACATTTTTTTTTGAAAGAATCACCATTAGACTTAGCCGGTTCTAGGAAGGCATGGAAGTTGACAATTTTGGACTCTCTCTGAAGTATAATGTAGTTGAGACTGCCATCTAGATTGGCTCGACATACAACCAAGCAAAAAGAAAAGAAAAGGGCCAACGTAGGGGTAAAGCCGAAGTGGTCTCCCAATACCTCCACGCTTCAAACAAGGCCCCACCCATTTGGATGCAACTAAGTGGGGGCACATTCTAGGAACCAAAGAACGCCCATCTCGAACTCCGTCAGAGGGAACCTCACCCCGAGGTGAGTGAAGAAGATATCATACATAAAAATAGTTCGTTCGTCTTGGGGAATATCCAGACACGCTCCCCAACCCTCCGGTGCAAGACGACGTACTGCTCCTTTGACTTTTTGTGGCTCAGAGTCAAACTTAAAAGGGGGGTTGAATAAGTTTCAAACTCTTTTTGCGGAAATATGAACCTTTAATGCACAGGTAATCAGTCTTACAAAAACAGACTTGAGAGAAACAATAAAAAGAGAAGAGAGAACACCAAGAATTTATATTGGTTCACTTCCAACACGGAAGCTACGTCCAGTCCCTTCCAACTTGAAGGATTTTCACTATTGTAAAAACTCATTTACAATAACAACACTACACTAGTGCCACAAGTATTCTTGACTCTAGTTACTCCTTGCTTGAATCTGTATTTTTTCAACAAGTCACTCTTGGCTCAACAGTCCAAGTTTTCTTTCAAAAGCCTCTTCAGGCCACAACTGTTTCCCAATGAAACTAAGGATGGTAACTCACTAGACTTTTCACACTAACAGATTTGTAAAAGTAAAGTACAAGAGTGTCTAACAGAACTTAGTGTATGAAGGATTACACAAATATGAACGATTACACTAAGTTAAGAAAAGACAAAAAAACCAAGGTCTGCTAGGAACAGAGCAACAAATAAGGTTTTTGTCTTTAAGAAACAAGAAGAGATTAAAAGGATTTCTGATCATAGAGAATGAGAATTCTTGATAGGCTTCTTCTTTTTGAAAGGTAAATCTTTTTAGGTTTATATAGGTCATTTGAGATGACTGTTGTTCATCTTGAAAGGAGATATAAATGTTGGAAATCCTTTGAAGGTATTTTGCTTTGAGCACAGATACCAGACCTTTGATGAATTGAAGAAATGCCTAAAAGTCTAATGACAAGGAATTCTAACACTTGCATGAATATGGTGTTCCTTGATATCTTCAGAGAATAAAGTTAATCTTTGGCTTTCTTTCTTTTAGCAATCACGCATAAACAAAAGCTAAAATTCTTCTAATTTGTTCTAACACATTAATTGATTTCGCTTCAGCTTTTTTGGAGTGTGCAGAATAGTTACATTAAGTTTCTCAAAAACTGCATTGACTGCTCAACTGATTTGTCTCTTATCTTTTTTTGTGATAAACACATTCTTCTTAATAAGGGCTTAACTTCCAATGCATCATCAAAATGTTGTTAGAACGTTGTGATTTGTACTTCTGGAGTAACGTTCATGTTGCAAATTTTGGATGCTTAAAATTCTAAGGTCTGATTCTGATGTTTCATATGGCTGAGCGATCTTGAATCGAACTTTTTGGTTAAAGCCTAAACTTTGACTTTTGATGGATCAGACTTTTGATCTTTGGACTCCTTCTTTGTCTTATGACTTGTGCAGTTAATTATATAGTTCCTAAAACACTTAGTTAGACAGGTTAGATCACACATAGGTAGACTTCATTCAATTCAAAATACATTAATATGTGTTATTAACAAATCCTAGGGTCTAGTTATAATGACATATACTGAGGTTTGGTCCAAATGTTATCAACTTTTTTTCAACCAGACTTGTCCCCAACAATTTTCCTTAAAGTGGACGGGATATTTACAACCCATCACACCTCCTTAGGCCCTCGCATGCTTGGAGGCGGTCTTCATTACTTCCTGCTGTACTCACACGTAAGTGTTCTACTCCAACAGTTTTTGCTAGTTAATCTCGTGTGTAACCACTGTGGAGCACCCAGGCATTGTGACCACCACATCTTTTTCTCATCTTTTTGTGTTCATGGTTGTTACCACGTGCCTCAGACCACCTATAGATTTGTAAAACTACAATTGTCAGAGGTGTACAACTCATAGTTACCCTCCCTAGAGGTCCTAGATTCAACAGGGTTTCATATAACCAAGCCTAAGCTTGCCTCTTTCTCCCTCGACTCGATTGTTGTGCCCTAGTCCCCTAGGTCCTTACAGGAATCCTTCCCCCACCATACCTTCTTGCATTCCCCTTTGTCCTCATTTTTGGTAGTCGAAAATAGGGTGAAAACACAGACAAAATGAAAAAGGTAGGAGCAAAGAAAAAAGGTTAACTACCTAAAAATATGGGAGCTTGCAAGACTCTCTCAAAGTGTAGAGTCTAGAAGATTCAAGCAAGAAGATAAGGTCCAACAAAGAAATCTTTAACTTACAAAGGTTCTCTCTAAATTGCAACAGTTCAGTATATACTAACACAAGGATGCCTTGCAACGTTTCCGGAGCCACCACTTATAACTGTGGTTGGGGGTAATAATACGGTGTCATTTTTGTTCAAATGATTTGGGCCGAGTCCTTTTAATTTCCGAGGCCCGTCGTTCAAAAATAACCACCAAAATGGTGAAAGAAGTGTAACCACCACACATGATTGAAAGTAATTGTCTCATTATTAACATGACCCATGATGCGTGCAATGTTGTATTTTGAGGGGTAAAATAAATGAGCAATAGTTATGAGCGCAAATGGAACAAGCAGAAAAAATTTGTAAGTTAAAACATTCCTCTTACCCATACCTATAACCAGTGTCTCGATAAAAGTTATAGCTTATTAAAGAGACCAAGATGGTCACTCCAACAAGCTAGAGGGCAAATGATCTGATCCTAATACCGGCCTATTGGCAATATGGTAATTTGACCATAATCCGTCATTCAAGATTGGTAACCTGCATAGTTTGGTGTCACAACACCGACATTCAGATATCACGTGTAAGGTTCCTAAACTGACTAGTATGAATCATTCTCTCAATATCAGAAAGTCAAAGTTGACCTATGCATCGTGTTAAACAAGTAACCTGCAAAGTGATTGATTGGTAGGTAAAGTCATTTAGAAACACCTCTTTCATGTGTCAGCCTTTCTTTGAAATTTCTCTAAAAGATCAGAATAGTATTGGTAGTATGCGAGAAACTTCGTGAGCAAGAAGGCTTTTCTACTACCTCCAGATATAAATACTCATGCATCAACATAAAGGTAAAACATGTTAAAACCAAGTCTGGTTTGAAAAAGAAATTTGGTAATAACCATTGACCAGACCGCACGTTAATACTAGACCCCAAGACTTGTTAATAATACACAGAGACATTTAAATTAAATGAAGTCTATCCTTGTGTGTTTTAATTTGTTCAAATTAAGTGTTTCAGGATACAAATTTTAAGTACACAGGTTATAAAAAAAAGGAGTCCATCAGGACAAAAGTCTAATTCTAGACTTTGCTCCAAGCTCAATAAAGTTTAGGTTCTTTTGAACCACCAATCAAACCTCAAACTTTTGAAGCAACAAGATCATGCAACAAGAACGCTATTTCAAGCACTCATCATGCAACATCCTAAAACCCTCTTTAATGATGTTTCGAGTTAAGCTCTTGTCAAGGATAACTGTGCTTATCATCAAAGAAGATAAGAGACAAAATAGTAAAGCAACCAAAGCTCACTTGCAAAGAAACCAATGTAGCTACCCCTAGTTGAAGGTCGATCTTTTTAGTATATGGATACTAACGAGTCTTTTTAGTTGTTTGAGAGTCAATTGTGTTTTACATGATTTGACCTATGTTGATGATGTAGTGGTGAATGCTATGTTGATTTGTGAATCTAATGGTATGTTTGTGGTGATTATTGGCATGGTTAAGTGCCACGAGTGTGAATACATGTGTGATAAATAAGATGGCGTGGTAGAATGTTAGAATTGAAATAGAGATTTAAATAACGAATTGTAGGTGAAGGTTGTATATAATTACGAGAGATAATTGTAAGACTAAATATAATGACGAATGGAACAATAAATAATCAAAGCATCATATGAAAACTGAATATAGTGAAAAAGAGCCATCTATCACTTTATCAAGCTGATCTAAAAAAAATACACCAGATTTTACCACCACTACTTGCGTAAACTAAAGCTATATGCACTATGTAACAATTTCATCCACCTCAGAATTAAATACAAAACTCGGAAAAGTTGTTGTTATGTCCCTGCAATGCATAATAATTTAAACCATAGTTTAAAGAAAGTAATTTAAGTATTTACGATCTAAATGTTGGGGAAATGAAATAAAAACACAAATAACACAAAATAATGAATTCCATTAATAAAAACTCATTACAAAACTCCTGAATATCACATTGCCCTTTTACATTACACAACTCACAACTTTCTTTTGTCATGTTTATGGTTGTTATTGTTGTTTCTACTTCTATCAAAGAAACGAAAATTGCTTCACTTATAAGCACCAGTGCACATTTCCCTTCACACAGAACACCCATGTAAATAGGAATCACAAGCACTATGCACGACATCATTTCATTTGTTAAATTTGACCAAAACCACAAATAACAATTTGAAGTGGTTAAAGGAAATGTAGTTGGACAACTCAACGATTCTCCCCCTCCACCTACATCTAAGAAATCTTGATCTAACATCCATTCCAACAATGTCATTACACAGTTCAAGCTTTTCTCGAGTGATCACCTCAATAAGCATATTTGTTGCATTCACGTCTGTGTGAATCTTCACCAAACTCAACTCTTGTTGATCCATTATGTCATGAATCCTATGATAACGAACATTAATGTGTTTAGTGTAGGAATGATACATTGAATTTTTACTCAAGTCCAAGGCACTTTGGTTATCACAATATACCATGTACTCTTTGGTGTGATCTAAGTTCTTTGAGAAAATGTTTCAACCACAACATTTCTTTATCGGCTTCAGCTGCTGCTATATCCTTTGCCTTTGTCGTGGATTAAGCAACACACTTCAGCAACCTTGATTGCCAAGACACGACTTCTCCCGTAAAAGTATATATATATATATATATATATATATATATATATATTCTGATGTAGATTTCCTACTATCAAGATCTCTAGTCATGTCAGCATCTATATAAACTTCAAAGATTGGATTAGCTCCCCTAAACACAAATACGTCTTAGATACGTCTTTATGGTACCTAAGAATCCGTTTAATTGCCTCCCAATGATCTTTTCCAGGATTTGACAGGTATCTGCTCACTACTCCAACATGAGCTATATCTACTCGTTCCTCTTTAGAAGAGGGACATGACCTGTTGTTTAGCTTGAAGTGATATATTAATGGTTGGTTTATTGACTCAACATTCTCTATATTAAACCTTTGAATCACTCGTTCAACATACTTCTCTTGGGATAGCCATAACTTTCGTACTTTTCTATCCCTATAAATGTGCATGCCAAGAATCTGTTAAGCTAGTCCTAAGTCTTTCACGTCAAAGGACTTGAAAAGTTCTTCCAAATGTTTTATCTTTGTTGCATCCTTACCAACTATCAATGTATTGTCCATGTACAATAACAGTGCAACAAAGTCTCTTTTTTGAAACTTTTGGAAGTAGACACATGGGTCCATAATTGTTTTCTTGTAGCCTTGACTCACCATGAAAAAATCAAATTTCTTACACCATTGCCTCAGAACTTGTTTAATGTCATATAAACTCTTCTTCAATTTACACACAAGGTTCTCCTTTCTTTGAACCTCAAAACCTTCAAGTTGTGTCATGAATGTTTCTTTATGCAAGCCACCATGAAGAAATACAATATTCACATCTATTTCTTCAAGTTATAAGTCTAGATTAGCAATCAATCCAAAAAAAGACACGTACCAATGCCATCTTTATCATGGACGAAAAGATTTCATCAAAATCAATTCATTTCTTTTGAAGGAATCCTTTAACCACGAGCCAAGCCTTGTGCTTCATGACTTTTCCACTATTATCTTTCTTGATCTTGAACACCTATTTATTCTTTAACGTCTTCGTTCCTTCAAGGATCTCAACTAAGTCATATATCTAATTCTTCTGTAAAGAATCCATCTCATCTTGTATCGCCTGTGGCCATTTTTCTTTGTCTCGATAAGATAATACTTTTTTGAATCCTTCTACCCCCCCCCCCCTTCTTTAGTGACAAGAATGTACTGTGATTCTAGATACTTTTTTGATGAAATCCTACCTACTCCGACCTCCGTAACTGAGGTTCATCTGGTTCTGGTAGCGCTACATTTTTTAGTCCTTCTTCATCAGGCTGTTGAAGCTCCCTTGGTTTACCCTTTTTGCATAATCTTGCACACAACTTCAAGAATACCCTCATGCACATCTAGGATCTGGAACAATATCGATAATTATTAGACCTTTAGTCACTATAGGCTTTTCTAGGTCTTTTCTATTTAAATATGTCTAATTCTATTGAAATATCACATCTCTACTTCCAAATACCTTCCTTTCTTCTAGGTCCCTTAACTTGTATCCAAACTTTTCATCTTCATAACCAATGAAGATACATGGCGTGGTTCTTGCATCAAGCTTTTTCCTTCACTCTTTGGATACATGTGCAAATGTCAAACACTCAAACACTTTCAAATGTGAGTATGAGGGATCTTTTCCAAACCACACCTTTGAAATCTCAAAATTCAAAGAAACTAATGGTGATCTATCTAATAAGTAACAAACAATGCAAACAACCTCTTCCTAGAATGTCTTAAGCAACTTTATTCTTCTAGCTCTCTCCATGATGGTTCAGTTTAACCTTTCTGCTACACCATTTTGTTAAGGTGTACATGTTACCGTATTCTCATGCTGAATGTCATTTCTTGCAATAGGCATTGAACTCCTAGGAAGTATACTCTCCTCCGTTGTCTAAACACAGACATTTTAACTTCTTCCCCGTCTCACATTCTACCATGGCATGAAATTATTTGAAAATTTTTAGTACTTGATCCTTAGTCCTTAAAAAAACACCACAACCTTTAAAGAAACATCATTAATAAAAGTTAGAAAATACCTGTTACCACCTAATGATTCCCCTTACAAGGGACCGCAAGCATCAAAATGAACCAGACTTACCAATTCTAATCTTTGTACTGATGACGAGCCTAAACATGTTCTTCATTGTTTACTGCAGAAACAATGATTACAAGGATGACTCGTATCCTTAATAGTGATCAACTTCTTCATCTAACAAACTCTTCTCACTCGTGTGACTGGGTCTTTCGTGCCACAAATCTTGAGATGCTTGCTCCTCAACATTGATGCTTTCTGAGTTGATCTTTACTTGAGTTCTGTATAAGCTACCACAGTTTTCCATGAGCAACAACCATAACTCCTTTCAACATTTTCCATGTATTGTTGATCAAGGGTTTATACTGAAAGTAGATTTAATCAAAGATCTATCACATGTCGAACATCCTTCAAAGTAACTCTACATCCAACATATGTTACTATTTGAACCCACAATCTTAGTAACACTGATGTTCCCTATCTTCGCAATGACAAAATCACTGGCTCATATATAGTGAAGATGACTCTTCGAGGTGTGGCATGACAAGAAGCATCTATATCAATTATCCACTCAACTTATCCATTTGACTCTACAATGCATGACTTTTCTTGAACTGCGTATGCAACCACCTCTTCAACGACTGGGGCTTGTGTATATCCTTCTTTACTTAGGAGCTCTTATCACTCCCTCTACTTTGATTTTCCCTTAGTTGTTTCCCCTTACCTTTTGCCACAAAGGCTTCCTCATTGTTTACAGTATTGTCCTTTCGTCTGACTACCTTATTGAACAAAGCATCCTTTAGCATAGACATAGTGAGTTTTCCATTACAAACCGAATTGCGAAGGGTGACTACTAAAGTCTCCCAATTATTAGGAAGAGAACTATGAAGAAGGCTTGCACTTCATCATCAAGATTTAACTCCATTATTGACAATTGGTTTACTAGGTTTTGGAATTCACTAGTGTGCTCTGCTACCAAAGTTCCACTTTGTAAGTTTATATTCACCAACTTTCTCATAAGGAGGGCTTTATTTCATGTTGTCTTAGATTGATACATGTCCTCTAGCTTCTAAAAGGTACAAGAATTAGTTTCTTAGGGCACGTAAACACTATGATCATTCCATTGTCGAATCAAGCCAATTGTTTTTCTATTCATCTTCTTCCACTCTACATCTTTAGAAGGATGGGCATTCTTACCTTCATGCTTTATAGGATCATAGTAGTCTTTGCAATCGAGGAGATCCTCTATCCTTAGCTTCCAAAGTGTATAATTGTAGGCAGTTAGTCTAATCATGGCACCAAACAAATCATCCATTCTCTATTGCGAAGAAAAAAAAAATACTAGAGCCAAAATTAACAAAAATGGGGAAAACATATATATATATATAATATATATATAACAAAAGGTGCTAATAAGCTGACTAGATGAGGTGTTTTGCAATGACATGTTATTGGTTTTTCGCTTACGTGGTAGCTAGCATGGGTAGTGTGATTTTTGTTGATATCTCAATACTCCATCCTCCTCAAAACCTTAATCGAAGCTCTGGTACCACTTGTTGGGGCAATGGAATAATAACATATACAATTGGGAGAAAATAATCAACTCCATTAATAAAAGATTATTACAAAACTTCCAAATATCACACTACTTTTCTACATAACACATAGTTCACACCTCTCTTTTATTGTGTTTATTGTTGTTCCTACTTTCTAATTCTATCCAAGAAGTGAAAATTGCATCATTTATAAGCACCGATGCACATTTTCCTAAGCACCCATGTAAATAGGAACCACAAGCACTATGCACAACATCATTTCATTTGTTAAATTTGACCAAAACCACAAATAATGATTTTAAGTGGTCAAAGGAAATGTAGCTGGACAACTCCACACTAAATCAAAATTCAATTAAACACACTATCTAAAAAAAAAGTTTTACATTTGCATGAAATAAGTTATTGAATTTTAAGATCTCGTTAACTTGTTAACCAAATCAAACACGTCTCAAGGGTGTGTTTGTGTGAGCATATTTATCTTTAAAAATATTATGGCATGGCATAATTTTAAAAAAAAAGCTATTATTTTTTAACTTCTGAACAAAGCAATAAATTAATCTATTGAAAATTTTCATTTTTGGGAGAAAAAACTAATTATAAAACGTTTCAATCATAAATGAAGTGTTGATGACCATATAAAATAGCTTAAACAAAAAGAAGCATCAAAACTAAATTGCATAAATTATCATAAACATACCTCAGATAAGGAAGGGTCATGATTTTCAATAATGATGGATTTTTAGAAACGAAGTTTTGCCATTCAGACTTGTCTATTTTCCCGTCTTGATTCAGATCAGCATCCAAGAAAGTCTGACCATAAATATGGAAAAAAGTTGACTCTTCTAAATCTAAAATTCAATTTAGAGGGAAGAAGTGAAGTGCTGATAGGAAAAAAAATCAACAATTGACATTTCAAAAAATATCTACTGTGTCAACCATGTGTTGTATCAAAAGCCCAACCCTTGATTTTCTTTTTCTTTTTTATTTTTGATAAAAACCACCATTAATTTTTTCATCACCAACCATTATCTCATTTTATGCTCAAAGCAAATCCTTCAATTTTGATGAGCCAAATCCATTACTAGGTTTACTCCATTTTATTTTGTAAAGATAATTTATAAGAGTAAACTTATATTTTCATCCTCCAAAGATATAAGCATCATCATTTTAGTTCTTAGAAATAATTTTGTCATCAATATAATCCAGCAATGATGTAGAGTGTCATTACTTCGCTGCTTTAAAGATTTTTTTGCATCAATTTGATCCCTTAATAGTGCAAAGTGTCATCAATTGGTCCCTTAAACAGACAAAAAGTCATCAATTTGAAGTAGCACTTTATTACAATCCTTTCTAATTCCAACATAGGACCAACTTGATGACATTCAGTATAATGGAAGGGAAAAATTAATAACAAAAATATTTCAAGAATTAAAGTGAAGATCCTTGTATCTATGAGGATCCAAAATAGAGGTCTACTCATATAATTAGATATAAAGGTTACAAACACGAACTCAACAAGCTATAGTACTTCTCATTCAGTGGATAAACTTTCCTATTGAAGTGCGTCAGAGTCATAGTCTATGTTTATCTACAATATCTATAAATATGAATTACCTTGTCAAGTATTTTTTCTATTGTCTCATCTGCCAATTTCATTTCAGACTCGCAAAGAAGTGCAATCAACATTTGCTTGACCTGACAGAAATCACCAAAAAGGAAAAAAAAATCAAGATAAATGCAGAAAGTACAATCCTAACAGACAGATAGAGGCAAAGTATTAACTAGGAAGGCATGAAATTTCTAAACGAAAGTAGTAAGAAGTAAGAAGACTTAAGTTACATTAGAGGTACAAACAGTAACTACCATCTCACCTCATCGCGCTCTATGAAGCCTGTACTGTCCAAATCATAGAGCCTAAAGGAAACTACAAGAAACCCAAACCCAGTCTATCATTACGACCACATAATGAAATCAAAGATAGCCCAGAGAGTTGAGGGATCCATCTTTAACTTACAATCCATCTTGTCTTCTAGTGGAGCATTTGGGTGGAAGACATCGAGCGATCTGACAAAGTCCCCAAAATCAATAAATCCCTTCTTCTTAACGTCAAAGAGATCAAAGATCTACATGAAGAAAATTTTGATATCAATACACATCAAATTGATAGAAAAGCTAGTTGAAATTGAAAGAAGTAAAAGGAGCAGCAGGATAACAGTTTGGAGAAACAAGTTGAAAAAACTAGACACTGATATCCGTCTGTTTCAAGAATTAATTTAATTATGAAGCCAACCAAACCATGGATCCAAAGAGTGCAAAGCAAATGAGACATTGATGCGCACCCGGTTTGCAAAGAGATTCTCCTTTTTCCTGTTCTTGAAAAGTGCCAAAAGAAATTCATCCTGGCAAGAAAGAAGAGATATGGTGAGTGTAGTGTTGCAAAAAGCAGTCAATCGACTTTGAATAGCGCATATATATATATATATATATATATATATATATATATATATATGTGTGTGTGTGTGTGTGTGTGTGTGTGTGTGTGTGTGTGTGTGTGTGTGTGTGTATGTACCTACCTACCTTGCTTATCAATCCATCATCAACAAGAGAACTGCTGATGCTCTTGAAAAGCTCAAACAGTGCTTCAACCTCACTAACGCTGACTGAGAAATACGCAATGAAATGACAAACACTATCTGGCTGACGACAGCAATAAATTGGATGAAGAAAAAAACTTACAAGCGGTGAGAGATGCAAGAGTTACAGGGTCCTCGTGGCCAGGACATTGTCTTCTTACAGTAGAGTTGAAGCAGCCCATGAATGAATGGGTATTGGGTAGGGTTTCTTTCACTACAACCAACCACACAAGATGATAATAATTCAATCCCAGATACTTCACTTACAAAAACACCTATGGAATTGGAAGACCGTCGGTGGTGCCTCAGAATTCAGATCTCTCCATTCGGGGAGGGTTCGTCAAATCCCACAACACTGATAGTGGCTCACTGCTACAACATCCACACTCACGTATAGCATCACAATTGGGCCTGGCCCAAGGAGATGCAAGCAAAGGAATTCTGTTTTGCCACCTCGGCTCCTCTGTTCTTTGTAAACACAAATGTAATGACATGTTACAGCGGCTAGAAAGATACTCCCGTGGCTTTAGCTTCTTTTTTTTCTCTAAAACTATTGTTACTTAAAAAAATGTAAAAAATTTATATTTTATAATTAATGTAATTTATTTAATCAATTAATAAGAATTAGAAAGTTGAGAAATTATTTATTATTAATAAAATAATAGAATTAAATGAATATTTGAATTCATATCAACTCAAATAATTATAATTTAATGAATTTTTAATTTATGTGAAAAAACTAAAATGACAATAGTTTTAGAAGGAAGAGAATAATTTTGTAATGTATTTTTTCTAAAACAATGGTTTGTCTCAACTTTTTAATTTTTTTTTTTTGTGAATATCCTCTACCCAAAGTAATTTATTAGAGTTGAGAACATTTATATTATGATAGGGTTAATTATTCCAATTAGAATTTTTTAAAACTTACCTGAGACTTTATTTAAGGAAATCAATGTATTATTTGAACCAATCATCCGTGGATAAAAATGTATCCTACTCATGTGTCTTATACCGGATGTATTGGTTTTTTTAAAATTTATATTGAATTAATTTTGCAAATGATAGGAAAAATAAAAATGATTTTTACAAAAAAAATTGGCTATGGGTATAAATTTGGATGAGGAGTATTTTTATATTAATAAATATTGTTGAATTAAATATTTCGTATTTTAATAAAAGTGTTAGAAAACAAATATAAAATAATCAAGTATATTGATTATGTTATATAAAAACTATTTACGCTACTTTTGATAGAAGCAAAAGAGTTAAAAAAGTATAAGTGAAGATAAAATATTGATATTTTAATTCAATTTATTTATTAATAATATGAGATAATCTTGAGATATTGTTTTACTCATACAACACATAAATGAGCTAGTATATAAAAACAATATGAGATTATATAAAAACATTATACTTTGCAGTTTAGGTTTCAACATCACTAAAATTATAACATCCTGAATGTTTGATAAATTGGAAATAAGATAAAATATGTTTTAGGGTGTAAAATAATAATAAATAAAGGAAGGAAGTGGAAAATAGAATTTTAAATGGAATTTCAAGGAAATAAAATCAGGGGCCCTAACGCATAGCGTGGTCATGGCGCGTAGCGTCAGGTGCGAGTTAATGAATTGACGCGTAGCGTCAGCGTCGCGAATCAGAATTAAAACCTTGAGACAGAACAGAACCGAGGCATGCAAAAGACAGTCTCCCTTCTCCATCTTCTTCCCTCTTAAGCTGTGGGAGCTCAATCCAAGGGGATTGTTGGTGGAATTTCAAGGTTAATCGCTTATGTGGCTTCGGGGAAGAGAGGTAAGCACTTGGGAACCCCCAACTTTATAGTTTCCTTCTCCTTCCCTTTGCCTTCTCTCTTTAACTGAAACCAACATGCATGATGGGGGTTAATTCTTGAGTTTAATGGTTGCCGGAACTTGGATGAGAACCTTGGAGTATCGGGTGTAGCGGAAAGTTAACCAATTTTGTATTCCGACGCTTGTAGGTTCGGATTTAAGGATTGGAAAGCCGTTTGATACGGAGGAACTTGGAAACGAAGGTCGGAAATAGAAATGGTAAGCTTCGATAACTTAAAGTTGGAATTTGGACTTGTTTTAAGGTTATGGATTACGGTTTAGTAATTATAATAATTTATTGAAGCTTCGTTAAATTTGTTTTAGAGTTTTGAGAATTCAGGAAAGGACCCATCAAGTGATTTGAAGCCTTGGAAAGCTCTAAATCGAGGTAAGGGGGTGTGTTGGGTTAAGGTCAATGTAGAAATGTGTGATGCTAATGGAGTATGGAAAATAGTATGTTATAGCTACTTTTAATCATTTTAAATAGTTTAGACAGTCTATGATGAATTGTCAAGTATGCGAAATGAAAGTAAATGAGATCGTTAGAGTAAATAAGGTAGAATAACTGATGAATTGTTAAATGGTTAAGTAATATATTAGTATTATGTCAATGAGCGACCTAAAAATGAGGAAGTAAGGATGAATAATAAATCTTGAGACGATAACTATGAAAATAAATAAATAAATGAACTGGTAATTAAATAAGTTGGCATGTGTCAATCGTAAAATTATAGGATAGCCTACATGAACTAAGTAAGATTTGTAAAGTATCGTGATATGGGGTGAGCATATGTATATATTAAGTGCGTGGAGTGAAATCAGTAATGGAAAATAGGATGATTGGTAATTGACAATATATGCATAAATGATGTTGGTAGAGAGTATAATAAATAGTTTGCTAAAGAACTAATATAAAATGAGATACTTGTCGTGAAGTTGTGTAATAGATGAGTATAGAGGTATTAAATGTGACTTAGAAAAGTTGGATTGTGTGACCGCCCCGCGAGGTGAGTATATATCAACTTTTGATATTATACTTGAGATTAAGGATGTTTAACTGTATTGAGATAAGTTGTGATAGTATGTTGATCATGTGATATGTGTTGTATGATGTGGCATAGTCGGTAATTGAGATAATGGGATATTGCACTGTATATGTGATGAGATGATTTATGAGTACGAATTATGACAAGTATTTGCTATGTGTAATATGACTCGTGTTGATGGGCTTGGCAAGTAGGCCGCCCGAGTGGTGGTCACATGTTAGTTTCTGACATTTGTGTATGTGAATGATGATGTTGTAATTATATTAAGTTGTATATTACAGATGAGATACCCTGTATACTGTTGAGGGCGAGGAGTGATCGCCGGTGCATTGCACGGTCAAGGAGCGGCTCCTAACAGGCTTCCAGTAAAGGAATTGTATGTTTATGCTATATGATTGATTATGTGTGATGGCATTATATTGATGGGCTTGATAAGTCGGTCGCCCTATGTTGTGAGCACATGTCAGTTTCTGACAGTTGCATATGATGATTGTAATGATATACCATGATGTAGGATATAATGATATATGATTATGTGGTGAAGGACGACCGAAGGTATATGTTACCCTCACTTTTGGCTTCCGTGGTCAAGTCAGACCCAGTTGAGCTATCTAGAGGTCTATGACTCAGTGGTTGAGGGGGAGCCAAGTCGGGCTCAGTGAATCAAGTCGGGTTCACGGGGTGTCAAGTCGGACCCCCAGTTGAAGGTCGATCCTTTAGTATCCGGATACTAGGAGTCCATTATATATGAGAGTCAGTTGTGTTTTACACTCATTGATTGAGATGTATGTTGTCGATGATACTTATGAGATGTACTTCATATTGTCGAATTGAAATGATAGTGATATGAATGGAATAATGAATTATAAAAGGAATGGCTAGGCATGTATACTTGGAATCAATTGATCATGATGTGATAACGATGGTATTGGTTTAGTCTAATCAACTTGATTATATAGTATACCATTAGAAATAGTAAGATAAGAGAGGAGGTAGAAAGTAATTACTAATATTGGAAGATTGTATCTAGAAGCGTAGCTATGTCACACTTTTCCTGGCTTTGATATTGATTTCTACATTAATTCTTAATTCTAGTCACTCACCCCCTGTATTGTGGTTTAGTGACCGTTTGCAGGTATGAATGCACACTACAGAGGCGAGAGCTAAATGAGGCTAGGGGCAATATGGAAAATAGAAGAAGAAATACTTAATTATGTATTGGTTGTTGATTTGCAAAGTGTTGATTAGTGTTGTTATGTGATTATAAATGCATATTGATGTAGTATTATAACATTTTCTTATGTTGTGTCTTATGTGGCACAGAGCCACTGAATGAGTGCATGATATGGGCAGGTCTCGTTATATATGCGTGCGTGAATGATATATGAAGTGTGAATGTATATTGAATTATTGATGGTGATGATTGTTCTGTTTGTGTGTTTTGATGGATTGAGGCACGAAGCCAACGATGCGTGATTGTGGAATGCTATTGGCAGGTTCTGTTATAATGCATGAATGTGTGTGTGAAATGGATAATGAGATAATGATAGATTATAAATTGATTGATGATTTGATTGAATTAGGAAGTTATGCATATAGTGAATAATTATGGACTTAAGGAACTGAATATGTGATTTTGAGACCCGGTGGGTTTCGGGACCCTCGGAGGGTGTCAATAGGTTCTCTAAGGTATTTAGAGTTTGTGTGCATTGGCCTTAGGCCATTTGGAACCCATTTAGGGTGTTTGGTGCAAGGGTTTTGCACCAAGATGGGTTAAACTGCATTTTGCGCATAACTTACGCATACGTTGGAATTTTGGCGAACCGACGGCGCCAATAGTTCTGAAATGGGGAAAACATGTGGCCCGTAAAGTTTTGTGACAATCGGACCTAAAATGGGCTAATTGAGTAGGTTATAAGTTGACTGGTTGGCTTAAAGTGTGTAACAGCATCAGGTCTATTACTGTCATGCCCACGCTACGCGTGAGGCTGACGCATAGCGTGAGGTGCGCAAACAGGACTGACGCTACGCGTGGGGCTGGCGCGTAGCGTCAGGCCCCTGTTCCAGGTTTTTGAATCCTTTCAACTTAATTGGGTTTTTGAAGTTTATGAGATGTCATATAATTATTATTTTGAGTCTGTTTAGTGAATATAAATATTATTCGAGATTAAGGTATAATTGAATTAATTAATTGAGAAAAATTTATTATGAAATTTAATTAAACAGATAGAAATAAATATAAATTGACAAAGGATGTCACAAAAATCATATAGGAAAGACTTCATATAATTTTTCCTTATACTTTTAGGATTTTCAATGTTTAATTTTCTGATTTTGTTTTTGCCTTTTAATAAATATAATTTTCTGTTTGTTTCCAATGCATTTTGGTTAGGAAGTGATCTACCCAGTATGAGAATAGAACTTTCGATGTTGATACTAGGTTAATCTCTCTTATTTATTACATTAGTTGTGATTTCGTCTAGTCTAATGGCTCCAGGTATTATCTCTAATGGGGATCTAAAAGCCTTCTTGTGATTCCATCCAACCAACACATTTGTATCCCGCGTTAAACGTCGAAATAGGGTGTCACATACAAATATACTTCGATGCTCAAGTCAATATCGGATAAATTAACATCGAAGCTCAAGCGTGGTTGGCAAATTGAACGTAACTTAATGAGGAATAAATGTGTAATATTTATAGACTTGGGTGGTGAAGATGTCCTATGTGACGTGTATTAGTACAAATTTCGTAAAAGATAAATAAAGCTGATACGATGACAGACATTCATAAGCATGTCCCTTATCCTCATAGTCCCTTAAGGACTCTAGTGTCACGTGATTCCCCTTAAGGGATGTGACACACTAGATATAAGCCGATATCAACGTCAGATCAAGAAGCTTTGTTCATAAGGTATGCTTTTATTTGATTTCTTTCTTTCTTTCTTTCTCTCAATCACTTGTTCAATATGAAAAAAAAGTGATTAACGACCTTCAACTTCATCAAAGAAGGTATGATCCACATGTATATTATACTTTTTAGGTTTTTTATTGTTTTTAAATTGGTCTATAATAACATCTTTGTATTTCTTTCTTTCCTATTACAGACTCTTTGATGGTATGTTCCTTTAGTGATAGTAATTCAAGTTTAGATTTTTAAGTTTAAAGAATTATGCTAAGTTTTTATTTTGATTGTAGACTTTATACATGTCAATATGTCAATTGAATCCAATTTTATGTTTTTACTTTGAAACAATATGCAAATTCAACTTCTGTTCCTAAAAGTATAATGGATTTTCAAATTGATTCAAAATGAATTGGTTTGTTTTGATGTTAATAAAGTACTGTTTCTCAAAAAGAAAATAATTTTATTAATTTGTTTTTGCATATTTGGCCCAAGAATAGTTGCAAATATGGACTTAAGAAAATCACAACAATAATTAAAGATTCTTAATTAGATTAAAAATATTTTAGTCACGAACCTACAAGAGAATCACATAAATACAAATTTTTCTGAATAGTTTATATTTTGTATTCGCATTGATCCAAAAAATGTTTAAATACAGTTTTATTTTAGTTCAAGAGTTAATCTAATCTAAAATCAAACAAAAGAAACAATAAAAACCCTTTGATACAAATAAAGTTGAGGTGTTCTAATGATTAACAATTTGTAAGGATTCCTAGAAAACTTGTAATTGTTATCTCTAGAAAGATTGCAATCTTCTCTTTTGTAAAAATTACAAATTAAGTAATTGAGTAATAAATTTATTTGAAATTTTATAAATATAGGCAAGAGATGCTAAACAATACTAGTGTTTAGGATTTTACAGAGCTCAGGGAAATGGATGAGAATAGAAGAGGGAAATGAAGGGTAAAGAAAGTAGAGTTTGGGTAAAGATTACATCACTTTGATTCTAGGTCTTCAATCCAATAGTGATAAGTTTGTCATATATTAGATTTTTCAATTATATCAACTATTTAACGATTTTGAACAAATTTATAACTTAAAGACTAAAATTGACCCAAAAATAAAAACTTATAGTTCTACTTACTGACTTTAGCTTCTAGCTTATTTTCATATGTAGACAACCTGTAGCTTGTACAGAAGTACTGGTTCATCAAGAGCCAAAAACAAAAATCATATAATATTTATCATGATTAATGATAGTATTTAACATTTCAGTTCTACTTTCATCATTTAACGATAATTTTAAACTTTTTATGTGATTTTTATTTTCAAGTAAAAAAAAGTAGTCTCCTTACCTCCAACAAAACCACCGCACAACATATACTTGCACGGACAGGACCTCTTGTGCTCGAAGTGCAAGCTCAGATGTCAGTTCAATGGTGTGGAGGACAATTAATAGTCGTAGTTACCACATAATACACGTTATTTGCGTACAAATGAAGATGGGGAAAAAATCTAACAATCCAATGGTATCATAGTGTGAAAAATCTAGCATCTATTGTACCGAAACTTTTCAGTTTCATGTACGTACACAGCACAACCGACCCGATAACATTCAGCTTCAACTGTAAACAGAGACACATACTTATCCCTAGGTAAATCTTCGTCCGATTGCACCCTTTCCACCGTCAAAAAATTGAAAGACAGCACTGCCATCTTTGGAGTTACAAATCAATGAACTTGGAGGGAAAAGGAAGGGGATGAGTAAGATTAGGAGGGGAAAGAAGGGCAGGAGAGAAGGCTTTGTAAATTATACTAGTACTAGAAAAACCATATTCAAACACACCCTTAGCGAATGAACATCTTCCTGAATTCTTCATTGGATTTTGGTTTTTCATCTCCTTCTTCCGCTTTCAGTTTATTTGCAGTAAAACCAAGTGGTCTGACATTTCTAGGCACGGCAAAAGTGTTCTTCCCTTTAAGCTGGATGTTATCACTTCCTGGCTTTCTAGAAGACACCTTGGAAGTGTCATCAGTTTCTTTTGATACTGAACCTTTTTGACTGGAATGACTAGTGGCATGTGCTGAAAAAAGTTCCAAGTTCAAATGTCAGACAAACAATATTACCTGACATTAACATAAACACAGGCAACATTTATTATATCAACCAGAAAGGGGAAGCATTAGTAACAAATGTCAGTGAAGGACGTCATAGTGTATGTAAGAAGTGCTGCCTTGTTGAGACTACACTAACCAAAGTACCAAACAATTAACCCAAAAAGTATGTTTATACCACCACATAATTTGTGATATAGTCATGTTTGATAATTATTCCATAACAGCAAGTTTCTACATATTCATACAAAATATAATTATACATCAAGATCACTAGCATGGAGTATTGCACGTGCACAGCACATTCAAAGTTCACTTTACATACCATGTTCTTTCAATGATTTCAGATTAGAAGATTCCCTTCCACCTCGCTTTGGATCAGATCGAGCAATACTTAGCTTCTTCCCAAGTAACTTGTGCCTGTTCTTAGCTACTGCAGCAGCAAGATGCTCATTGTCCAAAAAGTCAACATATGCTAGTCCCTTCATCAATATCAAGATAAACATTTGTCACCCAGGGTGTAGTCACTGAATGGACATAGCATTCATTTGCTGTGATGTCATGTAACATGACCAGCTCTCCAGGTTACATGAATTTTTTGAGATTGCAAATAACAATGGAGTACAATATTTAACTCTCCCAGACTCTGTTAAACCAGTGATTAATGTCTTACTTGTTAGGAATTCAAGAAAATGAAAAAGTCCAACAATGATTAACCTGATTCCTCACGGTTCATCAGGTATGGTATTAAATCCATAAGTGTGTGATTACTTTTCATAAACCCATGGAATGAGACTGCCCTACTGCTTTGTGCACTCCCCCTGACCTAAAGTATTTTTATTCTCAACAAAAAATATGGTAAAAATGGAAGGCAAAATCCCTGTAGGAAGGTTTTAAAACTGAAGGCACCAATCCAGCCCACCTGAGTCCTACTCCTGACCTGACTAGATAAACTTCAGCAGGGGGGCTTTCACCATATTGAAATCCAGAGAGTTTTTTGAACTGGCAATTTCCTTTCTAAATAAATCAAGGGACACAAATAAACAAAATAAATAAAAAACAACAAAGAATAAGTAATTTGATAGTATACCCTTGATTTTCCAGTGAATTTGTCATGTAGGATACGGATGGCAACAATTCCACCAACATCACTAAAGAAATTTCGAACATGTTCAGAATTTGCCTGCAATAACACAACATATTAGTCACGCAGACACAGGGAGATAGAGTGGCCAAGAGTACTACTATCTACCGTAGGATGAAGATTTGATATAAAAGCAGTGCACTGGTCAGAGTATGCCCTGTTTTTTTCATGGCTAAACTGTAGCTCTCTTGGGTTATCATCGGATTCATAATTTGTCTGATTGACCTCTTCCACATTTGTCACCTGAGAAGTGTTCTGCACTTGATATTTGTTCTCCTCTGGTGCTTTCATTGGCTTCTTACCAGCATCTCTAAGTCGCTTTGATGAAGACTGTTCTTCAGTTATATCTGAACCCAGCTTTCTCTTGTTACGTGCACTTCTTGAATTCATTTCACTTTCCTCTGCCAATTTGGATTCCTGTTGTATCCTAAATAACTGTAGCTCTTCCAGCCGAGGGGTAACCTGTGTAAAGGCAGCCCTCAAAAGTAATTCAGCATACTGAAACAATTATTAGCTATTTTCTGTTCATCCAAAGACAAGTTCATAGGGTAGCTTGACCATTCCATTATCAGTTAAATGACACATGGTGATGACAGAATAAACATTGTTATGAAAATTTCATTATTAATACACCCAAGGTATTCAAGAAGGACGGGTTTTGGCTAACTGAAAAGGTTACTGTCTTGTAACCTGGAGGCTAAAAGTTCAAAATCTAGAAACAGCTTCTTAGCCAACAAGGGTATGGCTGTGCACTGTACATCTACTCTTCGTAGACCACAGCCGCACCACACTAGGAAGGAGGGTGGCAGTGTACCCAGGCATCCTTTTTCAAGGTGCACCGGAAGGCAACCTTATTTATAAGAATTAGATTTGTCAAATGCTTCAAATAGGGCATTCAATCATGCTCCAGATAACTGATACAAACCTTGGCCAACATACCTAAAAACTATTCATATTGTTAGAATATTGTAAATATAGCAATATGTAATTAGAATTCATTAGGATTGATTGTATATGATTGCATTATGATCCTGTAGTTATTACATCCTTATTACATCCTTACTACATATATGCTATTCCGTTGTGTATTCAAACACACAGAATTCATCCAATGTCTCTCAGCTTCCTTCTTCTTAACATGGTATCTAGAGCCTAATGAGAGGCAACCTTGATCCATGTTTAACCAATGTGCCCACTGCTCACTATTTTTTTTTTCAAAACCTGTGTTTTTCCTCCAGGGTCGTGTTTCTCTCTCTGACCACCTTTTTCCGCCAGTTTTTACAGTGTCCGTTCCGCTTCTGCCAGCTGCCGCCATCGTTTTCTGGCGACTTTCCAACCAACCACCACCCGGATCAGGACCGCCTCTGCAAGACCAACCCATCCCCGAAACGCGGCCCCTAACAGCCGCCGCACACGCTCCCACACGCCTCATCCGTTCCACATTTTCTCTCTCTTGGCCGCACTGCCACCGACACGTAGAGGCTTTGACCAGCCTCCGGTTTGGCCCGTTGTACTTGCCTTCTCTTGTAGATTCAAATTCTGCTATTGGTTGTTCGTTTTAGACACCGTTTGACGTTGTTTGGGTTCGTTTTTGCCGCTGTGTGTGCATTTTCTCTTTTCTTTGTTTTCCTTATGGCTGCTACTGCCACATCAAAGACCGATGCTACTATTATCGGCACTATTGTTGTTCTCAATACTCTAAATGCTGAAATATTTGACGGGACCAACTATGCCACATGGGCTTCTGACGTCAAACTTTGGTTTAAGGGAGATGGCTATCTTGGTCATCTTACAACTCTATTGCAGCCGTTGACCATATCAAATAGGGCAATCTCAATGCCCAACTTTGTAGCATTTTGAAATCTACTCTGTCCCTTACTCAAATAAATTTTTTGCCCTTTTTGGGCACAAGCCAAACTTCTTCATACCAAAGACACTCAACAGTTATATGGGATTCGCGAGACTCTTATGCAGCTTCTTACTCCTCAGCAGATTACTAGTCTTATATCTGATTATTTGGGCAAAGTCAGTAATGTTCTTCATGATTTGAATGAGGTTCTTCCCTTAGCAGACAATCCATCCACAGATCTTGGGTCGAAGGTTTTGGGCCTGTAGCTTTCCCCGTCCCCCCTTCGTCGGGTGGTGCTTGTGTGGGGGGTGTGCCACCTGAACTTGAAATCGGGCTTGAAGCTCTCGCCTTACCAACGAGCCGACAGCTGATGGCTGTTGGTCACGACTACCAACAAAAAGATCCAATGAAGATGAATATTTCACATTTTGGAGTGTGCATCTGTGTGTAAGTACCTTCTGAAATGACTGAGCCACCCATCTCCACCTCTTCATCTGAATCATTGACTGTGCCATTTTCTCCGGTGGTTTGAGGAGCGTAAGGTTTCAGGTTCCACAGCTTCTGTAGTACAAACGGGTATTCTTTTCCTGGTGTTTCTCACTTTCTTGGTCCTTGGGTCCTTGACTTTGGGGCCACCGATCATATTACTGGTAACAAGTCCTTATTCTTTACCCTTTCTGGCTCTACTTTTTTACCTTCCATTACTATGGCTAATGGGTCCCAAACTCAATCTTAAGGACTTGGTACTGTTCATCCTCTTCCTTCTTTGACTATTGAGAATGTTCTTTATGTGTCTGGGTCTCCCTTTAATTTATTATCCATTAGTCGTTTGACTCACTCTCTTAATTGCATTGTCTCATTTACTATGAACTCTATTTTCATCCAGGGAAGGGTGATTGGCAATGAATGTGAGTCACATTGGTTTTATCAACTTCAACCTTCTGCACACGTTGGGTCAGCGGTAGGTTCCAGTCTCTTCCATGCTAGGTTGGGTCATCCAAGTCTTCACAAATTACAAATAATGGTGCCCACCCTTTCCAAGTTGTCTACATTATCTTGTGAGTCGTGTTAATTAGGAAAACAGGGTCGTACTTCATTTAATAATCGAGTCTCAAATTGAGTTGCGTATCCCTTTAGCTTAGTCCATTCTAATATTTAGGGTTTGTGTCGTATTGTGTCTAATTTAGGATATCAATTTATTATCTCCTTTATTTATGATTACTCTAGGTGTACCTGGTTATTTTTAATGAAGAATCGTTCTAAGTTATTTTTAATCTTTTAAAATTTTTGCAATGAAATTAAAACCTAGTTTGGTGTTCCTATCTTGCGTAGTGATAATGCCCGTGAGTATTTATCTAATTCATTTCAATCATTTATGGCATCTCATGGGATTTTACATCAAACATCTTGTGCTCATACTCCTCAACAGAATGGAATTGTAGAAAGAAAAAATCGACATCTTGTCAAAACCACTCAAACATTTCTTTTACATAGTAATATTCCTCATCAGTTTTGGAGGGATGTTGTCCTTATAACTTGTTATTTAATTAACCGCATTTCCTCCTCCGTCCTTGATAATCAGGTACCTCACTCCATCTTGTTATTTAATTAACCAAAGCCCGATGGCTAAGATGGCCTTTGTATGCCTATTTCTCTCTATTGCCGCCATTCGTCATTGGCCGTTTTTCCAGTTAGACATCAAGAATGCCTTCCTCTATGATGATCTGACCAAAGAAGTATATATGGAGCACCACCTGGCTTTGTTGCTCAGGGGGAGTGTTTAGCATGGTTAGCAGAAACTAGAGTCAACACGTAGAAACATGCGTGTTAGGCAAGACCCAGCGTCCCATGTTCCAGGCATAGATGTCTTTGGGTCTTGTTGACCCGGTTCTGAGAACGCGACCTAGTTTTGAAAAAACCCTAAAATCGCGAAAATGAAGGTTGCGGCTCCCACAATCGCCTTCTCCAAGTATTGACACATTATCCCTGTCCCCGACAACCTCCATCATTATCAGAAAGCTTTCGTTCGTGTCACTCTTCCTTGTCGTGTCTCCCTTATTCTCACTCTAGTTCAAGTCACGCCACCCTTCTCTCTGTGCTCTCTCCTCCTCTAGGGCCAGCGCAAGAAGTGATGGAAGGAGGAAGGTGTTTTGTTTCTTTTTTGGAAGTGGAAGCTGTTTTGTTTTTATTTTAGGTTTAGGTTTAGAATTTTTTAGGGCTTGTTTTTTTACCTCTCTTAGTTACAAGGCCCATTATAGTTTTTACTTTAGGTTTAGAGTTTGGATTTTTGTTAAATTATTAAGGAAGAAGACTTTTAGGAAGATATGCTTCCTCTTCTCCATCAACTTCTTCCCTATATTATCACATGATGTCATTTAATTAATTAAAATTAAATCTTAAGTAATCAACCATAATTAAGTAACATTTAAAATAAAGATGAATGATTACCAGCTGCAACATAATTGCTTCTGTTATCCGTTATCACTTGGAAACTTTGGACTCTCCAATCTCCTCCACAAAGTTATCCAACAACTCAAACACTTAATCCCCATCTTCATGTAGGAAGAAGCATCAAGGCTTTTGATGAACATAGATCCAATAGGAGTATGTCATCTTATCCGCAGCCTTCTTGGCCACAAGTTCTTTCAGCTTCTCTCTCACATTTTCAGGGGTCTTCAAACATCTACCAACATTCCCCTTTGCACCTATTTGGTGCTCATTAGTTCTAGTAATACCACCTTTGGTGGTCTTCCCACAAAAATTACATATCACCATCTTCTTGTTGTTAGGGTCTTTCAATGAGTTCCATTCCCAACCCGGATCAAGGTTGTTTCCGGTGCATTTGAAGAGTTGAACACATGATTGAGGGGTTAGGGTATCGCCTAAATCTCCACCTACAGTTGCCATCGATGGAGTGGAGAGGTGCTGTTGGAAGCAAATGGCAATAAAGATTTGGAATAGTGGTGGCTGTTAGAGCTTGCTGCAGGTGGCTGATGGAGCTTGCAGGTGGCTGTTGCAGGTGGTCAGACTTTTCAGAGGCCAACAATAGCTGTTGGAGACTGCAGCTGTTGGAAATGAAGGTGAGGTTGCTCACCAGAGACAAATGAGGGTGGGGTTGTTTGCTAGAGAGAGAAAAAAGAAGAGGGGAGCTCGTCGGAGATGGAAATGTGGATGGGGGTGCTCGCCGGAAAAGGAAATAGGGGTAGAGAGCTCGCCGGAGACAGAACACTGGTTCTGTGGTGCTCGCCGGAGACAGGACACCAGTCTGGTGGTGCTCGCCGGAGACAAAAAACAGTGGAACGGGGCTTGCCAGAGACGAAGGGGTGATCGCCGGTGGTCTTTGATGAAAGAGAAGATGAATAGAAGAAGATGGTTCTTCGAAAACCCTAAAATAAAAGAGGGAAACGAAAACTGACCATTTTACCCTTACTGAAACCCAAAACGACGTAGTTTTGAGCATGGTTGTGAATTGCGCCGCGTTTCCCCGTGATTTCACCGCAACACGCGACGCTGAGATAGCGCTGTTTCAGCCGCGATTCTTCAAGTCCCGCAACAGGGCCCGCGATAAAGGTGATGCGGCGAGGGTCCGCGACCGCGGCCACGATCTCGCGATTTGACTACTATGGATCCCGGTGCCCCTTTTAATTTGTTATTCATTAGTCAACTTACTCGTACTCTTGATTATGTCATTTCTTTTACTAAAGATTCTGTTTCTCTGTAGGACTAAAAAACGGGGAAGATGATTGGCTTTGGATGTGAGTTTCATGGCCTCTATCAACTTAACAGGTCATCCCTTGTCGATTCGGCTTCTGCGTCCCTTCTTCTTATTCATGCTCACTTAGGACATCCAGGTCTAGATGCTTTCAAGAAATTAGTTGCTAGTTTTTCTAATTTAGAATCTTTGTCGTGTGAGTCATGTCAGTTAGGTAAGCATACTCGTACTTTTTTTCCTAATCGCATTAATAATCGAGCCTCGTCCCCTTATGCTTTGGTTCATTCGAATGTTTGGGGTCCCAGTTGTATTGTGTCTTCTTTAGGTTCTAGGTACTTTGTTACCTTTATCGATGATTTTTCCCGTTGTACTTGGATATATTTAATGAAAGATCGTTCTGAGTTATTCTCTATTTTTCAGTCCTTTTTAATGAAATAAAAACCCAATTTGAGATTTCCATTCGTACCTTACAAAATGATAATGCACGTGAATACTTATCTAACCAATTTCAGACTTTTATGGCATCTCACAGTCTGTTGCATCAAACCTCTTGCCCTCATACCCCCCAACAGAATGGGGTTGCTGAGCGCAAAAGTAGAAATCTTCTAAATACCACTCGGACTCTTCTTTTTCATTCTAATGTTCCTCTTCAGTTTTGGGGTGATGTCGTCCTTACTGCATGCTATCTCATCAACCGTATGCCTTCCTCTGTTCTTAAAGGTAAAATTCCTCATCAAGTTTTATATCCACATTGTCCTTTTCATTCTTTACCTCCTCGAGTCTTTGGTTCTACTTGTTTTTCTCATGTCCTTGGTCCTGAGATCGATAAATTATCTGCTAGATCTCATAAATGTGTTTTTGTTGGATATCCCCGTACCTAGAAAGGATACAAGTGCTACTCTCCTACTCTTTGTAGGTATATTATCTCTGTAGATGTCACATTCTTTAAAGATGTTCCTTTCTTTGAGTCTGGAGCACTTTCACCCGAGCCTCCTCTTCATGCGACTACTCCTACTGTTCTTTTTTCTCCTCAGGGAGGAGTCTCCTTCCTCTCCAGATCCCCTTCCTTCTCCTCCCTCGTCCTTCACTACAGCAACCGGCAACCGACCCGATTGTAGTCTTACATTTTGGGCTCACTCATTCAACCTCTTCTCCAATCCCGCCTCCTGAGTCAGATCTTCCTGTTGCACTTCCCAAAGGTATCCATTCTACTCGTAATCCTTTCCCTCACTATACTAGTTATCATCGCATATCTCCGTTATATTACTCTTGTCTTTCTTCTTTGTCCTCTATTTCTATTTCTAAAAATGCAAGAGATGCCTTTACTCATCCAGGATGGAAACAAGCTATGATGGGTCAAATGTGTGCTTTACAAAGCAGTGGAACTTGGGATCTCGTTCTTCTACCACCAGGAAAGTCTGTTGTTAGTTGTCGATGGGTGTACACGGTGAAGGTTAGCCCAGACGGAACAGTTGACCGCCTCAAAGTCTAACTTGTTGCTAAATGTTATACTCAGATCTACGACTTAAATTATGGAGATACCTTCTCCCCTGTTGCCAAAATGCCCTCAATGCACCTCTTCCTCTCCATTGCCACCATTCACCATTGGCCTTTATACTAGCTGGACATCAAAAATGCTTTACTTCATGGTGACCTGCTTGAAGAGGTTTACATGAAACAACCTCCCTGTTTTGTTGCTCAGGGGGGGTCTTCTAGACTTGTTTGTCGCCTACAGAAATCTCTACATGGTCTTAAACAGTCTCCTAGGGCATGGTTTGACAGCTTAGTACTGTGATTTAGGAGTTTGGCATGATCCGAAGTGAGGCCGATCACTTTGTCTTCTATCGTCATTCAGTCGCTGGTTGTATTTCCTTGGTGGTTTATGTGGATAACATTGTTATTAATGGCAGTGATCATCTTGGTATTACATAGGTAAAGCAATATCTCTTCAGGCACTTTCAGACGAAGGACCTTGGCAGTGGGGATAGAAGTAGCGCAATCCAAAAATGGAATCGTCATATCCCAAAGAAAGTATGCAATGGATATTTTGGAAGAAATAATGATGTTAAACTCAAACTCAGTCGACACTCCCATAGATCCCAATGTCAAGCTTCTACTAAATCAGGGGGAGCCTCTTCCAGATCCTGAGAGATACAAACGTTTAGTTGGCAAGCTGAACTATCTAACTATCACTCTCCCAGATATCTCATTTGCAGTTAGTGTGGTAAGTCAGTTCTTAAACTCTCCTTGTAAGGAACATTGGGATGCAGTAACCCTATTGTTTGATATGTCAAGAAAGATTCTGAAATGGCCTGTTATATGAAGATAGAGGACATACTCGAATTATGGGATATTCTGATGCTGATTGGGCAGACTCTCCAATTGATAGAAGGTCCACTTCCGGATATTGTATTTTTGTTGGAGGCAATCTTGTCCCTTGGAAGAGCAAGAAGCAGAATTTCAGGTCAAGAGCGAAGGCAGAGTACCGTGCTATGACTATAACCAGTCAAAAGCTCATATGGCTCAAACAATTGCTTCGGGAGCTTCAATTTGGAGAGGTTGCATAGATGACGCTTATCTGTGATAATCAGGCCGCTATGCATATTGCCTCGAATCCAGTTTTCCAAGAGAGGACGAAGCATATTGAAATTGACTGTCATTTTGTTAGAGAGAAAGTCTTGTCTGGTGAAATATCCACTAGCTTTGTTAATTCCAATGATCAATTGGAGGATGTTTTCACTAAGTCTCCAAGGGGCCCTCGGGTTGATTATATACGTAACAAGCTTGGTGCGTATGATTTATATGCTCCAGCTTGAGGAGGAGTGTAAGAATTATGTAAATATAGTAACGACATATTTTAAGATTAAATATATCAATCCTATCTTTAATGTAAAATAGAAAACTGTATATTATGTATTTATGTACAAATCCCTATAAATACAATGGCTCCGGGTGATCACAAAACACACCGAATTTATATGCTCTCTCGGTTTTCCCTCTTTTAACAATCATTATTATTGAAGTTTCTTTAATTTTAATATTACACTACACATCATGTTTTATGTAGGTGTTTGGTTTGATATATTTATATATTATTTAGTATATCTGGTAGACTCTTCCATTTCATCTTACGTTTCACGAATCTACGTTTCGTAAATCTCCATCGTCTCAAGGTAGAATCTACATTTTAACAACCTTGGTTTTCAGGATTAGTTTGTCGATTTCTGAAGTCCCTTTATGGTCTTAAACAATCCCCAAAAGCATGGTTTGAAAAATTCAGCACTGTGGTAAAAGAATTTGGCATGACTCAAAGTGAGACAGATCATTCTGTTTTCTATCACCATTCTACCACCAGGTGTATTTACTTAGTTGTGTATGTTGACGACATTGTCATCATAGGCAGTGATCACACTAGTGTTGTTCTGTTAAAACAACACTTGAATCATCACTTCCAGACAAAAGATCTTAGAAGGCTTCGCTACTTTTTAGGGATAGAGGTGGCACAATCTAGATCAGGTGTGGTGATTTCTCAAAGAAAGTATGCGATGGATATTTTTAAGGAGACCGGCTTGATGGGGACCAAACCGGTAGATATTTCCATCATTCCTAACATTAAGCTTATGCCGTAACAGGGGGAGCCTCTCTCAAATCTAAAGTGATATAGAAGACTAGTTGGAAAGCTAAATTACCTTACTGTCACACGTTTTGACATTTCCTTTGCTGTTACTGTGGTAAGTCAATTTCTCAACTCTCCTTGTGAAGGTCACTAGGATGCAATCATCCGCACCTTAAAATATATCAAAGGGGCACTGGGTAAAAGGCTCTTGTATGAAGACAAAGGTCATACTTGAATAATTGGATACTCAGATACCGACAGGACAAGATCTATTGAAAGAAGGTCTACAATGGGGTATTATATCTTCCTTGAGGATAACATGGTTTCTTGGAAAAGTAAGAAGCAAAGTGTTATAGCTCGATCAAGTGCAGAAGCGGAGTACCAAGCAATGGCTTTGGCTACATGTGAGCTCATATGGCTCAATCACTTGCTTGAAGAACTAAAATTTGGGGAAACTACATCGATGACACTCATTTGTGACAATCAAGCGACATTGCACATTTCTTCTAATCCGGTGTTTCATGAGAGGACCAAACACATTGAAGTAGACTACAACTTCATCAAAGAAAAAATTGTATCAGAGGACATTGTTACGACATTTGTAAATTCCAATGATCAATTGGCAGATGTTCTCACAAAGTCCATAGGGGGGAGTGTTAAATACATGTGACAAGATTGGTGCATATAATTTATGTATTTCAGCTTGAGGGGGAGTGTTAACATATTGTAAATATAGCAATATGTAATTAGAGTGATTATGATTGATTGTATTATGATCCTGTATTTATTACATCCTTATTATAAATATGCTACTCCGTTGTGTATTCAAACACATGGAATTCATCCAATGCCTCTCGGTTTCCTTCCTCTCAAAGCATATTATATATTCCAAGACCATATAATTATAAACCCTACATTAGAATAACACACTTCTAAAGTAAGGCCCCCAAGACTCATAGCCTGGACTTAAAATCCAAAACATTTATTTAGGAACAAATTCATATTAGAATGAATAATGATATCTTCAACTAAGATTCCATGTCCATCAGAAAAATTCTTTCAAATTTTCATGACGTATTTAGCTTGATTCATAGAATTAATCAGCTACAGGGGAAGACATAAGGATACCCAAAGTAAAACATAACTTCTAAAAGTTTAGCATGTTAAGTAGAGGCTAGTTTTATATATATATATATATATATATATATATATATATATATATATATTTGAAAATAATGAGTAGGAATTTCAAGAGGAAAAATGTACCTTGTGTAATGCATGATCAAGATCTTCCAAATTGCCAAATTCCCTCTCAAAGCGTAACCATGAGTGGCATATGTCCTGAATTATTCTGTTTTTTTTTAGAATCAGAAGGTATCATCTAATCCAAATAGTATATTATAGTATAGCACAACAACTAAGGTCAACCATAATATAATAAGTATGACCTTATTTGTCATTCCTTCAAGGAGAAAAACAGAAGATGCAAATACTATGGCTGTTTTCAAAGATATGCAACATGGATATTTGAGCATGTTAAATTTGGATACTAGGTCTAACTTAATCCTTCTAAAAGCTAGCTCATAGGATGAAGATTATTCTTATTTTATATACTTTAAATTGATTATATCACTAGTGCTTTCAATAACCCCCCTTATGAATGAACATCTGAAGCGTGGATAAATACGGGTGCTCCATTAACGTTGGACTTACCGTACACCCCTCACAGGTGGCTCATTAATAAATCTAAAATAGATTTTGATACTATGTTAAATTTGGATATTGGGTCTAACTCAATCTTAAAAGCTACCTCATAGAATGATAATTGGCCATATCACTAGTACTTTCAACACACCCTCTCACGTCCAAGAATGAACATATGGAGTGTGGACAAATACGGGTGGCCCATTAACGGATTTAGAATTAGCTTTGATACATGTTAATTTTGGATATCAGACCTAACTCAATCCTAAAAGCTAGCGCATAGGATGATGATTACCCTCACCTTATATACTTTTAATTGACCATATCAATAGCACTTTCATTAGAGCACAAATGAATTGAAATTTCATTGAAGAGTTTTCTCCTATCCAAATGGACTATAGTACTGTACTACTATGACTTCCACACTGCCAACCTTTCTTTTAGGAGCATAAACTTTGAAGAATAAGGTCGCTGCTTGTAATCTTGTTATCATGGATTCTAGTAGCTAAACAAACCTCCATGCTTACGGGGGTGAAATCACAGGTGCATATAAACCTCTCAAGCGAGGTTGCAGAAATAGAGATCCTAGCTATGGAGCATGAGGTGAAAGATAAAAAATCATGTAAAATCTAACCAACAATACAAGACTACATTTTAAATATAAAAAAAATGATAATTGGAATCAAGAGCAGATCTGGTCCATAGTGGTCAGAATCGCATGTATCATACCATACGTATCGCAATCCGATAGATCCTTCACAGATCAATATGAATCGCTTGAGCGAATTGTTTTGCGCATGAATCACACCCCGAATGGAACAATACAGATCTGTATCGAAAGCATCGTGAAACAGATTCCGATTCGCAGGATTCGAAAGATGTGAATTTTTTAGTCTTGAATCAGGTTGGGTTGCATAACCTAAATCAGAAAATTGGGGTCTTTAGGGCTTCTTTTTGCACAGTGAGATACTGTTGATTTGGGTTTTCTGTAATAACCCGAAAATCAATTTTTAATTAAAGCTATTCTTGTGAAGCTTCGCACAATCGAGCATCTCTCCCTCCCTTTGGTCTGTTTTTTTCTGATTTCATCTATACTCCCTTGACCCTCTTTTCCCCCTGGCTATTAGGATTTCGGCATTTAGCTAATAATATTTCTTGTAGTCCCTCACTCTCTCTCTCTCGGTCTCAGACTCAGACTCTCACACACAGTGAATATTTTTTTGTTTTCCCCATCAAAGTTCTTTACTGTTTACATGTGCTTGCTGGTCTGGTCCCTTGTTTACTTTTTATTTTTGATTTGGTTTGTGGGTACTGATGGGTCAACAAAGAAGAAAAAGGAGATAGATATTACATGGAGTGGAACCACTAACAGGTACCAATTTATGCAGCAGCTACTGTTTTTAATTGTTTCTTTGATGTATGATATGGATATTAGCTTATTTTAAAGTTCATTAATGAAACATGGGCTTAGGCATATGTTTGTGTAATTAATTATGACCTTTATATTGACTTATAACATTATCTTAAGATTCATTTTAAGATTAGATTACCAATTCAAATCATGATTCAACTACCTTGATCTGATCTGTCTAGGCAAGATTTCATCATCTAGTTTATGTGGAGTTTGTGGCCCTTGGTTACTGCCACAAATTATTTCAACATTAGAAATTATTTTCTTCCAATCTGATGGAAAACATAGTGGGAGAAGTTCAGCAGAGCTGTTGGCAAAAAAGTCATTGAAGGGGTTGGAGTTGAGTTGCCAGAGGGAGCAATGGCAAGGATTGATTAAGCATTTAAGCTCTAATACCTGTAAGTGTTTGTTAGGTTTAACCGTTTAAGAAATAAAGCAAATGGAAGATATGACAAAAAAAAAGACAAGGCAGAGAAAAATTCAGAATTTTATGTTAAAATGATGATACTAGTTAAGCTGAGCAGAGATTAGATATTTATATTGGGAGCTGAGGGCAATGGCATATCTAACTGATTCATAGTAGTGAATAGTGGCAATAGCGGCGGAGTGGAACGGCCGGGTGCTACGATGGGAGGAGCTGTAGCAGCCTGCCTCAGATTGTAGCAATAACGGCGTGAATGGCGGCTGAGAGGGAGTGGCAAATAGCGGTGCTATAGAGGCACTATTGCTGCCAGCCTGAAATGCCCTTTCTGGGTCAGTGTTTTGACCCTTTTTAAAGGGTATTTTTGGTCTTTCAACCCTAAGAACCATATGATTTGAAAAACCTAAACAAAGACAGCAGTCAACCCTCGCGTGTTTGTGATGTCTTTGGGACTTTGTGTTTACTGTTTAGTACTTTAGTTTTATGCCATGTTATGTGATGTTTATTTCAATTTTAAATAATTTTTGGTTTTTTTTTAGCATATATGTGTAGAAAGTGTAGGAAACGTTTAGTTAAGTTCATCAAAATAACGGTCATTCCGCTTTCTGCTATCCCAGTTATAAGGGAAGCTGTTGTGCGCCACTATTTGGGATTGACAACTATGATTGGTTGTGTTAATAACAGAATCTAACATCTAGCAGAAGCTAGCACTTCGGTTAGTTACAGAAGACTTAGTGGAAGGCTCTACTGTAGTCACAGAACAACACTCTAGCAAGGCTTTATTTTATGATTTTTAGTACCTTCTTTTCAGGTAGTGATGTGGAGGAATTGCAGAATCGAAGTTAAAAATTATTTCAAAAAATTTTCCTGGAGAATTTCAAATGCCTAAGAGGCTCTATCAATAGTCTTCGATTCTGTCTCTATCTTTGCTACTTTATAAGACAGTCCACTCTTTCCCATCCAGCCAAACTTTTAAGTACTCCCACCACCTAATCAAATCTTACTACACAAATTAAAATAAAGCTTCAGTGTTTTCTAGAAATAAAATAAAGATGACTATACCTCTGAACCAGTCCCAGAAAACCTTTTACTGTAGCATCTTTTGTATATGGACCTTGCTTCATTTATGTGACCCAAATCCACTTCCATCGCTATATAACCATTCCATGCCTCCAACATTGAACCACTGCCAAAAGAAGTTAGAATAAATTTTCTTATGAATAAAACAATGACATTTTAAAATAAATGAATTAAGTGAACATTATCAAACCATATCTTAAGACAATTCTCCCAAACTCCACGAGCTGCGGCTATATCTTTTCCAAGTTTTGCTTCTAAATGTGCCCAATAAGCATGTAAATGTAACAAACCCTTTGTATTCTTCAAGTGTGGTGACAGGTAATCCGATGCACGCTGGGAATAGTACACAGACGGCATTTAACAAATAATGCAGAGTTCAAAAGTACGAAACATTTCAGAACTTAATGGACCAAGTCCAATGCACTAAAGTGGAAGAATGGAAAGCAAAAAGGGAAGCCAGAAGTTAGATTGTTTGTTTCCAAGATGCATCAGACCAGGCTCCACAGTTTGAAGAGGGTGGTTTTGGGCATAGTAGTCAATCCCAAATCGCGGAGTATCGCGGCCGACCCTAAAACTGGGATCGCGGCGTCGCAGAGCAGATCACAGGCGCTATTTGCTACTATTGCGGAGATAAAACACATAAACAAATAAACACGTATATATGTAGAAAAAATTAAAAAAAAAACACAATAATAATTGAAACAACTCTAAATGCATAATTGAAACAACTCTAAACACAATAAAGTTTTGCAAGTGTGGAGTAAGTGTCCCATAGGTCTTCCACCATTTGGCTGAAATGGGATTAATTATTAGTTGCTAATTTTCATGAAAAACTAACAACTATTACAATAGGAAAACACTTACCAAGGACCAAAATATTTCTTTGTCTTATAGCCCTAGCTGAACCAAACAATCCATCAGCCATTTTGTAACTTTCCAATTCCACTATAGTCATGACTTCATCTGAAGTAATCTCAGGATAACCTCTCAATAACCGTTATGAGGCCGCGCTTCACCTCCCCATCCCTCTCAATAGATGCATTTGAAAAGTAAAATTGGGGATTAAGGTAATACCCTGCTGCATGGTGCAACTGACAATCTCATCTCCTATCAAAGATCTCCTTATACTTGCTTTCATCTCCTTTGAAAACATTTTGAATGGTTTCCTTGGCCCTCTCCATGGCTTCATAAATGTAACCCGTTGTGGGTTTCTTCTCATTGTCCACCAATCTCAATACAAGCACAATAGGCCCCATAGCCTTGAGGCTATGATCTACATCAGCCCAAAACGAAGGAAGTAAGACGATGTCTATGGCACTCTTGGCCTTCGCCTCTTTTGCACGCTTGCTTTGCAACCATTCATCTGATGTGAACATCTTCCAAAAGTTTGTCTTCAAATTGTACAACCTTTGCAAAATCAAGAAGGTTGTAGCAAAACTTCTAACGCCATGCCTCACCCATTTAGTACCATTAGTGAAGTTTCTCAACACAGGAATGGTTGTAAATGTCACCAACAAGCTTGACTCCTTTGTTTATGGCTCTCTTGATCCTTGTAAGCTTGCCAATGTCTTCCAACATCAAATCTAGGCAATGAGCAGCACATGGTGTCCAAAATAAATGTGGCCTCTTGGCCATCAACAACTTACCTAAAAAATACATTATTTAATCAAATTAAAATCAAATCAAATTACCGGCCAACTTGTAATTGCTTCCGTTGTCCATGATCACTTGGATAACTTTTGATTCTCCGATCTCCTCCACAAACTTATCTAATAACTCATGCACCTTCTCCCCGGTCTTCATATAAGAATAGGCATCAACACTCTTCACAAACATAGTTCTAGTGGCGTGTTCACAAAGAAATTAATCAACGTTCTCCCTTTTCCTATCTGTCCAACCATCGGACATGATAGAACACCTATGGTTGTCTCTCCAAAGCTCGTGGTTCTTCATCAACCCTTTGGTGTATTCCAATTCCTTCTTAAGGAAAAAACTCTACACTCATGGTAGCTCGGGGGCTTCAGATCAGGACCATATTGTCCAACAGCTTGCAACATTTGCTTGAAGCTCTTCGTACACACCACATTAAAAGCAATTCCATTTCTGACAAGGAATCGCTCTATGTACTATATCGTCATCGCTCTTGTCTCCCTAGCACAATGCTCTATAATGTTTGTTTGTTTCGTATTTTTTGTCAATTTGGTAGCTGCTTCCGGATCCTTCATCATCATCCACAAATCCATTGGCCACTTGACATTTTGCGACTGCCTTAACAGTGGTGTAGAAGCTTCACTTGAAGCTGTAGCTACAAGTCACTTCCCTCTTTTGAGGGCCCTTATTTCTTGAACTTCTTCCTCCCCCTCTTCATCTTCATTCTCAACCTCATTCATGTAAACCAATTTCTCCGTAACTTTTTTCACAGTTGCTGCCCTCAATTGTTCTTTCACGTTTTCGAGGGTTTTGGTACACTTCCCAACATTCCCCACTGTACCAATTGGTGTTGCTTAGCTCTAGTTATCAAAGAGAAGATTGTATCAAGGGACATTGTTATGAAATTTGTAAATTCCAATGATCAATTGGCAGGTTCTCACGAAGTCTCTTAGGGGTCCTCGTATTAAATAGATATGTGACAAGCTTGGTGCATATGATTTTTGTTTCAGCTTGAGGGGGGTGTTAGAATATTGAAAATATTGCAATATGTAATTAGAATTAATTAGGATTAATTGTATATGATGGTATTATGATCTTGTATTTATTATATTGTTATTATAAATATGTTACTCCGTTGTGTATTCAAACACACGGAATTCATCCAATGTCTCTCGGTTTCCCTCTTCTGAACACAACTCTGGGCTTATTAGGCATCAGCAAAGGATCCCATTTGAATGCAAAAACCATGAAGTTAGAAGGAAGAATGGAAGGGGTCTTAGTGGTGTTGCTGGTTGACAATGGTTCTAGCCACAATTTCATTTATCCTAAGGTGGTTCAATCCTTGAGTTTGGTAGTTCAAGAAGATAAGAAGAAGAGGGTAGGTTTGACTTGGGGATGGTCATAAGGTGAAGACTAAGGAAACTTGTTTTGACATTCCCTTGGACCTTGGTGCTGTGCAAATCAAGGTTAGTGCTCATGTTTTGGATCTTGGAGGATTAGACCTCATTCTTGGAGTGATGTGGTTAGAGACGTGGGAAAGGTGATGATAGATTGAAAGGTGATGATAGATTGGAAGGAGCTCACAATGAGTTTTGATAAGGATAGAAAGTTGTTGAATTAAAAGGAGTAAGGGGGGCCACAGTCAATGGGGCCACTATCCTTTCAATAGGCTGTTGACAAACTCCTCCTTGTCTTTAGGTGTGTGTTTCCCTTATGTTAACAACACAAGCTTAACTTTCACTCGTTTAAGTATACTTTTTTGGGGTACTTAACTCAATATAAGGGCCTTCAAGTGCCTACCTCCTATGGGGAGAATCTACATTTCAAATTATGTCCTCTTTGATGAGTATCATTTCCTTTACTAGCTACATCTCAACTAACCTCTCCTACTACATCACCCTCCTCTTCCACTCTTATTGATCCTTCCCTCAATATTCCATTTCACATTTATCTCTACCACTCAATCCCAATCCTCTGATAACACCCAACAACTCAAGCCCCTCTTCCACTCATCATCATCACCAAGCTCCCTTCCTAATTTTCATTCTCCTATCCAATCCTTTTCCTCTAGCCTTACCTTCCTTGATTCATATACCTCCTCCAATTGATCCCACCACTTTACCACCGTACCACCTAAGTGATCAACCTCTCCAAACAGTACCTTTTCTGTATCACCATGTTCATCAAATAATCACTCTGTCAAAGGTCGGTATTGTAAAGCCTCACCCCAATCCAACTCTTCTCGTAACCCACATAAAACCAATAAACAACAAACATACTCTCAATTATCCTTAGTAGCTTCATGCCATGCAAGAAGAATATTCTACTCTCCTTCGCAATGGGACTTGGTCTCTTATCCCACTTCCACCTAATCAAAACACCCATTGATTACAAATGAGTGTTTTGTGTCAAGGAGAATCTTGATGGCAGTTTTAACTGTTTTAAAGCCCGTCTCATTGTGAAGGGCTTTCATCAACAGTCGGGTTTTGACTACATTATGACTTTCTCTCATATAGTCAAACCTGTCACTATCAGAATCCTTCTCACTTTGGCCATGTCACACGTGTGGCCTATCCATCAGCTTGATGTTAATAACGCCTTACTCAATGGAGACCTTCTTGAAGAAGTATACATGTCTCAGCCACTTGGGTTTCATTCGTCCCAGCCAAACCTTGTTTGCAAGCTCCACATAGGCCTTGTATGGCCTCAAACAGGCCCAACGGGCCAAGTTTGCCAAAGTTTCTTCTACCCTTCTCAAGTATGTGTTCATTGCAAATCAACGTGACCCTTCTTTGTTCACTTAGATTACCTCCACTCATTGTCGATATGTTCCTATGTATGTGGGTGATATAATCATCAAAGGCTTCTCTTCTACCTGGATTGATCAAGTCATTCACAACCCTCACCCTACTTCTGCTTTCAAGTTACTCAGTCCTTTGGAATATTTCCTTGAGATTGAAGTCTTCAAACTTCATAAAGTGGCTGAAATTGTGTGACTTCCAACAGTGGCGATCTATTTCTCTCCCAAACAAAATATCTTCGAGATCTGCTCCAAAAAGTTGGCATGCTCTTTGCCAAGAGCATCATTACTCCAATGCCATCCTCTCTCAAGCTCTCCAATGTTGGCAGTGATCATTTTGATGATCCAATCCTTTATAGATCAATCGAGGTGAAATTATGATGTCACAATCACCAAGCCAGACATTTGTTTTTCTGTAAATAAGGTGTGTAACTGTGTTAATTCATGGTTGCACCTCTTGTCTCTTATTGGAAGACTGTAAAACGAATCATGCGTTATCTTTAGGGCAACTTATCTCATGGGCTTTTACTCCAACCTGCCTCTCCAGCTCACTTCTTACCCTTGTCTGCCTTTTGTGATTCTGATTGGGCATTTGACCCTAATAACCATCATTCTACATCTGGTTCAGCCATTTTTCTAGGCCCTAATCTTGTCTCCTAGTGGAGCAAGAAGCAATACATGGTTGCTCACTCCAATAATGAAGCCAAGTACAAAGCTTAGCTCTTACTACTACCGAATTGATTTGGATTCAATCTCTCCATCAAGAGCTTGATTTTCCCTCAACCAAACCTGTCATTTATTGTGACAACCTCAACATTGTTAATTGTCTCATAATCCAATTATGCACTTCTACACCAAGCATATTGAACTTCAACTCTGCTTTGTCCGTGAGAAGGTGGTGCTAGTCAGATTTTGGTCCCCCACATCTTTGGTTCTGTTCAACTTATAGACTGTCTCACCAAGCCTCTTTTTGGAGCTCTATTTCATGACTTTAGGACCAAGGTCGGGGTGCTTGGGTGCTTTCCGCTCGCGTTACCACCATGATCTTGAGGGGGGAATATCAGCATATAAGTCTTGTACCCATGCTAGTCTTGGTTGTAAAGGACTACTATCCCATGGAATGCATGAAAGGCATGCACTCAGTTAGTTAGATTGCCACACATTCTGACCTGAATCAGTTAGGCTTGTTGAGCTATTAAGCGACTTGTCACTCCAGCCAGTCTTCCCTGTATAAATACTACCACAATAACTTAGCTTAGTACATAGATCATTTAGTTCAATCTTTGTAAAACTGAGACATAATGAAAAGTTCACGATTTCTCTCAACTCTCTCTTGCTCTCTTACTTCTCTCTATATCTCCATCTCTTGAATAGGTCTTTCAAATACCTAAAGAGTTGTATCTTTCACATTTAATCAATAATAGTTCATTTTCTTCTGAATATGAACCAATTCCTATTAGTTTTCCATAAGTAATATGACTCAACCCAAGAGTATGAAAATGTATGGTTTGGTATTCACCATATTTGCCACTATTCTCATCAAGGCTCTTTCAAATTCACCATGGCTAAACCCATGTATGAGAAAGTTGATGTCCCTACTCCTTCCATTCAGCATAGGAGCACCTTGGTCACAATTTTGTTAAAATGGAATAAAAGAGCCTAAGTTATTCACTCGAGCAGTTTCTCACCATGTGGAACCAGTAAAATTTGTTAGCTAAGCTTTTGGGTTACAAGTTTCATATATGGTTGTCAAACTCTAGAGTCAACTCGTAGACTCTTACGAGTTTACGTTTCTACCTAGGGAAATCGAGTTAACATGCTAGTAGACTCTCACCTGCACAGACTCGGCTAGACTTGGGTAGAAACTTGTAAACTCTTGTAAACTCTCGAGTTTCCAGCGAGTTCACGAGTCTATGCAAAATGAAACCCTAATTCCCAAATTATTAAAACGGCACCGTTTTGGACCCTTGCTTCCTTATTAACGCGTTCCTCTTCTGCTTCGACACTTCTTGCACAGACTCTGCCCCAACCCCTCCGTTCTTCTTCTTGCCTCTGTTTGACGGCGCGACAGCCACCAGCGGGCTCTAACTCCGACTCCGACGCCGACACCACTGTTCTTCTTCTTCGTGACTGCAACCACCGTTCTTCTTCTTCACATCTTGCGTGCGACCCTGCCCCTGTTCGACTACACCTGCGACACCCCCCTACACGTCCTTGTCCAATGGCGCCGCGATGAAAACCATCCGGGAAAGGTGTGTGTTTTTGTTTTTTCCTTACTCCTCCATTCTGGTTAAAGACCAATTGTTTCTTTCTTCTCATCCTCCTCTTGTTCCTCTATATCCAGCATCTCTGTAACTGTTGGAGATGGTGGCTCAAAGGCCAACAGCAACACTGTTCAAGCTCCTCTTCAAGCAAGAAAGAATATTCCAGGAAAGAGGTCTAACATTGGTTGGAAATATTGTTCAAACATGGAGTTTATGTGTTTGTTATGACTTATTGATAATTGGATGGTTGAATGTTTAGTTTTTAACTATTTTAGTATGTTATATGTTGTTTGGATGCATGCCTAATATTAATTTTATACAATTTTTAGCATGAGGTAAACTCTTACGAGTTTACGAGTCGAGTTAGCGAGTCGAGTCTACCTAGCCAAAACGAGTCTAGGTAGACTCTCGAGTCTGACAACCTATCATCTACAAGTCAGGTCATACTAACAAAGAAAAGAAAGTAGTGAATGTTTTGTTTGGAAGGGACGGGCATACAGAATTGTACACCATTTCAAGGCCTTTTTGGCAGGATGCCCATTTGTAAATTGAGGAAGTGTAGTGAAATCTGACACAGTTATCTAAGTTATGTGCTGACTAAGAACAGAACCCCATTTCTCAGTTTCTCACCTCACCCCTTAATATACTTTGGAGCATGGCAAAGGCCGGAAAACTTAGATGAAACTTAAATGAAGAATAAGAGGAGATACAGTGCTCCATCCCAATCAAACTAATTTTCTCAGTTCCTTCTCTTGAGAGTCTTGCATTTTTTATAGGTGCTTTTTCAAATATTATGTTTTTTTGTATGAGGTATACTATTATGAGTTAGGTCAACAGATACACCACAAGTTTATATAAACAGTTTGACACCCTTGATGGATAACAGTGATAATAAATGACTTAAGATCAAAAAGTTAGTATGGACTAGGACCATTCCTACTTTTTATATCCCTTTTAAACTATTGCCTTGCTAGAAACTCCTCAAAGATAATTAGAGCAGAAGTACAGCAATGACAAAATCACTCCCCATAATCAAAAAGCTCTGTTGTGTTTCGTTATCAACCAAGTCTTCAGGAAGTCCAATAGAACAAGTCACTTTTAATCATATCACATAGAGTTTTTCTCAAATTACTAGATTATCCTAAATCTGCTCCTCTTCTCACACCACTTCTGTTGGTCTTCTCACATGGTCAACCACCATAACTGAATAGACCAAGATTAAACTCTAGCAGAAATAATCAAAGTTAATGGAACAGAAGTACCATTAAAACATCTTTACTTTCAACTCCAACATAGCTTTACTGAAAACTAATATAACCAACCTGGAAGGTCTCCCTTATTGTTTTATATTTCAAATCCTCTTCACAGGTGGATGTCATTCTTCTCCTTAAGCCGTCTACCCGGGTAAGAAACAAATCAAGATACTGAAACAAGTATAAAAAATGGAACAGTTTATAAATACAACATGTTGTTGTTGTTATTATTGTTGTTATTGTTATCATCATCATCATCATAAATACTAGAAAATTATGAAAGTTGAGTTCGAAAAATATAACATTAAAAGCACTATAGACTATAGAGAATGATGCTATCATACTAAATTGAATATCAGTCAAACCTCATCAAGGGTTGAAAAAGTACATTGCAGGGACTTCTCAAATACCTGAAAACATTGGCAAAACTGTCTAAATGGCTCAAGTAAATATGAATAAGTCTACTATATGTTTTCTATAATCAAAGAATTTATTATTATAGAAGAGAAGAGTACAATAACATAACAGGAAGGGGGATAGATGATACCTAAAAACAAGACAGCTTTGAAATCTTTGCAGATCAAACAAAGATACACAAAAATATCATGAGCAGAATACCAAAAAAGTTAAGAGCATGGCATGTCCAACAGGCAGTCCTATGCAAGGTTCACAAAATCCCAAAATCCAATGATTTTGCGATTTTTGGGGAGTCCAACAAGGCAACACTTCAAATCATAGCTGGAATCTCCCAAATGTGGGATGAATAAAATACCAATTGAAATCTTTAAAATCCTTAAAAATCCTACTATTTTCAATTCTGAAATGGTCTGATCTCAAACATGACGTGTTTTGACCCACACAACCTGTTTGCCCAAAAAAGACCCGATTGCTAAATTAGGGTTCAAACGCACCTCACGCATCATTTTTCAAGCTTCATGCACACTAACTTTTGCAAGACGACTAGCTTCTCACACCCTTCTAGGATTATGCTTAGGATGTGTTTACATCGTTTTTTGTTGTGTGTGTGGTTATGAGTCAAGACTTACGAGTAAAGTACTTAAAATCTGGATTCTAGGTTGAATCGTAGAGGGTCCCAAAAATCCTAAATCGTAAATTGTATCTTAAGATTTTAAAAATTCATATATATATATATATATATATATATATATATATAATCTGATATATTCCTATATATGCATAAAAATTCCTATAAATACAAGTAAACTCATAATTTATATTGTTAATAAACATCCATTAAACATCAATAAAATACAAACATCCATAAAACATAAATAACTCAAATTCTTAATATTCAAAAGCAGAGGTGTAGAGGGCAAACGAAAAGTAAAGCTGCTGCCACATGGAATAAAGACAATAAAACAAAAATAAATTAATAATGGCAGCAATGGATTGAACATAGGCAAGGAGATGAACAGGGTTAGGAACAGAGCTAGAAAAGGTGAGAGTGGGACTTTAAATACCTAACAGCTTGATGATGGAGGATGTGAGAAACAGAGGATGGTGGTGGAATGAACATGCAGAAGCAGAACAGCAACCAAACGAAGGGAGAAGAGAGGGAAGAGAACAGAAGTTAAGTACCTAAGAGGATGATGGTGAAAAACGCGAGAAACAGGGCTGGAAAACACGAGAAAAAAGGCTGGAAAACTGTGACGGTGGAGTTGGCTGTTTGACCGGCGATGGTGAAGGGTGCGTTCGGCGACAGTGGAGGGAGCTCCAAGCGCACAATGAAGGAATGGTATGTTTTTCCTCTGCTGCGTGTGTGCTGATGGGGAAGAAAGGGTCCGACCCAGGTGCCTGAACCGGGTAGGTTTTCAAAATTGGGTCCCAAAAAATCGGGATTTTAAATCGCAATTCTAACACGATTTTAGACAGAAATACGATTTTTTCCCAATTTGAATCACAGACCCCCTAAAAAATCGTAAAATCGGGATTTTTTCCGATTTAAATCGGGAGTTTAACTACCATGCTTACGAGTTATGACATACTTATGACTTATGAATTATGAGTTATAAATGTCTTTTATGTAAGTTTAAGAAGTCTTTTTAATAGATTTATGGTATTCCAATTATGGTTTTATATGATCTTAGGATTCCACTTACAAGTCTATGATTTGCAATCTTTTCTACCCCTTCCGATTCAAAGTGTAATCCAGACTCTTTCAACCTTGGTCCTATGGCAGAAACCATGTGCAAAACAGCTTATAAAAAGGAACCCCTAGCATTCCTCATGTCTACCAGATAGCTTATCACTCACATTATTTCCCAGTATCCAGCATTGGGCATTTTATTTTTAGACATAAATGTCATTTAGTTTTCAGTTTCAAAATATAGAACCAAATGAAAAGAAAAACATTCCTGAACAATTATTTCTCAGCATCCAGCATTGGGCATTTATTTTACTTTTAGACATAAATGTCATTTAGTTTTCTGTTTCAAAATATAGAAGCAAATGAAAAGAAAAACATTCCTTAACAATCACTCACTCAGACCTCAGTGCTGCAACTCATCCTCTCAACAGTTAACACATGGAGCAATATTTAGATCCTTCTACCCAAAATCTTCTAAGGACAGAACTAAAACTCATCTGCTTCAAATCATTGTTCTTTTTTAACTATTCCATAATCCATTCTCAAAAGCCAATAGTACTATAGAACCCTGTTCTTCCTTCCCTGTTTCCTATTTATCTGAAGTACATCAATTGATAATTTGATATTATGCATAAAGGAGGAACCCAACCTCCATCTTTTCCAAAGTTTTAAATTAAAACAGTTTAGTGTTCAAAGAGAAATATAAATATACTGCACTCAAGTTAACTCCACAGCCTTGTAATTAGATGACGGACAATGGCCAGATGGGTTATATTATCATACATAGTTTTGAACACAAGATGAGACCGGCTGGCTAGTTGGATTCAAGAACTTAGTTTGTTGGTCCTTATAAAAAATCAGCACACCAGAAAGACAATTGAACCAGTCAAGAACCAACCAAAATCATATAAGAACCTGGACAGAAACCAGTTTATTCTAATTTAAAATATTAAATAGTTTCCTTGTAGATTTATTTTAGTCTATTATTCTATTATTTATTATATTTTGTAAAGTACAAAAATTACATTTTAACATTTACTGGTTCTACCCTAATCTAACCATGGACAAACCAGACTAGTATTTTCATTCATTCAATCATCAATCCAGTTTTAAAAATATTATATCCCAAAATACCCTGCCTTTTCTAAAAATTTTACTATTTTATGTCCAACTAAATCTACAAATATCAATTTATCAAAAACCAAAAGGCAATTGCCATTATTTCCTTTTCCAATTCAAACATCATTATACATGATGATATTCTGCTCATAACAAAACCCCAGGTCAGGTGGGGGTATTAGAAAGTCAAGTGCATCTTTTCACCAACATGCGAAGTTAATTAAACCAGAAATGAAACTATTCAATAATTAATAAATCATTCAACCTGCTAAGGCTCAAAGAGACATTAATTAGATTTCCAGACATTTAATTTGTATCAAGAAAGGGAAAGTTTTGCTATAAAGGTGAGTCAAATTGAAGAACATACATCAGCCAAGTCTTTCTCAGAAGCATGACCTCGCTCCAAGGAAAGCATATAGCGAACCCAAAGTTCTCCAACCCAAGGGCAGTTCTTAGTGGCCCTCGAATAAACACCAGTGACAATGTTACCAGCCTAGAGAAAGAAGCAAAGGGTCAACAAAGATAATCACAAGGAAAGTTGTGATGTAACTCCAAATTTAAAATTTGAAACCTTCAAAGTGTTGTCCAAGTGACTAGTATAATCAAGCCAGAGATCAGGGGATATAGGAAAGTCAGTAATAGCACGCTCATATAGAACTTGGATTCTGGCTGGTGTTCCAGAAGAGTGCTCAAATTTCAAATAGTTCTGCAATACGATTCTCATAATTAAAAGAAATAAAAAAAATCTATAAGTCCATCTCTTACAAGTAAATAGTCATGGGAGACATACCATGTAGTGTTGTAGTCTTTCTGAATCAGAAATATCAAGGCTTGAGATTTGTTGTTCAAGATTAGAACGAGCATTATACATCTCGAGGGCCTTCTGGTATGAAGATACAAGGTGAGGACAAATATCAAGTAAGTCAATGGATTCAACATCTTGAAGATTTCGTTGTTGGACCTCCCAAGTCTTATAGGCCGAAAGTGTTGTAGTCATATTAGCAAGGGGAACAGACAACTGGCGGTGGAATAAAGTTCGAATGCGGTGAAGTTGCTTTTCTTTGGCCTGTGTATCAGTTTGATCGATGGTTAGGAGTATAGCCTGCTCATATTCTCTGTATGCTTCCCATATTTTAGACCCTTCAAGAACGTGCAAACCAGCAGCAGTAAGGGCAGTCTCAAACAGATCCCTTGCCTTGGAGACACCGGTGGGTAAACATTGGCATACCATTGGATCAAACTCTTGGACAAAATTAACGTAGTCACACCAAAGAGAGACAGACAGATAATCAAACACCGCACGCTCATAGAGGTTGAGAACTGCAGAGAAAACATCGGGTCGGGAAGCAGGGTTGAGAGAAAGGTGGTCTTTGACCCATTGGCGCCACATTGAAGGGCTCAACGGAAAGAGTTCACTCATAGCTTCCCTGGCTCTAGTCAGTTTATCAACATCACCCATTCTCCTGAGAAGCTTTATATACTGAAAAGAAAAATAAAGAAATTACTTACTTGCAATTTGCAATTTGCAAATGAAAAGGGCATCGTTTCGTTCTAGGTTACTAGCAATAAAGAAAAATAAAGAAATTACTTACTTGCAAATGAGCATCGTAGTTAGAAGGGTTAGCAGCAAGCTCGGTGTGGAGCAATTCGAGTTGGAGGTTCTGCTGAGCTTCGTCCTCTGATTCAGAATCAGAACCTTTGCTAAAGGAACTGTCTTTCTTGCGCTCTGCTTCTGCACTCTCCATCTTGGGGCTAGAGATCACAAACCCGACCTCAGCCGAACCCCTTTATACTCTAGAAATACTAGACAGGCTTCAACCCACCGAACGTGTTGCTGAGCAGCGAGATCTGGAAAAATATAAAATTCAGAAAAACTCTTATCTTGGTGAAACTTAGGATAAAACAATGTTTTCAAAACCGGACCGGTCATTGAACCGGTGAAGGCACTGATTCAAGGGTCACTGGTCAGACTGGTAATGAATTATTATTATTTTATATATTAAATAATAATCAATTAGAACTAAATAACATAATATTCATAAAAAAAAATGAAGCCCCTAGGCCATAGGTAACTAATGTGATGATGATAAGGTAGTTGGCGTCTCTAAACTTGTACCATAATTTCACCAATCAAAGGATAGAGTTGCAAAACGCATAATACATCCTCCAAAGTTAATTTTGTATCCCAATCTCATCCCCACAGTAAAATATCCTAGATAAATTTAAACACCTCATAGGCCAATGTTGAAGGGAACCTAAAAAAATCAGAAAGGATAGTGGCACATTGGTGTCATTAAACCATGAAGGAAATGAAATATGAACAGCTAACGTATTTTAAAAAAGGACAAATTGCTAGTGTTTTAATATAGTGCTTGGACTATGTGATGTGTCCTCACATTCATATTTGTCTACACTTTTTTATTTCATTTTCAGCTACGGTTGACAGCAAAACAAAATTACAAATAGCAACATGCATCTAATATCTCCTCTGTTGAAAGGACACAGGGCATTAAAATGAGTGCTAGGTCTGAACTCAATGAACAACAGCGGAAGGAATCAATGAACAACAGCAGCAGGAATAAAAACATGGAAAAAAGAAAAAAGAGGCAGCACTGCACACAAAGAGAACTGACCTGAGGGCCTCGACGTTGATAGAAGAAGCTCCACGGTGAAGACGTGGTGTTCGACTGTGAGACGCGGTACTCGAGTCAACAGTGGGGGCGGTGAGCGACGGCGAGGACGGTGCGCGACGGCGACCCAGCTGACTTCACGCTTGACGGCTTGAGACTTGAGAGGGAGAAAGGATGGAGAGAGTTTCTGAGGGAGGGAGGATCAGGAACGCGAAAAGAAGAGAATAGAAACGTGGGGGTGATGTCTCTGAAACGACCCCGTTTCTGGCCCTCTTTTTCTTTCCTAAATTAAGTTGCATAAACCTCGTATTTTAGGTTTTTGACCGGCACCTGGTTTTTTCACACTTTCAGATTAAGGGAGGTGCGGGTGGTCCAATCTAGTTCTAACAACTATAGGATGAAGAATGATGAAGGCTAGGGAGTAAATATATATTTTTGGGATATAGTACATTAAAGTGGTGGTGACTTTGCTATAACCTGTCTTTCCATTTTTTCATGTTATTGTCAAGGGATTACCTTTTGGTCTCGGGTTTATGACCTTTTATGACATGGTAATTTCTCCTTTTAAAAACCCCCTAGATGTTAGGGTTATCGTTTTCAACCATGATTTGAACAAGTAAGAATTCAAAGAGGAGAGAGATATATATGGTTTTGCAGAACCTTAGTGGTGTCATGAGAGAAAGTGTTGACAGTTTGCATGATGAAAATATTATTATTATTATTATTATTATTATTATTATTATTATTATTATTATTATTATTATTATTATTATATATAAAGTTTTTAAGTATGTGAATCTCAATCTTTAAATTTATTTGACTTGTAATATTTTTTAACTGTTCAATTAAATTTAATTAAAACATATTTTGTAATATATATTGATTTTAGTATTTTAGATTTTAATAGAAATTATCTCATTAATTATTGTTGTGAGCACCTAATGCTCAATAATTAAAAACAGGGGGAAATTCCCGTCTACCTTAGGACGTGTACAAGACTCAAAAACATTCATGAATGCATGTCGTGGGATTAAGAATATCCGAACCCCACCATTACATAGCTAAAAACATGAGTTAGGGTTGTTCTGATTGGTTGGTAATTGATTACACCGTTAATGTGTAATAGCCTGTGTAGGTTTTCAGAAGACTCCCCCAGTTAATCAATTAATCGATTACCTCAGGGCTTCCTACGCAGTCTTGTATCTGAGATTCTTGATAATCGATCACAACATTGCTATTGGTAATCAATTACCAACATATCAGATAACAGAATTATGTAGTAAAATGCTTTTGAACAAACTTTTACATGCCTTAACTTCGCCATATGATATCTAATCATTACCAAATTTTGACACGACATAAAATTCATCATTTGTGACGCGTGGCAACTGGTCACACCTTAAAATTCCCAAAAATGAACAAGTTATGTACAAAAATACAAATTGATCATTTTAGGCCTTTAGCATGCAACTTAACACACCAATTCCTATCCAAATGGAACTTTTCCAATTCACACAAGTCCAAAACATTAAATACAAGCTATTAGTACTATTTGGAGGTTTCAAAACCTCATGGAACCTAATTTGACCTGCCTAGTTCCAATTTGTGCCTAAACACCAATAATACACATGACAATTATCATTAACATTGATACTACACCATCACCACCTCATCACATTCATCATTCCATATGCAACACAACATGCATAATACCCTGCCCCTGATGTTCATTCAACATAATATGCATATAAATGTACAATTCCTTGGCATGACACAAATCAATATAATCTTCATAGATCCATGTATGGTTCATGATTCTAAGACTTCATCATATACCGACATTAACATCATAATTCACAATTTAGCATTAAGATCCAAAACTACATATGTACGTCATTTGCCAATATACAAAAGATATAAGTATCCAAAATGAGCTGACTGGGACGATACAAACAAAAGCTATACATGCATATATAACTATATACAAGCGGTCTTCATGACCATAACATCTCCAACCGAGCAATCATCAAGCATCGCCTTAGTCTACATCTACTAAAAATAACCACAAACTTGGGGGTGAGAATATATATGTCAAATGACAGGTATTGAACCAGATCAAACTATGACACATATATCAAACATCTAGTTCCATACATTAATCAACAATTCATCATAAACATCATCATACATACTACCATTTAACATAATTGCATTAACTCAAATGCAATCAACCTCATCAATATATATCATAAGTTGTCCAATAGCCTTTAAACCTCAATATTTATATGTAAATATGTTAGAACTAAGTCTGTTTCATAAAGGACTTTAGAGAATTTTAAATCTTATTTTAAGACCCCAAGATTTGTTAATAACACACATCAATGCTTTTGATTAAATAAAGTCTACTTATGTGTTATTTAACCTCTTTATTTAAATGTTTTATGATACAAACTCTATGATGCATAAGTTATAACTCAAAGGGGGAGTACATTATTCAAAGTTTGCTTGGAGTAGTACAAAATATTTCAAGTCTGTTTCAGACTGAGTCTGCATGGGACTATCTCAAAATAATACAAGTTTGTCCCAGTCTTAAGTCTGAGTTAAAGACCAACGCTCAAAAGAATTTTTCACTAAGTATGTTTATCCCATACTTGAAGTCTGTTGAGTCACGTTTTTCAAACAATATTATCATTCAGACTCAGCATCTCATCTCTATCATCTTACAAGCTTCAAGATATCAGACTCAGATTCTTCAAGATTAAAGAACAACTTTTTTTAATATCATTTTATGTAAGGTTGTCTCTTTACAAAACTCCTTCAGTCAAAGTCTGTTTCTTTCTTGACATGAGCAACAAGACAAAATTTTTAGAGGAACAAATGCTCGCATGGGAAGAAATCGATGAAGCTACTCTGAGCACCTCATAAAGCTGTCATTATGAAATGCTCAAGTCAGAAAGCTTCAGAAGGTCAAACAAGATGCTTTGTGTTTTATGTTAGATGAAAGAGAACAAAAAAAAGACTTTCTCTTCGCATGATTTGAAGCACTCTATTTTCGTGCAATCCTCGTCTATCATCAAAGTAGACCTTGTCCTTTTCTCTTGCCCCATGCCTTGACGAATTCAAATGGCTACCTCTTCACAAATGAAATAGTAATGACTATTCTCAGAAGATGTTAAAGTAAAGAGATTGAGTTTTTGGATTATAAATAATGAAGACTAAAAAACAGAGATAGGAACGAGAACAAGAACGATATACAAACTCATACTTTGTAAACACCACTTCTTGTAGTTACATTCTCTATTTTCAGCACATCTTTGTTGTACACATTCTTTATATTCTTTGTGCCTTGTTTAGGTTTTGTGTTTTAACCAGACTTAGTTTCTTACGGGAAACATTTTTGGCCTGAAGAGGCTTTTGAAAGAATACTTGGGTTTTGAGTCAAGATTAACTTATTAAAAGAATACTTGGGTGTTAAGCCAAAAGTGGCTAGAGCCAAGAATACTTATGGTATAGTTGGTGCTATTTATGTAAAAAGACTTTCACATAGTGAGAAAGCCTTCAGACTTAAGGGATTGTACATAGCTTATGCGTTTGGAAGTGAACCAGTATAAATCCACTGTTTATATCTTTCTATCCCTTCTCTTTTTAAAGTCTAAGTATGTACCCAGGCCCGGTCCTAGAATTTTATGGGCCCTACGCAATACAATAGATAAATGCCCCTTAATATATATTCTTTTAAAAAAATTTATTAAATAATCAAATTAACATTGACAAAGTTATTATAAATTCTAAACACATGAATCAAATATATCATCCTAATCTAGAGAATAATAAACGGTGTTCCTATGTCTCATGCTTTCCTTCAAAAATCTTCTTCCACATATAATGAAACAAAAAAAACATAAATTATCATAAAAAATGGTTTTTTTCTGGCATTTTTAGATGCAAAATCATTAATAAGAATATCAACATCAATATTCTCTAACATATCCTTTTCAATAGATAAATTTGTCAAACCATTCAACCTCTCTTGTGACATTGATGATCTTAAGTAAGTTTTTATTAATTTTAGTTTTAAAAAACTTCTTTCAGCAGATGCTACCGTTACAGGCATAGTTAATAAAATTCTATAGGCAATCGAAACATTTGGATAACAATCGGCTACTTTGATGAACTTGAGAATTTCAATAGCTGACATTACATCATCAGGCAAAATCACTTTCAACACTTTCAATTCAGAAAAAAAATCATCCAAATCAACATCTGATAAATTGCCCTGAGAAAATGTAGAGTGAACTTTAGCACAACATTCTTTCAGTTCATTATCATTTAATGATTTAACTTTTTGAATTAAACAAAAATCCAAAAATATTTTCAAATATCTTTAATTGCTCAAATCTAGTCTTTAAAGAAGTGATAGTCATGTCCACAATAACTAAAAAATAATTAATTCTAAATGACTCATCAGCCGATTAAACTTCTTCATCATGACTATTTTCATTAAATTGTTTTTTCCTAATAGCGCGACATTTTGCTAAAAGAATGGGTTCAACATCCATATCAAGTGTAACTTCTTTAGCAATATTCATACTAAACATGAAACCTTCAACTCTATACTTTTCAAAAAATAATAATATATCTTCTAATTATTTTATGGTATCATTAATGTACATTGACTTAGATCGTAATTTCTTGCTCACCATATTAATAAAAAATAAAATATCATACCAAATAATCATGCTCCATAAAAATTCAAAGTTCTCAAGTGCATTTTTCAGCTTTACTTTTTGATCTAGCATCATCACAAAATTTATGTAATTCCAACAAAGCAAATCTTATTTGGGAAGCTTGAAATCTAATAGCTTTAATACTTTTAATTCGACTCTCCCATCGAGTATTAAACAAAGATTTCACGGTTAACCCAGAAACACAATCAAGAAAAATTTTCTATCTTTTTAGTGAACTTAAAAATAATGAATATATGCGTTGAACAATTCCAAAAAAAGAAACAACTTTAACACAAGAATGTGTCATATCACTAAGAGTAAGATTAGGACTATGACAAGCACAAGGCATATATAATGCTCTCGTATTTATTTTAAGAAATCGTCTTTGAACTCCTTGGTGTTTTCCTTTTATGTTAGAACCATTATCATAACCTTGACCCCTCACATCATCAATATTAAGATCAAGAGATTTTAATGCATCTTGTAATTCATTAAAAAGTCCTAATCCAGATGTATCATCTACTTTTAAAAACTCTAAAAAATATTTCTCAATTTTTATTTTATTACTTGATATATTCACACATTGTACTATTAAAGTTATTTGTTCTTGATGACTTATGTCAGGGATACAATCCAAAATTACAGAAAAATATTTTGCTTCTTTAATGATCTTTACAATTGAACTTCTAACACTATAAGCTAAAAGTAAAATTAATTCATTTTGAATTTTATGCCCAAGATAGTGATAATGAATTTCACGACTTTGAATGCGTCTAACATGATCTTACATTATTAAATCAAATTCTACAATCATTTCAATCAATCCCAAAAAATTTCCATTATTGTCTTGATATAACTTTTCATTGGATCCTCGAAAAGCCAAATTATTTTTAGCAAGACATTTAACAACTGAAAATATTCTTTGTAAAACTTGTCGCCAACGTTCTTTCTCTTTCATAATCTCTTGTAAATTTTTATCAATGGTTTAATTTTTGTCCAATCTTACTCTCAATTCATTCCAAGTATTCATGTTAGTCATATGTTCAAAACTATTTTCATGTTGCTTAAGTCTCTCACTAATACGTTTCCAATCACTAAAACCCTCATTTGCCAATGAACTTTTTTTTATTATCAGATTTAAACAACTTACAACAAAAACAGTATACCCTATCAACATGCTTGGAATAAACCAACCATTTTCTATCACTAGTCTCACCATTACTTAGCTTTCTAGAATAATAGGCATATAAAAAATGTCTACAAGTATTATCCAAAGGAAAAATAAGATTCTTTTCTCTAATAGGCCCCTTTTCAATTAAAATATCCCTTCCTTTATTATCAAGATTACCCTAATTTCTAGGATCATAAATATCTAAAAGAGGAATTGATTTCTCCTGTTCAATATCAATATTTTCCATATTAGATTCACTTGACACATTATTAGGTTCACTAAAATCATTAACTTCATTCTCATTTAAATGAATTTCATCATACACAATTTCAATTGATTGATCTAAATTTTCATGAGAATCTATCTTTTTAAAAATAAATTTATCAAGAGCTCCTCTTTGTGATTTAATTAATTCTTCCTCTCATTTTCTTTTTTTTTCACTTCCAGATAAATGTTTTTTAGGAGGCATATTGTGAAATATAATTAAAATAATAAATTAACACAAGAAAAAATAAAGAACAATAACACCTGGAAAGAGAAGCTAGTGTTGGATACACGTTCACAACTTCGCATGTATAAGCTAATTCCAATAGCTGAATTTAATCACTGTAAACATAAAATTGACAAATTAATATGAAAATCAAAGCAACCAACTAATTAGTTATAGCTATTAAAAATTTAAAAATTAAATATTCTTAACATAAAAATATAAAAAAGAATTAAATAATTAACAATGATGATAAAAAAATTAAGACCTTATAAACATAAAAATTAAAAAATATTGACATCAATAAGAGTAAAATTTCTAAATAATTTATATAACAACATAAATTATAACTTAATTAACAAGTGATTTAGAAGGTGAATAGAAACACATACTAATTTTACGATTTTCCAATGTAACTGTGGTGATTGAGACTTGAGAGGAATCAAACCGCCAAAGTAGAAAAAAAATTATAGAAACAAAAGAAGAGGAAATGAAGAATGATGGAAGAGTAGAAAAGAATTATAGAAACAAAACAAGAGGAAATGAAGATTGATGGAAGAAAATATAATTGTTATATATATATATAATTATCGTTATATTTTTTTATCCGTTAAAACATTGTAACATTAATTTTGAAATTAATTTGCTTGCTGTGATTATTTCCTGTAACGTTAAGTTTTGATTTCAATTATGAAATTAATTGCCAATTTCTTTTCTGATTCCAATTCCAATTGAATTCTGGTGAAATTAATTTGCCAATTTCCTTTAACGTTAAGTTTTGAGGCTCAATGCATGCTGATTTTGTTAGAAACATTTAATTTTAAAAAATTAAAGCTGGCCAAGATTCAAACCTAGGACCATCCAGCGAAATTTAAGTTTCCTTACCACTGAACCATGCAAACCATAACATCTATTGATTTTTTTTGTATATAAGTTAAAAGTTATTTATTTTAGGCCCCTATTATCAATGGGCCCTGGGCCATTGCCCTAGTTTCCAAGGCCCAGGGCCGGCCCTGTATGTACCTTAAAGTCTGTTGTCATCTTCTGTTTAAAAGGGTTCTAAAATTTACAAAAGAGCCACAGACTTATTTAACCCTCCCTTCTAAGTCTGTCTCTGAACCATCAATTGGTATCAAAGCTTGTCCTTTAGGTTGAACACTCTTACAAGTGTAAAGGATAAGAGATCCATGACAGCTCCCCAACAAGATCATCTTATAGTCGAAAGTTCTTCAGTTAACAAACCTCCAACCTTCCTTGGGGAAGACTACGCTTATTAGAAGGACATGATAGAAATGTTCATCAAGTTCACCTGGTACAGTCTATGGGGAATCATCACAAATGGCAATAATCCTCCACCAGTTGATGCTGATGGGAAGATAAAGTTCAAAGATCTATGGATGATGGCTAAAACAAGAAAAATGGAGGCTAATGCCAGATTCCTAATTATCTATGCTCTCAGCAAGTGTGAATACAACAAGGTATTCAATTACAAAAAAGCTAAAAAAGTCTAGGATGCATTTCAAAGGAACTACGAAGAAACCTCCAATGTCAAGAGATCAAATAAGATATTGTTAACCAAGCAATATGACAACTTCACAATGGAAGAGCATGAATCTATTGATAAGATGTTTGGAAGATTCCAAACTTTGTTGAATGAACTTCGGGATCTTGGGACAACCTTGTCCACCAAAGACATAAATGTCAAACACCTTGGGAGTCTGCTTGAAAAGTTCAATTCTAAATACTCAACTTTTGAAGAAACAAGCGATCTCAACACCTTTAATATTAATGAACTCCTTGGAGTGTTAAGAGTTCACGAGATCAAGTTAAAGCCGAAAGAGGTTACCAAGCCTACATCCTCCAAGAGCATTGCTTTAGAGTCCACTAACTTAAGCAAAAGGTCTAAAGTTCTCAAAGTTGTAGAGTCTCAAAGCTCATATTCAGAATCTTAGGAATACAATGAGGACACAGACAAAGAACAAGCTCTCATGACTAGAAGATTCCACAGGCTACTAAAGAAGAAGAAAAGTAGACCTGAAAAATACTTGAAAAGAGACCCAAAAGGTAAGTCCTACTTTAAATCTAAATTTGATAAATCTACTTTAAAATGTTTCAAGTATAGGAAGCCAAGTCATATAAAAGTAGAATGTCCTCTGCTCAACAAAGATAAGAAGGACAAGAGAGGGAAAAAAAGTCTTTCAAGAAACAAAAATGACTCATCACTTGGGATGATGAGAACACCAACAGTTCAAGTGAGTTTGATGAAGAAAAAAAGTCTGCTTAAATATGTTTGATGGCCAATACAAACTCAGATTCTGAGGCCAGCTCTAGTGACTCAGACTCAAAAGAAGTAAACCATCCTGAACTCAATGAAAATTATGAAATTCTGTTTAAAGATTTTTTTACTCTTATGAAAAACTACAGGTTGTTAAAAAGAAAACAAGTTGAGTTGGTTGCAACCTATAAAAGTTAAATTTCTAAGCAAAAAGAGGATCTTGGTCAAAATAATCGAGATAAGATGAAAGAAAAAGAGAGAATGTAACTTGAGGAACTACATAAATTTAAGCAAGAGAATCTTTGCTTAAAAATAGAATTAAAAAGTGCAAAAGACTGTTGCAGTTCTCAAACTGAGGAGATCAACAAACTTAGAAAACAAGTGAGTTCTTTCACTTCAAACCTAGCCAAGTTTGTCAATGCAACTAAAAATTTAAACAAGCTTTTGGGAATCCCTACTAGTAATCATGACAGACCTAGATTAGGATTTATTGAACCAGTTGGCTCAAAATAGTCTTTTTCTCCTCTATCTGTTTTGAATAAACATAAACATGCTAAATGTAATAACTATAAGAAGCATGGTCATGTCATTAAGGACTATCTTAAAAAGAAGAAAAGAAATACAATGAATACTAACCATCTAGGACCTAAGAGGATTTAGGTACCAAAGGCATTGATAATTCCTGTTGCATATGTGCTGAAAGGTAAGAGAAAAGCATCATTACTAGTATCTAGATAGTGGGTGCTCACATCACATGACAGGAGAAAGGTTTATGTTCCTAGACTTGGAACGATTTAAAGGAGGGTTTATAACCTTTATAGGCAACCAGATCGGAAACATCGTAGGTACTAGTAAAGTTGGTAAAATTCACTCCTCTATCATTGAAAATGTTTATCTTCTTGAGGGTCTGAGACACAACCTATTTAACATAAGTCAATTTTATGATAGTGGGTAAAAAGTCTCTTTTGACAAAGAAAAGTGTATTGTCATTAACCATGATGGAAGTATACTTTTTTCTGCCAACAAACATAACAATTTGTATAAGGTTGATTTGAATGAGCTAGATAATCAAAATGTAACATGTTTGTTCTTAAACTCTAAGGAAATATGGATCTGACATAAAAGAGAATGTTAGTCAGAAACATATTTTAAAACTTCATAGAAAGGATTGGTCCAGGGACTGCCAAAAATCTCTTTTAATAGTTCCCTGCTATATGAAGAATGTCAAAAAGGGAAATAACTAAAAACATCTTTTGAAAGCAAAAATGTTGTTTCAACAGTTAGACCCCTTGAATTGTTACATTTGGATTTATTTGGTCCATCTCAAACCTAAAGTTTGGCAAGAAAAAAATATGGTTTTGTCATTGTTAATGATTACACAAGAATCACATGGGTTTATTTCCTAGCCCATAAGGATGAGTCTACTAAAGTATTCAAGATTTCTCTAAGAAAACCCAAAATGAGAAAGGGTTATGTATTGGTGCAATAAGAAATGATCATGGCAGAGAATTTGAAAATGAACATTTTGAAAAATTTTGAATGAGTCTGACATAACTCAGTTTTTCTTCTCTGAGAACACCTCAGCAAAATGGTGTTATTGAAAGGAAAAACAAAACTCTACAAGAAATGTCTAGAACAATGCTTTACATTTATAATATTCTAACTATTTCTGGGTGGAGGCTGTGAGAACTTCTTGTTACATTCAACATAGAATTCCAATCAGACCAATACTTAATAAGACTCCTTATGAATTGTGGAAAGGAATGAGACCCAACATTTCATATTTTCATCCTTTCGGGTGTACATGTTGTATCCTAAACATAAGGGATCAACTTGGAAAATTTGATTCTAAGTTTGATAAAGGGATATTCATGGGGTACTCAAAAACTTCCAAATCTTACAGAGTCTTTAATATAAGGACTCAGACCATTAAGGAATCAATGCATGTAAGGTTTAATGATGTTTAAAAGACTGACATGAAACTAAAAGATCTTGAAAATGATAATGCAGGTTTGGAGCAAAAAGAGTCCAAGCTTGATCAGCAAGAACATAAAGAGGAAAAGAACCCAAAACCTCAGCAACAACAAATATCTGTTCATGAACCTAACAAGTCAAGAGACTAGAAGTTCAAGGCTTACCATCCATCAAACCTAATTACTGGAGATCAAGTTATAGGGATAAAGACCAGATCAATACTCCTTTATCAATCATCCATTGCTTTGGTTTTAGAATTAAAACCAAAGTCTGTAATAGAAGCTTTGGAGGATACAAACTGGATTATAGCTATGTAAGAAGAGTTGAATTAATTTGAAAGGAACAAAGTCTAGACCTTTGTATTAAGACCCAAGAGCAAAGGGATTATAGGAACTAAGTGGGGCTTCAGAAATAAGCTTGATGAGGATGGAAAAGTGGTAAGAAACAAAGCAAGGTTGGTTTCTCAAGGATACAATTAACAAGAAGGTATAGATTTCACTAAAACTTTTATACCTGTAGCCAGACTTGAGGCTATCAGGATGCTCCTTACATTTATTGCTTTTAAGAATATTAAATTATATCAGATGGATGTTAAAAGTGTTTTTCTAAATGGTTTTATTAAAGAATAAGTCTTTTGTAAAATAGCCTCTTAGGTTTGAAGACACATCCTTTCCAAACCATGCCTTCAAACTAAGTAAAACATTGTACGATCTGAAACAAGCACCTAGAGCCTAGTATGATAGACTACGTACTTTTTCAATTTCAAAAGGTTTTACTAGAGGTAAGGTCGACATTACCTTATTTAGAAAAATCTCTAACAAACACTTTATAATTGTGTAAATATATGTGGATGATTTAGTTTTCGCTGCTACCGATGAAAGTTTGTGCAAAGAGTTTTCAAAAATGATGTAGGCTGAATTTGAAATGAGTATGATGGGAGAACTTAAGTTTTTCCTAGGTCTGTAGATCAAATAGATTGAAGATGAAATTTTCATCCATCAGTAAAAGTATACCAAGGAGTTGCTCAAAAAGTTTAAAATGTATGATGCAAAGCCAAGGAGCACTGTTATGCATCCCACTTGCATAATTAGTAAAGATGGGTTTGATAGTTAATCAGACTTTGTATAGAGGTATGATAGGATCACTGTTGTACTTAACATCTAGCAGACTTGATATCATGTTAAGTGTGTGTGTATGTGTAACATCCCAGATTTTAGGGTGATGCCCCAGACCTTCAAGAACACCGGAGTGTGTCTTATAAGCTTTCAATGAAAGGTGTAAGGCTTTTGCTTATTTTGTGGATTGTTTGCATTGTAAGACAATAATAATAAATGGGCTTTGGCTGGTGTTATGATTTGGTTATGTATGCAATATAGCAGAGAGGGAGTGATAATGACCTTGAGGGTATAACTATGAGAAGTAGAGCGAGGGACACCGAGAGTAATAATGAGAGTGATAAAAGAGATATTAATGCATAAAAGTGGGTATGAATATGTGATTAATGATGCTAATAATGCTAATAATAGTAAATAATATTTATAATAATACTAATAATATTTATAATAATACTATAAATAATAATAATAATAATAAAATATAGTTAGGTTCTCGAATATGGGCACGGGACTCTGTGGATGGTCATGTATTGACGATCTTGTTTTGAGACTAATGTATCTATTAGGGAACTAATGTAGTTTATACGGTAAGTGTAGTAAACCGAGGAAAATCAGCTAAACCTCATAGGCCCGATTCGTACCCAAATGTCTCCCTTAGTTTGGTCGTACAAATGCCACAGACATCCGATTCCAGAAATTTTGGTCTCAAATAATTTGTATCAAAATCTTATACGCTTCTCTTAAAGACACCCAACTCCAATTCAGACCTCATTGATCATAATTCTTGAGAAAATACCCCGTTGAACCTTAACCCCGTAGTCAGACCAGATGTTAGTTAGTGTTTTGATCATAACTTTTACCCATGACATCAAAATCAAGTAATTCTTATCTTGGTTTACTCCAAATAAAATCCTTATAAATTTAATGAAGGCCTCAAAGGCTAACTTCAGATGGATCATCCCTAGTTTGAGGTTTAAGAATTTATATCACGAAAACTCATTTGTTATCTCAGAAGTTTTTATATGGTTTTTAAAAAGTCACAACTCCCTCTACAAATATCTGATTCATGATAAGTGTGCATTGTATGTTGTTCTTGGTTATTTTTAGGTCTAGTTTTTAGGGTTTTTGCATATTATTTCTGCCTGATTCCCTTGATTTTGATTCCTTTCCAACACACTGCTTGGTTGTTCCTATTTTTGCAGGATTAATGATGTTCTAGGTCTATTTTGAGGAAAAATGGCAAAGTGGATGAAAGAAGAGACCTTTGAGACCCTTGGGAGTGTATTTTGGCAAGGTTGGAGGAAACCACTACCAGTGGTGGCTAACCACTGGCCGTGGTTAGCACTAGAAAAGAGAAAAATGGTGGCAGAACCCACCACTGGCCATGGTTGGCTCTGTTTAAGGGCAAAACATCATCAGCATCACTACCATTGGCCGTGGTTGGCACTATAGAGCAAAGCAGAGCAAGTCAAAACCCACCACTGGCCATGGTTGGCTCTGTTTGTTTTAGAAAATATGAATTTATAGAATAGAACCCGAACCACTGGCCGTGGTTGTCCCTTACGAGGCCCAAATCTTTCAATTGTTTAGGGTTTTTTAATGGGCACTCTAGGGGATTTGAAGGAGGATCTCTGAAGAGACAGGTTTTGACATACCTTTTGGGAGATTAAGAAGAACTCGTTGGGAAGATGTCATTGGGAATCAAGAGTCAAATTCATCAAGGGCAATCGAATTTTGGGAAGAAGAATCAGAAATCCTAGTAAGAACTAATTTGTAATTTCTGAATCCCTAGTTTACACTTTTGATATCTTTTATGTTTGGCATTAATTTCGTGATGTGTAACATGATGATAACAATCCTTATGGCACACTAAACTCTTTTTTTGGGGCTAAGGATGTAGTATGCCTATGTGTTACAATTAATTGTTCTTTGTATTCCAATTCATATGATTTCAATCTCTATTCAATTTATATATGCCTAATGCTTCTACAAGACTTAGAGATAAGCGTAAATGATCACAAATTATATGGGTAATCAAAAGATTGTCATGTAATTCAAAAATACCTAAATTGAACCTATAATTTTGATTTACGATGGTAAGCGAAATTGTTTGAAGGTTTAATCAGATTTCCATAGAACGTAAAAAGCCTAATTAACAAATTGAACGTGGTTCTTTGGGAATTAGGAACGTTAATAGGCTTTCGAGAGGAAGGTATTAATTAACTTAGGGGAATCTGTCTTAGGAATGGAATCGTATAATTGGATAGGCAAGTAACCTTTAATTTTGATACTGGTGTATGAACCCTTATTACCCTAAGATTTACCTTTGATTCAATTTCCCAAACTTGCTCTGATTTTCTTTTACAAAAGACGTTGAATTTTTTGTTCTCTGATTTACTGTTCATAATCATTTTGGTAAATCATTTTAGTCAAATTCCACTCGATAATTGAATCACCGTTATAACTAGTACTTAGGCACAATCCCTGTGGGAAAGATATCTTTTTATTACTTTGATACCCTGTGCGCTTGTAGTTGGCTATCAATTCACCCGATTCTAGTCCTAAAATTCTCATAACAAAATCCTATACAATTCTCATGAAGGCTCCAAGAGCTAGTTCACATCACAAACACATGAAAAATTTGATCCTTTCGCTGCCACATTAAAGACGCCCCAACCAAGACTTGTTTCCAGTGTTGTAGGCGTAACTTTCACTACTGATATTAGAATAGAGTCATTCTTGTCACCAATTTTTCATATCAAAATTCCTTAAACACTTTTATGTTGGCCACAAAACCCAGTTCTCACCCTTTTGATCCTAGATTCCAAAACAATACCCTGATTCACGAATTCACTGATCCAACTTGACACTCTTTTAATATTTTAGACATTTCTCTCTTGTTTAAGACCAGAATCGAATGATTATTTTTTTGTTGCCTTGTTAATAAAAATATCTACAACTTTAATGAAGGACCTAAAAGCTAATTCTTAGCCCATTTTTCCCATTAATTTTTCTAAAACATTGATCTGGAATTCATCACCACCTTGAACAGCCCTCTATGTTTGGGGCATATCTCCCATTCCCGATGTCAAAATTTTTCATGCTTTAGCTCGTTGGAAAGGGAAAAGAGTGATCTACAACTTTTGTGTTGACCATTGTACATAAAAAAGACACAAAAATCTGCTAATAAAAAAAATCTCCACGTGTCCTTGTTCTATGCTTGCGTGCTCCATAATTTCATCAACTCTTGCCACCTCACTACCATGAGTTGTCACCTTGTCCCCCACCAACATAGCACCGCCCATCACAAGCTTTCACTCTACTTGGTCACCAAGTGTCTTAAAGATTAAGTAATAAACCTTGTTATTTGCTTTCATGCATTGTCGTAAGCCTTGTTCCATTTTTCCTATTTCAGCATTTCACCTTATGTCATCATGTCAAGCATCATACCATCGTGGTTTCCATTCCATGAATAACCTATGATTCCTTTAAATATGCTTTAACAATTCACCTTTCAACCTTGCCATCAATTCCACGCTCAAACACTCTCTTTATCATTCTTGGATTTACTCTTTAATTTCTTTTTCTCAATTGCAATTCACTTCTTTAAATATTAACATCATCACCTTACATTCTTTCTCCTCCATGACCAAACCTCACTTTCTTCATCACTCTCTAGCTCCTTTTTTCTCCTTGTGCACTTTATCCATTTCTCCAACGACCACACCTTACCACTCGCAACCACTACCTTTTTTCTTCTTTTCTTTCTTTTCTACCTCATGGCTAGCACCACCACCTCACAGCAGCCACCACCATGAACCACTATTCAACCTTGTATGCATCATTTCCTCTATCATCTGCCTAGCCATGGTTCTTCGGCCACCTTCAATCATCGCGGATCATCCTCGTAGACTCAAGAAGCCTTGCGTGCAAAGGATCCGAGCACTACCACCCCTGTCACTTGAGGTTGAAGCTTATTTTCTTGACGGCATTGGATTGAAGACTTACGAAATAGGGAACCGACAGAACAAGGATTATCACCTCTTTCCTCTTGGCAGCCACGTGATCATGAGGTAAAGAGAGGAACCCTCCACTTAAACTTATCTTGGTTTCATTTAAATTGTATTTGTGGTCTCTACTTATGTTTCTATGAAGTTCTACTAATTTTTGTAAGTCCTGTCATCATGCACGTATGCTCCACCTAAGCTTCAGAGATCCTGCCATCGTTTCCGTGGGTTTTGCCTCAGTTCGGAAAGTCTGGCGATAGTTTACACACTATGAGAATTCTGCCGCTATTCCTGCCAATATTTATTTTATCCCAACGATGATCAAAAATTTTTATTTGCACGACACCTATTAATTTAAAAATAAATATAATAATGATAATAATTAAAACTAAAAAATGATAAATAATAATATTAATAAAAATAGAAAGTTATAGTTTTCTTGATTTTTATAGATAAATAATGATAATAATAATAATAATAGGAATTATAGTTTTCTTGATTTTTATAAATAAAAATGAAATATGGGATTTTATTGATAAAAAGAATTTTTTTATAATTAATAATAATAGAATAAAATAAATTAAAAATAAAGTATGTGAGAAAATTAGTCATAAATGAGACTGGGATTATGCTTAATGATTAGGCACATTCGAATATATTAAATAAAGTTGTACAAGGATACAAGTTACACGTGTGTTTTGGTAATTGGTAAGATGATTAAAATGAGCATGGTATACTTGTGTTGATTGTAATATGTGAAGCAAATTATAATTATTGACGTGAGTTATGTTGTAAAATACAGATTGAAGGTTAAGTCCCGGTAGGGTCCGTACATGATGAGTTGATAAAGTGGAAAAAGGGTGATGAGCTGACAATATGGTGAAAGATGAAATAAGTCACTTTGTCCTTAATCGCCAATAATATTTGAATTAACTTATAAGATATACCTTGGTTTTATGGTAGTAGGGATAACTATGAGGGATTAATTGTGATAAAGTTATAAACTTTAAAAGTCAAATGACTTTAACTCGAATTGGAATTTATAAAGGAAACTAAATTAGTAAGGACACTCTAATCTGAATAATTAATTATCAATAGAAACTTATTAGGTTATAAGGTTAAGAGATGCCTTATAAATAATAACTAAGAAAGAAAACTCTAAGGCAATTACCCTCAACTTGAAAAGATAATTACCTACCTCAGTGAATAAAATGATTATGTTAATTAGATAAATCCCTACAAGACTATAATTTCACTAAATAAGGTTAGATTTAAAAAGATAATATTATTTGCAAAAATTAAGTTAGTAACAAATATATATATTTATATATTTAAATTTTATCAGTCAATAAAATGTCTTAATGAAAATAATTGAAATTGGGGTAACCTGTATTTTAGAAGGTACAAATAGTTCACCGAGGTAAATTACTCCCCAATTAGTGTGAGAACAATAACACATGGAAGTAGGATAAGGTTAACTAAATATCACCTTGATAAAACTGAAAAAGGAATACGACAAAAGTATGTGTAGTATAAATTAAGTGGATATTTAAGAAGATGTCCTTAATCAAGAAATAAATACATCCTATCTCTAACATTAATGACAAAGGTGTGTTGATGGAAGGACTTTACGTGATGACAATTGCCTTAAAAAAGTGAAAAGAAATATGAAAAGTGCATTAATCATGCATCATGTGCATATGATTTTGGTGAAAGGTCGTGATGAAAACTAGAGGACAGGTGTGGGGTATACCGGAAGACATTCACATTCAATCCCCAAGGAAGATCTTGGGAGTATAACCGAGTCAGAACCCCAATGGCTTGAGGGTAGCTCCCTGAGGTTGGGCATACCGATGCAAACTTGGTGTACTTTGACTAAAGATGGAGTGTAACTATGATCGTGCAGAGCCAAGTCTCGTTGTAAAGTGATCATGAATTGTGGGAATAAGACGGATCCATAGTGAGCAGGACATGTGTGTCCTTGATACCCTTGTATTGTAGGGTCCTGGTGATCTCCGATCGCTCTAACATTGATGTTACTCCCAGCTGTGGTAATGGAGATGAATTGAGAATGATGAGATTTTTAGGCCTACATACATCATCATCATAATACTATAAAATAAATGAATGATAAACCTCTGCACCCATGCCTAGCATTATGTTTGACTAACACCCCTTAGCTGATATGTGTTGTGATGTGCGAATATAAATGTGACGATATTGAATATCAAAATTTTCATTGACTACCTCCTCATTTGGTATGTGTTGTGTAACACCCTCGGTTAGATAAGATAACCCATTCTGTAGGATCATCCTATTTAACTAAGAGTGTTAACAATTTTCGTAAAAAGTGAATATTTTTTTTTAAATAAAGAGATGGCAGATCAGTGGAAGCAAATAGTATATATATCACATAGTCATTCACAACATAAAAATAATTGTACTCATAACAGAATGGGGCACGCAGGCACCCTTAAACATTATACAGTCATCCAGTGTCTTTGTCATTAATAAGTATTCAATCTATATAAATTCTATCTCTAATGATTATTCTCAGTAGGTTCAGCATATTGTTGTTCTTCATACTCGGGTTCTTGATTTCCTAATTCCTCTGAAAATTGTCAACAGTAAGGGTGAGTATAACCTAAGACCCTGATTGGTTAATCCGGTGCGGACATAATCCAGTTAACATACAATATCACATACATCATACAATTAGCATATTCACAATTATAACAATCAAGCATGTTGTCATGGAATGCATGAGTTGGATTTATTATGATTTATCTTTGGTTCTGTCTCATGATGTATGTGGGCCCAATAAATCGTTTCATCTTCTTCTTATTCTTTGGAATAACTCCATTCCAATCATCTAGAGCGATCAGGGTCCGCCCAAGTTCCATATGGTACAAATGAACTCATTGGTTCTTATCATTGATTTAAATATTTTTGGAACTTAGATCCCTACGATCATAGTTACACTCCGTCATTTAGTCAAAGTACACTAGAATTGCATCGTCTCACCCGGCTATCAGGCGCGACTCTGATGCCATTGGGTTGCCGTTCTAGTTGTACTCCCAAGATTCTTCATGGAGATCGAACGTGAGTGTCCTCCACTGTACCAAGTGTATGCTCTAGAGGTTTTTCTTCTTCAAAAATATTTTCATGATGCGAAATGCATTTATTTTATCAATTGATTCCTTGGATATCTATGTGTTTCCAGTCTCATTATATTATTCTCAAGTTCTAGGATTCCATTATTCAAACGTTGTAAGAAAATATATCGATTATATCTTGATTAGAATTATACTTGTATCAAGAGTAAAATAATATATTCCTTATTTAATTTTTCATAACAAGATAATATCAATAATACTAGTTATTAATAATGATAAGATTCACAATAAGAATTATAATAATAAGAATAATAGTAATTTTAGTTGTAACATTTCCAAAATAATTTAAAAGAATTAAAGAAAAGTCTTTAAATGAAAAATCTGGGTGATATATGTTAAAAACAGAGTTTCCGAGTAAAAGAGATTGATTCTAAGTGTAATAAATAGAATTTCAGAGTGAAATAAGTAAGAATCCGAGTGAAAATATGGTTCAGAGAAGTTTCTGAGTAGATTAAATGTGAATCCGGGTGGAATAACCATGATTCCGAGTGATATCAAACTGAATGAAATTTTCTGAGAGGAATTAAGTTGTTTTCTGAGTGAAATATAATTAAGGAAGAGTTCTCTGAATAATTTACTTATAATTCCGGGTGAAATCCGACTGGAAAGATGTATTTCCGAGTGAAAAATCGTTCTGTTTGAATAGAATACAATCGAGTACTATAAATCCGAGTGAAAATGAACTGGAAGGCTATTTTCCGACTGAAACAGGTTTGATTCCGAGTGAAAATGGGTTTTCCGCATGAATTAGCTATGAATCCGAGTGAAATAAAACTGAGCAGAGTTTTCTAAATGAAATTAATATGTTTTCCGAGTGAAACAGATACTGAAAAGGATTTTCTAAGTGAAATAACTTAAATTCTGAGTGAAATAAGTTTCTAAGTGAATTAAAACATGATTCCGTGTGAAATCAGTATAAAAATGGTTCCCTGAGTAGAATTGTTTGCAAATCCGAGTGAAATATAATTAAGAAAAAGATTTCCGAGTGGAATAACTATAATTCCGAGTAAAAATGATTGAAAGGAGGTTCTTCAAGTAAGAAAAGGGTTCTGTCTGATATATATAATGATTTACCGAGTGATATTGTGTAAAAACCGATTGAATTCATATAAAACCGAGTTGTTTGTCATTTATTCCAACATTTAATTGCAATTCTTCACTGGAACGCACATAGGTACCCATGATTTAGTATTTTCACAGTCAATACAGTTTATATTTTTCTCACAATTCACACAAAGTATATCATTTACCAACAAATATATATATATATATATATATACAAAATAGTAACAATTAAGCATTTAATTCACCCATCACTGAATCTGTCCTGGAAAGGTGAGGAACATGATTCCTTAACCCTTTCCTTCACTCGGTTTTCCCACAGAGCACCCAAGAATATACCCCCTTACCTTAATGAAGTTCTTGGATGGAAAGAAAAAGGTTCCTTTCACTGTCCCGCTTTAAATCCGAGTGAAAGAGAAAAGAAAAGAGAGAGAAAGGAACTTGTAGGAAGAAGAATGATAATAGAGGTGTGTCTGTTTCGTGTGTGTGTGTTCTCTAAGAGTCATCGCACTGGTTTAAATAATGAGAGAGTAAGTGGAAAACTAAATGGGGAACAGCTTTTGTGAGTGGGCTGTTAGTGGATTTTTAGTGGAGTGTTAATGGAGTGTCAGTGGAGATTTAAATAAGGAGGTAGGCTATGTCAGTGCCCATTTCTGGCCGCCTACTAGCTATAGTGCGCATGATTGAATTAAAATAAGCATTAAAAGACAAAATTGAAGTCAACACGCAAAACTGACACTGAATACCGAGTGAAAATTCCACTCGGTTAACCACTATGCCGACTGGAATTCTTCTTCCGAGCCAACAAATACAAGGCTCGCTTGAGCGTGGCTTGCTCGCTTGAGCGAAGTAGAGAAATATGCATCAGGGGTCCTTCTCGCTCAAGCGGAATCCGACTCGCTTGAGGGAGTCTTCAAGTCCTCGCTCGGAATTCCTTTGAAACCGACTCAGGTACTCGGTTTCTCACTCGGTAATATTTGTCCAGACCGAGTTCTCTCTTTCACAGAGTTTTTACTCAGAAATCCGAGTCTTCATTCACTTGGTTCACTCGGTTTAGACCAACTTCTTCAACTATCTTTCCAAATTAAGGCTTATTTAAGCCATTACCTCTCGGAACAAGACCTACACATACGAGTCTCACTCGGTTTTGGTCCAGTAGAGTATATCTCACTCGGAAGAGGGGTCATACTCATAGACTCACTCGGAAATGGTTCAGCCTCTTACATTTCTCTCGAAATAGGCTCCCTCTACCATTTTCCACTCAGTTTCCTAAGCAAACACATACGAAACCATTCGGAATCCTTCCCAATTGATTCCACAACACATTCCAGTCGGTAGGAAGCATCAAATCAACATAAATATAAGTATATATGTATTCTTTCACTCGGAATGCTTCAATCAGAGGAATTTCCTTCGGAAAAGGAAGCATTTGGCAAGGTTTGACTCAGAAACGAGCCTTTCTAGGGTGTTTTGACTCGGAATTTCACCCAGAAGTGGTTCTCTTGAACACACTTCACTCGGAATTGCTTCTCAGGTCAGGACTCCACTCGGTGGTAGCCCTCTCAATCATATATTTTACTCGGAAAACATGACACTGACTCGGAATTCCATCCTTCACTCGGAATTTATAATTATTCACTCGGAATTCCTCTCTGTTACTCGGAACAGAGCCCTTTTCACTCGGTTTTTACATAATTTCACTAATGGTCCATATAAATTCCATTATTATGCACAAAAATGACATTTCTGAGATACTACAGACCATCAATAGGGTATATATTGACTTATTCTTACTTACAACCATCCATAATTCAAAAATTACAAGGGTAAAACTATTTCTAAAAACAGGGATGTTACATGTTGTGTATGTGAATATAATTGAGATGATATTATAAGCGAATATGGATTGATTTTAAAATGATTCTGGAGTAGGATAAAGGTGAGTATGGTTGAAATAATCATAGATTGGCAAGATCGAAATAGGGATGTAGTCATAGACGGAACTTAGCTATTGAGATGTATAGGAGTGGGGTCTGACACCTTACGAATGAACTGACCTTGTTGAAAGTTTTGTGTTCGGTGGAAGAAACATCGGAAATGACAATTCTCAGTTATTTGTAAGTGAGAGTACGTTTCTCACCTTTACAAACTTTTTCAGCTCCGAGAAGAAACCCCATGTAGAAGAGAAGGTATACCAAAGAAGGCTATCCACCATTGATGAAGTAGGCCCGAGCACTGAGGGAATGATAGATGTTGACCCAAATGGTCGAGGCCTATAGTTAGTAAGGACCCTAATAGCCTAGTTCCATTGAAGAAGGATTAGTTTACATGTTTTTTATGTACATAATGTTTTGTGTCCTGTCTTGGGAGCCTGTCCGCCCTTGTACATTTAGAGGATGTATGTATTTATTGGCTTTGACCATATGATGTATAAAAGTGTTTCATTGTAGTTCCTGTTCTACCAATGTTTATGAACAAAAAAAACTTCCATATTTTTTTTAAAAACTTATAACCTCTTAGTTAAGTAGGATGATCTAGTGGAAAAGATTGTCCTAGTTAATCGAAGGTGTTACAATGTGTGTAAGATATCAGTCAAACCACAAGGAATCACCCTTGTTTGTAGTGAAGAGGATTCTAAGATATTTTATGGGAACCACTAACCTTTGGCTATTTTATAAAAGAACAAACTCATTTTCTTTGTATGGATATTATGATGCAGACTTTGCAAAAGACATAGTTGATAGAAAAAGCACAAGTAGAGGTTACTACTTCTTAGGATAAAGTCTGATCTCATGGGGTAGCAAGAAGCAAAACTTCATTGCCTTATTAGTAAAGATTTAAGGTATGGTTATGTGGCAAGTTTACCCTAAGTTCAATTGTAGTAAAATAAGCGTTGTTCCACTGAGGACGATTGAAATTTAAAAAGTTCAGTTCGAATAATTTGAGCGAGAAAAGAATGGATTTTCATTATGATATTGCCAAACTAAAAACTAAATATAGAACAAGCATAAATAGCATTCAAATAAAAAGGAAACTCAGATAGAAAGAGGATGGGATAAGATTTTATCTATCTCACCCGACCGAACCCTGGATGTATTCATATAAATGGTATTTATAACAATTGATTTTTACGCAACAAATCAAAAGTCATTCGTTTCGATTCCTCGAATACAAAATCCTAAGAAAACTCCTAAAATGTTGATCCATCAATCATTTTAAGAAATTTTCTAGCGTTATAATCAGTTGTTAAAAGCGTTTGACCCGTAAAAAGCTATTCCTAACACTGAGCGTATCGAGTATTTCATCCAGATCGGTTTTCACAAATCATTTTCTAACAACTTAAGAAAACTAAATCAAGAAACTATTTATCTAATAGAATCAAGCAATAAGCATAAAATGAAATACCAAAACCAATAGATCAAAATACCATATATATAAATACAAAGCCAATGTACGTCAGACTCGAATCGACTACATCCAATCCCAGAAAGAGGTTTAGCTACTCATGGTAGCCATTACAAACCATAAAACCAAAGAAAAAGGAGAAGAAAACAACTTTCACGGCCTTCGTAACCTTTCGCAAGAAAGAATAAAGAATTCGTTCTTTTGCGTTCCAAGCTCTCTCTCTAAAAACTCAAGCTTTTTCTTTAAATATAAGTGGCCTCACTCAAGCGAGCCAAGTCTCACTCAAGCGAGCCAAGTCTCACTCAAGCGAGGGCCACTTGCAGGTGCTGAGTGAGCTGGTTTGGTCTTTGAAGTCTTGATCAAGCAAGCATAGTCTCGCTTGAGCGAGAAACACCTTCATCACACTGCTTTATTTTTGCTTGAGTGGAAAGTCCCTCGCTTAAGCAAAATAATTCCTTGAAGTCTCTGTCTCTTTCTCTCTTAAGCGAATTGGTTCTCGCTCAAGGGACAACAATACCTTTGGCTTCTGTAACATTCTTGCTCAAGCGAGATTCCATTTGATGCTTTTTGGATAAATTTTGCTTGAGCAAAACACACCTCGCTTAAGCGAATACCTTCAGTATGCTCTCTGTCTCTTTCTCGCTTAAGCGAGCAAAGCCACGCTTAAGTGAAAGGCCCGCCCAAGCGATACTGACCTCGCTTAAGCGAGATACTCCATTTTTGCTTGAATTATTGCTTGAATTATTGCCACTTTAACTTATTCATTTCTCCATTTCCCTGTTAACCTAAATAAAAGTAACAAAACATAGATTACAAGCTATCATAACTAACAAAACCATGGTTAGGAAATAAAATTTCAATTTCTTGCTAATTTATCAATTGATATACTTTTAATCTGATAGTTCCTCAGCATAACTGTCCAAATATTATAGAAAATTATCATACAATGGACACTTATCACACTCTCCCTAACCTAGACTTATGCTTTCCCTCAAGCAAAATTTCCTAAGCAACAAAACTATAATCAGTTATTGAAAATCAATCAAGTAACTAGGGTAAAACAAACAACCTTCAAACTTAACTTTATATACAAACACATGGTGTCTTCTGAACTGAATTAGATAAGATGAAAATACAGTAATACACATGCAACTATAAAGACAAGGAACTCTTATGCTCATAGGTAACTGTTTCAATCTCAACATCATTGATCATGCTTAAATCAAGATTGCCTTTCATTTTTAATCACAATGCTATCAAAATAAACAACATGGATCCTAAGGTCTTCAAAAAGGTTGTAATGGGCCAAGGTTACAAAAAAATCATTGGTTTTTCTTGGATTCAAAATGCACACTATATAGAAAAGAGCATCTATGCTTCATCTCTTATTATTTTCAGGCATGCACTTGTTTTTCATTATATCTTCTTTTACTAAGATCTTTCTTCTCTTTCTTCTTATGTCCAATCTTAATTTTTATATTTTTTAGACATTTCCTTTTCTTTTTTCTTTAACAACAAAATTTCATATTTTTATTTATTTGAACTTTCATAACCAACCATGAGCCTTATTTCCATGCTCTTTCCTATACAACATGTAAAAAGGGTAGGAATTTATTATTCATGTTTAAGTTTATAGAGTAAGGTAACAAGAAATGAAAATTTTCAACTCAAAGGGCTAAAGAACAAAAAGGGATAATTATATATATATATATATAGGTTGGCTATTTGGCCCTAGCTATTTCCTAATTCTAACAAAATTACCTTAGTCATTTCCATGCTAATTTAATTGATGCAAAATGATAGAAAATTAGGCAATAAAGATCACACATGATTCAGTGACACCTCTCTCAGTGTTTAACAGGTCCACTCAACTCACCTAGCTTAAAGGCTTGATTCCTTTATCCAAAAAGTAACAGAGTTCAATCATCAGACAAGTTTCTTACTTATATCAACATCTTTTCTTTCATTAATTTTCAAATTCAACCACATTGTTTTTATTTTCAAAAAGATAATCCAGTTAAGTAGTTGCCCTTAAAAAATTTTCTTGATTTATTCATAACTGACTATACTTATTACATAGTAAAACTATTTCTTAACTTCTTACTTATTTACAATTATCAAAATGTTTCAACTATCTATATTAAATAAAAAAGCATGTATAACTATATCATATCACTGATTACTAATGTAGTATTTCCAAAAAGACGTGTTATTAATAAAAGAAAATCCAAAATATCAACCGCTATATAATATATGTATCAACTACGCGATATAAAATTATCCAAAGCGCGTAAAAAACAATAAGCAGAAAATACCATAACTGTCTAAGAAAGCTATACACTGCTAAAATAAAATATATGGAAATAATGAAACTAATAAACCCATATAAGAGTATCAGTCGCCTTTCATGACCCTATCAAGCTGGTCTTCAAACTCCTCATCCCATATCTTCTAAGCTATTTTTGATGCTCCACCCTCCTCGAGTATGCTGGGGCCAAAATTAGGCTGGCAATCACTAGGTCTTGTTGCTGGCCCGACTCTAGATACTTCACTTTCCCCTGTAAAAGAAGGCTGGTCCTCAGGCCATGCAATATAAGCATAAAAGTCATTTGGGGCCATCCAAGGGTTATGTTGACCCAAAGGGATGCTGGAATAAAGACCATCGTGGATTTGGAGGAGGCCTCGGTGTATGGTGCTCTACTGAAGGTGGAGATACTGCCGTTGGATATGGAGCTGACTAATAGCCTCCAGAATGCAAGCCTCCATGGTGGACTGAGGCTAAGGCTGAGATGGGGTAGGATCTGTGGTGACATCAACTACTGGCTCCCCGGCTACTGTTGTTGTTGGTGGTGGTGGCTGGTCCTGTCCTGGTGCTGGTGGTATACAATACTGAGTGATAAAGCGACGATCTATGGAAGGTCTAATGGGAAGAAGTGGCTGAACTTCAACTCCATTTTCCACACAAAGTTCTGTAGTGAAAGTAGGGAAACTAAAACTGCCATTCACCTTTTATCCCGAAGTAGTAGTTTTCACTTTCATCCGAGTAAATTTATGGATTTCATCTGAAATCACTCGGGTAATGTCCAGCGCTATGTAAAGAGTCATAATACACTTTATAAGATTACACTTCTGATATGTCAAATCAGAGACATATCCAATGAGGGTCATATTAGACAAGAGAAATGTTGTCCAGACTTGTGTAATCAATTTCATGTCCTTGCGTTAGATTCGGAAGGGGTTATGACTCCCTTGACCCATCTAAAATTGATGACCTAGTAAACAAAGAGTCCTCTCCAAATCATATATACGGAAGAATTCACTACGCTCCCTCATAAAGAAATAGTGGCATGAATCGCCCTCCTCCAAAGTCAACACGGCACCCAGATGATCATTAATAGTATCTCGGTTGTAGGAGATCCACTTGCCTCTAACATAGGTCCTGTAGTCTCCAAAACTATCCTTGGACAATGAATTGGCATAGAACTCTCTCACAACATCAAGGTCAAATTTGGGATGGGGGTTGGCCAATCTTAGCCAGTTGCACTCCTGTATCACATCCATGAAAGGATCATAATCGTTACTCTGTAGGTCTGCTCTACACTCGGGAATGAAAATCCACTACTAAATCTCCTCGAAGCATTTGGCCCAGTCTTTTGTCTTTGAATTGGGGTCCTGTTGGAGGGTTATCCTCATAAGTCCTAGGGCATTTTCCCTTATCTCTTCGAGTAGTCTCAGGAGTAGCAGTGACAACTTGTTTGGTTCGGGCCATCCTGTAAAATAATTGAAGACCATACCACACAAAAAGGAAAATATTTCACCATTAGACAAAACAAGTTATGCTATCAATTAAAAATAACTTTACCAATGCCACACATTCAACATCATCAACATTATAGACTAAGTCAATTTCAATCAAGCATAGAAGGAGAAATATGGATAATGCAAATGAATGCCAAGTAAAGCAAACATGACCATGAAAAGAAGAATAATCATAGAAGAACATGAAAGCACAAACAAGGCATCAAAAATTACAATTCAGAGGCATAGTGGCCACTCAAGCATTTCATAAAACAGATGGCTAGAAAGTTCCTTAATAAGAAAGCATGGGAATTTGTTTAACAACCTATTATGGCCATTTAAGGGAAGAAGGTTTGCATAATATAAAAGGGACGAAGGAAACAAACAGTTCTCATGTATAGGTCACAAAAAAAGAGGATAAAAAACTTGTATTCACAAACCCATGAGTATTAACACAAGGATAGCATGGGAGGGAGAAAACCAATGTGTGAGACGCCCCGAAAATGGGAGTAAATTTTTCACGTTTTACAAGTCATTAATTGATACAGTAATAACATGGTGAAGTCTTAATCAACACCTTGGATCTATGAAAAACCTCTCTCATATATGAAGATATGAGAGGGTGAATTAAAAAGGATTCATGAGAAATTAAATTTTCAATTAAAAACAGCAGAAGAATCGATTAAAATGATGTTATATGATTGGATTTAAAGAGGATGAATTTCATGAGATTTAATGGTTCATAATATGTCCAAAGTATTATTAAGATGATGTAAGAAGGAATATTAATGCAAAGGAAAATCAAAGTAATTGTCATAACAACATTTTAAGGGAATTAGGTGCCACTCGCTCAAGCGAGTACCACATTCGCATAAGCGAGTTCTCGTGGTCATGCTTGGGCAAGGTATGAAACACGCTTGAGTGAAAAAAGAAGAGCATTAGGTGCCCATCTTGCTTAAGCGAAGCCCTGCTTGCTTGAGCGGGATCACTCCAGTAGATAATTAAACCTCATTCGCTTGGGCGAGGCATCCTCCCCCAAGCGAAATAACCCCAGTGGCCAATCCCATCCTCGCTCGCTTGAGCAAGCCACCAAGCCACTGACTATTCGCTCAAGCGAAAATGGTCCATTAGCATTTTATCTAACACTCGCTCGGGCAAGACCTTACCCGCCTGAGCGAAATGAGGCTAATAACTACACCTCTGATTCAAAGAGATTTTGCTTGAGTGAAATTGTCACTCACTTGAGCGAATTTGGGCTAGAGGCCACCCCACTATTACAAGGAGATCTCGTTGGAGCGAGATTCACACTCGCTTGAGCGAGTTATGAGAAATAGCGAAAACATGCAAAATTTCACACAACTTAGCATACCAAATCTCATTTTTTGCCATTTTAACTTATGCTAATGCACTAGATATATTCAACCATGCATTCAAAAGTTCATCCAATTGTTTATACACTTCAAAATCAATTACCATTCATTCAATGCATAGGATTTAAATCATTTTTACATAAACTTCATGAAATGCTACAAGTTGAGAAATACATAATTCATTCATAGTATTTATCATCCACAAGCATCATAATTCATTATCTTACATCACTTAGGTCATTAATGAAAATTGGCCATACATACCAAGGTCCAATTTTCCTACATGACCCTCAAAATTATCAAACTACAATCTAGATGGCAAAATAAGCATACATGTACACTATATGCTATACAAAAATCTAGATTTGCCGGCCAAGGCACTTCCTATACACCTATGTACCTCCTTCATCAAAATGTACTTCAAAAGATACACTCCACCCATGAGTGCCCTGCATCACAAGTCTAAAAAGTGGACAACATGGGAGAATGAGTCATATATTCCAAAAGAATGAATATGAATACATATGATTATGTGCATATGTATCACAACATATATATTTTGCATTCACACATATTTCATCATCAACTATCATCATATAATACAACATCTTTGTAAATCAAGCTAGTATAAAATCATACACATGATCTAGTCCTTCGACAAATTAGACTATTACACAACTCATCACTTTACTCAAATTATTATTTGGTATTCACATCTTTTATGTTATGTTAATTCATTTTCTCATCTTCAACACCACCATCATCATATCTCATCACCTTTGGCATACTTCCTCGCTATATGCAAATTCTCTTAAGCTAATGCATATGCACAACGGATTATTTCAACAATTGCAGATCTGACTGTGGGAATATAAACACCAATTGTGGGATTCAAGTATGATCATCTAACCATACCCTACTGCAGTAGTAAAATATGTACACTTATCATCAAATTGCATGCATTTCACCAATCTTTTACTGGTACCAAACCGCATCGCCCATTTTGCAACACCTGGTCATTTTCACCATGACCGTGGTAACAACATAATCAATCATATGGTGTTGCGGGCCGGCCATGACTCATTTCATAGCAGCTGTGATCCGAAAGACCACCAGGGTCACCTGCTCATCAAGAGCCACCCCCCACAAGGGTCGGCCACATGTAGCTCCCTGTAGCAATACATGGGCGGCTTCGTGACTTATACACCGAGTCACAGGAGAAAATAAAATTTTCTCTTGCACCAAGCCACCCTCCCACTGGGTCGGCCGAGGGAACTCCCCTAACGTTCCAACATCGGTGGCTATGCAGTATGCCATGGATACAAATGCCAATCATATGCATTTCTCACTCTATGCATCCTATTCATGTCACTGATCAATCATTATCACCAATATCACCCAAGGCTTTTAGTGGATTTATTATTGTTGGTTATTATCATTAGTTTAAATTTTCGTGTGGCATATTCAATAATTCTCATAACCATAATTCAATTCCATCATCAAACACAACAACATCAATCTTTCACCATCAATCAAGGTATGCTATTTATTCACACCCATTCTCAATCAAACATCACTTATAATCATTTCACATTTATGATGGAAATAAGTATAACAATATATATTCAAGACACCACATTGTCAAATAATCCACACCACCATATAGCATACCATAAACATTCTAAATGCATCAATGCATGTTGCCAAGACACATCATACATAGCATTACAATTCTTCCTAACATTACAAGCAAGGCACATGCATATTGTCACATATGAAATCAAATACTATTCAACTCATGCATTTAGAACATAAAGACTCCTCTCCTACCTCAAGAGAAGAATTCGGATTGATACGACGTACCCGCCTCGTCATTCAGAATGGATCCTACATTAACATACATGTAAAATCCCAATCAATCAACTATTCAAGACACAAATTCAACTCTAATTAGCCATAATCATATCTACATTTTCATAACATGTATAAGACATGTTATAGACATTATTTTTCTTCACTTATTAGGCTTCAAGAATTCCTTCCCATCAAGCCTCATTCATTATGTTTAAAGGCTACAAAACAAACTCTAAACCCCCAACATTCACACTAATCCATTTATCAACATCTACACCTATCAATGTCATGTATTCCCTCTCAATTATATTACTCAATCAACATATACCATTTCCCCAATTCTTAATAGTTAGGGTTTCACCATAACCCAACAACATCATAAATAATCATTAATCTCCCTCATATACCAACATGAATTTCGTATACCCTTAATAACCCATCATAAATGCTATATTAACAACACCCCAACTTAGGTTTCCACATTAAATGCTCCTCCTAACAAACCATAAATACATTAAATGCTCACCCAACACAAAAACTCCAAGATTAGGGTTCATACTCTTGAAAATGACAAGAAACTTACCTCAAGAGTAGAAAAGAGTGAGTCCCCAAAGGAGAGGGAGAGGAACACGAAAATTAAGAAGAAGAAGAGAGGAGGAACTCCAAGCTCCAAGCCTTCTTCAAGCTTTTATGAAACGAAAATGGGACGGAGAATGGAGGGTAGCACCTTGGCTTAGGGTTAGAGAGGAAACAAGATGAAGAGAATAAGAGAAGAAGAAGAATATGATGTTTGCCAAATGGGTCAGCACATGAACGAAAATGAGAGTGGGAAAAATGAAGGCTTTTGCTTTTCATTTTCATCCTTTCATTAATATATCATCATTTTACCACAAACAGGATCTCTGTTTAGGCTCAATACTCTATCTAAAAATTATTCCGAATACACATTCAGACTCCCAATAATATTCTTAATAGCCTTGACCAATATCATCCCAATCGGAGATACTTGGTCTGACACCCATATTTTAATCAGGATTAATTTCAGCTTATTCGGCTCCAATAAATTATGAGTAGTCCCCAAAAATCTTAATTTAATCATTTCCAATATTTTGGGACATTAGTTAACCCACATAAAACTATTTAATAATCATTTCCTTAATTAATCTTTTATTTTAAATTTAGGGTGTTACAACGTGCAAAGTATGAACACCACAATTAGAAAGGGAAAGAGGAAACTTACTTGATCAAACACTACGAAGGAAAGCAACCCAATGCAATGAAAAATGCACAGCTAGAACAATGGAAACCAAGGAGGAGAAGGAAACACCCATGTTCAGAGAGAAACCAAAAGTCTAACTCCCTAATTTTGTTTTAAAGAGGCTTTTAAAAATGATTAAACGTGAGCTTGCTTAAGCAAAGGGTTGCTCGCTTAAGTGAGAAGATGACAGAATCAAATTTTAATGTTTTTGCTCAAGCGAGATGAACCTTGCTTTAGTGAAAATCTCACAATGCATTTTAACAAAATTCGCTTAAACAAATGGTTACTCGTTGAAGCCAATTTTTCACATAACCAAAAATTATCATCCTCGCTTAAGCGAGATGTCACTCACTTGAGTGAATGAATTCAAAAATCCATAACTGTTCCCCTATTCAACTCATGAGGTACAACTCGATTGAGCGAGATTCAAACACTGATGCTCAAAGTCCAACTCGCTTAAGCGAATTTTCAATAGAATCAAATTTAAACAACCTCGCTTAAGTGAGATGTCACTCGCTTGAGCGTAAATTACCCTTGATGCAACCTTCCACATTTTCGCTTGGGCGAGGCTAAGCTCACTTAAGCGAGTTTCATACCTGATACCTCTGATGCATTTAATTGTTTTCTCGCTTGAGAAACTTTTTTTCGCTTAAGCGAAAAACAAAAAAAAAACCAATTAATGCTTTTGTCGCTTATGTGAGCAGTGGCTTGCTTGAGTGAAACTCTCGCCTGAGTAAGCAATTCTCACTCAGGTGAAAAATTAATAGAATGGGAATGGTCATGTCTCACTTGAGTGAGACTCAGCTCGCTTGTGCGAGATTGATAGACAGAGCATTTATGAATATTTATACCTTTGTCTGTAATTCTTGCTTGAGCGAGAATGTCAAATTTTGCCTACAAACTCCAAATTACAAGTACAATTGCTTAAAATACTTTGTTTTTCTTAAAAGGCAATGCAAATACACATGGATGAGCATATTTTATCTGAAATTACATGATCAACACTCATCAAATTGCATATGCCAATTTCATCAATTCAATCAATTTAATTATCAAAGATGCAATACATTTTCCAAATATCAAAGTGCACTTCAATTCACATACAAAAAACACAATTGCATCTCACACATTCTTACTATTATAACCTTCCAAATTGCTTATTCAATTATCAATTCATCAAGCATGCCACTTTTGCTCAATTCAATAAACCAATGCATCAATTCTCTAAACGTGCATCTAACCATGCCAATTGCCAAATTTCTTCCCTAATCACAAACTTGCACATAACACATATAGAAATTCTTTCTAACATTAATTCCAAGAAATATGGATCATGAGAAACTAAAGCATTCCCAACTTCATAAAACAAGACAAACATGCTATAAACTTAAAAACTCAACATAAATTAAAATAAAGGGTAGTGATAGAATACTGGGTTGTGTGGCGCCCCTCAGTCTTATATAAATAAACTAATAGATATGACATAATAATTATGAGGATAAATTTTTCACGTTTTAAAGTTCCTCACCTCGCCCAAGAGACACCATGAATTAAAGGAAAATCATTATTGCGCCCTAGATCTTTGATTAGTCGTACTTCTCATATATGGAGATATGAGAAGCGATATGAGGAAAGTCCATTTTTAGTCTTAGAAATAATAGGACATGTCATAAATATCACCTATTAGTCCCAAATTAAAAATCATAAAAAGTTGGGTTCAAACCCCCCTTAAATTTGAGTTTTACAATATAGTGGTTCTAGTGTTTTACGTCTAATAAGAGCTAAAAAGCTTCAATTGAGATGAGACCAATTTTTACACCTCCGCAACATAATTATCTACAAATTTTATGAAGAAGTCGGAGGCCAAAAATGTCATTAAGATACCCAAAAGAGCCAAAAACAACAAGGGAAAATAGTAGTTGAAAAATTCTGACAGTGGCTATTCCACTAGCCATGGGAAATTCCCACTGGCCGTGGATCTCACTGCTGTAGGCACCATTCTACAGCTTTTTGACCTTTAAGTCTTTGCCAACTTTGGGACCCCTTTTCACTAGGCTATTCAACTCCAATTTGCATGAAATTTTATACATAACTTACCTACCCTAATATCAATTATATGGCAAAGTTTCAAGCCCAAATTCCATCTCAATCAAAATCTAAGCTATCGGGTAGTTTTATGCATATTTTGGCATTTTATATGACATACCAAAATGCTATTGGCTAACTTTTGGTCTAAACTCTCTATGGATCTATATTCACATATATAAATGTGACTTGCTCCAACAAGTCTCATCTAATAACTCATTCCCACTGGCAGTGCCTTTTGAATGATTACACTGCAACTAGCTTTTAACTTAATAGTCTCTTCAGAGAATCTCTTCTTCTTCAAGAGCAAATCCTTCATAAATTTTGAATAGGTTGACATTTTCTCCATGGCCTCAACAAAAGGAATGTTAATCTGTAATCTCTTGAAAATGTTCATGAATCTAATAGACTGCCTCTCCTTGTCTTTCTTTGAAGAATTTTTAGGGTAAGACAGGTTCTTTAGCTATGGAACTTGAGTTTCAACCCTTAGCTTACCTTTTTCCCTTTCTTCCTCTTTATTTTTCACACTCTCTTTCTTTTTATTTATAATTTCACCTTCATTGTTTACAAACTCACTCTCTGTATTCTTTTCCTCTCCCATTTTTTTTCACTTAGATTTTCAATTTCTTCCTCTACATTATTCAATTTTTTCTCAGTATTCTTTTCTTTTTCAGACAAAATTTCCTCTTTCACTCTCTCATTTTTACTCACCCCTCCCTTCAAAACCTTACCACTACGAGTGGTGATTGCTTTATAGTGTTCCTTAGGGTTAGGCTGAGTGTTGGCTCTATATTGGTGACCCTGTTGATAAGCAATTTAGCAGGAAAGTTGTCCCACTTGGGTCTCTAAGTTTCTGATTGATGGTTTAATATTCTTCTAGTTTGTTGATAAAGCCTGCATGAATTTCTCCAAGGTATCTTCAAGCTTTGAAGTCTTTTCAAGCAAGGAAGGAAAATTTTACTGATAATTTAACCTATTATATGGACCTGCTTCTTGTTTCTAATTTGCAGCCTGGTTTTGATTTTGTCTCCATCCTTAAAAAGGAAGGTTAGAATAATTAGAATTAAAATTATCTGACCTACCTTGGATACCCATGTTGTAACATCCCTAGTGTTTTAATAATTCGAGTAAATAAATAAATGATTTTGATTTAAAATAATAAGAATCAAGTGATATAAAATGAATTATGGGGTTTTAAAATGGATTTTAAAGGGAATGGAGGATCAATACCTGACGTAAAGCATGGGATGCACGCGTAGCATCAGGGTGCAATTAGTGACCTGACATGTAGCTCTATTCTGACACGTAGCGTCAGCGTCGTGATCTGATTAAATGAGAGGCATGCAAAACAGAACGAGGAAACACTTTTCTTCATTTTTTTCCTCCTCCCCTATGATTTGTGACCAGAGCTTGTGGAAACTTATGATTTCTTACACTTTGGACCTTGGAAGCTAAGGTAATGCATGTGGGAACCTGAATCTTAGGTTTCTTCTTTTCCTCTGCTTTCCTTCTCCAAAAACCGAATCTTGCATGTGTCATAGGGACTTGGATTTTGTGTTTTTATGAACTTAGAAGTTTGGGTTTTGAATTTAGAAGGGTAAGGAAGGTAATGTACTAAGGGGTTTACGTTTCGGTGACTGTAGGTACCAGAACGGGTGTTGAGGGAATGATTGGCGAAGCGGGTATTGAGTTTGGAAGAGAAACCGTGAATCAAGTGATCATAGGACGTAACCGACACCAAGAGCAACTCGAGGAAGCTTGAAATTGAGGTAAGGGGGTGTTCATGTCGTGAATAATTAGGATTGGTATGTATAGTAGGTTCGGAAAGGTTAGAAATTAATTAGGAATTGCTAGAATGTTTGTAGAGTAACTAGATGTTAATTATGTATGTATATATGTGCGTATATGGATGATTAAATAAATATATGGTACGAATAGGTGATATATTAGTTGCTTAATTAGTGAGTAAAATGAATAAAGGCATATATAAATTACGAATATGTATGGCATGTTGTGAATGATAACTTAAAATGGTTGTTGACGATGTTTTATGTTGTGAATGCTATTATAATACGTGAAAGAGACGAAATTATTAATGATTGGAGGTGTTGTAACATGGCGTGTGAGGGCCGGGTCTGTGTGGCCGCCCTGTGTGATGGTTATACCAGTTTTTGATATTTTACATATGAGATTGATGATGCTATACCATGAACGATATATTTATGTATATGAATTATGTGGTGTTAGACGGCTGACGGTATGTGTTGCCCCTCATTTTTTTGGCTCCTGTGGTTTTTAGGCCTAGTTGAGCTACCCAATGGTCAAGCAGGACCCAGTGGTTGAGGTGGAAAGTCAAGTAGGACTGGGTAGACCAAGCAAGGTTCACGGGGTGTCAAGAGGACCCTAGCTGAAGGCCAATCCTTTAGTATTTAGATACTAGGAGTCAATATGCATGAGTCAATGGTGTTATATGTGACTTGATATTGTTGAATGATTTATGGTGAATTGTGATTATAATATGGAATATAGATAATGATGAATATTTGATGCAATATGTATGTACTTTATGTTGTTTGGAAATCATATTAGGATCTAGGTAAATAAGAATGGTCATGAATGGAATAAGGTAAAGTAGAAATACACAAAACGTATAAGTTAATCAATATTAAGGATAATAGATAGTACTTAGGTATATTTGTTATCTACTGTTCTATATTAATTACGATAATCCACCACTCACCCTTGCTGTGGTTTTACCTATTTTAGTGACAAGTGATAAGGAGGGTACCAATGCCTCGGAGGGTGCGCCAAGCGGGTAGCTGATGCCAAGGAGAATGTGGAATTTATGAATTGCTGTAATAACTTAATAATAAATTACATTTAATGGTATTTATCATATACTTTGATGGTTGCTGATAAATTTGAATTTGTAATGGTTGATGATTATGGTTTGGCATGATAAATAAATGATGATGACATGAGTATTTTGTTGGTGTATGCACTATGAGCTTTTATACTTTTTCATTTGTATCATTTTTTTGCTTATCAATAAAATAAGTATTTCAGTTTAAAATTGTTTTAAAACGTATTTATCCTTGGAGTAATAGGTCATATAAAAGTTATTCCTAAAATGTCCCTAGTCAAGTATTTATACAGAGACATGTAAATACATTGAGACTAGTGTATGAGTGTACTGATGACCTAATCTCATAGATCATAGATATTGATGATATCAAGTCTTCACACGGGTACACATTAAGGGTAATGATGTACTGGGCAGACCCACCATGAGAACGTTGCATGGATCGTTACATGAATGTCATAAACGATTCTCAATGTGATAATGGTATATGTAGTCCTTCAACCTGAAGTCACTACGATTCCTACATGAGGAGTTTGTTGTTTTAATACAATTAATCATCTTCTGTAACAAGATGACTATAAAGGTTATGATTAGGCAATGAACAAATTATGCAGAGGGATGTGAGTGATGTAGATGGGATTTGTCTCTCCTATGTGACAGGAGTGATATCTATAGGCCACTTGATGGAGTAAGACTAAGGAAACGCATGGCTATGCTAGAAAGAATAAATATTAGATATTTATTCAGATCAAGTCTACTCCGGTATCAAGTAAAATAAATTGGGCCGTACAAGGATGACGCGACCATGCCTTGGGCCCAATTAGGATATCGTGACAAAAGGACAAACATATAAAATAATTATCACTTATAAGTTATGTTGATATTAAATAATATTCGGACATAATGATGCATTGCTAGATGCTGCTCTTATTTTATATTAATAAAAAAATAATTTATTATTAATATGACTGGGTATTTTACCTATAGGGTCACAGACATAGAGTAAGCCCATCAGAAAATGTTTTGTTTTATTTTAGTTGGACTAAAATAAAGCTATTGGGCCTAACTCATTTAGAATGAGTAAGAAGCCCACTCTTTAGAGAGAACAAATTGGGTCAAACCTAAGCCTATAAATAAAGCATAAGATGCTTATAGGCCGTTCACTAAAGAGAGACATAAATTCACAAAAAGTCACAAGAGCTACACACCGTCAAACTAGCCGTTGGCAAGTGTTGTGACTCTGGTGAGAGTGCTCGTGTGGACTCCTAAAGGACGAGGCTATGACTGCTTCGGTGTTCTTCAAGAGGTAATCCTAAAAAACAAATTTTTGTGTGTATTTGTCTTATGTTTTGAATCACAACGCTTTGCAAATCCTATGGGAATCCTTGTATTTCTATTGCTCATGTACTAGGGATTCCATAACATATTTGATAATGAATTTGCAAGAAGATGATGTTATGAATGATGCTTATGATAGGTGTAAGGAATTTGATGTATACTGGCATAGAGCTAGTGTTATATTGTTAAGAATTGATATGGGTAGGTCTTGTTGATGTTTGTGAATTATGTGTGTTATGGGTGGGGACTAATTGATGAATTGATGAATTAGAAGGTTTGTTGCATATAGCAACAATAGGTGATTTATGTGGAAGTAAGGAACTACGTAAGTGATCTTGAGACAGCACCTGATGCATAACGCGTCATTTTCTTAGCGCCAACCCCTGTTTTCCCAAAATTGGTGTTTTTGCATTTTGGTGAGTATTTTAGGGTTTTTAAGTGTTATATAAATGGTATTTTGGAACTTTTTGCAGAAAATGAGTATCTGCATAATTATCAAATTAATAATTAATTATTTTGTAAAAACTTTATTGGGAAATTTAATAAATCTAGATGGAAGAAGATTGTACAACATGTAGTTGTTGTGAAAGCTTTGTCATTTGTTATTTAAAGCTTTTATTTGCTGGGTTAAGATTTTGTTCTGAGCTAAGATTGAATCCATTGTGCTCAGATCCTTTTCTTTGCACTTGATGGTGATCATGCTGAGCCTGATAATCTATAGAAGACAATGCTTCAATTATTCTTGTGGCTTGTTCAACATCCACCGTCATCATGATACCACCAACTGCTGCATCTAAAATCATTTTGGTATCAGGTCCTAGTTCATTATAGAAAATGTTTAGTTGGGAAATCTCTTCAAACCCATGATTAGGACACTTCCTAAGCAAGGATTTAAATCGATCCCAAGCTTCACAGAAAGGCTCTTAAGGTCCTTGACAAAATGTTGAAATGTCAGATTTGGCTTTAATAAATCTAGACGGTGGAAAGAATCTGTGTAAGAACTTTTCTTCCACATCTGTCCAACTACTTAAGCTCTGATTAGGATGAGATTGGAGCTACTCCTTAGCTTTACCTGCCAAAGAAAAAGGAAATAAACAAATATAGACAACTTCTAAGTCTCCTTGCTCAAATCCCATAGTAACAACTAACTCATAGAATATGGACAAATGAGTGTAAGGGTCTTCATTGGACATTCTAGTGAATTGATGTGCACTTATGAGACTCAAGAAAGTGGGCTTCATCTAAAGAGCTTGCATTGTGGCTGGAATAGCAATGCTAGAGAAATATCTGTTAGCCAGCCAATGCTTCTTCTGGTTGCGGAGGGTTTATGGTTGTGATTAGTGATTCATAAATAAGAGGTGTAATCGAGGATTGGCCTTGCTCAAAACCTTGCTTATTTTTCTTGGACTTGCTCCTCTTCTTCATGGATTTTTTTTTTATTTTTGGATCAAACTGTAATTGGTCCTCAGAAACTTGTCCTCTCAAAAGCATATATTACACTAAAAGCAAAGGTTAAGCAAGATAACGAATAACAGTTATTAAAAACCAATAAACTATGAATAATATAACCAATATTAACAACGTCAAGTTATAAGAACTAAATTTCACATTTACACCGCCTCTGACAGCGGTGCCAAAACTTGGTAAAGATTTAAGGTGTGGTTATGTGGCAAGTTTACCCCATGTTTAGTTGTAGTAAAATAAGTGTCATTCCATTGAGGGACTATTGAAATTCAAAAACTTCAGCTTGAATAATTTGAGCGGGAAAAGAGTGGATTTTCATTATGGTGTTGCCAAACTAAAAACTAAATATAGAACAAGCATAAATAACATTCAAATAAACAGGAAACTAAGATAGAAAGAGGTTGGGATTAGATTTCATCTATCTCACCCGGCCGAACCCTAGATGTATTCATATAATGGTATTTAGAACAATCAATTTTTAGACAACAAATCAAAAGTCATTCATTTTGATTCCTCAAATATAAAATCCTAGGAAAACTCCTAAAACGTCAATCCCTCAATCATTTTAAGAAATTTTCTAGTGTTATAATTAGTTGTTAAAAGCGTTTGACACATTAGAAGCTATTCCTAACACCTGAGCGTATCGAGTATTTAATCCAGATCGGTTTTCATAAATCGTTTTCCAACAACTTAAGAAAATTGAATCAAGAAACTATTTATCCAATAGAATTATGCAACAAACATAGAATGAAATACCAAAACCAATAGATCAAAATATCATATACATAAATACAGAGCCAATATACGTCGGGCTCAAATCGACTACATCCAATCCCAAAAAGAGGTTTAGTTACTCATGGTAGCCATTACAAACCACAAAATCAGAGAAAAAAGAGAAGAAAATAGCTTCCACGACCTTCGTAACCTTTCGTAAGAGAGAAAGGAAGAATCCGTTCTTTCGCGTTCTAAGCTCTCTCTTCAAAAAAACTTGAGCTTTTTCTTTAAATATAAGTGGCCTTGCTTAAGCGAGCCAAGTCTCACTCAAGCGAGGGCCACTTATAGGTGCTGAGTGAGCTGCTTTGGTCTTTGAAGTCTCGCTTAAGCAAGCATAGTCTCACTTGAGCTAGAAACACCTTGATCCTATTGCTCTGTTTTTGCTTGAATGGAAAGTCCTTCGCTCAAGTGAAATAATTCCCTGAAGTCTCTATCTCTTTCTCGTTTGAGTGAATTGGTTCTCGCTCAAGCGACAATAACACCTCTGGCTTCTGTAATATTCTCGCTCAAGCAAGCAATCCCTTGCTTAAGAGAGATTCCATTTGATTCTTTTTGGACAAACTTCACTTGAGTGAAACACACATCACTTAAACGAATACCTTCAGTATGCTCTCTGTCTCTTTCTCGCTCAAGCGAGCAAAGCCACGCTTAAGCGAGAGGCTCGCCCAAGCGAGCAAAGCGACACTTAAGCGAGAGGCTCACCCAAGCGATATTGACCTCGCTTAAGTGAGATACTTCATTTTTGCTTGAATTATTACCACTTTAACTTATTCCTTTCTCCAATTCATTGTTAACCCAAATAAAAGTAACAAAATATAGATTACAAGCTATCAAAGCTAACAAAACCAAGGTTAGGGAATAAAATTTCAATTTCTTGCTGATTTATCAATTAATTTGATTTTATTCCGATAATTCCTCAGCATAGCTGTCCAAATATTATAAAAAATTATCATAGAATGGACACTTATCACTTATCCACAGCTGAGGCTAAATACATGTCTACAGTAAGCTACTACTCTAAACTACTCTGGATAAAGTATCAACTTGAGGACTACATCGAAGATGAAGAGATCCTAGTATACTGTGACAACACAAGTGCGATTAACTTGTCAAAGAATCCAATTCAACATTCAAAAGCAAAGCACGTTGAAGTGAAGTATCACTTTATAAGAGAGTATGTGTAAAAGGGAGTTCTAGACATCAAATTTGTAGATATAGACCATTAATAGGCAGACATTTTCACTAAGCCTTTGGCTAAGGCCAAGTTTGCTTTTATCAAGTACAATTTAAATTTAAGAAAGATTGCTTGATTTTGGTTAAGTCTGCTCCATGTATGTTTATGCCAAGTCTACTACATGATTGAATATTCTATAGTTGTATACATGTTATATGTCTAAGTCGGTGTCTGGGTATATATGAATATGTTATATGTTATCTTAACCCATAAGAGCTTAGTCCGCTCTTTTCTAATGCTAAGAGATTAGTTCAACTAGGCCTATTTTTGTTTTGTAACCATTTTTATCTTTTAAGCCTATTAACTTTGAAACATGCGTACTTGGTAAAGTTACTATTTTTCTGAAACCGTTTTTCTCTTTGCTTTCGAAGAACCTTTCCAAAAACCCTAAGTCTTTTGTCTTCTTCAAACCTCAACTTCAATAATGGCCGTCAACTACACAATAGAAGACATAATGGAGTCTGCGTACTTCCTACCCATGCTATACAAAATGGAAGGTCGAGATGTTATTGTCGAGCTTTAAGGAATCATGTGGTTTGATTTTTGTATGGACAGACATCCTTACTCACCCTCCATGGTGCTCGAGTTCTGGAAGTTTGCTAAGCCGACAAGAACCACTTCATTATTTTTGGCACTCTGAAAGGGAAAATGGGTGAAAGTTTCTGAGGATATCATCACTATAGCTTGTGAATGCACAAATAAAGGAATAGACAACTTAGTTCAAACATCTTAGGATTTTCCCTTTGCATCATAATTTCTTTTTTACATTTTTTGCATACATCCTCGACTAGTATCTCTTGTTTGTTTTTCTTGTCTACTTTTGTGAATTTCAACATGTCGTCTAGGGATAGAGATAACATGTCCCCACTTAGAGAAATAATGAAAAATCTTACTAAAATCAACTCTAGGTTAGATAACCTAGAAAATAAAAATGAAGCTAGGCAAGGAAATAGGGATAGAAATCATAGACATAGTAGACACCAAGAGAGTGAAAGTGAGGATTAACAAAGGTCTAGGAGACATCACAAAAGGGATGATGTAGGTCTAAGAGAAGTTAAATTAAAGATCCCCCCTTCCATAGAAAGAGTGATGTTGAGACCTACTTGGAGTGGGAAATGAGAGTTGAACAACTTTTCAACTCCCACCAAATAAAAGATGAAAAAAAAGGTTAGAATTACAACCCTAAGTTTTCAAAATTATGCTTTGGTTTGGTGGACTCAAATTTGTAAGGAACGTAGAAAAGATAACTTTCCTCAAATAGAAGATTGGTTAGATTTGAAAGCCCTCCTTAGAAAAAGATATGTTCCAAATTACTATAGAGGAGAACTATTAGCTAAGCTTAATAGGCTTACTCAAGGTTCTAAGTCTGTAAAAGATTACTATAAGGCCTTAGAAATAGCCATGATTAGGGCAAACCTAGAGAAGATGAAGAAACCCTAAAGCATAGGTTTTTGTATGGTCTTAATAAGAACATAAATAATAGGGTAGAACTCTTACCATGTAGACATTAAGGAATTGTTATACCAATATAGCAAAGTAGAAATCCAACTTAGTAAGAGGGACTCCTACAATAAAGGGGATTACCAACCCTTTAGGCCTAAGTGGAAGGGCAAAGAGAATTTTGACCTTAAGAAAAACAAGTTTGAAAGAAACATTAGGGAGAAGGGAGTGGGCGCTTCTCCATTTGTTAAAAGTGAGTTTCATAAAGAAGGTAAAGTATATAGGACTAACAAAGATAAGCATGGTTTCTCATCCAAACCTTCTTCTTCCAAATCTTCTGCCATAAGATGTTTTAAATGCCTAGGCAGAGGGCATGTTGCTTCAAACTGTCCAACTAAGAAAACCATGATTTTGAAAAATAATGGGAACTACTCAAGTCAATCAGAGTCTGATTCTGATATTCACTCTTCAAGTGATAACTCAAGTAGTAGCTTATATGACATTGAGCATATTTTGGGAGATGATGGTGAACTTTACATGATTCAAATATTACTTGGAAGCCATGTCAAAGTTGATGATTATACAAGATGTTACACAAAGAGAGAACATCTTTTATACAAGATGTTACATCAATGAAAAATTATGTTCTCTCATTGTGGATAGTGGAAGTTGTGCTAACATTTCTAGTCAAAGGTTAGTACATAAAATGGGCTTAAACCTAATAGATCACCCTAGACCATACAAGCTTCAATGGTTAAATGAGAGAGGTGAGATGTTAGTTAATAAGAAAGTCTTGATAACCTTTACCATAGGATCTTATAAAGATGAGGTTACATGTGATGTAGTTCCTATGGAAGCAACCCACATACTTTTAGGTAGACCTTGGCAGTTTGATAGGAAGGTCACCCATGAGGGGTTCTCTAACACCCCCATTTTCAAACACAATGATAGAAAAATAGTATTACATCCCTTAACTTCTCAACAGGTCTTGGAGGATCAACTTCAAATGAAGTTAACAAGGGATAGAGAAGTAGGTTCTAGTTCTTCTCATCAAAAAGAGAAAAATATAAAATCTCAAGAAGAAGATAATGTTGAATCTAAGAAACATTCTTCCTTGTTTGCTTTGAAAATTTCTCATGATTTTCAATTGCTTGCAAATAGTCTTACAAGTAGGGATGATATGATCAAATCTTTTGAACCATTTTTGAAAAGCCTTTCTTCTCTTACTTGCTTGCCTGCTAATGTTCTGTCTTTCCCATCAAGTTACATGGATTTTGGAAAAGCTTTCAAAAATACATTTTGGGTTTTTAAAGCAGCTTCTCTAACTTTCTCTCTTGACTATGGGATAGATAAAACATTAATTGCTCATAATAGTATTAGAGTTTCATGTAGAATGTTTAAAGTTGTTATAGGTTCATATAGTGTAGGGATGTGTTTTTACTCATTTGAGTTAACCTTCCCAAGAGTCATTTCTTGTTTTGTTTTACTTATTTCTAGGACTTGTATATGTTTACCTTTTTCTTCACCAAGTAGCATTTTCCTTCAAACTTTCATGGAACCATTTACTCATTTTCATCATCTTCATAACATTCGTTTACATGAAGGTCTTCATAAGGAATTAGTAGCATCTTATCATGCCATTAGTGTCATAAGTCCTAACTTATACTCAATTACATAATATGATCCTCTTAGGGCATCTAATTATATGATTTTGCATGATATACACTCATCTGTTGCTACAACCCATGCCTTTATATTTCCTTTATATATCATCTCATTTACACATACTTCATATTGGTTTCTCCATAAGTTTTTAGGGATACCTCATAGTTTTGTATGTGCATTTCTATGGATTCACCTCATTACATTTTATGTTGATATTTATGTTTTACTTCTTTTTGGTATAGTACATCTAGTATTTGATCCTGGTTGATTTGCTAATCACTATTGTTCCTATTATTCGTCGTGGTCTCATTTTGTTTTCCTTTGAAAGTTTACTGTTGATTTACCTTTCTACAGGATTTAAGGTCAAATCCTCTTGAAGAAGGGGATCATGATGAGGACATGACCAAAAAGCTTTATTTTATCTTTTATAAATAGTTTTAGATATTATTTTGTTAGGATTTGTGCCTTGCATGTTCATTAGGCCACTTTTGAGCTTGTAAATTTTATTTGGGCCTTGTATTTGGCCATTTTATGTAGATTAGTTGCTAATTGGGCCTAGGAAATAGGAGAAGTCCATTAGGGAGTGCATTTCCTATGCCTATATAAAGGCATGCTCTCCATGTACCTTACACCTTACATTTTGAGAATATACACATTTTTTGTGAATTAGTGAGTGCTTAATCTCTCCTTTAGGCTAGATTGAGTTTTCCCTTCTAGCAAGCTCTTATCTCTAGGCTCTCATCCCTTAAAATGGTGAGTAGGACTTATCGTTCATTAAGGTGGCGTCTAATCCTTTACCTCCATCCAATCCATTCCATCCCCACCATTATCCCTCCAACTCCATCTCTTACCTTTCCATACTTCTGAATTTGCGTTCATTGGTCTTTTTGAAGAAAGATAGCTAGATCCGTCCTTCTTGGCCTACAAGATTGAAGTCTAGGCTATATCACCAGCCTTTCAAGTAAGACCTCTGAGTCTTTGCTCCCTAAGGTTAAGATGTTGCACTTGCTGATGAGAAGTGTCTTTTTTTCGAGGGAGAGCACAAAGGATACTGTCACAATGTTGGATAGGTTCTATATGTTCAACATGATGAAAAAGCATAAGGTGAATCTACCCAACATCATCATGACATACCTGATTTCAAAATGTTTACTTTCCCTAAACCCTAAACCCTAAACACTTACTGATGAGAAGTCTCTTTTTTTCGAGGGAGAACACAAATGATACTGTCACAATGTTGGATAGGTTCTACATGTTCAACATGATGAAGAAGCATAAGGTGAATCTACCCAACATCATTATGACGTACCTGATTTCAAAATGTTTGCTTTGGAAAATGTGTCCATGAGCGTCATCAAGATTTCAAAAGTCTGTTCCTCCCTCGTCACCAGCTTGCTCCTTTCTTAATAGTGCTCATATCTGAATGTGTAGAGTCTGCCTCTATAGGGTAGTCTGGTTTCAAAAGGAAAGCTATATCTGAACCAGACTAACCCAAGGTTGTTGCTGTGAAGAAGCCTAGGTGTACTCGATCTTTCAGAACAATCAAGCATGAAGTGTCTGCTTCTCTAGTGAAGGTTGTTCCTCTTCAGGGTGCTCCCTCTACAACCTTAGTCCCTGTAGATGTTCCCTTGGACGTTGTAGTGAAAACCATCGAGTCTTTAGACTTAGATGACAACAAGCCCATTGGGCACTATCTGAAGTCTTTACCTACTTCTTATGTCTAGACTCCATCACAAAGACGAGGTGATGTCAAGTATACCAGGACTGAGTGTGATATGGTCATCACCAAAAAGAAGCTGTCTTAGTTCATTGAGAAGTATAGGAAAAAGTATCCCTTGGTTAGCAACACTAATTTGTGTGTTTGACTGGAATGAAAAATACAGATACATAGCCAGACTACACAAAGAGAAGATGGAAAAGAAGGAACAATAAAAGATGCTATCTAAGTCCAAGTCTGCTTCACCTACACCTTCTCTTACCTATTTTAATAATTCCCTTTCTCTATCTCTCCTTGCTTTACCCTCTTCTCAATCCTCTCAACCCCCTTAGTCTGACTCTTTTAACCCTCCTCCACCAACAAAAAAAAACTCCTTCACCCTTCCAGATTTCACAAACTCGACCCCTAAAGTAATAAGCCAAACACCTTCCCAGACCCCCATCTTTCTTTCCCTCTAGTCACCTTAAAAAGCTTTTCCCAAACTCTACTCACCCCACTCCCCTCACCTTCACCCAAACTTGGTGGGTTTCTCAAACTTAGTCTTGTTACCCCTTGATTAGAGCATCTTGTTGTTAAAAAGGATGTTGTGGAAAATATCTCTTTCTTCACCAATCCCAGGTTTGCTCCTCCCATTCCCATAGAAGAAGCTTTAGCTAATCCCTTCTGATGGTTTAGAGTCAGACTTAGAAGGGGGGTTGAATAAGTCTTAGACTCTTTTTTGCCTTAATTTCAAATCAAATAAAATGTAAAAGTAATCAAATAATGATGAGTAGGAGAAAATAAACACACAGAGTTTGTACTGGTTCACTTCCAACCCAAAAGCTACATCCAGTCCCTTCCAACTTGAAGGATTTCCACTATTGTAAAATTTTGTTTACAATATCAACACCAGACCTATGCTACAAGTATTCTTTCAACAAGCCACTTCTGGCTTAACCCAAGTATTCTTTCAACAAGCCACTCCTGGCTTAACCCAAGTATTCTTTCGAAAGCCTCTTCAGGCCACAATGTTTCCTAACACACAAACTAGTCCTGGTAACTCACCAGACTTATATAAATAGTAAGAATGAAAATATTTTTAGAACTTAGTGTATAAAATAATAGACAAATTTTAAGATTGAACGCTAAGTATCTTAGATACAAAACCTGAGTCTGCTAGAAGTAGAGCTAGAGAGTAGTGAAGGCCTTTGTCTTTATACAAGAAAGTGAACTAAAATTAAATGATGACTTGAAGAGCTTTCTTCTTAGATATTTCTCTATCTTGTGAATGTTTAAACTTCCTTGATATTTATAGTGACTTGAAAAGATATATCCATTATTACATCTTGAAAGAAGATATAGACGTTGGAAATCCTTTGAAGGTATTTTATCATAGGCCCCTTGAGATAAGATCTTAAGTTGATTTCAGGCTTAAGAGAGGTCTGAATTATATTTCAGTATTTTCACAAGAATAGTTTCCTATGCATAAAACCTTTCGTGAACTTATCCTTGATTGAGCGAGAGGTTGCTTTCAGAGATGTCTTGATGAGTTTTCTGACTTGTGATCAGAGTTTGCAGAAGTAGGTACATTGACACCTACTGCTTATGTTGATTTTGTTCTTTTTGTTCTTTGATGATAAGCGCGTAAATATGGTATGATCATTTCTCCCAAAGCATCACCAAAATAGATTTTTTGAACATTGAGGAAGAGTTCTTTATTCAAAATGCTTCTATCAGACTTTTGTTGTTCTACCAGACTTTTGTTGTTCAACCAGACTTTTAGAACACAAATACATTCTCCCTTAGTTTTTACAACTTAATCTTCATATCATGAAATTACTTTTGCACTAAAAATAAATGTTATGAGCAGTTCAGACTTTATTCTTTTAATGAAAATGCTTGATGAATGATATAAACAAATTCATAGATTATAAAATCTGGGGTCTGGTCCAACTGGACTTATATTTTTTATAAGAATTTTTCTCAACAATCTCCCCCTATTTATTGATAACAAACATCAAGTCTTTTCGTGGATGAAGTCTGTCATCAAGATATCATAGAATCATAATTAAGATGGTAGGATTTGTACAAAATAAATGGATTCTTCATTGATCAAAATAGTGCATACAATATGTATCATTCCATGTCATTTCATTGATCTATAAAAAAGACTTCTACACAAACTCCCTCTTCTGTAATCAATAAAAGAGAGACCATTAGCGAGACTGGAAAAGTAAATCACGAGTAACACTTAAAATGAAAAGAGGGAAAGCAGCAGATAAAACAACAGTGAAGAAACGAGTTTAAAACACAAAGATATAAGGAGAAGTAAAAGTGACTAAAGAGGGGCGATAAAGAAAAATAGGATTATAGGAGGAAAAGGATAAGAGCTTGAAGGTTCTTCATGTAGAGTCCAAAGGCACCATAATGCTTTAGCGTGAGCTTCAGTCAGATTAGGCATGGTCTAGAGACTTTTAAGTGTTACTGTGGGTAGAAGTTGGGGCTGAAGAGGACCTTTGTAAAGAGGCATAGGTTTGGGAGGCATGGGCCTCTTGAGTCTGCCCAAAGAGATCCATTTAGCTGGATGAGGAGGACAGAGAACTTCAAATAGAATCTTCTTCTATGGAGTAGCGAATGGGCAATTCTTGATGGAGACATCATCAAGAGTAATGAAGCCATGCTTAAGACAACGGGCTACAGAGGCCTGTTTGGCTTGAAGCATGAAATATCCCGAGGTCATCATTTGAAAATAGGTCTAGGAATCCAAGAGGCCTTTCAGTAGGAAGATGAGGGTAGTGTTTGGGGCAAATAATTGAATGTGAAGTCTGTGAGGGTCAAAGGAAGGGTGATTCACAATGGCTTGATTGTGAGGATTGTAATAACCAGGGTCAGAGGTGTCAAGCACAGGTTTGTAGTCAAAGTATTTAGGTAAGGTGGGCTAGTGCTTGAAAAGAGGAGGAAGGCGGGACTTATGAACAACAATAGAGATGGGAGGACAAGGAATAATGGCTAGGGAGGAGGTGGTGTGAGGTAATGATGGAGGTAAAATGGCAAGAGTAATGGGTGGATGAGAAAGGGGAGTAGAGTCTAGGGAAGGCAAGGGTTCAGACCTTTGCTTTTTAGAGGATGGCTCAGGAGAAGGAGACCTCTTTCTCTTGAGTGACACTTTGAATACATTTGTTTTACTATGATAAAGAGCAATAGTGGCATAGAATTAATTTAGCCAGTCAATGTGTTCCCAGTTGCAGACCTTAGAGAGTTGATAATGCCTTAGATATCCACGAATGAAGCACAAATAATGGGTGTCTCCTGGATAGCTACCATATTCTTGTAAGGTGTCGTGATTCTCAGCCATGACTCTCTGATAGTCATTACGAAGCTCATTGAACTTTGAATTCCAGTCTAAAGAATCCCATTCTGATATAGAAATGTCTAGATTTAAGGAGGTGAAGACAGAGATAAATAAAGCCAACGCTTCATCATTGGAAAGTGGCTTCAAATTAGACTCAAAAGAGGGTCGAAATAGAGGTGATTGAGTCTATGGGGCTTTGGAGAGAGCTGAAACCTTGATTCATTTACCAGGGCTAGACTTCTTCTTGGTAGAACGTTGTTGCAATTTTTGAATGGGAAGATCATCATCTGAGTCCGGGGAAGCCTTAGGTGATATTGTGATTGCAATCTAAGAGGATGAGGATGAAGGTGCCTGTGCAAGTGGTAAGTCTAACTAGTCTGAGGGGGCATTAAACTCTTCAAGAACCAATTTCCTTATCTTCTTAGTAGAATGAGTATTTAGAGTGCGGGATGGAGCAGACTTTCTTTTCTTAGAGGGTACAAACTTTTTCTTCTTTAGGAGGGCCAAAGTAGTATTGGAGGTGGACCAGATTGAGAAGAAAAGTAGGTAACTTACTGACCATCATGGAAGAGGTAACCAAATCCATCATTGAGGGGGGTTATACATTCTTAAGTGCAAAGACTTTCATGAGAATGATAGTGTAAGGAATCTTGTTCTGCTTCTTTCCTATGGAGGAAATCAAATACGTCATGATGATGTTAGGCAAGCTAATCTTCTCTTTAGTGAGCATGTGGTACATGTAAAAATGATCGAGCTTGCTCATAGTATCTTTTTTACTATTTCTAGGGCAAAAATTTGTTTCATCACAAGGTGTAGTATTTTGGCCTTTGGGAGAAAATACCTCAGAAGCGAACTTGACCGAATGTTGAGTACCATACAACATTTTATTTATCTCCAGCCAGGACACAACATTAAACTTAAAGAGTTCATCGTACACCTTCCCTATATTTGGACATCCAGTAGCAGTAGCAATGAAGTCCGTAGAAATTTCTATGGATTTCCCTTGAAGAGAACCAAGAACAAGAAACTTGGACTTGTCCACCGAGACTGAATTCCAAAAGCTGAGAACCATTGATGGGGAATATGGAGTTTGGTTGAGACAGAACTGTGTTCATCCAATGCCTTTGAGCTCCTCAGAGATATCGTGTCCTTCTAATTTGTGCTGCATGAGGTTGAAGATCGAGGATTCAACAATGTCAGATGCCTTAAATGCCATTTCTTAGGTGAGAAGAGAAGAGGGTTTTCAGTAGAGTGAAGAAGTTTTTCGAAAGAGAAGTTGAAGAGGGAAGATGAAAGTATGACGAAAAATGGTGGGAAATAGTGAAAGTGTGGAAATGTTAATAAATAAGAATTTTGCTACACAATATATATATATATATATATAAATATATATATATATAGAGAGAGAGAAAACATGTTCAGAGAGTAGTTACACCAAAAAATGATAACTGCTGCCACGTTTTAAAAAGTAAAAACTGAAAATGATTTAATAAAGTAAGTTTCTTAGAGTGTGAAGTCAAACAATGCAAATTATATTAGACTGATACATGGAGCAAACTATTTAGACAATAATTTTTAAATTTAAATTATGCTTAATAAAATTAACCTGGCCTCTGCCAGAGGCTTAGTGAAGATGTCTGCTCATTGATGATCCATGTCCACGAAGTTTAGATCTAGGGTCCCCTTTTGGACATAGTCACGAATGAAGTGATATTTTACTTCAATATGTTTGGAGTGTTGAATAGGATTCTTGGAGAGGTTGATTGCACTTGTATTATCACAAAATACTAGGATTTCTCCTTCTTTGATTGAATAATCTTTAAGTTGATATTTGATCCAAAGAAGTTGAGAGCAACAACTAGCTGTAGACATATATTTTGCTTTAGCAGTTGAGAGTGTAATGGAGTTTTACTTTTTACTACTCCATGAAACTAAGTTGCTTCCCAAGAAGTGACATCCATCACTGGTACTTTTTCTATCAACTCTATCTCCAGTAAAGTCTACATCATAGAATCCAGAAAGAGTCTGTTCGTTTATAGAACAACCCAAGATTAGTTGTTCCAACAAGATATCTTAGAATCCTCTTCACTGCAGTCAAGTATGATTCCTTGGGATCTGATTGATATCTTACACATACACAAACACTAAACATTATGTCGGGTCTGCTAGATGTAAGATATAAGAGTGAACCAATCATGCCTCGATATAAGGTTTAATCCACCGATGTACCAGACTCATCTTTATTAATAGTACAATTGGGATGCATAGGAGTATTCATGGCCTTAGCATCAGCCATTTTAAACTTTTTAAGTAGTTCCTTGGTGTACTTTTGTTGATGAATATAAATTCCATCACTAGTCTATTGAATTTGCAAGCCTAAGAAGAATTTAAGTTCACCCATCATACTCATTTCAAATTCTGCTAGCATCATTTTTGAAAAATCTTTACATAGACTATCATTAGTAGCACCAAAAACAATATCATCCATATAAATCTGTACAATAATAAAGTGTTTCTTAGAGCTTTTTCTGAAGAGAGTTGTTTCAACTTGGCCTCTTCTAAAGCCTTTTGAAATGTACTGAGTCTATTGTACCAAGCTTTGGGAGCCTGTTTCAGACCATACAGTGCTTTCCTTAATTTAAAAACATGATTGGGAAGAGACACACCTTCAAAACCAGGAAGCTGTTTTACATAAACTTCTTTAATAAAACCATTCAGAAAGCACTCTTTACATCCATATGATATAATGTAATACCTTTAAAGGCTGCAAATACAAGAAGTATCCTGATAGCCTTAAGTCTGGCTATAGGAGAAAAGGTTTCAGTGAAATCTATACCTTCTTGTTTATATCCCTGAGCTACCAATCTTGCTTTATTTACAATTACCTTTCCATCTTCATCTAACTTGCTTCTGAATACCCACTTAGTACCAATTATACTTTTATCTTTGGGTTTGGGAACAAGTGTCCATACTTTGCTTTCAAATTGGGTTAGTTCTTCTTGCATAATAAGAATCCAATCTGTATCCTTCAATGCATCCTAAATAATTTTTCAGCTCTACTTTTGAAATAAAAGCAATTGTTGATTGATTGTGAAGACTAGATCAGGTTCTTACTCTAGCAGCTTGATCTCCAATGATAAGGTCTGAAGGATTATGAACTTTAAATTTCCAATCTTTTGGTTTTTCAGGTTCAGGGAGTTGATCTTGTTCAGACTGTTCAGGATTTGTTGATTTTCGTTGACCATTTTCAGTTAGTTGGTCTGTTGATTGCTCTTCTTCTTGTTGTATACCTGCATCATCAAAGTCTAGATCTGTCAGTCTCCTATTAGTCTTTTGAAGGCATCAAATGTTATATGCATAGATTCTTCTATGGTTTGAGTTCGAGTATTAAACACTCTATAAGATTTTGATGTGGTAGAGTATCCCATGAATATACCTTTGTCACATTTTGAATCAAATTTTCTAAGATAATCCTTGGTATTTAGAATGTAACAAGTGTACCCCAAAGAATGAAAATATGAGATGTTGGGTTTTCTACCTTTCCACAATTCATAGGGACTCTTATTCAGTATTTGGTCTAGTAAAAACTTTGTTTTGAATATAACTAAAAGTACTCACAGCTTCTGCCCAGAAATATTTTTAAAGATCATTTTCACAAAGCATGGTTCTGGCCATTTCCTACAGAGATATATTTTTCCTTCCCACAACAACATTTTGTTGTGGAGTTCTTGGTAAGGAAAAACTATGAGTTATTCCAGACTCATTGTAAAATTTTTCAAAGATTTTATTTTCAAATTCTCTACCGTGATCACTTCTTATTGTACTAATACAGTATCCTTTCTAATTCTGAACTTTCTTGCAAAAGATTTTAAATACTTTTACAGACTCATCCTTGTGGGCTAGGAAGTATACCCATGTTAATCTGGTGTAATCATCAATGATAATAAATCCATATTTCTTTCCTGCCAGACTTTGTACTTGAGAGGGACCAAATAGATCTAAATGTAATAATTCTAAAGGTCTAGATGTAGAAACAAGATCTTTGTTTTTAAAAGAGATTTTATGTTGTTTTCCACTTTGGCATTCTTCACATGGTAGGGAACTATTAAAGGAAATTTTTGGCAATCCTTTGACTAGATCTTTTCTATAAAGCTTTGAGATAAGTTTAAGACTTACATGTCCAAGCTTTTTTTTTGAATAATCCATCTTTCCCCAGAATTTGAAAATAGACATTTTACATTTTGATCATTTAGTTTATTCAAGTCTACCTTATAGAGGTTATTGTGTCTGTTAGCATTAAAAAGTATGGTTCCATCATGATTGATAATTGTACACTACTTTGGTCAAATGAAACTTGATACCCACTGTCACAAAATTGACTGATGCTTAGTAGGTTATGTTTCAAACCTTCAATAAGAAATACATTTTGAATGATAGGTGAGGGAAATTTACCCACTTTACTAGACCCGATGATTCTTTCAGTCTGGTTCCCTGCAAAAGTGAAAAATCCATCTTTAAATTTTTCCAGGTCTAGGAACATAGACCTTTTTCCTGTCATGTGATGTGAGCATCGACTGTCCAGATACCATTGCAGAGTTTTTATTCTTAATTTCAAACATATCTACAAAAGGAATGATTAATGATTTTGGTACCCACATTCTTTTGGGTCCTAGATTGCTAGTGAATTTTTCATTCCTTCTTTTTCTTTTCCTGTATTCATTTATAGAGTGACCATGATTTTTACAATAATTACAATTAATGATTCTTTGTTTTTCTGGAACAAATATAGGAATTGAAGGATGCTTAGAAACATTTGTTTTTAAAACATTTTTCTTTTTCACAAATCCTAGACCAAGTCCTTTTTGATTTCCTTTAGATGTTCCTAATAAAGCATTCAAGTTTTTAGTACTAGTAACAAACTTACTTAGATCTGAGGTAAGAGAGTTGACAAGATTTTTAATCTAATAATTTCTTTTTCCTGAAAGTTACAAGGGCTCTTAGATTTTTCAAAATCCATTTTTAAAGAAGTATTTTCTTTTCTAATTTTACTTAACTCATCAAGGTTTAATTCTTTTTCTTTTAAAGTATTTGTGTTGTGTTTTTCTTCTTTTAACAACAAGATTTGATTTTTAAAATTAGTGATTATATCAACATGCTTTAATTTCAATTTTTTGAATTTTTTAAATAGTTTAGAAAAATTATTAAATAACAAGTCATAATTTTGTTTAAGTTCTGAGTAACTTATTTCTTCGGAGTCTGAGTCGTTGATGCTGGTGTCTGAGTCTGTTCCTTTGCTCGCCATGAGACAAATTTGAGCTGACTCACTTTCTTCATCAGACTCTTCTGAGCTGGATGATTCTTCATCATCCTAAGTGATCAGACCTTTTTATTTCTTTGAAAACTTTCTTCTTTCCCTTTTGTTCCTTCTATCTTTGTTTAGAAGAGGATATTTTGTTATGTCCTGACTTCCTACAATTGAAACATTCTAAGACAGATTTGTCAGTTTTAAACTTAAATTGACTTTTACCTTTGTAGTCTTTCTTTTGGAATGTTTCTAGTCTGAACTTCTTCTTCCTTAGTAACTTATAGAATCTTTTACTTACTAGAACCAATTCTTCATCGGTGTTATCATCTGATTCATCAAAGTTGGGTTTAGAACTAGATGATTCTTTTGCTTTCAGACCCTTTCCTTTTCTTATATCATCAGATTTCAAGGCAATGCTCTTAGTGGAAGTTGATTTGTTGGTTTCTTTCTAATTCAGCTTTAGCTCATGAACCCTAAGAAATCCAAACAACTCATCCAAAGAGAAGGTGCTCAAATCCTTAGCTTTTTCTAGAGCAGAACATTTTACATCGAATCTTTCAGGAAAGCATCCGAGAAGCTTGACAGTTCTGTTTTCTATGTAGGGAGTAGTTCCAAGATTTTTTAAGCTATTTAGTAGAGTCTGGAATCTTCCAAACATTTGATTTACTGACTCATGTTCCTCCATTTTAAAGTTGTCATATTGTTTGGTTAACAATATCTTCTTGGATCTTTTGACATTTGAAGTTCCTTCGTAAATGCATTGTAGAGCATCCCAGACTTCTTTTACTATTTTATAGCTGAATACCTTATTTTATTTAGACTTACTGAGAGTGCATGTGAGAAGAAATCTGGCTTTGGCATTGATCTCCATCTTTTTAATTTCATCAGAGCTCCATTCGCTTTTAGCTTTAGGTTGTCCTTCACCATTTACAAGAGAGCCGTAATCACCATTAATGATGACCACCCAAAGATTATATTGAGTAGATTTTATGAACATTTCCATCCTGTCCTTCAAGTATGGATAATCTTCCCCAAAGAAGGTTGAGGGTCTGTTGATGGAGGATCTTTCTATGATTAATTGATTACTTTGAGAGGCTGCCATAGATCTTGATCCTTTTCACTCGAGGGAGTGATCAACCCAAAGGACAAGCTCTGATACTAATTGATGGTTTAAAGTCAGACTTAGAAGGGGGGTTGAATAAGTCTTAGACTCTTTTTCGCCTAAATTTCGAATCAAATAAAATGTATAAGTAATCAAATGATGATGTGTAGGAGAAAATAAACACACAGAGTTTATACTAGTTCACTTCCAACCCAAAAGCTACGTCCAGTCCCTTCCAACTTGAAGGATCTCCACTATTGTAAAATTTCCTTTACAATATCAGCACCAGACCTGTGCTACAAGTATTCTTTCAACAAGCCACTTCTGGCTCAATCCAAGTATTCTTTCAACAAGCCACTCCTGGCTTAACCCTAGTATTCTTTCGAAAGTCTCTTCAGGCCAAAGTGTTTCCCAACACACAAACTAGTCCTGGTAACTCACCAAACTTATACAAATAGTAAGAATGAAAATATTTTCAGAACTTAGTGTATAAAATGATAGACAAATTTTGAGATAGAACACTAAGTATCTTTGACACAAAACTTGAGTATGCTAGAAGTAGAGCTAGAGAGTGGTGAGGGCCTTTGTCTTTATATAAGAAAGTGAACTAAAATTGAATGATGACTTGAAGAGCTTTCTTCTCAAATATTTCTTTATCTCTTGAATGTTCAAACTTCCTTAATATTTATAGTGACTTGAAAATATATATCCATTATTACATCTTGAAAGAAGATATAGACGTTGGAAATCCTTTGAAGGTATTTTATCATAGGCTCCTTGAGATCAGACCTTACATTGATTTCAGCCTTGAGAGAGGTCTGCTTCGTGTTTTAGTATTTTTATGAGAATAGTTTCTCATGCATTTCTATGCACAAAACCTTTCGTGAACTTATCCTTGATTGAGCAAGAGGTTGCTTTCAGAGATGTCCTGATGAGTTTTCTGACTTGTGATCAGGGTTCATAGAAGTAGGTACGCTGACACCTGATGCTTATGTTGATTTTGTTCTTTAGTTCTTTGATGATAAGCACGCAAATATGGTATGATCATTTCTCTTGAAGCATCACCAAAATAGATTTTTTGAATGTTGACAAAGAGTTCTTTATTCAAGATGCTCCTATCAGTCTTTTGTTATTCTACCAGTCTTTAGAACACACATATGCTCCCCCTTAGTTTTTACAACTTAATCTTCATATCCTGAAATTACTTTTGCACTAAAAATAAATATTATGAGCGGTTCAGACTTTATTCTTTTAATGAAAATTCTTGATGAGTGGTATAAACAAATTTAGAGATTATAAAATCCAGGGTCTGGTCCAACTGGACTTATATTTTTTACCAGACTTTTTCTCAACACCTTCTCTCTTTTACCACAGACCTTACTATGGTTCATATTCTTTGTTTAGAACAATAGAAGATTCTCTTTTACCAACAACAGGTTTAGTTTTCTCATAGACATTATGTCTCTACTTATGTCAAGCCAAGCACAAAGATTTGGGTAGCCCCGGACAGACTTTATTCTCCTCTGAGGTGTTATTCAAAAGAAAGAAAGAAGACCCCTCTCGATAAGTCTAGTCCACCTCCTCCTTCTTACAATGAGCCTCGACCGAAGAAGCTAACCCAAGCTGAGTTGAAGAGACATCTTTCTGCCCTTAAGCCTAATGAAGAGCATGTCAGATATCTTTGGAATCATTATCTCTTATTCATAGGACAACAAGGAAGTTTCTCCTATTCTCCATATGATAAGTTCTCTCTTGGGATGCTTTAGAACCATTGAGGAAGACTATTTAGGATGAAAGTGTTCTTATATGTCGGTTTTGATGTTCTATCTATTCGCCTTAGATTTTATTCATCTTCACCATATCTTCAGACTTAACCCACTTTAGATTTGGGAGTCTGCTCGTTGTCTCCTAGGGTCTGCATGATCTACTGGCTACACTCCAAGTTGTGCCACCATCCCTTCCTTTCAAACTCTGATGGCACTTTTAGTTTGATCAATTCTTTGGTTGAAGAACCTCAAGGCGGTTAACAGACTCTAGCTTACGTTTAGTATCTTGCAAACCTTGACTCTTTTGCTTGTCATCATTTTCTTGACTTACCCTACCTTTATATTCCATCCCTGAAGACTTTTTCTTCAGGGATTGCGTCTCAGACCCTATTGCTTAGAATTTCTGGCTTTGCCATGAAATTCAACGTGCCCGTAGACTTAGATGACTTTGTGATGTCCCTACCTTTTGGTCATATCAAAAAAGGGAGAAAAAAGTATCTAGTCTTTTATGGGTTAAGTTTTATAATAACTTGAGTCTGTAATATCCTAAGTCTATATGTAATAAGTTATTTTTTGGGAGAGGAATATTTAAGTGTTTATTTTTTTTAAGTCCTGTAATTATATCTTGTTGTTATTAATAAAAAGTTTATTCTCAAAATTTCTTATCTGTCTCTTATATTCATATGCTCTGATGATTATTTGTATAAGCTTATTATTATAAGTTAGTTATGCTCTTATATGAATAAAATGAATATGTCTGATCTGATCATTCTTTTTCATCAATCTTTATGCTTTGATTTGATCACATTTTATTAATAAAAGTCTACATTGCATATATACTTTAATCATTGCTTAAATCATCAATTGTTTATAAGCTCTGATATTTCCTATTTTATTTGCTCTGGTCACAATCTATTGAAATGCATCTCTGTCTTCATTTTGATTTTATTCAAGTGCTCTAATGCCTTGATAACATATGTTCAAATTAAAGTCTGATGATCTAATGATCTCTCTAAAATATTTTTTTTATCACAGACTTTATCAGCCCCTTTTAATGTAAAACCCTTATTGATTTGAGGGGGAGCCAAAATGAAAGCTCTCTAAAGACTCTATTTAATAAAAGACTTGATGTTTGCTATCAACAAATAGGGGGAGATTGTTAGAACCAAGTCTATTTCTTAAAGGGCTTTGGAGAATTTTAAATATTATTTTAAAACCCCAAGATTTGTTAATAACAAACATAAGTTATTTAACCCCTTTATTTAAATATTTTATGATACAAAGTCTGTGATGCATAAGTTATAACTCAAATAAGGAGTCCATCATTCAAAGTTTGCTTGGAGTAGTGTAAAATATTTCAAGTTTGTTTCAGGCTGAGTTTGCATGGGACCATCTTAAAATTTTACAAGTCTGTCCCAGTCTCAAGTTTGAGTTAAAGACCAACGCTCAACAAGAATTTTTCACTTAGTACGTCTATCCCAAACTTGAAGTTCGTTGAGTCACGTTTTTCAAACAAATCATCTTTTATACTGAACATCTTATCTCTATCATCTCACAAGCTTCAAGACATTAGACTCAGATTCTTCAAGATTAAAGAACAACTCTTTTTTTCCATATTAATTTTTGTGAGGTTGTTTCTTTACAAAACTCCTTCAGTTAAAGTCTATTCCTTTCTTGAAATAAACAATAAGACAAAATTTTCAAAGGAACAAATACTTGCACGGGAAAAAAATCGGTGAAGCTACTCTTAGCACCTCATAAAGCTGTCATTGTACTGTGCTCAACTCAAAGTCTCAGAAGGTTAAATAAGATGCTATGTGTTTTACGTTAGACGAAAAAGAACAAAAAGAAGACTTTCTGTTTGCATGATTTGAGGCACTCTATTTTCATGCAATCCTCGTCTATCCTCAAAGCAAACCCTGTCCTCTTCTGTTCCCCCATGCCTCAATGGATTTAAACGACCACCTCTTCACCAATAAAATAGTAATGGCTATTCTCATAAGATGCCAAAATGAAAAGACTAATTCTTTGGATTATAAATAATGAAGATTCAAAAATAAAGAAGAGAACAAGAACAAGAATGATATACAAACTCATACTGTGTAAACATTGTTTCTTATAGTTACATTCTCTATTTCCAGCACATCTTTGTTGTACACGCTCTTTTGTTACTCTAGTGGCCTCCTATAACTCGAGAGGGGAGGGGGGTGAATTGAGTTATGATAATTTTAAGATTTCTAATCACACTTTTCTTAACTCTTAATTTTATTGTAACTTAATGTAAATGAATATGACAGTGCACAACAGATTATATAAAATATAAGACAAAGAGTAGGGTTAAGAGATTTGCAAACAATATTTATACTGGTTCGGCCAACCACTGCCTACGTCTAGTCTTCTCAAGTCACCCTTGAGGATTCCACTATTATCAAAATAGTACACCAGCACTTCCACACCTTGGCACAATCTTGCCTTTGTGTGAAGTATCTTGACACACCAAGAGTCTCATTACTCTTGTATACAATACTTTTTGGGAAACCTTCCCAAGCAGACAAGTGTCTCACACTTTTAATAAGGTGAACAAGGAAATACTCTCTTCTTAGAGCATATGAACAAATTGAAGCACTTAAGTAAGTAATAATCTTAACAAGATTATATGGCCAATAAGATCATAAAAGATGAAGGAATTGTTATTCTCAATTGTTGTGTTTTTTGCAAATGAGATACCCTCCTATTTATAGGAGAGGAAATGCCTTTAAGAGGTGTAAGAAAATAATAAAATATTTGAAAAGGTACCTCTTAAGTAAAATAAATTAATTATGAAAGGATGTAACTTTTTATCCAAACATTATGATGAAAAAGTGCATAAATATTTTCATCAGAACCAGCCTGTAATCGATTACATATAGTAGGTAATCGATTACGTTAAGTAGTTATTTAAAACGTTTGGTTTTGAAAATATTCTGATTTAATTTTTTGAACATTTAAATCTTGGTAATCGATTACGTTATTATGGTAATCGATTACGGGAGCAGTTATTTTATAACGTTCGCTTTGAAAAGATTTTCTGATCTATTTTTCAAACGTTTTCAATCATGGTAATCGATTACATGGTGATGGTAATCGATTACGGTCAATAAAGATGTTCCTTTTAGTTGACTCGAAATTCTGTAATCGATTACACCTAATGGGTAATCGATTACGTTGCTTCAGAGTGTAATTGTAACTTTATTTTAATGGCTATATGTTCTTATTAGATCTTACTGTTAAAAGCTATGAGTCTTGATCTTCATTTCCTTGATCTTCATTCTGATTTGTCATTATTAAAACATTTATGATCTTCATTCTCCCCCTTTTTGATGATGACAATTACCTGTAAAATTCTGTGGGAATGAATATTGATGCAAGTTTATTTTAAGATTAAATCCTTTTTGTTTGTTATATTTTATTGGCCCTTGTGTTGTACTTTATTTGGTATTGAAAGTACTCTCCCCCTGTGTTTTGCAGTGTTTGCCAATGATTGAAATGATTTCCGTTTGCCAATGATAAAAATGATTGTAGTGTCTCCCCCTTTGGCATTATCAAAAAGAATATAGGACATATATATAAAATATAAAGGGCAATCGTGGATAGAAATAAAGAAACATAATTATATTCATTAAAAGCAAACAAACAAGAGGACTTGTTTTTCATAAACAGAAACAGAAATTATTTAATAACAACCAACAAAACAAAAGAAAAAAATAATCAGATGGTGGTGGAAAACGGGAAAGGAGAGTCTGCCTGGTGCTATCAATGTGATCAAAATGATCACGAACGTAGGAGTGGAGGGATTGGAGCTCGGTGGCCAAATCTGCCATTGACATTGAACCAGGCACGGGATCAGAATCCGGAGGAGGAGTAGAATGTTTAGGAATCCAGTCTCCCTCAGCGTTTTATTTATAGCTAAAAGCAGATAAAGCAGTTTTGCCAATTATGAAGGAGCGTTGGGGCTTGATGCATAACTCCTCGGAAATGGGAACATTAAAATAGAGGAGAACGCGAGTAATGAATCCAGCATAAGGAAGTGGGGCATTTGCCTTGAGTGCTTTTTGCATGCGATAACGGATGAGAGTGGTCCAACTGAGAGGCCTAACTGTTAAAAGCGACCACATGAGCACGAGATCCTCCTCAGTGACTTGTGCCAAGTTTGTAGAGCGGGGAGCAAGAATACGCATGATAATGTAGTGCATGACCCGACATGAGAAGGAAAGGGATCCAGCAAGAACACGTCCAGAAAGATCAACATTGTCGGAGCAAACAAGACGACGGGCCTCCAGGTTATTAAAATCAGCTTCCCATGCATCCGAGAGATGTCCTTCACAATATTCACCAACGAAAGGAAGGTCGGTGAGAGCATAAAACAGTCCAGAATCTACTATAATGGGAACTTTCTTGACCTCTGTGATAATACGACCATCGGTAATCTGAAGATTAGAGTAAAAGAGTCGGACAAGGTCGGGGTAATGATCTTCTTTAATGGTCAGAAATGGCATGAGATTCTGAATGTCGAAAAACTGATAGCCATCCATGTTTTCAATGAGAGGGGTGTCTACATATTTAGGATCAAGAACATCTCGGTTGTGGAAAAGAGAGTAAAAGCGTTCCTGTTGAGCAGAGGTGGAAAAGAACTCAATGAAAGTGTGCAATGTAGGAGTGCGGGTTGGTTGATCAGAAGAAGAAGAGGAGCTTAGTGTTCTCTTTTTCTTGGTGGGAACGGAGGGAGAAGGTGGAGTGGGAGTGTATGTGGGAGATTGGTCTGCCATGGAAGTGTTACAGAGGAGACTGGGAGTATTTAATAACAAAAACAAAAGTACAATACAACCTCAAGGCCAAAAATATAATAACCTCAGCCTTAGGAATGAACGAATACTTTAGAATATCTAATTGCAAGACAACAAAAGAGATATGGGATACCTTAGAAGTAACTCACGAAGGAACAAGCAGAGTTAAAAGATCAAGAATAAATACCCTAACTAGGGAGTATGAATTATTTAGGATGAATAATAATGAAAATATACAGGACATGCAGAAGAGATTTACTCACATAATCAATCATCTTGCATGTTTAGGAAAAAATTTTTCTAACGAAGATTTAATTGACAAAGTCTTGAGATGCTTGAACAGGGAATGACAACCAAAAGTAATAGCCATAACAAAATCACAAGACTTAGCAACAATGTCACTTACTGACCATGTGTATAAATTAAACAAAGCACTATATGGTCTTAAACAAGCACCTCGAGCATGGTATGATAGACTAAGTAAATTTCTGCTAGAAAATAATTTCAACAGAGGAAAGGTAGACACAACTTTATTCATCAAAAGAAATGATAATGATATTCTCTTGGTTCAAATATATGTTGATGATATTATTTTTGGATCAACTGACGAAAATCTGTGTAAGGAATTTTCCCAAGCAATGCAAAAAGAATTTGAAATGTCCTTAATGGGAGAACTTAATTTCTTCCTTGGATTACAAATTAAGCAATCAACCGAAGGCATTTTCATCAACCAATCAAAATACTGCAACGATCTACTCATAAGATTTGGAATGATCAATGCCAAAGACATTTCAACACCAATGAGCACTGCAAGCTATCTTGATAAAGATGAGATTGGGAAACCAGTTGATACTAAACTATATTGAGGTATGATCGGATCCCTTCTATATTTATCTGCAAGTAGACCTGATATAATGTTTAGTGTTTGCCTTTATGCAAACTTTCAAGTTAATCCAAAAGAATCTCATTTACAAGCTGTAAAAAGAATTATGAGATACCTAATAGGAACTAAAAACCTAGGGCTATGGTATCCTAAAGGCTCATCTTACAACCTCGTAGGATATTCCGATTCTGACTTTGCAGGATGTAGAACCGATAGAAAAAGTACCAGTGGCACTTGTCAACTAATAGGATCAGCCCTAGTATCATGGCATAGTAAAAAGCAAAACAATGTTGCTTTATCCACTGCAGAAGCAGAATATGTCACTGCTGGTAGTTGTTGCGCACAAATACTATGGATGAAACAACAATTGCTAGACTATGGACTTCACTTAGATCATATTCCCATAAAGTGCGACAATACAAGTGTAATAAACCTCTCTAAAAATCCAGTACAACACTCTAGGACTAAGCATATAGAAATTAGACATCATTTCCTTAGAGATCATGTTCATAAAGGAGATTGCACATTAGAATTTATTGAGACCCAAAAGCAACTAGCAGATATTTTCACAAAGCCTTTGCCTAAAGAATAATTTTTTCACATAAGAAATGAATTAGGCATTATTAATTATCTTTAAAAATATGATTAAAAATAAGTCCCCGTAATCGATTACAATAAATACGTAATCGATTACCAAGCTTATTTACTTAAACAACAAAAGAGGCAGCACGTGGATCTTATATCTCAAGAGCATCCGTAATCGATTACACCTTAGAAGTAATCGATTACCGCAAATCTTGTCAGGTATACTTTTCCCTCCTTTAACATTTTGCACGTTATTTTTTATTTATTTCTTTTCTATTATTTTTCTGATTTATTTTCAAATTCCTTTTACTCATATTTTCAAAAATTCCTGATTCTATCAGTTTTCAAAAACGTCAGAGATTAGTAACGCCTCCTCATAGTGTTCATTAAAATATTAAATATTCTATCACTTCTTCAACTTCAACTGACTTCTTCAATTTCTAAATTAAATATTTTTGAAAATCTTTTGAAAATTCAACCCAACTCGCTTCAGTTTTAATTTTTTTCGGTTACAAAAATTGTCTTCCAAACGTTTTGATTCATATCATTTCCCTATTAAAAGGCATAAGTTATAATTTAAATGTTTCGGTCTTCCAAAACATGCTTTCCCATGTTTCCAAGCCATATCCACTCAACCGTCCACGTCCTTTCACCTCTTTAATCACGTCACTGACACTCTGTAATCGATTACATTCTAATGCATATACACTCGTAATCGATTACCACTTGCCAAAGAATAACCGTCTCTACGTATTCTCGTAATAACTGTCCCCTTCTGATTTCCTCTTTTCCACTCTCTGCACACGTTTCCCATTTCACTAGGCACGTCCCATCATGTTCCTTTGACCTTTCAAAAACGCGTAAATTGCCATTGTAATTGATTACATCCAATTGCCTATACATTGGTAATCGATTACCACCAGTTACCTGACGTTTCTAATTCCTGTAATCGATTACTATATATTTGCACTGTCTCATGTAATCGATTACTCACTCTCGGGTCTATTAAAAATCACTCCTTTCACTCTCATTTTTTTACTATTCACCTTCTTCTTCATTCATTTACTATCTTTATATTCTTTGTGCCTTGTGTTAGGTCTGGTGTGTTAACCAGACTTAGTTTTTTACGGGAAACACTTTTGGTCTAAAGAGGCTTTTGAAAGAATACTTGGGGGTTAAGCCAAAAATGGCCAGAGTCAAGAATACTTGAGGTACAACTGGTGTTGTTTATGTAAAAGAACTTTTACATAGTGAAAAAGCCTTCAGACTGAAGGGACAGGCGTAGCTTCTACATTTGAAAGTGAACCAATATAAATCTGTTGTGCATATCTTTCTATCCCTTCTCTTTTTAAAGTCTGAGTCTGTACCTTAAAGTCTACTGCCATCTTGTGTTTAAAAAGTTTCTAAAATTTATAAAAGAGCCATATACTTATTCAACCCCCTCCTAAGTCTGTCTCTGAACCATTGAAATGCATATGCATGCAGATCTGACAGTAATAATGGGAATTACATAGCAGTGTATAAATTTTTACAACATACCATCAAATATTTTTATCGATACCGAATCGCTTGCTCATAATGCAACATCGATCACTCTCCTTGACAATGACAACTCAACTAGGTGTTGTGGGCCGACCTTGAACCCAATCGAGGACGGATGTGGAATACCCAAGGAAACCACCATAGGGTTTATGTCTATTCAAAGGCCACTCTCCTATATTGGCCGACATCAAAGGTCCCCTGCAGTCCTATATACATCCTTTTTGATGTAATGCTATGAACACAACATTAATTATTGTATAAACCACCCGATTACCATCATAAGGGGCCACCACTGGGTTATCATCATAAAGGGTTTTCATCCAATATAATAACCACACAAGCATGCAAAAACCAATATTTTAGAACATCAATTAAGCTACCTCAAGCTTATTTGTTTATAATCCACATTATAGCATATTTATCATCAAATAAGAAATAAGGGGTCATGCATCGTACCTCACAATCCAAGAAAATTAAGAATCTCCCTTGGCTTCAATGGCTGCCACATGATCCCCAAGGAGAGGAATATGGTTCCACTTTTTACACGAAGAAGAATCAAGAAGATTGAGGAAATGGTATGGTGGTATGGCTACGGTTCAACAGAGAGGAAGAAGATAAAGTTCCCTTTTCCTTTCATATGTAAAACGTGAGAGAGAAAAGTGAGGGAGAATGTAAATGGCCATTAAAATTTTAGGGGCAATTTAGTCCTTTTTCATTTTTAGTTAATTCCTGAAAACCAATCTAGTAACTTCCGGTTACCCAAAACATACCCCGTTGATTTTAGAAATTAACGTAACCACCTTAAATTAATTTAACGTTCCTAATTTAATTATTTGGCCAAAAAAATTAACCAATAATTAAATCCAGGATGTTACAATACTCCCATCCTTCAAGAAATTTCATCCTTGAAATTTAAAACATCACATACCTTAACGAAACAACTCAGGACAATGTTGCCTCATCACATCCTTACGCTCCCAAATGCAAATAGTATAGTTTCCCTGCTGCGACACCACTTCCACAAGTAGAATCTCCTTTCTTCTCAAGCGTTTGATTGATCTAACAATAATAAGTGTTGGCTCAATAGGTATATTCAGGTTTTCCCTGATCTCAACATCATTATCAATAATCTTATGCATAGGATTTGATACATACTTTCTTTGCTGGGATACATGAAACATGTTATGAAGATTCGCCAAAGAAGGATGAAGTGCAATCTGGTAGGCCACAGAACCAACCCTCTTCAAGATTTCATAGGGTCTAATGTATCTCGTGATCAATTTTCTATTTTTTAACACTCGACCAATACCTTTATGAGGAGAAACCTTCAGGAATACATGATCACTAACCTAAAACTCAAGGGTTTTTCTTCTATTATCATAATAACTCTTCTGATGGTCTTGGGATGCCTTCATCTTTTCATTGATCATCTGAATTTGTTCTGAGATTTGCTGCACAATTTCAAACCCTAACATCAAGCTTTCACCAGTCTCTAACCAACAAAGTGGCGTCCGGTACCTCGTGCCATACAAAGCCTTGAATGGATCCATACCGATGCTGATGTGGTAATTGTTATTTTATGTAAATTCAATCAAAGGGAGATACTGCTCTCAATCACTACCATGCTTTAGCATACAGGACCTCAACAAGTCCTCCAAACTCTGAATGGTACGCTCTGACTATCCATCTGTCTAAGGATGATAGGTTGAACTTAACCGAAACTTTAAGCCTAACTCTTGATGCAAGCTTCCCTAAAACTGGGAAGTGAACCTTGGATCTCTATCTGACACAATGCTAAATGGAACCTCATGCAACTGAACGATCTCACTGATATATATATCTGTGCTAGTATCTATAATAGATACCTCATGTAATGACACCCTCTGATTCCCAAACCCAAATCCCAATGAAAATAAAAGAATCAAATTATTTAAATAGGTAAAGATATGAGTAAATTTTTAACGTCGAATTATGGAAAATCGGAGGTTGAAGTTAAAGAATTTAGAAAATGGATTGATAAATATTCGCCCCAATATGTATACAGAAATAATCAAGTTTATAGCAAAAGAAAAATATGTATACATGGCATATGCCTAGTCCCATATATGAAGACATGAGAAAAGGCCCTAGAATAAAGAGAGGGAAGAGAAAAATCAATTTCAGGTGATCTCGCTTAAGTGAGGAAGCTCTTGCTTGAGCGAACCCTCAAAATTCGCTTGAGTGAGCTCTAGCTTACTTGAGCAAGAAATGCTAAAGTATCAGACCCTCGATACGTGCTTGAGTGAGCCACTATCGCTCGGGCAAAAATCTTCCATAATCAAAACATCATGTTTTTGCTTAAGCGAGATATCCCTCGCTTGAGCAAAAATATTACATAATCAAATTCACATTTTCTCACTTGAGTGAGACGCCTCTCACTTGAGCGAAAATAAGGCAGAATCAAAACACCATTTACTCGCTTGAGTGAAAAACACACAGAGTCATTACTCTACCTCTCACTTAAGCGAGACCTTACTCGCTTAGGTGAGAATGAACCAGAATGCATAATACTGATACGTAGCATTCTCGCCTGAGCGAGATTATCAAAAGATAACTTTTAACGTAGTTAATTTAAACTATATTGTTCACAAAAATCTAATATGCAAGGATTTGATCTAAACTTGCAATAGACATACATTCATACATCTAAATATGACTTATATCAATAAGTTTCATTCAATCATTCAGACTCTAGATCAGTTTAGGTACCAATGGCACCTTAAGCACATTTAAGCTAAACCAAGCATACCAATTTGAAATGTAAGCCTATTTTGCCACAATCAATCATGCACACCAGTTCCATACCCTTATTATGAGCTAAGGATGGCCTCTACATAAAGCCTTGACACGTAGGAATATGGCGTATCCACATTTTCACTAACACACAATTCACACATTCATTTCTAATAAGCATACATCATATTTACAATACTAATAGTCATGTTATTTTACATATCATTTTTATCATCAATGAACTAAATACACATCTGTTCCAAAAACAACATTCAAAGCACATAGGCCTAATTTTCCCAGAGGACCTCTAAAATAGGCCTTCATATCCAACTCAATAATCTTACTCCAAAAACAAACTTGCTACATTGTCATACACAAGCGCCGGCCAAGGCTCAAAAGCTTTATTCCAATATTTACCTTTTCCCATGCTCACCCTCCAAGAGAGTAGGACTTCAACATACCTACATCAACCTTTAAAATGGAAACTAGGAGGTGAGTAACACATGCCAAATGTATCAAAGTCATACATTATAATGATGATATATATGTACATGTGTGTATCATACTTTACTTTACCAGATCGCATGCTTCAATCATAAAGCCATCATCATTAAACATTATAACAATAACATATATATACCAAGCCACAATATAACATTTCATTCATGACTCATATTAATCACAACCATTCATTTAAGGTTAGTATTACAAGTTTGTCTATTCACTTTCAATACTTCATTGCCTCTAAGGGCTACCAATACTCGACATATCCTCCACTATATGTGATAGTCGTTCTGCAAGTGCACGGTTTATCAAAGTAAAAAAAGTTATCATTCCTACAGAGATTGTGTCCAATTACTAGTTTTTATAGTGTTTCAATTATCCAGGCAAATTTACTCAACTAAATAAAAGTTCACTTTATATCAAACCAAGAAAACTGAAGCGATAAACTCAACGTCTTTTGGAATAGAAATCTAATACTTTTCTAAGAATCAATTAAAGGAAAACTCTTGGGAATCAAAGGGTTCATATGCTAGTATCAAATTTCATGCAATTCACTTCCCCATTTATAAAATTTAATTTCTAAGGTAAGTTTTTCCTAATGTAATTAGAAACCTTCTCTCAAAGCCTTATTAATGTACTTAATTCCTAAAGAACAGTGCTCAATTTGCAAATTAAGTCTATTACGTTTTGTGAAAACCCATTAGCCCTCAAAGGGTCTTGTATGCTTTATCGTAACCCAAAACCCCTAGGTTTAATTTCATGCTTTTAAACAATATACCTACTCTTGTAGCCTACATCATTTTGAATCAACTACGCTTCTCTTAAAGTTTTGTAAAGGCATTAAACATTCATGAAATTGAATAGAAAACATAAATTTCATAATGGGAGAAGATGAACATCAGTCAGTTCAATACATATGCATACTACCCTTTAAATCTCAAGAACAAAATTTAGTTCGCCATAAAAATGATTACAGACCCACTAGCAATTGATCCAATACCCAACATTCAAGGAATCCCCAAATGTAAAACAAGGGTTCAGAAAAAATAGAAAAAGAGCTCTCACTATGTCTTTGAAATCTTTACCTTAAATTCTGTAATCCGACGTTTCTTTGTGTTGGTACTTGAATCGCCTTTAAATATCTCTAGAAAAGCTATCAATTTTCTCTCCTAAAAATGCCTCCAGTCCTCTTTTATTTTCTCTGTGTATTTCCCTTTTTTTTTTTCAGAAAACTGCCCCTAAAAATTAGGCAAAACATAGAACATGCAAAATCTACTAGCAGTGGGAATTTCCCATAGCCAGTGGATCGTGACAGGGCCCCAAAAACTACACAAACTTCCCTCAAGGCAGCAAGATCCACGGCCAGTGGATTTCTTTGGCTCATTTTCTTACAACTCCAATAAGTTCCACGACTAGTGGATTTTTTCCACTGGTAGTGGATTTCTCCTAACTTCACCAAAATGCTTTTGAAGAGTGTGTTGAGATCCCAGAGTGTTCCGTTTGATGTATCCTTCCTCCAAAGTGTATTCCAAGGGTCGGGATCACTTTATTTTTGTGCTTTGGTGACTTGAACTCCTTTCCATTCATCCAATGCTTTATCAAATGCCTTTTATTTCCTTGTATATGAACCTATAACAAAGCATTTCCTGTAAAATAGAGACAATTGAGTAGCATGTACGGAATGAAAGAAAACAAATGGGATTAAAGGGGAAAACTAACACAAATAAACTAAAAATTAAGACAAAATAACCCTAAAGCTAATGTGAATCAGACACTTATCAATATGCAAATGCTCTTATAGCTAATGCATATGCACAAATGTCATAATGCCAATTACGAATCCGACTATGGGAAACAACATCATATAATATGTGGGTCAAGCATAGATGTGCTACTATGCCCCCACTGTAGTAGTAAGTGTGTACACTTATCTTATAAACTTTGCATGTATAACAACATCTTTCACTGGTACTAAACCCTTATCGCCCTTATGTAGCACTAGTCACCTCGTGACATGGGGATCAACATGGACTTAATTGCCACAAGTGCTACAAGCCTTCCCAAACACACATCGAGAGAGTCGTTTCCTATAGGAACACCGAGGACACTCGCTCATCATAGAGTCGCCCACCCACTGGGCCCTCCACATAGGGTGCCTCGTTACCAGCTATGGACAGTTTCGTGATTCCATGAATCACTAGGGAACATTAATAATCTCGCTCGTGTACTGGGCTGCCCTCCTATTGGGCCCGCCTCTTAGAACCCCTAACATCCCAAAATAGACAGCGTAAGATATGCCATGGATGCAAATGTAGATCAATGCATTCTCATACTATGCATCCTAAAAATGCCACTCCACAATCATCAACTCACCACCATCAATTAGTGGACTCCAATATTACCATCATTCTCAATCATTACCAATTATAATTGGATTTCATTCATATTGATAGTTAGTGGCAATCAATGTTTATCAATTTCATCAATACACATATCATGGGATGTTCACATTTATATTCAATCCAATCATGTGTTGGTGTATGCACTATGAGCCTTTATGCTTTTTCATTTGTATCATTTTTCTACTTATCAATTGAATAAATATTTCAGTTTAAAATTGTTTTAAACATATTTATCCTTGGAGTAATAGGTCATATAAAAAAAAATTATTCCTAAAATGTCCCTAGTTAAGTATTTACATGGGGACATGTAAATACACTGAGACTAGTGTGTGAGTGTACTGATGACCTGATCTCACAGATCATAGATATTGATGATATCGAGTCTTCACACGGGTACACATTAAGAGTAATGATGTACTGGACAGACCCACCATGAGAACGTTGCATGGATCGTTACATGATTGTCATAAACGATTCTCAATGTGATAATGGTATATGTAGTCCTTCGACCTGAAGTCACTACGATTCCTACATGAGGAGTTTATTGTTTTAATACAATTAAACGTCTTCTGTAACAAGAGGACTATAAAGGTTGTGATTAGGCAATGAACAAATTATGCAGAGGGATGTGAGTGATGTAGATGGGATTTGTCTCTCCTATGTGACAGGAGTGATATCCATAGGCCACTTGATGGAGTAAGACTAAGAAAACGCATGGCCATGCTAGAAAGAATAAATATTAGATATTTATTCGGATCCAGTCTACTCCGGTATCAAGTAAAATAAATTGGGCCGTACAAGGATGACGCGACCATGCCTTGGGCCCAATTAGGATATCGTGACAAAAGGAATAAACGTATTAAATAATTATCACTTATAGGTTATGTTGATAATATTCGGACATAATGATGCATTGCTAGATGCCGCTCTTATTTTATATTAATAATAAAATAGTTTATTATTAATATGACCGGGTATTTTACCTATAGGGTCACACACATAGAGTAAGCCCATCAGAAAATGTTGTCTTATTTTAGTTGGACTAAAATAAAGCTATTGGGCCTAACTCATTTGGAATGAGTAAGGAGCCCACTTTTAGAGAGAACAAATTAGGTCAAACCTAAGCCTATAAATAAAGCATAAGATGCTCATAGGCCGTTCACTCAAGTGAGACACAAATTCGCAAAAAGTTGCAAGAGCTACACGCCGTCAACCTAGCAGTTGGCAAGTGTTGCGATTCTGGTGGGAGTGCTCGTGTGGACTCCTAAAGGGACGAGGCTACGACTGCTTCGGAGTTCTTCAAGAGGTAACCTAAAATAATTTCGAAATTGTTTTTGTGCTTTGAAACACGGAACTTTGCAAATCCTATGGAATCCCTTTTTTTTTTCCGCTGCTCATGCTTAGGGATTCCTAACATCATGGTCATAGCATCAATCATGAGCCATACACAATACTATGAATTAATCGCAACATCATAATCATCATCCCCATAATATTCACCATATAACATCAATCATTCCAAATGCATTTCAATCACATAAACATTAAGATATTCACCCAAGCCAAATTATGGAAATACATCCATACATATACATCAATAATGGATGAAATCATGCATTTAGAAATGTTACCCCTTCCTACCTCAAGAGAAGTAGAAATTACTACTGTCCAAAGGTCCCGCTTCACCAATGGGGTCGCTTCCTACATCACACAATGTACCAAATAATTATTTTGTTTAAACCACCAAGATTCACTTATTCTAAGCTAACTACTTGGTGTTAATGCCATTATTACTTGGGACTACCTTTCATTTTCATTTATTTCACATTCAATGCAACACCCATTAATGGGTTTCCTCATGCATGGTCATTCACCATCAATATCCCTATCTCTCATTATTAATATCACTCTCCCAACATTAATAACAACACTACTCATGTTTCCCCCAATTCTTAGGGTTAGGTTTTTCATTAAAAACCCAACAATCATAATTTATGCTCATCTTTTTCTACAATAATAATGTCATTTTTGTGTACCCTCACACACCCTCATAAAATCATGCATTAATCACACCTCACCTTAGGGAATTGCATAAAAATGGCTCCCACAATATAACCCATACATATCACACTCTTTCCACCCATAATAACCCATAACCAAGGGCTCAAGCTCAAAAAAAATGGTAAGGAACTTACCTCAAGCTAAAAGGAAAATGAGCCCCAAGGAATGTGAGAGAGGGACATGAAAATAAGAGGGAAAATAGAGAGCTTCTAAACACCACAACCTCCTCTTTGCTTACTAGAGGAAAACAAAAATGGAAGGGGAAATGGGCACACACACAATTGATATGTTCTAGAGGAAGAAGAGGAGAAGAGGAATGAGGGAGATGAGAGGAAATGAGCTCTCTTGTCTTAGGAGAAGAAAAAGTAACATGAGAGTAAAATAAGAGTTGAGTGAAATAAATTATAATTTAGGCCCCATATTAAATTTTCTCTGTTTTACAATAAACAAGATCACGGTATGGGCTCAGTACTTATTCAAAAATTATTCTAAAAATATATTCAGATTCATATTAATATTCTCAACAGGCTTGACCAATGATACCTCAATCGGAGATACTTGGTCCGACACACTCATATTTTAATCGGGTATTAAATTCAGATATTTAAGCCATAATAAATTTTGAATAGTCAAGATAAATCCCAATTTAATTATTTCTTAATTTTTGGGATATTAATCAACTCATATGTGATTATTCACTATTTTTTCTCTTAACTAAGTATTTATAATAATTTTGGGATGTTACACCTCATATTGATTGGCAAGAAATATGCAGACTTCATCAATCTATCCACAATAACCTAGATAACATCATGACCTGTGTGAGTCCTGGACAATCCTATCATAAAATCCATAGCAATTACATCCCATTTTCATACAGGAATTCTCAAGAGGCTGTAAACCACAAGATGGCTTTTGGTGCTCAACCTGTGCCTACTAATAAATAATGCAATAGGCAACATAATCGACAACATCTCTCTTCAAGCTAGGCCACCAGAAATATAATTTCAGATCATGATACATCTTTGTAGTACTCAGATGGATACTTAGCATGCTCCTATGAGCCTCATCAAGCACCATCTTTCTCAAATCACTAGAATCAGGCACATAAATTCAGCTTTTGACTTTCCAAATACCATCAGGACCTTCTACCAATGATAGATCCTTACCATCAAAGCCCAAGTCTCTTTCAACTCTACAAGATAAGCATCAGTTAGCTACTGTACATAAACCAACTTTAGAAACTCATTTGCTATCTTCAATGTATCCACAATCACCTTATCAGGTGAAGTAACATTTACAGCCATATTCATATCTCTGAACTGTTCAAACAATTCCATTTCCTTCACCATCATCTTAGCCACATGAATGGATTTCTGGCTTAAGGCATTAATAACAACATTCTCCTTCCCCTAGATGATATCTCAAATCAAAGTCATAATCTTTTAGGAATTTAATACATCTCCTTTACCTCATATTCAACTTTTTCTGATTAAATAGGTATTTCAAGCTTTTATGGTCACTATACACCCCAAATTTGGATCCATACAGGTAATGTCTCTAAATTTTCAATGCAAAGACCACACTTGCAAGCTCTAGATCATGTATAAGATAAATTTGTTCATGTGATCGTAGCAGTTGTGAGGCATAAGCTATACCTCTACATTCTGCATCAACACACACCCAAGGCCCATCCTGGATGCATCACAATATACCACAAAGCTCTCTTGCAAGTTAGGCAATGCTAACACAGGAGTGGAAGTCAACTTGGCCTTTAGCTCTTGGAAACTCTTCTCACATTCAGGGGTTCACACAAAAGGAATACCTTTCCTAGTCAACTTAGTCATAGGTAGTGCAATTTTGGAGAATCCCTCAATGAACCTCCTATAATAACCAGCTAGACCCATAAAACTTCTGATCTCAATAACAGACTTAGGCTTCTCCCAAGCCATCACAGCTTCAACCTTGGATAGATCAACAACAACTCCATCCTTATAGATAACATGCCCTAGAAATTGGATCTTATCCAACCAAAAATTTTGACAGCTTGGCAAACAATTATTTCTCCTTCAGTACCTAAAGTACTAAATAGAGATGCTCTTCATGTTCCTTATAAGACTTAGAATAGATTAAGATGTCATTGATAAACACCATAATGAACCGATCCAGATAGGGATGAAAGATATTATTCATATAGTTCATGAAAACAACAGGAGCATTTGTCACGCCAAATGGCATTACTACATATTCAAAGTGGCCTTAACGGGTCCTAAAGGCCGTTTTGGGAACATCAGAAGCCTTGACCCAAATTTGGTGGTATTCAGATCGCAAGTCGATCTTTGAAAAGACCGAAGCACCTTTCAACTAATCAATCAGGTTATCAATTCTTTATTGTTAGCTTATTCAATTAGTGGTAATCAACACACAACCGCATACTATCATCTTTCTTCTTGACTAGTAACATCTGAGCACCCTACGATAATACACTGGGTCTAATGAATTATTTATCCAACAACTCATCAACACTTTTTTTCAATTCCGCCAACTCAACGGGAGACATTCTATATGGTACACTAGAGACTGGTTCAACTCTATACACATGATCAATAAAGAACTCAATATCTGTTTCAGGAGGAATACTAGGCATATTCTCTAGAAACACCTCAAGAAAGTCACATACAACAAGAACATCATGCACTTGGGATCTATTCTTTTTATTGAAGAAAAGTCTGGATGAAAAGAATTTTCTTAAGTTATCTTGGACCAAACCCTAACTTTTAGTACCCTTAGATTTGTTAATATCATATATCAAGAATTTTTGTTAGGAAGTGTTTTAGGATACAAGTCTTAGGCTATAAAACAAAGGGGGAGTACCAACATTCCAAAAAACTGGTAGAAGCATAGTTGAAGTTAGAACATTCTCAATCAAAAGATAATACATCTATTCCCAACGTTCTTAATTCTATTTAAGTGATGTATTGGGATTCATGCACTTATTAAATATACATGCTTATCATTAAAGAACGTAAGGAACAAAATTAAGCTCAGCAACAAATGTCAACATACCTACCTCTACACATAATCAGAGACAACTGAGCATATTCTGAAATAATGTCAAAATATCTTAAAAAGCCTTTTTGGTGTTGACTGTTGATCTTTCGCTCGATCAAAGAGTAAAATAAGAATGGCCTTATGTATTGGAGATGTATCAGAAACCATTTCTATGAAAGAACTGAAGAAGCCTACTACTAGACCTATGAACCTGTAACAATGTCAAGGTCTAGTACTCGAAAGCTTAAGGCAAATACCTTCAAAGGATTTCCAATGACTATATCTCTTTTAAGAAGCAGCAACGGTCATATCTTCCAGGCCTTATATATATACCAAGGAAGATTGAACTTTAGACACGGAGAACTTATGAAGCAGTCATTCAATATTTCTCTTGAGTAAAAAATTCTCTTTGTTCATCCTTCTCTTATAAGACAGAGACCTTCTTTTCTTATTCTTCCTCTAGCAAACCTTGGTTTCGTGTCAAAACTTAGTGTACAGTTCCATTTATATGTCTGTCATACACTAAGTTCTTAGAGTTACTCTTCTTTCACAAACAATTTATAAAGTCTGGTGTGTTGCAAAAATCTCTTGTATGGGAAACATTATTGGCCTGAAGAGGCTTTTAAAATAATACTTGGGTTGAGTCAGGAGTGGCTTGTTGAAAGAATACTTGGGTTTAAGCCAGACGTGGCTGGAGTCAAGAATACTTATGGCATTGATCTGGTGTTGTTATTGTAAACGAGATTTTACAATAATGAAAATCCTTCAAGTTAGAAGGGACTGGATGTAGCTTCTATGTTGGAAGTGAATCAGTATAAACTTTTGGTGTTAATTTTTCCTTATTACTCCTTTACTTCATCTGATTACAAGTCTTTATTTGGTTCAAATTTTTGTGAAAAGAGTCTATGACTTATTTAACCCCCTTCTAAGTCTGACTCTGAACCATCAAATTGTATTAGAGCTTGTCCTTTTAGGTTGATCACTTCTCCAAGTTAAAAGGTTAAAGATCCATGGTAGCTTCTCAAAGTAATCAGTTGATAGTAAAATGATCCTCAATCAACAGGCCTCCAACTTTCTTTAGAGAAGACTATCCTTACTGGAAGGATAAAATGGAAATGTTTATAAAATCCACCCAGTACTATCTATGGGCTGTAATTGTTAATGGAGATTATGATGCTTCTAGTGATGAAGAAGGAAAGGCTAAATCAGAAGATGAATGATCGACTGGTCAGATCAGAAAGATGGAAATAAATGCCAAAGCCAGATTTCTACTTACTTATGCTCTCAATAAATCTGAGTACAATAAAGTATTTAGCTATAAAATAGCTAAAGAAGTCTGGGATGCTCTCCAACACAATTACGAAGGCACATCCAATGTCAAAAAATCTAAGAAGATACTATTAACCAAATAGTATGACACCTTCAAGATAGAGGAACATAAGTCTATAGATCAAATGTTTGGAAGATTCCAAACTCTGCTTAATGACCTCAAGGCTCTTGGTACTACTCCTTCTATAGAAGACATCAATGTAAAACTTCTTGGAAGTTTGCCTGAAAGATTTGATGTAAATGTTCTGCACTAGAAGAAGCTAAAGATCTAAGCACTTTTTCTCTGGATAAGTTGCTTAGGGTTCTCATAGTGCATGAGCTGAAGTTGAAGCATAAGAAGGTCAATAAACCTTCGTCCTCCAAAACCATTGCTTTAAAGTCTAATGAGTCAAGCAAAAAAGGCAAAGCTTTAAAGGCAAAGCTTTGAAGGCTGAGGAGTCTTCAAGTTTTGATAAAGATTTTGATGCATCAGGAGCTGAAACTGATGAGGAGTTAGCTCTTGTAACCAAGGGTTTCCATAGACTATTGAAAAAGAAGAAGTTCAGACCTGACAAATTCCAATAGAAAAACTACAAAGGTAAAAGGCAATTGAAATTTAAAACTAACAAGTCTATTCTAGAGTATTTTAACTATAAGAAACCAGGTCATATGAAAGCAGAATGTCCTCTCCTAAATAAAGACAAGAAAAAGGAGAAGAAGAAGTTTTTTAAAATACAAAAAAGATTGATAACTTGGGATAACGATGAATCATTAAACTCTGAAGAGTCTGAAGAAGAAACAGAATTTGCACACATCTGTCTCATGGAAAACAAGGAATAAGACTATGAAGCTAGCTCTAGTGATTTAGATACTAAAGAATTAAGTTATTCTAAATTGAAACAGAACTATGGTTTACTGTTTAATGATTTCTCAAAACTTTTGAAGAATTTCAAAAAATTGAAAATGAAACATGTTGACAAAGTTACTGATTTTGAAAATCAAAATTTGAAACTAAAGGAAGAAAATCTTGACATAAATGCTTTGAAAGAAATGGAAGAAAATGAGAAGATACATTTGGAAGAGTTGAGTAGACTAAGAAAAGAAAATACTATTTTGAAAAATCTAAAGTCTATTACAACTCTCAGAATGAAGAAATCATTAAATTATAAAAGCAAGCCAGTTCTCTTACCTTAGACCTGAGCAAATTTGTAAATAATACTAAAAATTTGAACATACTATTGGGAAAATCCCATGGTAATCAAAAAAGGCTAGGTCTGGGATATGTAGAAGAAAATGATTTCTAGCAACCCTCATCCTCCTTATTTACTTCAAAGATTCAAAAACATGTCAAGTGTAATTATCGTAAAAGGCATGGCCACTTAATCAATGACTGCAGGAAAAGGAAAAGAAGAAATGAAAAGATTGCTGACAATGCTAGACCCAAGAGAATATGGGTACCAAAATCATTAATTATTCCATTTGCAGATATGCTTAAAGACAAAGACAAAGCCTTAACACTGGATAGTGGATGCTCACATCATATGACAAAAAGAAGGTCTATGTTCCTAGACCCGGAACAATTTAAAGGTGGAATGGTCACCTTTGGAGGAAACTAGACTAGAAGAATCATTGGGTCTGGTAAAGTTGGTAAAATTCCTCCACCTGTTATTGAAAATGTATTTCTTGTTGAAGGTCTGAGACATAACCTACTGAGCATTAGTCAATTTTGTGAAGTGGGTACGAGGTCTCCTTTGACAAAAATAAGTGTACTATCATTAATCGTGATGGAACCACACTCTTTCATGCAAACAGACATCATAACCTATACAAGGTTGACTTGAATGAACTAAATGATCAGAATGTATGAGATGACCCAGAAAATACGGGTAAAATTTTCACATTTTATAAATCAGTATTAGACAAAGAAATAAAGTGGTGAAGCTTTTAATTCAACACCTAGATCTGTGAAAAGCCACTCCTATATATGAAGATATGAGAGGGAAAATTAAAACGATTTCATGAGAGATTCTAAGTTAAAAACAACGGAAGGATTAATGAAATTGATGTTACATGATTGAATTTAAGAGAAGGGATTTCATGAGGTTCTATGATTCATAATAAGTCCAAAATACCTTTAAGATGATGCAAGTAAAAGATTTAATGTGAGAGAAATGAAATTCATTTGAAACAAAGCAAATAGGAGCATTAGAGAGCTACTCGCTCAAGTGAGAGTCATACTCACTTGAGCGAGCTCACATGGAGACGCTTGAACGAAACCAGAAAATGTTGAGCGAGGAGAAAATTTAAGCATCAGGGGGTCCTTTCGCTTGAGCGAGACCCACCTCGCTTGAGCGAGATTTGAGGACCACACTTAGGTGAGCCAGTGAAACGCTTGAACGGGAATGAAGATTAGCCTCAGGGGCCAATCTCGCTTGAGTGAGTTCCATCTACCTTGAGCAAGATTGCTCCAGTAGCAATAGGGACTCACTGCCCGATTTTCATTTACGCGAGGTAGGGCTCGCCTGGGCGAAAATCGTCCAGTATCCATTTTCCCTTCATCTCGCTTGAGCAATTCCCAAGCCATGAGCATTTCACCCAAGCAAAAATGGTCTGGTGTCCAACCTCTGCTTCTAGGCAAATCTCACTTGGGCGAGGACTCCATTCGCTTAAATTTCAGCCAGTGGCCATACACCTGTTTCACAAGTATCTCACTCGAGCGAGATTTCTACTCACTTGAGCGAGTTATGTAAAAAACGAGGAACATGGTAAATTCTTACAACTTAACATTCCAAACTTCAATTCATGCCATTTTAGCCTACTCTAATGCATTATACCCTTTCAACCATACATTTATAATCTCTTCCAATTGTCTACACATTTCAAAATTGATTACTACTCATTCCATGCATGACATTTGAAATCATTCTCTCATAAATTCCATACAATACTACAAGTTATAAAATACATCATTCATTCATAAACATTTAACATCAACAAACATCATAATTCATCATCTTACATAATTTGGGTCATTAATGAAAATTGGCCATACACACTGTGAACACCTCTTTTGGTCCGGTCCAAGTGGAATAAATATTTTTTATACTGAATTCCAATTCAGAGTGGTCAAATTCGAGTAGAATGGCTCCAGAATAATCAGAACCGAGCAAAATAACTCAGAATGAAGCTTTTCCAAGTGAAATACAGCCCTGTTGGAGACAAATCCGATTGGAATGACTAAAAAATGATCACATCTGAACAAGATGACTCAGGTTAAGGCATTTCCGAGTGAAATACAGCCCTGGTAGAGATAAATCCGAGTGAAAAACTCAAAAAATGGTCAAATTTGAGTCAAAATGAAGCATTTCCGAGTGGAATGACTCAAAAATGATGAAATCCGAGTGGAATCACTCAGAATGAGTCATTTCCGAGTGAAATGCTCCCTGTTGAAGTTGAATCCGAGTGGATAGCTTCCCTGCCAAGCCAGTCCGAGTGGATTATGCCCATTTTCAAGAGAAGTCCGAATGAAATGACTCAGGATGAGTCAATTCCGAGTAAAATGCTTCCTTATCAGAGGTGAATCCGAGTGGAAGGCTCTCTGTCAAGCCATTCTGAGTGCAAATGGCCAAAAATCCAATTTCTGAGTGCAAAAAAGGAAGGATCCGAGTAAATCCTTCAAGCGTTGAAGTTTCTGTGTCACTTTTGAAGAAATTCCGAGTGAATAATCCCGGCTGAAGGAATTCCGAGTGTTGTTCTTCAGTCAGAACCAACTGAAGCATTTTCAGTCAACACCGAGTGAGTACTCCCACTCAAACTCGAGCCAATTTCCATTCGGTTTCCGAGTGAGACTTCAGTCAGTCAGCCATCTTCTCATCCGAGTCCTCCTTTACCCATTTCCGAGCCATTTCAATCGGTTCCGAGTCCTCCTTTACACTCAACCTCCGAGTCCTCCTTCAAACCTTTCCCGAACCCATTTCCATCAATTTCCAGTCAGAACCGACTGGCAATTCAGTCAGTTTGCTTCTTCAAACCTTTCCCGAACCCATTTCCATCAATTTCCAGTCGGAACCGACTGGCAATTCAGTCAGTTTGCTTCTTCAAACCTTTCCCGAACCCATTTCCATCAATTTCCAGTCGGAACCGACTGGCAATTCAGTCAGTTTGCTTCTTCAAACCTTTCCCGAGCCCATTTCCATCAACTTCCAGTCGGAATCGACTGGCAATTCAGTCAGTTTGCTTTTTCAAACAAGATCCGAGTCAATTTTAAGTCGTTCTCCTCAATTTTCAATCGGCTCTGAGGCTTTTTCACTCGTTTCCGATTGAATGTCTCACAGCAACCACAAACCGAGTAAAACCACTCGGAAAGGAGAATTCTCACTCGGCCTTCTATGGGGAATGCCTCATTCCACTCGGAATTGACTCCCAGTGTAGATGAATACTGATTGGGAGGTTGATCCGAGCCGTTATCACTCGGATTTCACCATTCTAACTCGGAATTCCACTATCCTCACTCGGAATTCCACCATTTTCACTCGGATTTCCAACATTTTCACTCGGATTTCCATAATTCTCACTCGGAATTCTTCCATTCTCACTCGGATTCCCACCAGGTCCCCCTGTTAGACCGTGCTGACTTGGATTCCACCACCCAAGTGGATCCAGGAATCCTGGGGGTGGCAGACAAGTGGCAAACAGGGGTGGAAGTGGGGAGAATTAAAAATTCCCACCCAGCCGTTGTCCCCCACTTCACTCTGAGTGGAGGCCTGAGCTGGCATTCCACTCGGAAGTGGAAGCCTGAGCTGGCCTTCCACTCAAACCAGCCTATAAATAGGCAAGGGGGAGGGCATTCAAGGAGGAGGCATTCAGAGGAAGGGAAAACTCTGCCCAAACAAACCTCTGTTCTCTCTCTCTCTCACGCCAAGTCTTCTCCCCCTCTCATTTCACTCACCCCTCACCTTTCAAACTCTCTTTACCCCAACATCCTCTACACTCTCACTCAACAGCACTCCTTCCAGCTCCCTTTTCCCTCTCGGACTTCCAATTCTTGTCCCAATCGTTCTTCTCTGCTCAAATTTCACCCGGTAAGCCTCTTTCCACTCGGATTCTCACTGTTTCACTCGGTTTCCTTTATTTCCACTCGGATTTTTACTATTCCACTCAGATTAACACTGTTTTACTAGGATTTACTATTTTGCACTCGGTTTCTCTTATTTTCACTCAGATCCTTACTGTTTCACTCGGATTTACTATTTTTGCACTCAGATTCTCACTGTTTCACTAGGATTTACTATTTTGCACTCGGTTTCTCTTATTTTCACTCAGATCCTTACTGTTTCACTCAGATTTACTATTTTTTCACTCAGATTCTCACTATTTCACTCAGATTCTCACTGTTTCACTCAGATTTTCACTGTTTCACTCGGATTTTTACTGTTTCACTCGGATTTTTCATAGTTTCACTCGGTTTCCTTATTTTTTCGCTCGGTTTTCTTATTTTTTCACTCGGTTTTCTTATTCTTCATTCGTTTTTTTCATTTTTGCACTCGGTTTTCCTCTCCCGCTCAGTTTTTTTATATATATATATTCATTTTTCTTAATCAGTGTCGTACGGAAAATACTTCCATCTACACAGTCTCTATAAGATCCGTGCACGTGCGAAGCACTTCGCCTTGTATGGATTCTTCACTGAAATGATGCCTATCAATACCTTCCTAATCTTTTCCTAAAAAAAACATTTTTCAGAACTACGTAACCCTGATTTCTTGATAATTCAAGAATACGTAGGAGCAGGATTTCAATTCCTGTCGGGCCCATCTCTCTTATTCTTTTTTGCTAATTTATTCCCTTACTTTCATGTTTCTTTCATAAATGTTCTTTTTTTGGTTACTTCCGTGAAAATCAATTTAGACGTGACGTCTTGTTGATTTCCCCCTAGTTTTTTTGTTCAAACCTCGCCACAATTCATAGGGAAGGGATACTTAGGACAAGACGTCCCGCTTATCTCTTTCCTATCCCTATCCTTTTTACTCAAGGATGTATAATTTAGGCGTGACGCCTTATTAGCATTCTCGTCCTTTCTCTGTCTCATATCGAAGTTGAGTTTAATTTGGATGAAACGTCCCGTTAACCTCGCTTCGACATTCTATGTTTGTGCAAATTCTCTCACTCCATTCCGTCGTTTTTTTTAAATAAAAAAAAGATACAACAATAAAAGGGAAGAAATAAAATATCTTTTGTAAGGCTATTTATGTTGCGCATTTTCAGTCTTGGTACTGTTTTTGGACAGGCGATGTAGGGTGCTAATACCTTCCCTACTCGTAACCGACTCCCGAACCTGAATCTCAATTTTTAACCAGTGCTTTACTGAACCTAGTTTTTTTCCAATGTTTTTCCTATGGATAAAAACGTTGGTGGCGACTCCCTGTTTCATTCCATACCATTCTCTCTCTCTCTCGCCGCGCCGTCGCGATCCAGGTTGCGACACACACCAAGGTCCAATTTTCCTACATGACCCTAAAAAATCATCATCTACAATCTAGATAACAAAATAAGCATACATATACTTTATATGCTATACAAAAATCTAGATTCACCGGCCAAGGCAATTCCTATACCCCTATTTACCTCCTTCCACAAAATGTACTTCAAAAGGGTTTCACTCCTCCCATGAGTGACCTGCATCACAAATCTAAAAAAATGGACAACATGGGAGAGTGAGTCATACATTCCAAAAGAATGAATATGAATGCCATATGATCATGTGCATATGTACCACAACATGTATACTTGCATTCATACACAACTCATCATTAACTATCATCATAATTACAATCATCTTGGTAAATCAAGCAAGTATAAAACCATACACATGATCTAGACCTTCATTAATTAAACCATCATACATTTCATCATCTTTCTCATATTATTATTTGGCATTCACATGATTTATGTTGTCTTAATTATATCTCTCTATTCTCAACACAACCATCACCATTTATCATCACTTTTGGCATACTTCCTTACTATATGTAAATGTTCTTAAGCTAATGCATATGAACAATGGAATATTTCAACAATTACAGATTTGACTGTGGGAATATAAACACCAAATATAGGATTCAAGTATGATCATCTAACCATACTCCTACTGCAGTAGTAAAATGTGTACACTTATCCTTAAATTACATGCATTTCACCAATTCTTTTACTGGTACCAAATCGCATCGCCCATCTTGCAACACCTGGTCATTTTTACCATGACCGCGTTAAATAACATATTCGACATATGGTGTTGCGGGCCGGCCAAATCTCAAATCATGGCGGCTGTGATCCCAAGGACCACCGGGGTCACCTGCTCATCAAGAGCCACCCTCATAAGGGTCGGCCATATGTAGCTCCCCGAAGCAATACATGGGCGGCTTCGTGACTTACACACTGAGTCACAAGGGAAATAAAACTTGCTTGTGCACTGAGCCACCCTCCTACTGGGTCAGACAAGGGAACTCCCCTAATGTTCCAACATCGGCGGCTATACAGTATGCCATGGATGCAAATGCTAATCATATGCATTTCTCACTCTAAGCATTCTATACATGCCACTCAACAAATATCATCATCATCATCATTACCAACACCACTTCCCCAAATTCTTAATGGATTTTATTATTGTTGGCTTTAGTCTTTATTCTCAAGTTTTAATGTGGCATCTTCATTAACTCTCATTCACATCATTCAATTCTATTATCAATACAAGAACATCAATCTTTCACCATCAATCAAGGTATGCTATTCCTCACACCCATTCTTAATTAAACACCAACAACACTCATTTCACATATATGGTGAACTCAACATAATCACATCATCATCAAAGCAATATACTAGCCAAACAATTCATCATCACCATTTAGAATACCATAAACATTCCAAATGCATATTGTATGTTGCCAAGCAGATTCATCATCATCATCATGTTTAACAACCATAAATCATCACTACTATTCAAATAATGCAAACACGCATATTATTACATATGACAATCAAACACTACTCAATTCATGCATTTGGAACATAAAGACTCCCTTCCTACCTCAAGAGAAGAATTTTAATTGATACAACATACCCGCCTCGTCGTTCGGAATAGGTCCTACATTAACATACATGTAAAACCCCAATCAATCAACTATTCAAAACATAAAATTCAATTCTAATTGACCATTATTACATCTATAATTCATAACATGTATAGAACATGTCATAAACATCATTTTATCCTTTGTTAGGCTTCGAGAATTCCTTCCCCTCAAGCCATATTCATTATGTCTAGGGTTACCAACACAAACTTTGAACGCCAACATTCACACAATTTCATTTATCAACACCTACACCTATCAATGACATGTATTTATTCTTAAAACACACTCTTGAATTGACATTATTCATTTTCCCTAATTTCTCATAGTTAGGGTTTTCACCAAACCCAACCACATTCATAAATGACCATCAATCTTCCATCTCCTTCCAACCATAAGTTTATCTACCACATTCATTTCACTTAAACCTTACATTCATGACAATTCCATACTAGGTTTTATACATTAAATGCTCTCCTCAAATACCCATGTACATGCATTGCTCCCCCAACTCATAATAACACATATCCTTTGCAAAAACTCAACAAAATGGTGAGTATATCTTACCTCACACCCAAAACAAAATGGGTTCAAGAAGGGGGGAGAGACCACACGAAAATGGAGAAGAAGAGGGAGAAGATTTCAGCTCCAATGGCCTCCTTCCAAGCTCCCACAAAACGAAATAAGAGGAGGATGAAGATGGCACCACCTATGGCTAGGGTTTTGGGAAGAAGGAGATCAGAGATGAAGGCGAAATGAAGAGAAGAAGAAGAAGAGTGTATTTCCATAAGGTCTCAGCAAGCCAATGTGAATTAAGAGTGGAAAATTGGGTTTTCCTTTTTCTTTTTAATCCTTAAAGTTCATCGTTTTATGACCAACAGGACCTCTATTTGGGCTCAATACTTTATCTAAAAATTATTCTGAATACATATTCGGACTCCTTATAATATTCTCAATAGCCCTGACCAATATTATCCCAATCGGAGATACTTGGTTTGACACCCATATCTCAACCGGGCTTATTTTCAGCTTATCCGGTCTCAATAAATCACCAACAGTCCCCAAAAATCTTAATTTAATCATTTCCAATATTTTGGAACACCAAATAATTTACATGTAATTATTAAATATTAATTTCCTTAATTTAATCCTTTATTTCCAAAATTTTGGGATGTTACAATATAACATGTGTATTTTCGAATTGAGGAAAGGTGGATCTGGCATAAAACGCTTGGTCATATAAGCCTAAAACATATTTCAAAACCTCACGGGAATGGTCTTGTTAAAGGACTACCAAAAATTTCTTTTAACATTTCTTTGCCTTGTAAAGCATGCCAGAAAGGGAAACAACATAAATCATCTTTCAAAAACAAGGATTTTGTTTCTACCACCAGACCTTTGCAACTGTTACATTTAGATTTATTTGGCCTATCTTAAGTACAAAGTCTGGTAGGAAAGAAGTATGGTTTCGTCATTGTTGATGATTACACAAGAATGACATGGGTATGCTTTCTAACTCATAAGAATGAGTCTATGAAAGTATTTAAGATTTTCTGTAAGAAAATCCAGAATGAGAAAGGAATTTGCATTGGTACAATAAGAAGTGATAATGGTAGAGAATTTGAAAATGAAATTTTTGAAAAATTTTGTAGTGAGTCTGGTATAACTCATAGTTTCTCTTTTCCAAGAACACCACAATAAAATGGTGTTGTGGAAAGGAAAAATAGATCCCTGTAGGAAATGACTAGAACTATGCCTTGTGAAAACAACTTTCCAAAATATTTATGGGAAGAAGCTATAAGTACTTCTTATTATATTCAAAATAAAATCCTTATTAGACCAATACTGTATAAGACTCCTTATGAATCTTGGAAAGGAAAGAAACTTAACATTTCATAATTTAACCCTTTTGGATGCACTTACTATATTCTAAACACTAAGGATTATCTTGGAAAATTTGACTCTAAGTGTGATAAAGGAATATTTATGGGATATTCAACCACATCAAAATCTTATGGAGTATTTAACACTCAAACTCAAATCAATGAGGAATCTATGTATGTAAGATTTGATGATCTTCAAAAGACTGACAAGAGACTGGCAGTTCTAAATTTTGATGATACACGAACCCTCTATAAGAACTTGAGCCTGAAATAAAGAAAACAGATCCTGCTCAACCAAAATTAGCTGAAAATGAAAAAGAGCCTGAGCAGAATCAGTCATCTGATGAATCAAAAAAGTAAAGGGACTGGAAGTTCAAGGCATACCATCCTCAAGACCTTATTATTGAAGATCAAGAAGGTGGAGTTAGAACCATATCAAGTCTTTAAAATCAATCATTAGTTGCTCTAGTTTCTAAAGTGGAACCAAAGAACATTACAGAAGCTTTAGAAGATATAGATTGGATTATTGCCATGCAAGAAGAATTAAATCAGTTCAAAAGGAACAAGGTATGGACACTGGTTCCTAAACTCAAAAATAAAGGAATTATTAGAACAAAATGGGTATTCAGAAACAAACTCAATGAAGATGGAAAAGTTATCAGGAACAAAGCCAGACTTGTAGCACAAGGCTATAATCAGCAAGAAGCTATAGACTTTACTGAAACTTTTGCACCTGTTGCCAGACTTGAGGCTATCAAAATACTTCTTACATTTGTTGTATTTAAAGGCATAACACTATGTCAGATGGATATAAAGAGTGCTTTTCTAAATGGGTTCATTGAAGAAGAAGTTTATATAAAACCATGTTTTGAAGATGTGTCTTTTCCAAACCATGTTTTCAAATTAAGTAAAGCACTGTATGGTCTAAAACAGGCTCCAAGAGCTTGGTATGACAAACTTAATTCTTTTTTATTTCGAAAGGCTTTACTAGAAGAAAAGTTGACACAAACCTTTTTAGAAAGAGCTCTCGAGAACATTTTATTATTATGCATATTTATATGGATTATATTGTGTTTGGTGCTACTAATGATAGTGTATGTACAGATTTTTTCTAAAATGTTGCAAACAGAGTTTAAAATGAGTATGATGGGAGAACTCAAGTTCCTCTTAGGCTTGCAAATTAAATAGACTAATAATGGTATTTTCATCCATCAGCAGAAGTACACTAAAGAGTTTCTTAAAAAGTTTAAAATGGTAGATGCTAAGGCCATAAGCACTTCTATGCATCCAAACTGTATAATAAGTAAAGATGAGTCTGGTACATCAGTGGATCAAACCTTGTACAGAGGAATGATAGGTTCACTTCTGTACCTCATATCCAGCAGACCTGACATAACCTTTAGTTTTTGTATATGTATAAGATATCAATCAGATCCCAAGGAATCATATTTGTCTGTAGTGAAGAGGATTTTGAGATATCTTATTGGCATATAACTGACCTTGGGATGTTCTACAAAAGAACATACTCTTTCTCCTATCTGGTTTTTATGATATAGATTTTGCAGGAGATGGAGTGGACAAAAAGAGCACAAGTGGTGGATGCCACTTCTTGGGAAAAAGTCTAATCTCATGGGGAAGCAAAAAGCAAAACTCAGTTGCACTTTTCACAACTGAAGTAGAATACATGTCTGCAACTAGATGTTATTCTTAACTTTTTTAGATTAAGTATCAACTTAAAGATTATTCAATCAAAGAAGGAGAGATCCTTGTATTCTATGATAATACAAGTGCAATCAATTTATCAAAGAACCTCATTCAACACTCAAAGGCAAAGTACATTGAAGTGAAGTACCACTTTATTAGAGATTATGTGCAAAAAGGAATTCTGGACATAAAGTTTATAGACGCAAACCATCAATGGGTAGACATCTTTACAAAGCCTCTAGCTAAGGCTAGGTTTGCTTTTATTAAGCATAATTTAAATTTGAGAACTATTACATGAAATGTCTGGTGCATTCAAAGTCCAGTGTTTGTTGTAGCTGAAGTTTGACTTGTTTGAGCTCACACCATTCTTCTTATTATTTGAGAGACATTTAAAAAAAAAAATTATTTTCATACAACGTGGCTGTAGTTACCACCTTTTTATGTAATTGTCATCTGAACGTGTTTTCTCTCTCCACTTTATTGGTCAGTTTTCACTCTTTATATTTATGTCTCTTCATTTGCATTCCCCATTTTTTTGCTAAAAACTCTTTCATCTTCTTCACCTCTTCAAAAACTTTTTTAAAAACACTCTTCATTTTTCTTAAACCCTAAAACTTATTTCTTCTTCTTCCACTAAGAAATGGCATCCAAGGCTTCAAATATTGTTGAGTCCTCTATGTTCAACATGAGGCAACATAAGCTTGATGGTCGAGATATCTCTGAAGAGATTAATGGCATTGGTTGGACCAGATTTCGCCATGATCAAGAGCCCTACTCCCTACCTCTCGTACTGGAGCTTTAGAGAATTGCTTCCATTAATAAGTCCAAGTTCATTATCTTGGGGAAGCTCAAAGGGAAGTCAAATGACTGAAGATGTCATTGCCACTATTACTGGATGTGTTGCGGTTGGTGAAGTCTTTGCTGATGACTTCAAATTTGAAGTTGTCTCCTCTCTGGAAATCAACAAGATGCTCTATGATACTGTTTATGCAATGGTTGTCTTTGGCAATCTGCTTCTAAAAGTTAAGATGTTGCACTTAGTCATGAAGCAAGTCTTTTACCCTAGGAAAGGAGCCAAAGACACTATTAGTGAGCTGGACCGATTCTGCATGTACCATATGCTTACAAAAGAGAAAGTAAATTAACTAATATTATTATTACTTACTTGATCTCTTCCATTGGAAAAAAGCAGAACAAGATCCCTTACCTCGCTGTACTCATAAAGGTTTTTGCACTAGAGAATGTGTAAATTGCTAAGTGACTTGGTTACTCCATCCTCTTTAGTTAGCAAGCTATCTCCATTCACTCCTCTTTTGGACCAGACCGTGGATACTCCTCTGTCTCCACCCAAGAAGAAGAGGTATGCTCTAACCAAGTAGAAGGCTGAGCCTGCCCCCAAGCGTTCCAGCAGCAGAAGAAAGTGTTCTACTAGTAAAGTCAGGATGATGGTTCTTGACATGTCTGATGAATCATCTGGTGATTCGAGTGACTTAGACTCTCCTCTGAATGTGAAACCTTGTCAGATGCTCCCTATTTCCTCTCCATCTTCAGCATCAGACCCTTTCAAGCCTTGTGAGACTACAACTATTAAAAAGTTTTCTAACTCTGATGATCACATTCCTATTGGTAAGCTGTAATGCAAACCTTATATGTAGCAGTCTAGATCTAAAACAAAAAGAAAGTTGTGGTTCCTAAAGCTTAACAGACCCTGTAACCTCTATCCTCATTCTAGCCCCAACTATCTCAGCAGAAGTAGTTGACTGGTGATGAAATGTTTGAGCTATTTGTCTCTATATTCACTACCCTGCACCTAGAAATCTATCTCAAGTTGGAATACACTAAAATGGAATGGTAAATTTGTGGGGATACGTGATGCCTATCAGAAGGTTATGGCAGATAATCATGATGCTTTCATGTAGTGTGATGGGTATCCTGGCTTTATGTCTTATCTAAGATTTACCCAGATATTTGAGGTATACATCAATTTTTGAAGTATGCAAATAGGGAAACCTTGATTGGATGAACCAATTTTATGTAACTGTTGGCACTTACAAAAGTGATAAGCAAGTCTTCAGGGCCTCCCTGAAGAGGAAGAGAACAGACTCTTCCTCTGGTGGAAGCTCAAAGAGAACAAGGTCTAACCCATCGATCTCTTTTCTCGCTCCTCAACCTCTGCCGCAGACCTCATCCTCCCTTGCCATTCTTCCTTATCTTTCCATATCCATTGCCACACATAAACCTAAGCTACCCCCTCTAGTTGTCCCTCACCCTGCCTTACCTACTTATACTTTCTATAAACCTGTCCTTGACCCCTTTGACCAAGGCTATAGGAACCCTTACAACCTCGTCATTGTCCAAAATCCAAACTTTAATCCTTGTAAGTTTTACATCATGCCATTGTTAGGGAATCCCTCTTGGATACGCAGTGGGAAAAACAAGGATTCCCATAGGATTTGTAAAACGTCATGTTTCAAAGCATAATACAAACAAAAAAAAATAAAAATTTGCATTTTAGGATTACCTCTTATAGAAAAAACTGAAGTAGTTTTAGCTTTGCCCTTTGGGAATCCACATGAGCACTTCTACCAGAATCGCTACACCTATCAACTACTAGTTTGACGGCGTGTAGCTCTTGCAACTCTTACGTATTTGTGTCTATTTGGTGTACCACCTTTGAGCATCTTATGCTCTATTTATAGGCTTAGGTTTAACCTAATTTGTTCTCTAAAGAGTGGGCTCCTTACTCATTTTGAATGAGTTAGGCCCAACAGCTTTATTTTAGTCCAACTAAAATAAAACAACATTTTTTGATGAGCTTACTCTATGTGTGTAACCCTATAGGTAATATACTCGGTCATATTAATAATAAATTATTTTATTATTAATATAAAATAAGAGCGGTATCTAGTAATGCATCATTATGTCTGAATATTATTTAATATCAACATAACCTATAAGTGATAATTATTTTATATGTTTGTTCCTTTTGTCACGATATCTTAATTGGGCCCAAGGCATGGTCGCGTCATCCTTGTATGGCCCAATTTATTTTACTTGATACCAGAGTAGATATGATCTAAATAAATATCTAATATTTATTCTTTCTAGCATGGCCATGCATTTCCTTAGTCTCACTCCATCAAGTGGCCTACAGATTTCACTCCTGTCACATAGGAGAGACAAATCCCATCTACATCACTCACATCCCTCTGCATAATTTATTCATTACCTAATCACAACCTTTATAGTCTTCTTATTACAAAAGACGTTTGATTGTATTAAAACAATAAACTTCTCATGTAGGAATCATAGTGACTTCAGGTCGAAGGACTACATATACCATTATCACATTGAGAATCGTTTATGACATTCATGTAACGATCCATGCAACGTTCTCATGGTGGGTCTTGTCCAGTACATCATTACTCCTAATGTGGACCCGTGTGAAGACTTGATATCATCTATATCTATGATCTATGAGATCAGGTCATCAGTACACTCACACACTAGTCTTAATGTATTTACATGTCGCTACGTAAATACTTGACTAGGGACATTTTAGGAATAACTTTCATATGACTTATTACTCCAAGGATAAATATGTTTTGAAACAATTTTAAAGTGAAATACTTATTTTATTAATAAGTAGAAAAATGATATAAATGAAAAAAGCATAAAAGCTTATAGTGCATACACCAACAGCCATCTACACCCAAATGATTTCCCCCTCTTCCCATAGAACGTCTACTAGCCTACCCAGACTTGTTCTCTCATGATGATCTTGGTATGTATCAAGTTTTTACTGCTGAATAAGCCTTTGTTGCAAGGGATTTGAAACATGGTTTTGTCTCTCTAGATGATGTTACCATCAGGAATTGCCTGATTGCCACCCACTGGAAAAAGATTTTGTTTGATGTTCCTCACAAGCCACTACCAGCTAAATGGATTTCTCTGGGCAGACTAAAGAAGCCTATGCCTCCAAAGTACAAGCCTCCCTATAAAGGTCCTCTTCGGCCCAGGCAGCTTCAGGAAGCCAACAGAAGCTCATGCGGATGCCTTATAGTGCCATTATCTTTAGACTATTCAAGAAGATGACTCTTGCTCCTATAATTCTTTTTCTTCCAATCCTGTTTTTCAATACCACCCCTCTCATTACTTTTGATTCACTTTTTATTTTAATTGTTCGGACTCGCTATTTTATTCTTGTCTCTTCTGCTACATCTCCTATTTTTAGCTCTTCTCTTACTCAAGATTTATTGTTAGGGTCTCGGTGATGTCCCTCCTTTTGTTGATATCAAAAGGGTGAGATATTAGAAGTCTTTTGGTGTTGAAAGATGACAAGGAAACTAGTCTGTTGTATGTGCCATTTTTCTTCCATTAATGAAGAACATCTTGTTCCACTTGATTTTGTTTGATTATACGAATTCTATAAATTGGTCTTTGAAATTATTGGTATACATAATCTGACAAAAAATTCTTCGAAAATCATAAAATTCATTTATGAAAAAGACTTGATGTTTGCCATCAACAAATAAGGGGAGATTGTTGAAGAAAAGTATGGATAAAAAGAATTTCCCTAAGTTATCTTTGACTCGACCTCAGCTTTTAGTGCCCTCAAATTTGTTAATATCACACATCAAGAAATTTTGTTAGTAAGTGAAGTCTATACATTTTATAACTAATTACTATGCCTAAGTGTTTCAGGATACAAGTCTTAGGATATGAAACAAATGGGGAGTACCAACATTCCAAAAGTCTGGTAAAAGCATACTGCTGAAGTTGGAACGTTCTTAATCAAAAGATCATAGATCCATTCTCAACGTTCATAATTCTATTTAAGTGATGTATTGGGATTCATGCACTTATCAAATATGTGTGCTTATCATCAAAGAATGCAAGGAAAAAAATCAAGCTCAACAGCAAATGTCAGCGTACCTACTTCTGTACACAATCAGAGATAACTGAGTATATTCATAAATAATGTCAAAATATCTCAAAAAGCCTTTTTGGCGCTGACTTCTAATTTTTCGCTCAATCAAGGAGTAAAACAAGAATAGCCTTATGCATTGGAGATGCATGAGAAACCATTTCTATGAGAGAACTACAGAAGCCTGTGATGGTTCATAGTCAGACTTAGAAGAGGGTTGAATAAGTTTGAGACTCTTTCACGGAAAATATAAACTAAATAATATAGGTAATCAAACAAATAACAAATGAAATAAATCAACATAGAGAGTTTATACTGGTTCACTTCCAACACAGAAGTTACGTCCAGTTCCTTCTAACTTGAAGGATTTCCACTATTGTAAAATCTCCTTTACAATAACAATACCAGACTCGTGCCACAAGTATTCTTGACTATAACCACTTCGGCTTAACCCAAGTATTCTCTCAAAAAGGCACTTCTGGCTTAATCTAAGTATTCTTTCAAAAGCCTCTTCAAGTTATAGTGTTTCCTAAAAAAAACACGCTCTGGCAACACACCTTACTTTTACAAGGTTTAAGTAGGAAAGAAGATCGAACTTGAAACTTAGTACTTGATAGATATACAAGAGAAATTTAAGCACTAAGTTATGACATAAAACCAGAGTCTACTAGAAGCAGAATAGAACAAAAAAGGTCTTTGTCTTACAAATAAGAGAATTGAAATTACGAATATTGCAAGCTTAGAAGATTTTGTGGCTCTTGTTATTATCTAGATGTTCAAATGTTCTTGGTTTATATAGAAGCTTGAGAATACGACCGTTACTGCTTCTTGAGAGGAGATATAGACGTTGGAAGTCCTTTGAAGGTATTTTGCCTTAAGCTTCTTGTTACTAGACCTTGAAGATGAACTCAAAAGGGGGGTTTGGTACACATTTCTTTAGCTTTTTCATGAAAATGGTTCCTCATGCATTTCCATGCATAAACCATTCGTAAACTAATTCTTGATTGAGAGACAAGTTGCTTTCTAAAATATTCTAACAAGATCTCTGATGGTGATCAGTATGCGTAGAGGTAGGTACGTTGAAAACTACTTATTTTGATCTTGTTCTTTATGTTCTTTGATGATAAGCACATAAAAATGATAAGAGCATAAATCCCAATACATCACCAAAATAGAATTTAAGAACATTGAGAATGGCTTCTTCAACCAGAATGCTTCTATAAGACTTTTGATATTCTGCCAGACTTTTAAGAATACCGATACTCCCCTTTGTTTTCATAGCTTAATACTCGTATCCTGAAATTACTTAGGCACACAGAAATATGTTATTAACAGTACAGACTTTACGTTTTAAGCAAAAATACTTGATGAACGATATAAACAATTTCAGGAATGTAGAGTCTGGGGTTAGGTCCAATGGAACTTAAAAATTATTTTTTGTCTAAACTTTTTCTTATCAATCTCCCCCTATTTATTGATAACAAACATCAAGTCATTTTGTAAGCAAAGTTTGTAATTCAGGGAGAATAAAATAACAACTGATAGTAAGAGATAGAAATAGTATAATTCTTCATTAATAAAAAAAGATTATGCATAATATTTCATTAAAAAAATACATCATACAAGACATTACTTCATACAAAAGACTTATAAATCTTCTCCCTATTTTATAATCAACAAAAGAAGGGACATCACTGAGACGTGAAAAGCAAATCATGATTAACAGAGGACATAAAAAAAGGTAAAGCAGCCTAGGAGACAACAATGAAAAAGCATGTGTGAAAGTAAAAAAGAAAAGGTGAAGTAAAAGTAATTAAAGAAGGCTGATAAAGAAAGATAGGATTGTAGGAAGAAGATGAATAGGAATACAAAGGTTCTTCTTGAAGAGTCGAGAGATAGTGGTACCAAAGAGCATCAACGTGAGCTGTGGTTGGTGTATGAGCAGTCCAAAGACTCTTAAGAGTAGATGCCGAAAGTTGCTTAGGATGATAGAGGCCCTTGTATTGAGGCTTGTACTTTGGAGGCATGGGCTTCTTCAGTCTTCCTAGAGAAATCCACTTAGCAGGAGAAGGTCTGCAAGGTACAACAAATAAGATCTTCTTACAAGGGGTAGAAACAGGATAATTCTTGATGGACACGTCATCTAGAGAGACTAAACCATGTTTTAAGTCTCTAGCAATAAAAGCTTGCTCAACTTGAAGCACATGAAATATTCCAAGATCATCATTTAAGAATAGGTGTGGGAAGCCAAGAAGCTTTTTAATGGGAAGAGGGGGATAGTGTTTGGGGGCAGAGGGTTGAATGTGGAGTCTACGAGGGTTGAAGTTAGGATTATGAACAATAACATGGTTATAAGGGTTGGTATAGCTAGGGTCAGTCGGGTCAAGAACAGGTTTATAGAAAACATATTCAGGTAGTATGGGTAGCATTTATGAAGAAGGGAAAGTCTGGATTTATGGATAACAATAAAGATGGCAGGGAAAGGAACAATGGCTAGGGAAGATGAGGTCTGGGGTAAAGAGGGAGGTACAATGGCAAGAGGAATGTGCTGAGGAGAGGAAAATGGTAAAAAGGAATCAGGGGAAATAGAAGGTAAAGGTTTAGACCTTGATCTTTTGGACCATTTCACAAGGGAGGCTAATCGTTTACACTTGAGAAAAGCTTTGAAAACATTACATCACTTCTGTAGAGGCCAACCGTGGCATAGAATTAATTTAGCCAATCTAGATATTTCCAGTTATTAACCTCAGAGACTGGATTAGTCTTCAAGTATTCATGGATGAATCTGAGATAGTGAGAGTAAGCAGGGTAACCACCACACTATTGAAGTGTCATGGTTGTTTGCCAAAACACTAATATTCATCATGAAACTCAATAAACTTAGCACTCCAAGCTAAGGTATCCTAGCCTGCAAATGAAATTTGTAGATGTAGAGAAGTAAAGACAGATACAAACAACTCATATACTTCATCACCAGTGAGTTTCTTTAACTGAGATTTAAAAAAGGGGTGGAACAGAGGAGGTATTGAGGTTTGTTAAGCCTTGGGGGAGCAGAAGCCTTGACGTCTTTCTTAGTACCAGACTTTGTCTTTGTAGAGCACTGTTGAATTTGACCAATAGGAAGATGATCGTAAGAATCTGAGGATCCCTTTGGTGTGGTAGAAATAAGATTCACAGAAGAGTCTAAAGCTTGAACAGGAAATGAAGAAGGGGCCATCTGACAGGGTTCCAACTTAAGAGGAGAGTTTGATTTGTTGGAGGATTCATCAGACACATCAAGGACCAATTTCCTGACCTTAGTGTTGAGAACATTGAGGAGCAGACCCAGACCTTTTCTTGGAAGGAGTAGACTTTCTCTTTTGAGGATGAGCTGGGGAAGTACCTTGAGGTTGATCTATAAGAGAAGAGAAAGTAGGCAGCTTGCTGACCATCAGAGAGGGAGTGACTAGATCGTTTACCATGTTAGTTTGTATATTTTCAAGTGTAAACACCTTCATGAGAACAGTGGGGTAGGGAATCTTGTTTTGCTTCTTACCAATAGAAGAAATCAGATAAGTTATAATCACATTGGGCAAACTGACCTTTTCTTTCATAAGCATATGATACATACAACACCTGTCGAGCTTGCTCACTGTGTCATTTGCATCTTTCCTAGGGAAAACGACTTGTTTCATTACAAGATGCAACATCTTGACCTTGGGGAGAAAAGATCCAGAGACTAGCTTGGCTGGGTGCTTAGCTCCATATAACATTTCATTGATCTCAAGAGACGAGACAACATTATACTCAAAATGCTCATCAAAGGCTTCACCGGCATTCGGACAACTAGTAATAGTGGTGATAATATCTTTAGAAATCTCAATAGATTTCCCTTGAAGCTCCTCGAGGATAATGAACTTATACTTGTCCATAGAGACCATCTTCTAGAAATTTAGAACCAAAGATGGTGAGTAAGGTGTTTGGTCGAGAAAAAGCTTTGGCCAACCAATTCCATCTAGCTTAGCAGAAATATCACGCCCATCCAGTTTGTGTTACCTTAGATTGAAGACCGAAGACTCAACCATGTCAGATGCTTTGAATGCCATTTCTTAGGGGAGTAGAGAAGAAGAAAGGGTTTGTAGAAACAAAAGGTGAAAGAAGTTTTTCAAAAGAGAAATTGAAGGGGGAATGAAAAGTTTACGAAAAGGATGGAAAATGTGTAAGTGAAGAGACGCAAATAAATAAGGTGAAAAACTGACCATCAAAGCGGAAAGAGAAAATACGTTCAGAAAATGGTTATATAAAAAGGTGATAACTATTGCCACGTTGTAAAAAGTGAAAAAATCTCTCAGAAAAATTTAAAAGTCAGGTATGAAGTCAAACAAGATACACTATAATAAACATTTCATACAACAGATTTATTAAGTAATTATTTTCATATTTAAATTTACTAAATAAAATCAAACCTAGCCTCTGCTAGAGGCTTAGTGAAGATGTCTGCCTACTGATGGTCTGTGTCCACAAATCTCAAGTCTAGAATTCCCTTTTGTATGTAGTCACGAATGAAGTGATATTTTACTTCAATATGTTTTGCTTTAGAGTGCTGAATAGGGTTCTTGGAGAGGTTTATTGCACTAGTATTATCATAGAATACTGGAATTTGTCCTTCTTTGATAGAATAATATTCAAGTTATTATTTGATCCAAAGAAGTTAAGAGCAACATCCAGCTGCGAATATGTATTCTGCTTCAGCTATTGAAAGTGCAATGGAGTTTTACTTTTTGCTGCTCCAAGAAATTAGATTTCTCCCTAAGAAGTGACATCCACCACTTATACTTTTCCATTCAACTTTATCTCTTGCAAAGTCTCCATCATAAAATCTAGATAGAGAGAAAAGGTATGTTTGTTTGTAGAACAGTCTAAGGTTAGTGGTTCCAATAAGATATCTCAGAATCCTCTTCACAGCAAACAGATGCGGTTCCTTGGGATCTGATTGATATCTTGCATACATGTAAACACTAAACATTATGCCAGGTCTGCTAGATGTAAGATACATAAGTGAACCAATCATTCCTCGATACACGGTTTAGTCCATTGATGTACCTGACTCATCTTTATTTATAATGCAGTTAAGATGCATAGAAGTAATCATAGCCTTAGTCTCAGCCATTTTAAATTTCTTGAGTAACTCCTTTGTGTACTTCTGTTAATGAATGAATATTCCATTACTAGTTTGTTAAATTTGCAAGCTAGAAAGAATTTAAGTTCACCCATCATACTCATTTCAAATTCTGCTTGCATCATTTTAGAAAAATCTTTACACAGACTATTATCAGTAGCACCAAAAACAATATCATCTACATAAATCTGCACAATAATAAAGTGTTTCTTGGAGCTCTTTCTCAAGAGGGTTGTGTCAACTTGACCTCTAGTAAAGCCTTTTTGGGAGCCTATTTTATACCATACAGTGCTTTACTTAATTTGAAAATATGGTTAGGAGGGGACACATCTTCAAAACCAGGAGGCTATTTTACATAAACTTCTTTAATAAAACCATTCAGAAAAGCACTCTTTACATCCATCTAATATAATGTAATTCCTTTAAAAGCTGTAAATGCAAGAAGTATTCTGATAGCCTCAAGTTTGGCTTTAGGAGCAAAAGTTTCAGTAAAATCTATACCTTCTTGTTGATTGTAGCCTTGAGTTACTAGTCTGGCCTTGTTCTTGATTACTTTTCCATCTTCACCAAGCTTGTTTCAGAATACCCACTTAGTTCCAATGATACTTTTATTTTTAGGCTTAGGAACAAGTGTCCAAATTATGCTCCTCTCAAATTGATTTAATTCTTCTTGCATAGCAAGGATCCAATCAACATCTTTTAGAGCTTCTAGAACATTCTTTGGTTCTATTTCTGAGATAAGAGTGATTGATGACTGATTGTGAAGATTGGATCTAGTTTTGACTCTGGCTGCCTGATCTCTATATATGAGGTTTGAAGGATGGTAGGCTTTGAATTTCCAATCCTTTGGCCTTTCTGGTTCAAAGAGTTGATCTTGTTTAGATTTTTCAGAGCTTGCTAATTATGGTTGATCATTCACAGTTATTTATTTCATTGGTTGCTTTGTCTCTTACGGAATTCCTGCATCATCAGAATCTAGATCTGTCAGTTTCCTGTCAATCTTGTGAAAGTCATCAAATCTTACATGTATAGATTCTTCTATGGTTGAGTTCGAGTATTGAATACTCTGTATGATTTTGATGTGGTTGAATATCCCATGAATATACCTTTGTCACATTTTGAATCAAATTTTCCAAGGTAATCCTTAGTGTTCAAAATATAATAGGTGCATCCAAAAGGATGAAAGTATGAGATGTTGGGTTTTCTACCCTTCCACAATTCATAAGCAGTCTTATTTAGTATTGGTCTGATAAAAACTTTGTTTTGAATATAACAAGAAGTACTCACAACTTCTTCCTAGAAATATTTAGGAAGATCATTTTCACAAAGCATGGTTCTAGCCATCTCCTATAAGGATCTGTTTTTCCTTTCCACAACACCATTTTGTTGTGGTGTTCTTGGTGAGGAAAAACTATGAGTTATTCCAGAGTTATTGCAGAATTTTTCAAAAATTTCATTTTCAAATTCTTTGTCAAGATCACTTCTTATTTTACCAATACAATAACTTTTCTCATTTTGAATTTTCTTGCAGAAAATTTTAAACACTTTTATAGATTCATCCTTGTGGGCTAGGAAGTATACCCATGTCAATCTTGTATAATCATCAACAATGACAAATCTATATTTCTTTCCTGCCAGACTTTGTACTTGAGAATGACCAAATAGATCTAAATGCAACAATTCTAGAGGTCTGGATATGGAAACAACATCCTTATTTTTGAAGGAAGTTTTGTGTTGTTTCCCATTTTGGCATGCCTCACATGGTAAGGAACTGTTAAAGGAGATTTTTGGTAATCCCTTGACCTGATCCTTTATGTGAAGTTTTGAAATAAGTTTTAAACTTACATGCCCAAGCTTTTTGTGCCAGATCCATCTTTCTTTAGAGTTTGAGAACAAACATTTCACATTTTGATCATTTAGTTCATTCAAGTTAACCTTATAGAGGTTGTTATGTCTGTTTGCATTAAAGGGTATGGTTCCATCAGGATTGATGATAGTACACATGTTCTTATTAAAGAAACTTGGTATCCATTGTTACAAAATTGACTGATGCTCAGTAGATTATGTTTCAGACCTTCGACAAGAAATACACTTTTAATGACAGGTGAGGAAAGTTTACCCACTTTACCAGACCCAATGTTCCTTCTAGTCTGGTTCCCTCCAAAGATGACGGATCCACCTTTAAATTGCTCTAGGTCTAGGAACATTGACTTTCTTCCTGTCATGTGATGTGAGCATCCACTGTCCAGATACCATTACAGAGTTCTTTTTTATTTTTAAGCATATCTGCGAAAGGAATAATTAATGATTTTGGTACCCATATTCTTTTGGGTCCTACATTGTTAGTAATTCTTTCATTTCTTCTATTTCTTTTCCTGCATTCATTTATTAAGTGACCGTGATTTTTACAATAATTGCATTTAACAATCTTTAGTCTTTCAGGAACAAATGTAGGGGCTGAGAGATACTTAAGACCTTTTGGTTTGAAATTATCTTTCTCATATCCCAGATCTAGACCTTTTTGATTACCTCTAGATGTTCCTAACTGAGCATCCAAGTTTTTTGTGCAACTAACAAACTTGCCTAAGTCTGAGGTAAGAGAGTTAACAAGATTTTTCAACTTGATAATTTCTTTATCCTGAGAGTTGCTGCAAATTTTAGATTTTTCAAAATCTGTTTTCAAAGAGATATTTTCTTTTCTATGTTTGATCAATTCTTCAAGATACATCTTTTAATTTTCTTCTATTTTTCTCAAAACATTTGTATCACAGTTTTCTTTCTTTAATACAGAAATTTGATTCTCAAAATCAGTAATCATGTCAACATTCCTCAGTTTTAATTTCTTGAAATTTTTTAACAATTTAGAGAAGTCATTAAATAATAGATCATAATTTTGTTTCAGTTTTGAGTAGCTTACCTCTTCAGAGTCTGAGTCGCTGAGGCTGGTTTCTGAGTCTGATCCCTTATTTGGCATGAGGCAAATTTGAGCTGATTCATTTTCTTCTCTAGAATCTTCTGAACTAGATGATCCTTCATCATCCCATGTTATCAGACCTTTTCGTTTCTTAGGGAACTTCTTCCTTCTCTTCTGTCCTTTCTATCTATATTCAGAAGAGGACATTCTACTTTTATGTGACCTGATTTACTGCAATTGAAACATTCTATAGAAGATTTGTCAGTTTTAAACTTAAATTGATTTTTACCTTTATAGTCTTTCTTTTGGAACATTTTTGGTCTGATCTTTTTCTTTTTTAGTAATCTATTGAATCTTTTGGTTACAAGTGCTAGTTCATCATCAGTGTTATCACCTGATTCATCATAGTTTAGTTCAAAACTAAAAGATTCCTCAGCTTTTGGAGCCTTGCCCTTCTTGATTCATCAGACTTTAAGGCAATACTTTTAGTAGAAGAAGGTTTGCTAGTTTCCTTCCAATTTAGCTTCAGCTCATGAACTCTAAGAACTCTAAGCAAATCATCTAAGGAAAAGGTGCTTAGATCCTTAGCTTCTTCCAGAGTGGAGCATTTTGCACCAAACCTTTCTGGTAGGCATCTAAGAATTATATCTTCAATAGAGGGAGTAGTTCTAAGACTCTTAAGCTCATTCAGTAGAGTTTGGAATCTTCCAAACATTTGATCTACTGACTCATGTTCCTCCATCTTGAAAGTATTATACTTCTTGGTTAAAATTTTCTTGGACCTCTTAACATTTGATGTTCCTTCATAGTTACGTTGAAGTGAATCCCAGATTTCTTTTGCTATTTTATAGCTAAAGACCTTATTGTACTTTGATTTACTGAGAGCACAAGTAAGTAGAAATCTGGCTTTGGCATTAATCTCCATCTTTCTGATCTCCACAATTGACCATTGATCTTCTGATGTAGGTTTATTATCAACAGGAGGATCACAATTATCATTAGTAATGACTACCCATATATTGTACTGAGTGGATTTTATGAACATTTACATTCTATCCTTCTAGTATGGATAGTCTTCTCCAAAGAAGGCTAGAGATCTGTTGATAGAAGATCCTTCTGTAATTAATTGATTACTCTGAGATGCCGCCATAGATCTTGATCCTTTTCACTCGAGGGAGTGATCAACCCAAAGGACAAGCTCTGATACTAATTGATAGTTCAGAGTCAGATTAGAAAGGGGGTTGAATAAGTACGAGACTTTTTTTACAGAAAATATGAACCAAATAATACAGGTAATCAAACAAATAACGAATGAAAGAAATCAACATAGTTTATACTGGTTTACTTCCAACACAGAAGTTATGTCTAGTCCCTTCTAACTTGAGGGATTTCCACTATTGTAAAATCTCCTTTACAATAACAGCATCAGACTCGTGCCACAAGTATTCTTGACTACAACCACTTTTGGCTTAACCCAAGTGTTCTTTCGAAAGCCCCTTCAGGCTGCAGTGTTTCCCAAAAAAAACATGCTCTGGCAACACACCAGACTTTTACAAGGTTTAAGTAGGAAAGAAGATCGCACTTAAAACTGAGTACTTGATAGATATAAAAGAGAAATTTAAGCACTAATTTATGACACAAGACCAAACTCTGCTAGAAGCATAATAGAACAAAAAGGGTCTTTGTCTTACAAACAAGAGAATTGAAATTATGAATTTTGCAAGCTTGGAAGATTTGTGGCTCTTGTTATTGTCTGGATGTTCAAATATTTATATAGAAGCTTGAGAATATGACTGTTATTACTTCTTGAAAGGAGATATAGACGTTGGAAATCCTTTGAAGGTATTTTGCCTTAAGCTTCTTGTTACCAGACCTTGAAGATAAACTCAAAAGAGGGGTCTGGTACACACTTCTTTAACTTTTTCACGAAAATCGTTCCTCATTCATTTTGATACACAAACCATTCGTAACCAAATTCTGGATTGAGAGGCAAGTTAATTTTGAAATATTCTGACAAGATCTCTCATGGTGATCAGTATGAACAGAGGTAGGTACACTAATAATTGCTTCTCATTTTGATCTTGTTCTTTATGTTTTTGATGATAAACACACAAAAACTATAAGAGCATAAATCCTAATGCATCACCAAAATAGAATTTAAGAACGTTGAGAATGGCTTCTCCGAAGAGAATGCTTCTATAAGACATTTGATATTCTACTAGACTTTTTAGAACGCTGATACTCCCCCTTTGTTTTCATAGCTTAATACTTGTATTCTAAAATTACTTAGGCATAGAAATACATTATCAATAGTACAAACTTTACTTTTTGAGCAAAAATACTTGATGAACGATATAAACAAATTCAGGAATATAGAGTCTCAGGTCTGGTCCAATGGGACTTAAAAATTCTTTTTCATCCAGACTTTTTCTTAATAGCCTGCTACTAGACCCATGACCCTGTAACAACACCAAGGTCTGGTACTCGAAAGCTTAACGCAAACACCTTCAAAGGATTTTGATAAGGGTTAAATATGCATTATATTCATGTGATGATTTGAAGCATTTTCATAAGAAATTGAAGTAAGTGGGTGATAAACAAAGGATTTTCTCAAACAAAAGTAAAAATGAAATAGTTGTTGATAAATGAAAAATATCTTGAAATTCTGTAAGAAGTACAGGAAAAAGCTTAAAAGTCAAAGAAAGGTCAAAAGAGCAATCACCAAAAAACGTCATGCTCAAGCGTGTGTTACGCTCGCTTAAGCATGGTCGTGCTGAGGAGAAACCTTGAAAAGTCTGAAGACCATGAAGGATTTTGATAATGACAAGGCCAATGCCAGAGATCAAGAATGAAGATCCAAGACCAAGGCATAATTAAAGTAAGACTCTATAAAAAGAAAGTACGACCATTAATATAAAAAGGTTTTAAAATTTCATACATTCTGATGGAATGTAATCGATTACCTCATTAGTGTAATCGATTATAATTAAATGAATTTTAAATTGCATGATTTCAAATAAATGTAATCGATTACCTCAGCAATGTAATCGATTACCATGTTTAAGTAATTGATTACCCTCATTACATAATCGATTACAATATGAACGTTATGTTTTAAAATAGATTTTAAAAGGAAGTAATCAATTACCTCTTTTATGTAATCGATTACAACGTGATCAAAAAACATGGAACATTGCATCCTTTCATAAAAAACCATGTTGAAAAACATTATAACTTTTCACAAAATATTATTTTATCCAAGAGGTACCTTTCCAATTATTTTAATCAATAATTTCACACCTCTTGAAGGCGTTTTTACTCCTATAAATAGGGATGCCCATCATTTGCAAAGACACACCAAATACTTCCAATATTTTCTTAAGAGCAATAATGGCCATATTCTCTTAATAGAGTTATTACTCTTTCTTGTTCCTCAATTTGTTCATCATACTCTTTAAGAGAGTTTTCTTGTAGAGTTCTTTATCTCTAAATTGAGACTGATACTCAGAGTGGTGTATCTCTGAGGGTGTTCTTCTTGGATGTGGTGTAACATCCAAGGGTGATGTACTTGGATGTGGTGAAGCATCCAAGGGTGATGTGCTTGGGTGTGGTGTAGCATCCAAGGCATTTGTGATCGGGGTGTGAGTCCTCATTGTGGTGTAATCAAGGGATTTGATTATAGTGAATTTCCTCAAGGGTGTCTTGAGAAGACTGGACGTAGGCAGTGGTTGGCCGAACCAATATAAATCTCTGTTTGAACTTCTTTAACCCTTAAACTCTTTATGTTTTAAGCATTATTATTCAAATCACATATCATTGCATATTGAGTTTTTAGAGGAGAAATTTATTAGTGAAAAAGTTCTTAACTACTCAATTCACCCCCGCTCTTAAGTTTCCTAGAGGCCATCTGGGCTAACAAAGTCTCCACGCTTGCACGTGGAAGGAAGAGCTTGAGTGTGAGTCAAGCGTAGGAAGCAAGCATCAGGTCCCCCCCACGCCTGAGCGTGAATAACCGCACGCTTGAGCGTGGCTAAGTGAGGATTAGGCACAGTGAAGAAAAGGAAGCCCACGCTTGAGCGAAGCAAAGAAGGATCAAGCATAAAACAAACAGTGAGCATCAGGGCTTTTCACGCTTGAGTGTGACCATTAAGCTCAAGCGTGACTCATGCAGTATGGAGCTTTTAATTAAATATAGGCCAATGGAGCGATGCCAGCACACCCACTTCTGCATGTTTCTATATGTCTCTGACCACCTCTGCATGGCCACTCAGCAAGTGGGGGTTGCGCTTGAGCTTGGAAGGAGAAGCTTAAGCGTAACTCCTCTATAAATAAAGTAGATAACAGAAGATCAAATCATCGAGGAGTTACACAATCATTCAATTTTTATTTTATCCTGTATTCATTGTTTTTCCATATTCTGGAGTGAAAATGCAAGTCATGAGTAGCTGAATATCCATTCATTGGGATTGGTTGTAATCATTCAAACCCCAAAGTAATGTTGCTGTAAGTTTTTCATTTATATAACAAGATCTGATGATTTTTGTATTTCATTCTACACTTAATGCCTGAAAGTATTTGATCACTATTTTCTTGCCTTTGGTTTTCTGAAGTATATTGGGAAATAACTTGTGAGAGCATATCTGAATGAAATACTCATTGTGAGTAGATAACCAAGGATGGTATCCAACGCAGTAAATGTCTAAACAATCGATCGATAATGCTGGAATGATTTCAAAGTGACTAAGGGATTAGCAGGTTGAAATCATTCTTATGAATTTTGTAGTCGAGGGGTCGATGCAAATGATTCTGATTGTGACGTAAAAATTATCATTTCAAGTTATATATATATATATATATATATATATATATGCAAGTTACAGAGCTTACAGAAGGTAAGAACTGATACACAATCAATCCCAGTTTTCTAACTTTGATTTTTACCAAAGCTCTTTACTATTATTTTTTACTATTTGTTGTTAACCATTCCAACCAATCTGTTTTACAATAAACCAAAACAAACTTTCTGTCAAAATCAATTCAATAACCAAAGATCTTCAAGCTAACACCTCCTCAGTGGAACGATAACCCTTTTACTACAATTTCAGTGTTTAAACTTGGCACTAACATTTCATCAGATTCATATTGTACAAACTTGATTCTTGAGTTGAATACTTTATTTCTTTGCTTATTAAGAATCAGTTACCAAGTTTTATGCTTACACACCAAAAGATTTCCATACCAAGTTATAGCAAAACAAGTTTTGGCGCCGCAGCTGGGGAGGTGATAAGTTTGAATATCTAAGCACTGAATTGATAAGACTTTGTGAATAATTTCTGTTCATTTTTCATTTTTTTAGACGTGGTAATTTTGCTTGATTAAGTACTTGATTTATTCTTTTAAGAGGACAGGGATCAAAAGGGCAACTTGCATTTGATCCAGAGATAAACAGGTTACTCAAGAAGTCAAGAAAGCAAAGAAAAAGCAAAGCTTCCACATAGGAGAAACTTCTTCCTCAACGCAAGCTCAGAAAATGGCAGATGACAACAACAACAATCAAAATCCACCTAGAAGAACACTGGGAGACTATGTATTACAACAAAGACCTAAACATTATTCAAGCATTGCTATTCCAAATACAATAAGGGACATAGAAATGAAACCTGCTTTTCTTAGTTTAATTAGTTCTCACTAATTTCATGGAATGACAAGTGGAGATCCATATACTCACTTAGCCACATTCTATGAATTAGTTGGAACTATGGGTTTTGAACAAGAATTGAAGCTGCATATCTAAGATTGTTTCCTTTTTTTTAGCAGGTAAAGCAAAAGAATGGCTCCAATCCCACCCAAATCAAAGCTTGAATAGTTGGGACACAATGGAAGAAAAATTCTTACAAAGATTTTTCCCCCATCGAGATTCATCAAGGCTAAGTCAGACATAACAACATTCAAACAAGGCCAAGATAAACCTTTCTGTGAGGCATGGGAACGTTTTAAGTCACTGCTTAGGAAATGCCCAAATCATGGTTTAGAAGATATTGCCCAACTAAATATCTTTTACAGTGGATTAAGAGCAGACACCAAAATGATATTAGATGTAGCGACAAGAGGTACCATGATGACAGTGGATACAAAACAAGCCACAAGAATCATTGAAGAACTATCCTTCACAGACTACCAAGCCTAGCATGATAGAACTCAAGTCTAAAAGAAGGGAATATTGGAGCTAAATACCACAGATGTCATTCTAGCTCAAAATAAGATGCTTACCTAACAAATTGAAGCTCTCACATAGCAGATGGCAAAACTCCCTCTATAATTACATACAGTGCAAACCTCTATAGGCAATCAATAATCATAATTAAAATGTGATTTTTATGGAGGTGATCATCAGAATAGACACTCCCAAGGAGAACAACCTGACCAATCCATCCTCTACATGAATAATCAAGGTAAGTAGGGTAATTTCAATAATAATGCTTATTCTAACAATTTTTCATAAGGATAGAGGAATAATCAAAATGGAGGATGGAAACAAGAAGCAAGAACTTCCAACAGACAACAACCTTACCAACAAGGTTCTTCTCTGATGGAAAGAACATCAAAATTGGAGGACACTCTAGAAAAGTTAATGCAAGTTTCAATTACTAACCAGAAAAATACAGAGGCCTTAATCAGGAATCTGGAGACACAAGTAGGGCAATTGGCTCGTCAAATTGCAGAACAACATAATTCATAATTTGGAGCCAATACCAACCCGAACCTAAAGGAGCAATGCAAAGCAATTACCACAAGAAGCGGAAAAGTCACTGGACAAGAAGAGAAGAAAGAAGAAAAGGTGGAAGAAGGGAGTTTTGAGAAAGAACCAATAAAAGAAGGAGTTACAGAGGAAAAAAATAAAAAGAATAATGTTGTACATATAGAGAAGGAAGATGTGATTGAAAAAAATAAAAAGAAAGAAATAAAAGAAGGAAAGAAAAAGGTAGACGACCCAGCACCACAACTGAAAAGTTTGCTTTATCCAAAGAATCCTTCAAAGATAGACAAGGAAAGGCAATTTACAAGGTTCATGGATATTTTCAAAAGGTTGTAGATAAATATACCTTTTGTGGAAGCCATGGATCAAATGCCAACATATGCAAAATTCATGAAGGAGCTATTGACAAGGAAGAAAAGATTCTCTAAAGAAATAGTGGAGCTCGTGATGCATAAATCCTGAGCCATTAACTTGGTTGAAAAATCCTGAATTGTTATTGACTTATAGTGTGACTCTTAGAGGATTTATTTCTTATGGCAAGTATCGCGACCGGGATCAGGACGGCGCGGCCGACCCTTCGAAAGGATGAAACAAACCAAAACAGGGAGTCGCCACCAACGTTTTTATCCATAGGAAAAACATTGGGAAAAAACTAAGTTCAGTAAAGCACTGGTTTAAAAAAATGAGATTCAAAGTTCGGGAGTCGGTTACGAGTAGGGAAGGTATTAGCACCCTACATCGCCTGTCAAAAACAGTACCAAGATAGAAAATACGCAACATAAATAGCCTTACAAAAGATGTTATGTTTCTTCCCTTTTATTGTTGTACTTTGTGTGAAAAAAAAACGAAAGGAACAAACTGAACAGACATGAAGTGTAGGTCAACAGGGCGTCGCGTCCAAATTAACCTTGGCTTCGGTATAAAACAGGAAAAGGGAAGGATGCTAACAAGACGTCGCGTCTAAATTAGTCATCCTTTAATCAACAATACGGGGTCAGAAACGGAAAGGGGATAAACGGGACGTCTCGTCCAAAGTATCCTTTTCCTTATGAGCCGTGATGATGGTCAACCAAAAATATGAGAAAATCAACAAGACGTCATGTCTAAATTGATTTTCATGGAAGTGATAAAAACAGAATAGATACAAAAAAATGTGAAAATGAAAAAGGAAGGATGGGCCTGACAGGAGTTAAGTCCTGCTCCTACGTATTCTCGAGTTATTCGAGAAATTAGGGTTACGTAGTTCTTGAAAAAGGATACTCTTAAGGCGAGTTTAGGGGACTAAGGATGGATGAGGTTTACGGAAAAAGGGTGCATGCAAGGCGGAGTTCTCCGCACGTGCGTGGGTCTTGGAAATAGTGTAGGTAGAAGTGCTTCTGCATGACACTAACTTAGATCAGTATTGTAACATTTTAAAAAGGTATCAAGAATACACGCTTTTCTTTTTAGGTCGTTTCCTTTACTTTTTTTTAGTTTTATATTTTGAATAAAGACAAAGGGGAAGTTCAACATGAAAACAGGATGACAAAATACGCAACAGTAAAGAAAATGAATGAATAAAATAATGAAGAGGGGAGATTGTTATTAACGATTATAAAGCAGAGTAAAAGGAGTGCAAGAGGATATACTAAATCAAGAAAACAGATTTGGCAAAAATGCCAATTTGACAAAAGTAAATAATGAAAAGCAAAGAAAATAAGGAACAGAATGTAACCGGTGTGACAGGGTTGCTGGGAACCGGTGTGGACTTGAACTGTAAGAACCGGAGTGGAGCTGGTGTGTCAGTGGAGCTATGGGGCACCGACGTACCGTTCAAAGGTGGGACAGTGTGAGGATTTGGTGTAAGAGCCGATGTACAATTGATGAGGGATTTAGGGGATCTGAATGGTATCTGGGGAATGGAGTTCACTAAAACAGGGTTTAATCCGGTGTCTTGGTGATGCCTTAGGGTGTGGAGCAATTAAGAGGTGAGAGAAACCAAGATTCCAGTTCTGAACACCGGAACAAACTTCAAGGGCTTTGGGGTCAAGAAGTTCTAGAGGTCGGAGCAAGTTCTCAGGGGAGTGTGCTCAGAGTATTGGCTTAAAATGACCAGAATTTTCCCCTTTGTGCCTCTTCAGATGAGGTATTTATAGAGGTTCTGGGCGCTGGCCGAGTGCTTGGACAGCTCAAGCCTCCACTCACAGTGGAGGCAGCCTAGCCACTAACAGGTTATGGGGAGCAGCAGCTGGTGGGGAATTTTTAAATACTTCCACTTCCGCCCCCTGTCTGCCACTTCCAGAATTCATGGATTGACTTGGGTGGTGCGATTCTAAGTCACAGCATGGGTAATCGGACTCCTCGATCAGTGTCACATGGGTCTATTATCAAGTTCATGAAAGTCTTCCCACGTCGGGTAAGAGAGGATACTGGTCTCACTTGGACGGTCTCTTTCTTTAGCTCAGATCAGTATCCCTCAGACCTGGGCCGGTGTTTTTCTTGTGGCCCGGATCTCTGTCAGTATCCGTTCTTGGTGGAAATTGGTCGAATCGAAACAGGTGCTTACATACACAAAAAGCCCGAGTGTAAAAATCGACCCTTTGATACTCGGTGTGAAGGCTTGAATTCACAAATTATTGACTCGGAAATATCTCTTTCCGAGAAGTATTCACCAGAGCCTTTTTCATTCAGAATCACTTCACTCGGAAGTGTTTCTGCTTGAAGCACTCATTTAAAGCCAATAGCCTTTCTTCCCTCAAAAGTGACCCACTCGGAATATCTCACTCGGATATGTCTCTGGCCGAAAAGCTACTTCGAAGTCAGCCATTTTTGTTGATTCACTCGGGAATTCTTTACTCGAATGTGTTTCCGCCCGAGAGGTACTCCTTTGAAATCAAAGCCTTTCATCGCTCGAAAGTACTTCTCTCGGAATTGAACCACTCGGAAATTATGGAATTTGGAAGCGTATCTGCTCAAAAAGTATTCGTTCAGAATCGATCCACCCGGGAATTATCCATTCGGAAATCTCTATATCCGAGAAATACACATTCAAAGTCAAAGCCTTTCTTCGTTTGGAAGTAATTCCCTTGAAAATGACCCACTCGAAAATGTATTACTCGGAGACAAACCACTCGAATATATCTTTCCTGAAAAGTACTCATTCATAGTCAGCCTTTCTACATTCAGAATCGATCCACCTGGGAATATCTCACTCGGAGACAACCTACTCAGATATATCTTTGTCTGAAAAGTAATCTTCATAGTCAGGGCCCTTCTTTGCTCGGAAGTAATTCCCTCGAGAATGATCCACTCTGAAATATCCCAGTCGAAGACACCTTACTCGGATATATCCTTTTCCGAAAAGTACTCTTCATAGTCAGGGCCTTTTTTTGCTCGGAAGTAATTCCCTCAAGGATGACCCACTCGGAAATGTCTTAGTCGGAGACACCTCGCTCGGTAGTATTGAAAAGTGCTCCTTTGAAGTTCAGACCCCTTTTCATTCAGAACCAATTTACTCGGGAATTCTCCACTCAGAAGTATGGAACTTGAGAGAGTCTCTACTCGAAAGGTATAGTCAGAGCCTTTTCTTCATTCAGAAGTAACTCCCTTGGAAGCAGCCTACTCGGAAATGCCTTACTCGGAGACATCCCACTCGGCAACGTCTCACTCGGAGACAACTTACTCAGAAATGATCATTCAGACCTATGGAACTTAAGAGTCTCTGCCCGAAAGGTATAGTCAAAGCCTTTTCTTCGTTTGGAAGTAACTCCCTTGGAAGCAGCCCATTCAGAAATGCCTCACTCAGAGACATCCCACTCGGCAGTGTCTCACTCGGAGACACCCTACTCGGAAATGATCATTCGGACCTCTGGAACTTAAGAGTCTCTGCCCGAAAGGTATAGTCAAAGCCTTTTCTTCGTTTGAAAGTAACTCCCTTGGAAGCAGCCTACTCAGAAATGCCTCACTCGGAGACATCCCACTCGGCAACGTCTCACTCGGAGACACCCTACTCAGAAATGATCATTCGGAGTCACCCTACTCGGAAATGATCATTCAGAGTCAAAGTTCAGTCCTCTCAGAATTCTTTCCACTTGGGAATATCACTGAGAGTGGAAGACAATCCCAAAGACGAACCCGAGCACAAATAGAACGAAGGGGTTCCAAGTGACGGAATTCCCCATTCTTGGTAAAAATTGATCGGACTGAAATAGGTGTTCACAGATGCCCCTCTTTACTTCTTTTTCACAAGAGAAACACGAAGCTTCCGTGTTTTTGAAGTGAAAAGGAAGTAAAGATATGAACACCGATGTAGGGGCCAGGTGGGACCTCTTAATCGGTATGGCATTTGATAGTGTTGGCAATCAACGAGCCGTTATGACCTTTTCCTCTTTAATGAAGAACATTTTCCACATCTGTCTGTCTCTCTTTTTTTTTGTTTTTTTATTTTTTTCTTCTTTTCTTTTTGTGTTTTTTTTTGAGTTTTTTGTTTTTTTTGTTTTTTTTTGAATTCTGAATTGACCGGAAAGGATTGTCTTTCAGTTAACAGAAGGTGAGAGGATTGGGGTTGCCCACCGGTAGACTAGAAATAAAGGGTGCCTCATTCACCGACCGGAAGGTAAAGGGTGCCTTCTTAGGCGACCGGAAGATAAAGGGTGCCTTGTTAGGCGACCGAAAAGTAAAGGGTGCCTTCTTAGGTGGCTGGAAAGTAAAGGAGGCCTTCTTAGGTGACTGGAAAGTAAAGGAGGGTGCCTTCTTAGGCGACTGGAAAGGTAGAGGGTGCCTTCTCAGGCGACTGGAAAGGTAGAGGAGGGTGCCTTCTTAGGCGGCTGGGAAGTAAAGGAGGGTGCCTTCTTAGGCGACTGGAAAGATAGAGGGTGCCTTCTTAGGCGACTAGAAGGTAAAGGGTGCCTTCTTAGGCAACTAGACAGGTAGAGGATGCCTCCTTAGGCGACTGGAAAGTAAAGGAGGCCTTCTAAGGCGACTGGAAAGTAAAGGGTGCCTTCTTAGGCGACTGGAAGGTAAAGGGTGCCTTCTTAGGTGACTAGAAAGGTAGAGGGTGCCTTCTTAGGAGACTGGAAGATAAAGGGTGCCTTGTTAGGCGACTGGAAAGTAAAAGGTACCTTCTTAGGCGACTGGAAAGTAAAGGGTGCCTTCTTAGGCGACTGGAAGGTAAAGGGTGCCTTCTTAGGCAACTGGAAGGTAAAGGGTGCCTTCTTAGGCGACTGGAAAGTAAAGGGTGTCTTCTTAGGCGACTGGAAGGTAAAGGGTGCCTTCTTAGGCGATTGGAAAGTAAAGGCGACTGGAAAATAAAGGGTGCCTTGTTAGGCGACTGGAAGGTAAAAGGTGCCTTGTTCGGCGACTGGAAAGTAAAGGGTGCCTTCTTAGGTGACTGGAAAGTAAAGGGTGCCTTTTTAGGCGACTGGAAAATAAAGGGTGCCTTGCTAGGCGACTGGAAGGTAAAGGGTGCCTTGTTCGGCGACTGGAAGGTAAAGGATGCCTTCTTAGGCTACTGGAAAGTAAAGGGTGCCTTCTTAGGCGACTGGAAGGTAAAGGGTGCCTTGTTCAGCGACTGGAAGGTAAAGGGTGCCTTCTTAGGTGACTGGAAAGTAAAGGGTTCCTTCTTAGGCGACTGGAAGGTAAAGGGTGCCTTCTTAGGCGACTGGAAAGTAAAGGGTGCCTTGTTAGGTGACTGGAAAATAAAGGGTTCCATTTAGGTGATTGGAAGGTAAAGGGTGCCTTGTTCGGCGACTAAAAAGTAAAAGGTGCCTTCTTAGGCGACTGGAAAGTAAAGGGTGCCTTCTTAGGCAACTAGAAAATAAAGGGTGCCTTGTTAGGCGACTGGAAGGTAAAGGGTGCCTTGTTCAGCGACTGGAAAGTAAAGGGTGCCTTCTTAGGCGACTGGAAAGGTTGAAAGATTTTAGGGGTACTACCCCTTGGCTGGGAGAAGGATCTGGGGTGATGCTCCATTTACGAAGATCGAAAGGATTTTGGAGAATTGCCCCTTGATCAAAAAAAGAGACACTTTGGGTGATGCCCTAGTTTGACATGATTTGAAAGAATCATGGGGAATTACCCCTTGACAGAAAGAGGAATCTGGGTTGATGTCCCAGTTAGAACATGATTGAAAGAACCTTGGGGTACTGCCCCTTGATTGAGAGAGTAGATCTGGGCTGATGCCCCAGTTAGGAAGATCGAAAGGGTTTCGGGGAACTGCCCCTTAGCTGGAAGGAAAGATCTGGGGTCTACTGGGAATGTATGGTGGGCTTACTGGAGAAGAGAAATCTGGGGGATGTCCTAGTTTAAGCTGTTCTGGTTGATCCGGGGTACTGCTCCTTAATTGGGAGAGAAAAGAAACGGGGGAAGATGCCCCAGTTTTTTTTGGAAAATTTGGCTGAAGGAGTTAGGGTTATTGCCCCTCGAACAGAGGAAGGAGCCAGTGTGATGCCCTTGGGTTGACAAAAGATAATGACCTAGGGGATATGCCCTAGTTTGACATGATCGAAAGAGTTTTAGGGGAAACCGCCCCTTGACTGGGACAGAAGAGATCTGGGGAGATGCCCCAGTTTGAGTTGCTTGGGAAGTGTAGTTCCACTGGGGATAGCCTTGATGGTTCGGGGTACTGCCCCTTGATTAGGAAGGGAAAATATGGGGTCCACCGGGTATGTGTAGATTCACTGGGAGAAATGTGCTGGGGCCTTTTGGGGAGAGTTCTTCTAAGCCTGATTAGAAAAATGTTCTTACTAGGGGGGAGAAGATGACCCAGGAGTGTTAAGTTTTGACATAACTGTTTGTCATAACCTGCAAAAAAGGGTAAGTAATGCAGAGATAAATTCAAAAACTGGGTAGGTCCTGTGAAACCGCGACCCTTAGGATAACTCATGGACAAAGGAGAATGAAAGAGGCGATCATAGCTTTGAAGCACGTGCCTGGTCGAGTCTTCGTGATGATTGCCCAAGATGAGGTCGAGTAGTGGGAGCGTCTTGTTCCTCACGACTTTAAATATTCACCATTCGTTTCTTTATTTTTTTATAAAAACACAATGTTTTATCAGATCAATGCAATTCATAACATATATCAAAAAAGATGAATTTTATTCATGTATGTCAAACAAAATACAGAGAATCGACAACGGGGAAAATAGATGGGATGAAATGAAGTCACATAGAACAGGTCAAGGCCAGGTGAAACAGGGAAGGTTCAGGGATCCTCCAGTGAATTCTTGAGACTAGTGAGAACCTTAATCCCCCAACGCGACTTCATGTCCACCTATCGACTTTGCTTTGGAGAAAGTGAGTTCGACAATGATTCCCATGCCTTAGTTTGGGCTTGCACTTCTTGAGTTGGAGGTCTGAGTCATATCACCAGAAATTTGACCCTAACTTTTTTATGAGCCGCCCTTTCGGGTTTTCGACTCACCAGGTCGCTCTAACTTTTGCCTAGGTTGCCCTTTCGGGTTTTCAACCTAGCGAGCATTATTTTTACTTCTTTTTCTTTTCCTTTTTTTTGTTCCTCACATGCCCCCTTTTAAGCGTAGTACTTCTTTACCGCATCTACATTTATAGGCATTGGTAAGTCCTCACCGTCCATGCTAGTTAGAATCAGGGCTCCTCCAGAGAAAGCTTTCTTTACGACATATGGTCCTTCATAGTTAGGAGTCCATTTGCCCCGGCTGTCTTTCTGAACTGGCAAAATCTTTCTGAGAACCAAGTCCCCTTTTGGGAACTGTCGAGGTCGCGCCTTCCTTTCAAATGCTCGTTTCATACGCCTCTGATACAACTGACCATGATAGAGGGCGGTCAGTCTCTTTTCATCGATCAGATTTAGTTGGTCATACCGAGCTTGGACCCATTCAGCTTCTTCTAATTTTGCCTCCATCATCACCCGAAGGGAAGGGATCTTTACTTCAAAAGGTAAGACTACTTCCATACCATAAACCAAGGAGAATGGAGTTGCCCCAGTCGAGGTTCGCACCGAGGTTCGGTATCCGTGTAGTGTGAAAGGAAGCATTTCTTTCCAATCTTTATAAGTCACCACCATTTTCTGTACTATCTTCTTGATGTTTTTATTGGCTGCCTCGACCGCTCCATTCATTTTTGGACGGTAAGAAGAAGAGTTATGGTGGGAGATTTTAAAGCTCTCACAAAGCTCTTTCATCATTTTATTGTTCAAATTTGTGCCATTGTCCATGATGATTTGACTTGGTAGGCCGTATTGGCATATCAGCTCTCGTTTGACGAATTTAACCACAACATTTTTTGTCACATTGGCATATGATGCAGCCTCTACCCACTTTGTGAAATAATCGATGGGGACCAAGATAAAACGATGACCGTTTGAGGCTTTTGGCTCGATGGGACCGATGACATCCATGCCCCACATTGAAAAGGACCATGGTGCTGATAAGATATTCAGGGATGACGGGGGAGCATGAATATGATCAGCGTATATTTGACATTTGTGACATTTCCGAACATAAGCAAAATAGTCCGTTTCCATGGTCATCCAGTAATAACCGGCCCTCAAGATCTTTCTTGATATGGCGTGTCCATTAGTGTGGGTTCTGAAAGATCCTTCATGAACATCTCTCATGATTCTGTTTACTTCAGCAATGTCAACGCAACGAAGAAGGACAGAGTCATAGTTTCTTTTGTAAAGCACATCACCGTTTAAGAAGAAACCCATGGCGAGCCGTCGTAGGGTTCTCTTGTCGTTCTCTATAACACCGTCGGGGTATTCTTGACTCTGGATATATCTCTTAATATTGTGGTACCACGGTTCCCCATCTGACTCCTCTTTAATCAGTTGGCAGTACACAGGTTCACGACGCTTCTCTACCTCGATAAGAAGCATGTCATAGTCATTACTCACCCTGAACATTGAAGCGAGAGTGGCCAAAGCGTCAGCCATCTGATTGTCATCCCGAAGAACATGATGAAAAGAAATCTCATCAAAGTTCTTAATCATTTCTTTGATGTGGGTGTGATAGGGAACCAACTTGCTATCCCTAGTTTCCCACTCCTCTTTTAATTGGTGGATGACTAAAGTAGAGTCCCCGTATACTTCCAAAGACCTAACTTTCGCATCTAGCGCTGCTTGGATCCCCAAAGAACATGCCTCATACTCCGCGATGTTGTTAGTGCAATCGAAACATAGCCTGGCGTAGACAAGGATGAACTCTTTATCTGGTGAAATCAAAATGGCTCCGATTCCATGCCCCAGTGTGTTAGATGCCCTATCGAACCTTAAGATCCATTTGTCTTTATTACCGTATTCTTTATTAGACAATGCCAGGATATCTTCATCCGGGAACATTGGTTGGTAGTCGCTGACAGGCTGGTGCGCTAAGTAGTCTAAAAGGGCACTTTCTCTTATGGCTTTTTGAGTGACATATGTTATGTCGTACTCAGTTAACAGTACTTGCCAACGGGCGATCCTTCCGGTCAAAGCAGGCTTTTCAAAAATATACCTGATAGGGTCCATCTTAGAAACTAGCCAGGTGGTGTGACTCAACATGTACTGCCTTAGACGCTTAGCAGCCCATGCTAACGCGCAACAAGTTCACTCTAAAGTGGAATATCTCATCTTACAATCAGTGAACTTCTTGCTTAAGTAGTAAATAGCATGTTCCTTCTGTCCAGTCTCATCATGTTGTCCTAATACACAACCCATAGATTCATCCAACACTGTCAGATACAAGATTAGTGGCCTTCCAGGAGTCGGTGGTACCAATATCTGTGGCTCCCATAAATACTGCTTTATCTTCTCGAAAGCCATTTGAAAATCTTCATTCCATTGCACCGGTTGGTTCTTAAGGAGCAACTTAAAGATCGGTTCACAAGTTGCTGTTAGTTGTGAGATAAACCGAGCAATGTAGTTCAACCTTCCCAAGAATCCTCTGACTTCTTTTTCTGTACAGGGAAGAGGCATTTCGAGAATCGCTTTGACCTTGTCAGGATCTACTTCTATTCCCTTCTTGCTTACGATGAAACCCAACAGTTTGCCTAATCTTATGCCAAAGGCACATTTGGCCGGGTTCAACCTGAGCTTATACTTCCTTAACCTTTCAAAAAGCTTTCTCAGATCAACAATATGATCTTCATCAGTTCTAGATTTGGAAATGATATCATCCACATAAACTTTTATCTCTTTGTGCATCATGTCATGGAAAAGGGTCACCATTGCCCTTTCGTAGGTTGCCCCAGCGTTTTTCAAACCGAAGGACATCACTTTGTAACAGAAGGTGCCCCACAAGGTGATAAATGTGGTTTTTTCCATGTCTTCTGGTGCCATCTTAATCTGGTTATAACCAGAGAAACCATCCATGAATGAGAAAATGGTATGTTGGGCTGTGTTATCAACCAAGACATCAATCTGCGACAGAGGAAAATCGTCTTTGGGACTAACCCTATTTAAGTCCCGATAGTCTACGCACATTCGTACCTTTCCATCTTTCTTTGGGACAGGGACAATATTTGCTACCCATTGAGGATACTTTGCAACTGCTAAAAATCCAGCATTAAACTGCTTTTTAACCTTGTCTTTGATCTTTAGAAGCATCTCTGGCTTCATACGGCGCAACTTTTGCTTTACCGGTGGGCATTCAGGCTTTAGTGGTAACTTGTGTTCGACGATGTTGGTATCGAGGCCAGGCATGTCTTGGTAAGACCAAGCGAAGATGTCACAGAATTCCATTAGCAGCTTAATCAAATCTTGCCTCCGTTCCCTACTCAAGGAGGTACCAATCTTGACTTCTTTCTTATCCTCCTCATTCCCCAAATTAACAATCTCAACTACTTCCAAATAAGGCTGAATTTCTCTGTCGTCTTGTTCCAACAACCTTGTTAACTCGGGCGGTGGCTCATAGTCTTCTCCACCTTCTTCGTCGGCATGGTCAACTGGGTGATCGAAATCGTGAAGCGGGATTGTGATTTCATTAGTCTCGGGAGGGTCATTTTTGGATCTGTAATTTAGTGTGTTATGGCAAAATAAAGAAGAGAAAGGAAAAGCAAGTAAAGAGAATGAGTCAAAAGCAAGGATAAAGGGATGAGCAAAAAATTTTTTTTTAAAATTTTGATACGCATTTATTGACTGAATAATAAAACAAGTTCTTTGCCCTTATTACATGGAAAAGGTCCCAAAGCCTTAGGCATAGAAAAGGGATAAACAAGACATTAAAGCAATAACAAATTACTTTGGTGAATCATTTAAAGTCGTAGGGAGTTCGACAGCCTCCCAGTTACTGAGCTCTCGGCCCGACGAGCAAGCAATCACGAAATCAACACTATCACAAAGACCATCTTCAACAACGGCTACCACGGCGTTAACTCCTGAACCTCCATGATTGGGCAGGGGATTCGTGGCCACGTTAGGGCTTGCTTCCCAAAAATTAATCTAGTCAGCTTTGATCAAATCTCTCACTTTATATTTCAAGGCCATGCAATTTTTCGTGGAATGCCCTGATGCCCCAGCGTGGTAATCACAATGAGCGTTTGGGTCATACCCCCTTGGGTAAGGAGGTTGCAACGGCCTCATGGGGCATGGAGCTACCAGACCCTTCTGAATGAGGATTGGCAAAAGTTCTGTATATATTATTAGGATTGGATCGAACTGCACAGGGGTGCGCTCATTGTTGGGATTCCTTACATTCTGATTGGGATTGGGTGGTCGAATTACTTGTTGCGGGTGATGGTATGGCATGGGTTGCGGCATTGGCGCTCTTACCATGGCGGACGGAAGTGGGGAGTATAAGCTGTCGGGCCATAAGTGGCAACGGCCACATAAGGATTGGGAGCTTGAATCATGGTAGGGACGAATGGTCTCGGCAGAGCCGTCTTTTGATTAGAAGAGATGGAATTAGTTTCTCCATCCCTTCTCCCAAGCGCCGGCTTTCTTGTCGTGCTTGCCCCAGATGGGCCCCGAGTGATCTTTCCTGTTCGTATCCCGCTCTCTACCCTTTCCCCAATAGTCACAATGTCGGAGAAGTTGGATGAAACACTACCAATTATCTTGCCATAGAAGGGTGATGGGAGCGTGTCGATAAACATCGCGACTATCTCTCTTTCCGACAACGGGGGGTCCACTTGCGCCGCTGTCTCTCTCCAGTGTTGGGCATACTCCTTGAACATTTCACTGTCCCTCTTCACCATATTTTGTAATTGAACCCTGTTGGGCGCCATATCCATATTATATTTGTATTGTCTAAGGAAGGCATCTGCCAGGTCCTTCCAACAACGAATATGGTTTCGCTCAAGGTGAGCATACCATGTAAGAGCGGCCCCCGTCAGACTATCTTGGAAGTAGTGGATCAACAATTGGTCGTTAGAAGAGTAGGATGCCATCTTTCGACAATACATCGTGAGATGGTTCTTTGGACAAGTCATTCCCCGATACTTGTCAAAGTCTAGCATCTTGAATTTGGGTGGGAGGAAAACATCTGTGACTAGATATAGCTCAGAAGCATCTATCAGTCCAAAACCTCCAGCACCTTCCATCATTCTCAAACGTTCTTCTAAGATTTCTGTCTTCTCCTTTTGGGGAACTGCGACCGTGCTATGACCGGCGACCGGGTTCATCATGCGGGTTGTATCTTGGAGATTGGTAACATAAGGGGTTACGTATACGTACGGATAACCGAGTGGCTGGTTGAACGGAGGCAACGCGTGGGGCTGGTTCATTAGGCCTGCATTCGGTGAGGGACCTTGGGGTTGGGCCATAGCTTGTACGGCGTAAGTTGACTAGGTCACCTGGGCTCGTGTGTTTTGGGCTTGTGCATTATAGGTTGGCTGGGCCATCGGGGCTTGTGTGTTTTGGGTTTGGTAGGTTTATGGGTCATGGGCTTGCGTGTTTTGGGTTTGGTGGAGTGGTGGCATATTTGGCTGGGGTGGGTGCGAAGCGTGAGGATTCACCGCTTGCTGGTCGTGGGCGTCTTGTTGGTTAGCGAGCGGGGGATAGTATCCCGATGGTAGGCCATAAAGTGGAAAAGGTACTGGGTTACCGTCAGGACCGACAAATGTATACTGTTGTGCATAGGACTGGCCGTAAGGTGGCTGGGTCTCAATGGCGGGGTTAGGTCTTCCGACATGAATGGTGAGAAGGGGTGTCGTAGTGTTAGGGAGTTGGGTTCCTAGTGGGTCAAAACCAGGGGGAGGTGGCGTGGTGGAAGGCTGTTGTTGGCCGTCCTTAACACCTACAGAGGAGCCTCCCTCTGTGTGTCTCTTTTCCAAAAGTTTAGTTAACTCCGCCACTCGCTCTTTCAGCTGATCGAACTCAGTTCTAAAGTCTCCGTCCACAACTTCTACCTCAGCCATGAGTTTCTTTTGGAGCCGGGTTTGGTAAGGATGCCTACCTGTGACGTCGGTGTCTTTTGAAAAAAACAAATATGTTAGGTGGAAACAGAAAGAAGGAGAACGTCGTGGGAAGCAATCACAGGCTTTGGCGAGTATCCTTTGACCATTCCTTATAACTTATCATTCAAAAGTACTAGGCATGGTAAACATGGAAATTAATACGGGATAGTTGTGGAGACAGAAGAAATCCTTCATTCTGAGGCGGGAGCCTCAAGCTCAAACATTTTCTTCGGGCAACTACAGCCCTCATTTCTTGAGTTCAAATCCCACGTTAACTTCTATAGATACTCAAAGGGTATTCATTAAGTTCTAAATAGCCTTCCACGAAAATGAGGATAAGGAAGAGAAATTAGTTGCTGTCATGTTTTGGAACCGGTACTTCCCCATTGATTTAACATAAAGCAATTTTTCTTGGGGAAACAACGATTACCAAGGGTCCAAGTCGCAATAGTCATAAGTTTTCTAATCGTCATCGACGCCCCTGTTGGAGCGGAAACAAAATTAGTTTTTTTTGACGATTAGGAAAATCTATGACTCAGGACTCAGAGATACATGACCAAAAGAGAATTATCCATCCGCCCGAAGAGTACTATGTGTTCCAAAAATGAGTCATTATTTCAAAGCTAAGTACAACTTCGTGTGGTAGATAATTCATTTTTGGATTAAAAAGGGAAAGTGAAAATGATATAAGATAGAGTAAAGTCTGCCCTTTTGTGGCCTAGGTCGGGATTTTCTAAAAGTCTTTTCTAGGCCCTATAGCTTATCTAAAAGTGACTCCTTACATTGGGTGGCTTATACTAGACATCTAGAAGGTCACCAGAGCCAAGATCCTACCCAAGACAGGGACGCAACAGTGGGGAATCCACTAGGTGCATATATCATGAGAGGTCGAACTCTGGTTGAGGTTCTCACGAACACCGGATAGGAAGTACATCCCATACGATTCCGTATACCAACCCCTCCTAACTTAAGTTTCATTTGGGGCCCGGGTATAGGGCACCTCTCATAAGTGTGTGCAAGTAATATGAGTGTAGTGTGTGAAAGGGCATTCAATACCTTTTTACCTTACCTCATTCTGTACAAAGAACAAACACAAGATACAACACAAAGTCATCTACCCTAGGGTTCAGTATTCACAGAAATAAATACAGTCCTCTATCCTAGGGTTCAACAATCATGTAAAACATAGACAATGAAACAAATAACTAGATACAATTGAAATAAGAACGAACATTTACAAAATCAACAGAAAAAATAAAACAAGGGAAGAAATCAAAGCATATAAAGACTATGTAGAAAACATGCACTTTCAATCAACTGGCCTGACTCTATCAAGACTATCCCCAGTGGAGTCGCCATCTGTCGTGATCGGGATCACGGTGGCGCGGCCGACCCTTCGAAAGGATGAAGCAAACCAAAACAGGGAGTCGCCACCAACGTTTTTATCCATAGGAAAAACATTGGGAAAAAACTAAGTTCAGTAAAGCACTGGTTTAAAAAAATGAGATTCAAGTTCGGGAGTCGGTTACGAGTAGGGAAGGTATTAGCACCATACATCGCCTATCAAAAACAGTACCAAGATTGAAAATATGCAACATAAATAGCCTTACAAAAGATGTTATGTTTCTTCCCTTTTATTGTTGTACTTTGTGTGAAAAAAATGAAAGGAACAAACTGAACAGACATGAAGTGTAGGTCAACAGGACGTCGCGTCCAAATTTACCTCGGCTTCTGTATAAAACAGGAAAAGGGAAGGATGCTAACAAGACGTCGCGTCTAAATTAGTCATCCTTTAATCAACAATACGGGGTCAGAAACGGAAAGGGGATAAACGGGACGTCTCGTCCAAAGTATCCCTTTCCTTATGAGCCGTGATGATGGTCAACCAAAAATGTGGGAAAATCAACAAGACATCACGTCTAAATTGATTTTCATGGAAGTGATAAAAACAAAATAGATACAAAAAAAACATGAAAATGAAAAAGGAAGGATGGGCCCGACAAGAGTTAAGTCCTGCTCCTACGTATTCTCGAGTTATTCGAGAAATCAGGGTTACGTAGTTCTTGAAAAAGGATACTCTTAAGGCGAGTTTAGGGGACAGAGGGTGGATGAGGTTTACGGAAAAAGGGTGCACGCAAGGCGGAGTTCTCCGCACATGCGTGGGTCTTGGAAATAGTGTAGGCAGAAGTGCTTCTGCACGACACTAACTTAGATCAGTATTGTAACATTCTAAAAAGGTATCAATAATAACGCTTTTCTTTTTGGGTCATTTCCTTTTTTATTTTTTTACTTTTTTTTATTTTTATATTTTGAATAAAGACAAAGGGGGAAGTTCAACAAGAAAACAGGATGACAAAATACGCAACAGTAAGGAAAATGAATGAATAAAATAATGAAGAGGGGAGATTGTTATTAACGATTATAAAGTAGGGTAAAAGGAGTTCAACAGGATATACTAAAGTGAGAAAATAGATTCGGTAAAAATGACAATTTGACAAAAGTAAATAATGAAAAGCAAAGAAAATAAGGAACAGAATGTAACCGGTGTGACGGGGATGCTGGGAACCGATGTGGACTTGAACTGTAAGAACCGGAGTGGAGCTGGTGTGTCAGTGGAGCTATGGGGCACCGATGTACCGTTCAAAGGTGGGACGATGTGAGGATTTGGTGTATGAGCCGATATGCAATTGATGAGGGATTTAGGGGATCTGAATGGTATCTGGGGAATGGAGTTCACTAAAACAGGGTTTGATCCGGTGTCTTGGTGATGCCTTAGGGTGTGGAGCAATTAAGAGGTGCGAGAAACCAAGATTCCAGTTCTGAACACCGGAACAAACTTCAAGGGCTTTGGGGTCAAGAAGTTCTGGAGGTCAGAGCAAGTTCTCAGGGGAGTGTGCTTAGAGTATTGGCTCAAAATGACCAGAATTTTCCCCTTTGTGCCTCTTCAGATGAGGTATTTATAGAGGTTCTGGGTGCTGGCCGAGTGCTTGGACAGCTCAAGCCTCCACTCAGAGTGAAGGCAGCCTAGCCACTAACAGGTTGTGGGGAGCAGCGGCTGGTAGGGAATTTTTAATTACTTCCACTTCCGCCCCCTGTCTGCCACTTCCAGAATTCATGGATTGACTTGGGTGGTGCGATTCCAAGTCACAGCATGGGCAATCGGACTCCTCGATCAGTGACACATGTGTCTATTATCAAGTTCATGAAAGTCTTCCCACGTCGGGTAAGAGACGATACTGGTCTCACTTGGACAGTCTCTTTCTTTGGCTCGGATCAGTATCCCTCATACCTGGGCTGGTGTTTTTCTTATGGCCCGGATCTCTGTCAGTATCCGTTCTTGGTGGAAATTGGTCAGAAAGAAACAGGTGCTTACATACACAAAAAGCCCGAGCGTAAAAATCGACCCTTTGACACTCGATGTGAAGGCTTGAATTCATAAATTATTGACTCAAAAATATCTCTTTCCGAGAAGTATTAATCATAGCCTTTTTTCATTCAGAATCACTTCACTCGGAGGTGATTCGCTTGGAAGTGTTTCTGCTTGAAGTACTCATTTAAAGCCAATAGCCTTTCTTCCCTCGAAAGTGACCCACTCGGAAATATCTCACTCGGATATGTTTCTGGCCGAAAAGCTCATTCGAAGTCAGCCATTTTCATTGATTCACTCGGGAATTCTTTACTCGAATGTGTTTTCACCCGAGAGGTACTCCTTTGAAATCAAAGCCTTTCATCACTCGAAAGTACTTCTCTCGGAATTGAACCACTCGGAAATTATGGAATTTGGAAGCGTATCTGCTCAAAAAGTATTCGTTCGGAATCGATCCACCCGGGAATTATCCACTCGGAAATCTCTATATCCAAGAAATACTCATTTGAAGTCAAAGCCTTTCTTCGCTCGGAAGTAATTCCCTTGAAAATGACCCACTCGGAAATGTATTACTCGGAGACAAACCACTCGAATATATCTTTCCTGAAAAGTACTCATTCATAGTCAGCCTTTCTGCATTTAGAATCGATCTAGCCGGGAATATCTCACTCGGAGACAACCTACTCAGATATATCTTTGTCTGAAAAGTAATCTTCATAGTCAGGGCCCTTCTTTGCTCAGAAGTAATTCCCTCGATAATGATCCACTCGGAAATATCCCAGTCAAAGACACCTCACTCAGATATATCCTTGTCCAAAAAGTACTCTTCATAGCCAGGGCCTTTCTTTGCTCAGAAGTAATTCCCTCGAGAATAACCCACTCAGAAATGTCTCAGTCAGAGACACCTCGCTCGGAAGTATTGAAAAGTGCTCCTTTGAAGTTCAGACCCCTTTTCGTTCAGAACCAATTTACTCGGGAATTCTCCACTCGGAAGTATGGAACTTGAGAGAGTCTCTACTTGAAAGGTATAGTCAGAGCCTTTTCTTTATTCGGAAGTAACTCCCTTGGAAGTAGCCCACTCGAAAATGCCTCACTTGGAGACATCCCACTCGGCAATGTCTCACTCGGAGACAACCTACTCGGAAATGATCATTCGGACCTATGGAACTTAAGAGTCTCTACTCGAAAGGTATAGTCAAAGCCTTTTCTTCGTTCGGAAGTAACTCCCTTGGAAGCAGCCCACTCGGAAATGCCTCACTCGGAGACATCCCACTCGACAACGTCTCACTCGGAGACACCCTACTAGGAAATTATCATTCGGACCTATGGAACTTAAGAGTGTCTGCTCGAAAGGTATAGTCAAAGCCTTTTCTTCGTTCGGAAGTAACTCCCTTGGAAGCAGCCCACTCGGAAATGCCTCACTCGGAGACATCCCACTCGGCAACGTCTCACTCGGAGACACCCTACTCGGAAATAATCTTTCGGAGTCACGCTACTCAGAAATGATCATTCGGAGTCAAAGTTCAGTCCTCTTAGAATTCTTTCCACTTAGGAATATCACTGAGAGTCGAAGACAATCCCGAAGACGAACCCGAGTACAAATAGAACGAAGGGGTTCCAAGTGACGGAATTCCCCATTCTTAGTGAAAATTGACCAGGCCGAAATAGGTGTTCACAGCAAGCACACCAATCGTTAAATTTGTAATATATTTGATCGTTCCTACAGGGATTGTGGTAATTACCGCAATCTTAGACTAGTACAAGCTAAACCAACGCAATGCAGATAGAATTCATTCTGTTTTTGTTGTTTTTATGCTTTCTATGTTTTTGTATTTTCAGAGACAATATAGAAGATGAAATGTGATTAATGGAAGATAGCTTAGGATTACTTCAGCTTACAACTTCATCAAGAAACATGTAATCGAGGTTCAATCAAGCTTCAGATGCAAAAGGACAATTCACAGATGGTTAATCCCTAATTCCTTAGGTGAATAACACTAATTCCTAAGCATTAAACCCTAATCCCTTAGGTGCTCAATTACAGAGAAATCTAATATTAAATTAGGGGTTGAACCCTAACTATTCTTCTAATTACTAGGCCCGAATTAGTTAGGAAGCCAGAAGTTACCTAAGTCTCAACTATGATTCCTCACTAGCGAGATTCTTCATCAGATCTGGATTTGTCAATCCAGCAGAGTAGATCCACTTCTTAGCTTGTTCTCCTTATGCATCAGAAGTTAACTTCCTTAACACATCTTCAAGAATTCATTGCAAACCTTCGCAATCCCAACCCTAGGGATTTAGAAACCCATGGAAATGGATTCGGACGAAGGAATATGGAGAGACATGGATGAGAGAATGTAGAGAGAGAAAGGAACTAGAGAGAGATTGGAAATGGAAAAATGAATCGTGTTATTATTCTATACTCTGTTCTCTCTACTCTTCTTTACAGAGTATGTATAGGTATATATAGGCAACTAACTAACTAAATTACTAACTTAATTAATTACAAAGGAAACTTAATCAATAATTAAACTAACTAAAATAAATACATAATTATAAATAAATAAATAATTACAACTCAATACTTAAGTTACTAATGTACAGCAGCAAAACAGGAACAGCAACAGTGCAACGCTTCACTTAGAGGGAAAAACAGCAAATTAAATAACCACCTTCATGCTTGAACGTGAAGGGCCCGCGCTTAAGCGCACTCGAATTGCTGAATGAAATGGAATCATGCTTGAGCGTGAGAGTTAAATATATGGTGCAATGAAGTCACGCTTAAGCGTGACTATGGTCCGCTTGAGCGTGGTTGTTTTTTCCTTCCTTTCTTTTTATGTACTTTGCATGCATCTCTCACTTGAGCTTGTATCCATCAAGCTTGAGCGTGAACTGCTCCTGTACATGTAAACAAACAATCGACTAACGTTTGTACGCTGGCTGTCCAGCGTATGTACGCTGGGTTAGTGAATTTACACAAATAAACAAATTTCCTTAACTAATTATTATTTTTAATCATTTCTTGCATAAATTAAACACTTTTGAAACAAATAAATAAAATAAGAATTATTGAAAATTTATTAAATAATGATGCCAAACTAAACAATATTTAATGGATTAAGTTAAATTAAAGGTAAAATAATTAAGTCTTTTCAAGACTTATCACATCCCCAAACTTAAAACTTGTTTGTCCTCAAGCAAATACTCAGATTAATTAAATCAATTTCATTTACTCAAGACAATCAACCTTTCCTTAACTTAATTCATACCATAATTATTGAATACCATTCATGCTTTCTTTTCGCAAATTCTGAAAATATAATTACTCACACCTCCTTTGGGAACAAATTGGTGATGCTTTCCTCACTGGATTAGTGTTTCACTCTTCTCTCAGTGTATAGGTTCAATTGCATGCACTCATCACCTGCATAATTGTTAGATCAACATAGGCTTGCAACAGTTCTAAAATCATGATATATGCTAGCACAATTGGATCAGTAAGGGCTTTTTAAGCTTGTAATGGGGTTAGGCTACAAGTTCTATTTTTGTTTTTCTAGTCAATGTTGGGTTAAAAGATGTGCCCACTGATGCCTTGCCTCAATCTTAACTTAAATGCCTTTACTAACTAGCTCTTTTGCTTTCATTATTTTTCAGATGAAAGGTGCTTTGTACTTCCTTCTCTTTTAGTCCTTTGGACTCTTTCTTTCTTTCAATTCTTCCATCTTTTTCAAATTTTTTTTTCAATACCATTTTTTTTTCTTATGGTGCTTTGCACCTTCTTTTTTCTGATTTTTCACTTTCTTTTGCTTTTGTTGTTCTTCCTTTCTTTTTTATTTTCAAAATCCTCATCTATAATTAAGGTCAGAGTGTGTCTTTACTTGCTGTTAGGCACACTCTTCATCCCCAAACTTAGAACTTGCTAGTCCCTAGCAATAAGATAAGACTCAACAATTCATCAGTGGTACATCCAGCGATAATTCACTTGGTTTTTTCTCAGATAAATTGGTTTGTAAAGTTAGGTACATAAGTAGAATGAAAGGGTCTCAGGCTCAAACATAATTATTGGGTCAAAGGATAATTAAAATTGATTAGGATGGCTAAATTTTGACCTGGCTAATTAACAAAGAAGGCCTTCATCATTTCTAATTGGAAAACATATAAACATTTAGCAAGTACTAAAGCAAATTCTGTCTCACTAAGTAATAATGCAAGCACACTCACAAAAGAATTAATAAAAGCTCAAAAGCTAATAATATAATAGGTAATCAGCCAGTCATGTCCCCAGACTTAATGTAAGATTATAACTCAGATTGCTAACTAGCACAATGAATAAACAAATAATACAGGATTGAAAATAGTTATGGGCAGGGATCATGAATCAAGAAATGCAACTTAATTAATTTATCACATTAAAGACTGAGAATTAGCAAACTTTAATTTATTAAGATAAATTCTAAATTAAACATAATTAACGTAATTTATCAATTAATAAGATGAAAAGATAGAGTACTTCTCTTTTTACCTGAATGGCAGTGAATGGTGAGGAATGGTGTGCATGAATTTAACAATACAATTCAGAAAAGAAATAACAACAAACAACTTAACAGAAATAAAGTTCCATTACACTGAAAAGAAAATACATTGTTCAAGAACAAAGTCATTACAACTTGAAAATAGCAAAATAACACATAAACAAAGTAAAAGATCAATCATCCTCTTCTTCAATATAGTGGCAATCTTTCTCAGCATGAGATCATGGTTCAGGACCAGATCATAGGTTCCTAGCTGCATCTTTATCATAACCTGAAGTTCTTGCATTACCATGGAAATACCAGAAGAAGTACCTGCTCCTGTTGGAGGTGGTGGTGCAAAAGATGTTGGTCTAGGTTGTCTGGGACGCTGACAGGGCCCGCAAGCGCACGGGTTATGTCGCGTAATATAAAAGATTATCGTTCTCCACAGGGACTGTGTTCAAAGTACCAGCATATTGAAATTTAATTATCCACACAATTGATTTTTAAGGTTTTTGTAAAATAAAACACAAAATTAAGTTGCACAGAATACAAAAATAAGATTTACTTGGCACTTAAAAAATCAGAGTTGAGAGTATCTTGGGATTTTGGGGGATTAAGACTCTATTTTATGTTAATGAATTTTAACTTTTCATAAATAAGAATCGAATTAAGTTTTCCAAGGCGAATTTTCCAAAAGCTAATTAATATGTTCCTCTCGGAATCCTATTAATGTACCTAACCTATGGAAAGCGCTGCTTAATCCTCAGAAAGGCCCATTATCATTTTATGAAAATCCCTTTTATTTCCTCAAAAGAATTTTGATTACTTCCACGGTTTTACCGAGGTCACAAAAAGCATCTCAAAAATCTTAGGTTTAGTTCAAAGCTTTTCGGTAAAAATAAATCTCTCGATTCTATTTATTACCTAAACTTACTAATATACCCGTAAGTATACAGTTTTATCATTTAGGTTCTTGTTAGGAATTACTAAAAGCATTAAGCATAATTGAACTAAATGGAAAACAGAAATTTATTTAATTCTAAGTCAAAATAACATTAAAATAAAATATTATCATACCCCCTTTATCCCAAGATAATTAATTTAGCTACTCATGAAATAATTCAAATTCATATAAATAATGGAAAAATAAAACATACAAGACATGGTAAAAATAAAGACTTACGGGTTTCTCCAAAAGCTAAGAATATTTTACCACTGTAATTCCTTGTTGCAATAATTTCTCCACCAATTACAAATTTAAATTCTCACTTTTACAGCCCTCACACTCTTACAAAATAAAGAAAAGAAAATAAAAAGAAAGAGAAGAAAAACAAACAGAGGAAGAAAAATGAAGAGAAGAAAACTAAAGAGAAAAAGAAAGAAAGTAACGAAGAAAAGAAAATAGAATTAAGCTGATGGAATTCGATGGGAAGAAGTTATGTTTTTGCTGATGGGTTGCTGCTACTTTTATAGGCAAATGGATGGAGGATTCCAGCTATGAAAACGCGTTCAATTTGCAAGTGGAAGAAACTTTCGGTGCATGTGAGTTCCAGCTGTGCCAATTTGTTTCCAATTTGCATATTTTAATATTTCCAATAATTCGGTGCTTGGATTTTAGTGAAGATTGGTGCAGAATGAAGAAACGTTATTTTCCCACAGATCCGAGTGAAAGCTTGCTGGAGGGTGTGGGTGGTATTGCTGGACGGTGTTGGTTGGAGAGGAGAAAAGGGACAGCGGATAGAAGAGGGAATGAGATGGTGTTGAGAAGTGAGGACGGTTGGGCGGTGTTGGTTGGAGAGGAGTCTGGGCGGTGTTGTGTGGAGAGGAGTCTGGGCGGTGTTGTGGATGGAAAGGAGTCTGGGCGGTGTTGTGGATGGAAAGGAGTCTAGGCAGTGTTGTGGATGGAAAGGAGAGGACGGTGTGTGTTATGGATTAGAAGAAGAAAGGGACAGCGGATAGGGAATGGGACGGTGTTGTGGCTTGAGGACAGTGTAGAGTGATCCGTTGTTTGGAGTTGTGGAGTGTAGGTCGGTTTTCTCTTTTCTGCAAAATCCGAGTGAAAGGTGCCTTCTGTGCTCAAAACCGAGTAAAAAAAATGGTACTGTCCGCATATAAAACCGAGTGAAATCTTCACTCGGTGTTGGGTTGAGGGGTCGGTATTTAAGAAAACCGATCGGTTTCGCTTGAGCGAGAGTTTCTCGCTTAAGCGTTTATTGAAGGAAACCGTCTCGCTCAAGCGGATAAAGGTTCGCTCAAGCGAGAGGTTCTCTTTTTCACTGTTTCACTCAGAGAATCCTTGCTCGGATTTGCTTGTGTTGCTCGGAATTGACTGAAGAGGGACTCGGATCCGACTGAAACCATTCACTCGGCTCAGGTTCATGGAGTTCATTCGGAACTGATTGAAGACTCACTCAGGATCAAAATTTATTCAATCGGTTCCCAAACATTTTCACTCGGCTGTCTCTGAATCTGAACCACTCGGTTAAAACTTTGCTCGGATTTTGCTTTGGAATTCACTCGGAAGTGCCTTCTTGTTTCTTACTCGGAATGGCCTCCACTTTTACTCAGAAACTTGCACTTGAAGGGTTGGAATCTGACTGATTGAATTTCTTTCCGGGTCCGTATCTCTCTTAGCTCGGAAACATAGGTTTCTGACCCAACTCACTCAGTATTCTTCGTTGCAGAGATCTCACTCGGACTTAGTGTGAAATTGTGAGAATCTGACCGAGTATGATTCACTCTTGGTCGAATTTTCCTTGCTTGCTTAAGGCATTACTCGGAAATGCTTTGTTCTGCTTGACAATGCCATCTCCGAATGAAACTACTCGGATTCACCTTCTTATTCAACACTTATTCATTCAATGGCATTCCTTCTGCTCGGAATCAATTCACTCGGAATCAGCTTTTTGCATAGAGAAGCACTTGTTCTTTGGTCAGACCTGCTTCAGTCAGCATTCTTCACTCGGATTTACTTCAATCAGCAAATTCCCACTCGGATTCACTTCAATCAGTAATCCTTTCACTCGAGTCAGCCATTTATCACTCGGAATGGCTTTGACAGGGAACATTTCACTCGGATTTTCTCCAACAGTGCAGTATTCCACTCGACAATGCTCTACTCTGAGTCCTTCCACTCGGATTTGGTCATTTCTGAGTTATCCCACTCGGATTTGGCCATTTTGAGTCGGATTTCAGTGCTCTGAGTCGGATTTCTGCTTTTTGAGTCGGATTTCTGCTTTAAAAAGGGAATTCTTTCCACTTTGGGCTTGTTCTTCTTGTTTCTTTATCATTTTATGGTCGTTTTTCTCTTGTTTTTGACCCTTTATTACCTTAATTCCTACAAAATAACATACCCAAGTAGACTAGAGTGGAAAGAAAGCAAAAATTGCAATAAATAAAGGAAATACAGTGGATAATGACTAAAATCCTAAGCAATTTAGACCTAATTTATTGTATTATAAAGCACTTATCAGACGCTTTGACTCTTGAGGCATAAAATTGTCAATGTGATTTATCACCCATTGCTTATCCATAATTCTTTCAGGCTTTACCTTTGTCAATACTTCATAATTCAACTTAACCTGATTCCTTTAGGCCAACAAAGTGATAACAGAGCAATATGGCAATTGGAGATTTTTTTCAAGGTTTTTCATCATCTTCTCTAGTATTAAATCACCCAGATTAACATACAAGCCTCTCGTTAAACAGTAAATCAACACCCACCTCTTAATGGTAATCTCAGTAGAATAAGCCACAGGTTGCAGGGATGAAAGGACAAAGTGGCACTATAAAAAGGAAAGATGATTCAAACAATTCTTCCTGACACTTTTTGGTGCACCATTAACCTTTGTTATATAGGCAGCTCCTTGTTCACAACATTCCTCTAAAATTTCTTTCCTAAGATTTTCATTTTTAGCCCTATGAAAGATATCTACTTTCCATATGTAGTGACATCTTTCCTCATCCAATATAGGTACTTTCAATAGCTTATTCAATATGTGACCAGTTAGAGGAATGGTGACTCCTCTCAAGAAGGAAGAAAAAGGAAACTTATCTTCCATAGAATGCGTCCTCAGATTGGCATAGAATTCTCTAGTGAGTTCCTGGTAACCATTACCTAAATTCTCATTAAAGAATTGCCATCCCCTTTCAATCATAGCAACTTTTACATTAAAATCAGAACAATTTTCTTCATCAAGGACCAAAGCCCTTTCCCTTATTATTCCCCTATGTTTGAACTTATTCTCATAATCTTGGCCGGCCTTGGAATCTCTAAACCTATACCCATCAAAACCCTCAACTGTCTGAGACTTCTTTCCTTTTTCAAGACTTTTACTCCTTTCAGTTGATGGAGAATCAGGGATACTGATGGTAGCCACCCCTTTTCCTTTATCTTTTGGGGTTTCTTTCATATTTTCTATTTCAACACTTTTTTCGAGTTTTCGACAAAGTCTTTGTGATCTTCTGATCATGGTGATGGTATTTATAATGCCTAAATGGATACATATATACAAACAGCAAAACCACAATCAAAATGAAAAATGTAACATGAACAGATATGATGGATGAAAGAAATTTGAAATTGAAACAGTTAACTACAATAATTCTAACTATAAAGTGAAAGTAAGAATTGAAAAGATGGTACCTTTCAAAGAAATCAGAGACTGTGCCTTTTCTTCTTCAAAACCCAAGGTTTCAGCGTAAAGAGTTAGGGTTTGTACACTGAGGGGGTTTTATACTGTTGAACCCAATGCCTGAAGTATGCGTAAGTACGCTGAACTCTTGGCGTATAAATGCCCAAATTAAAAAACACACAGGTAGCATCAGGTATGAATTACACTCAAGCAAACCAATATTCGCTCAAGCGAATGATATGTAAGTGAATGTCACGCTCAAGCTTGAAGAACTATGCTCAAGCGCCAAACAAACAGGTATCAGATTGCTTTAATGTGACACTCACGCTTAAGCTTACAGCATCACGCTTAAGCGAGAAATTGGAACAGAGCTGCCTTAGCCCGATCACGCTCAAGCGTGAGCTTGAGGCGTTTGAGCGTGGGACATATATATAAGTCACGCTCAAAGCATGGTTAGCAAGGCTCAATCGTGGTATTCATATCAGGCACCAGTAACTATCATGCTTAAGCGTGGATTTGAGCTTTCAGGCGAGGGACACATTCAGGCAAGTAATAAAACTCATGCTCAGGCGACAAGAAGTCACGCTCAAGCGCAAAGGGAAACTTCACACTCACGCTCAGGATCATGACCACGCTCAAGCTTGACGAGTTCTCGCTTGAGCGTGTAGGAGAAATAGTGCCTTCTCATCATGATCACGCTCAGGCGTGATGAGGCAAGCTCAAGCGTGTAAGTTTGCTACCAATCACGTTTCAAGCGTGAATGAATTATGCTCAAGTGCAAGGCATGAAACAGTGAGAGGTTTGGTACAGGCACGCTCATGCTTAAGCGTGAATGTGTCCCGCTCGAGCGCAAAGGGGAATACAATAGTCACGCTCAAGCTCACATGGTTACGCTTGAGCGAGGAGAAAAGACTTTGGTAATTTTCATTCTATATGAAATTCGCTTAAGCGAAAGGTGCTTCGCTCGAGCGAAATAAAAGAAATGGATGCACTCGCTTAAGCGCCAGTATACTCACTTAAGCAGACAGAAGGAAGTAAAACCAGGCACCATTCACGCTTAAGCGTGAAAGAATCACGCTCAAGTGTTATAGTCAGCCTAAAGGGTCACGCTCAAGCTCAAAATAACACGCTTAAGCAAACAGGCACATTTTCAGGAGGAAAAGTCACGCTTTAAGCGTATTTAGGTCACGCTCAAGCACCATAGTATGCTATCAGGTACCAAGGGTCACGCTTAGAGCGTGAAGGCATACGCTCAAGCGCCATGGGTACCTAATTCTAATTCTAGCTAATGGATCTACATGAAGGTACACTAGAAATTGAGCGTATGAACACTCAAACCTTATTCAAAAAAATTACAAGTTTATTCACACTTTATTCAAAAATTTTAGTTTTCTTTTATTTATTTCCAACACAAAAGACAAAGTGCAATGAATCAAAATGTAGGGTTGCCTCCCTAAAGTGCTTCTTTAAGGTCACTAGCTTGACCTTTTAACATCTAAGAAGATGCCTGCAACAGCATGAAGGTTTTCTTCCTATCAAACTCTCCTCCAAAGTAGAGTTTGAGTCTTTGGCCATTCACTTTAAAAGTTCTATCAGTGGCTGGTTCTTTCAACTCAATTGCACCTTGAGGGAAGACCTCACTCACAATAAAAGGTCCAGACCACTTTGATCTTAGTTTTCCTGGAAAGAGTCTCAGTGTAGAATTAAACAACAAGACCTTATCATCTTTTTGAAACTCTTTTCTATTTATCCACTTATCATGCCACCTCTTAGTTTTCTCTTTATAAATTGAGGTACTCTGATAAGCATTGAGTCTGAACTCCTTAAGTTCATGGTTTTAGGACTCTCTCCTCTTGAGATTGGTCAAAATCCATGTTTAACAGCTTTGTGGCCCACCATGCCTTATGCTCTAACTCCACAGGAAGATGGCAAGCCTTACCATATACCAACTGATAAGGAGACATGCCAATTGGAGTTTTAAATGCTGTCCTATAGGCCCACAATGCATCATTCAATCTCACAGACCAATCCTTCCTAGACTTCCCTACCACTTTCTCTAATATTCTTTTAATTTCTCTATTAGACAGCTCAACTTGTCCACAAGTTTGTGGATGATATGGAGTAGATACCTTATGCAGTACCTCATAGTGTCTCAGGGCTTTTTCCATGATTCTATTGCAGAAATGTGACCCTCCATCACTAATGAGGACTCTAGGGACTCCAAATCTAGAAAAAAATGTTCTTCTTTATAAACCTAAGCACCATATGTGCATCATTGGTTCTGGTAGGGATTGCCTCCACCCACTTAGAGACATAATCCACAACAACAAGGATATATTCATTGGAGAATGACTTTGGGAATGGTCCCATGAAGTCGATGCCCCAAACATCAAATAATTCCACAACTAAAATATTTGTCAAAGGCATACCAGCTTTAGCAGAAAGACCTCCACTTCTTTGGCACTTATCACACCTTTGAACATATACTTTAGCATCCTAAAAAATTGTTGGCCAAAAAAAGCCACATTGCAAAACTTTTGCTGCTGTTCTGGAGGCACCATGGTGTCCTCCATAATAGGAGTCATGGCAATGCCATAAGAGTCTTTCTTGCTCAGATTTAGGCATACATCTTCTGATAATTCCATCTACTCCTATCTTATAAAGAAATGGATCATCCCATAAAAAAATTTTACTGTCATGAAAGAATTTTTTCTTCATTTGGGATGTCCATCCTTCAGGTACCACAGAGGCACTTTTAAAGTTAGCCATATCAGTATACCATGGCCCTGTGATAATTCCCATCAGCCTCTCATCTGGGAATTCCTCCTTAATCAAGATAGAATCAGATTCACCCTTCAAACGAGAAAGTTGATCAGCCACTGAGTTCTCTACTCCCTTTTTATCTCTTATTTCCAAATCAAACTCTTGGAGTAATAGAACCCATCTGATCAATCTTGGCTTTGATTCTTTTTTAGCCAGCAAGTACTTGATTGCTGAATGATCTGTATACACAATGACCTTAGCACCAATCAAGTAAGCTCTGAATTTATCAAATGCATACACCACAGCAAGCATTTCTTTTTCAGTAGTGGTGTAATTTATTTGATTCTCATTTAATACTTTACTAGCATAATAAATGACATGTGTTAATTTTTCTTTCTTTTGTCCTAGCACAGCTCCTATAGCAAAGTCACTTGCATCACACATTAGTTCAAATGGTAAAGACCAATCAGGTGCTGCAAGGATTGGAGCTGAAATTAATCTTTGTTTCAAATTTTCAAAAGCCTTGACACAGTTTTCATCAAAAACAAAAACATGATCTTTCACAAGTAATTCAGTCAAAGGCTTTGCTATTTTTGAAAAATCTTTTATAAATCTCCTATAGAAGCCAACACATCCTAAGAAACTCCTCACTCCTTTCATATTAATTGGAGGAGGAAGTTTGTCAATGATATTAATCTTGGCTCTATCTACCTGAATGCTCTCAGCTTAGATTTTGTGGCCAAGGACTATCCCTTCTTTAACCATAAAATGACACTTTTCCCAGTTAAGGATAAGATTAGTCTCCTGACATCTCACTAGCACCTTAGATAGGTTGTTGAGGCATATATCAAAACTATTTCCAAACACAGAGAAGTCATCCATAAACACCTCAATAAACTTCTCTACCATGTCCTCAAAAATTGCCAGCATACACCTTTGAAAGGTTGCTAGTGCATTGCACAAACCAAAAGGCATGCGCCTATATGCAAAAATTCCATAGGGACAGGTGAAGGCTATCTTCTCTTGATCTTTTGGATCAACCACAATTTGGTTGTAACCAGAATATCCATCAAGGAAGCAGTAATACTCATGACCTGAAAGTATCTCAAGCATTTGGTCTACAAATGGTAAAGGAAACTGGTCTTTTCTAGTGAAGTCATTAAGCCTTCTATAATCTATGCACATTCTCCAACCTGTAGTTGGTCTAGTGGCAATGAATTCACCTTCCTCATTCTTAATAGTGGTCATCCCTCCTTTCTTAGGCACCACTTGGACTGGACTAATCCAAGCGTTGTCCGAGATAGGATAGATAATTCCTGCATCAAGAAGTTTAACCACCTCTTTCCTTACAGTTTCTTTCATTATGGGGTTTAATCTTCTTTGTGGCTGAACAACAAGGGAATAGTCATCCTCCATTAAAATTTTATGCATACAAAATGATGGACTAATTCCCTTTAAATCAAAAATATTCCAACCAATAGCAGACTCATGTTTTCTTAAAACCCCTATCAATTTTTCCATATCCTCAGCTTTTAAATCAGCATTAATGATTACAGGATGTGATTCATTATCTCCTAAGAAAACATATTTCAAATGAGAAAGCAAAGGTTTTAAATCATGTTTTTCTTCAAACACTTCCTTACCTTTCTCAAGTTCAGTATTATTTAACTTTTCTTTATTTTCATTTTCAAAATCACCTACTTCACATGCTTCAAGTAGGTTCAGCAATTTATTATGTGAGTCATTTAACTCTTTAGTCTCAGAGTCAAAATCATCCTCCAAAAAGGCTTGTAAAACCTCTTCTTCAGTTTTTAACAGTATAGGAGTCTTATAACTTTTAATTTCTCCAATCACAAAACAATCCATCTTCTCAGCTGGATGTTTCATAGCATTGAAGACATTAAAAGTTACCTTCTCTTCTTGAACTCTCAGCATGAGTTCTCCCTTCTCTACATCAATTAAAGCTCTACCTGTAGCTAAGAAGGGTCTTTCTAAAATCAAAGGAATTTCTCTACCAGCTTCCATATCCAAAACTATAAAATCTGCTGGAAAGATAAACTTATCTACCTTAATTAACAGATCTTCCAGCATCCCATGAGGATATTTGATGGACCTATCAGTCAACTGCAAAGACATGCGAGTTGGTTGTAGGTCATTAATTCCTAACTTCCTCATTAAAGACAAAGGCATCAAGTTTATGCTAGCCCCTAGATCACATAAAGCACTTCCTACATGAACATCCCCTATTGCACAAGGTATTGTAAAAGATCCAGGATCTTCCAGCTTTTGAGGGAGTTTCTTTTGAATAATTGCACTGCACTCTTGAGTGAGAGCAATCATCTCATCTTCCTTAAGCTTTCTCTTCTTAGACAGAAGTTCTTTAAAAAATTTAGCATATGAAGGCATCTCTTACAATGCCTCAGCAAAAGGAATATTTATGTGAAGCTTTTTAAACACATCCAAGAACTTAGCAAACTTTTACTCCTCTATTTGTTTCTTAAATCTATATGGAAATGGAGCATTCTTTAATTTCTCAGGAGTTAGCTTGACAGCTTCCTCCAAGATCAAATCAACCTTTTTCTTTTTCTTTTGATGGACTTGATTTTCTTTTTCTTTTTCTATTTCTACTTTATTTTTAGTTTTATCAACAGCTTGCTCACTGTCCTGCTCTTTTTCTTTTTCAGCATCTTTTTCTAAACTCACTTCATGACTTCTAGTTGGGATAAGAATTTTCCCACTCCTAGTAGTTATTGCCTTGCAATGTTCCCTTGGATTTACCTCAGTAACTCCAGGAAAATTACCTGATTGTCTCTCAGCTAATTGTTTTGACAGCTATCCAACCTGATTTTCTAAATTTCGAATGGACGCTTCTTGATTTTTAAAGCTGGCCTGAGTGGCCTAAATGAATTGAGATAGCACATTCTCAAGTTCAGATTTACCTGATTGTCTATTTATGGTTTGATTTTATGGCATGTTTTAATTCAAATGTGGACCTTTCTACCATGAAAAATTGGGGTGATTCCTATAGTTAGGATAAAAGGAATTAGAGGAATAATTCCTTTGAAATTGCTGCTGCCCCATATAATTCACTTGCTCAGCAGGCACATTTGGATCACACATGCCATTTTCATGGTCTCCACCACAAAAATCATAACTCATCATACAAACTTGACTAGGCTTTTGAAGTTTTGAAATCTGTACACTTAATTTCTCTAACGCCTAAGTCATCAACTTACTTTGAGCCAAATAAGCATCCTGTGCTTCTAATTCTAATATCCCTCTCTTAGGGATTTGGCTCCTCTCACTAACTAAACATTCATTAGAAGCCATAACATCTATCAGCTCTATAGCTTCTTCTATAGTTTTTGTGGTCAATGAACCTCTAGCTGAGGCATCAATCAAGACCCTAGTTGCTGGTCTTACACCATTATAAAAGATGGTAACTTGTTGTACATCAGTGATTTGATGATGAGGATGTGACACCCTGAAATTAGGGGTAAATTTTTCACGATTTTAAAGATATTAATCAATAAGGGAAATTAAGTGGTGAAGCATTAAATCGCCACCCCGGATCTATAAAACCTATCCCGTATGTGAAGATATGAGAAGGTGAGTTTTGAAAATAATATAAGAGATATTCTCATTTAAAATTAGCGGAAGAATTTAAATAAATTTATGTTGTATGTTTGCATTTCAAAGAGAGTGGATTAAAAGAGAATTTGAGTCAAATCAGAGTTACACAACTCCAATCAAGATGAATATGGTTTGTAAAGAATGGTAACTCAAATATCTACAATTTTTATGAAGAAGTTGAGAGCTAATTATACCCCAAAGATTGCTTAATTTGTTAATTTATGAAATCAGCCCTGCTGAAATTTTCAGCCTGAACACCCTTTAGTATTTTGGGCATAACTTGGGCTACCGAACTCTGATTGACGCAAATTGGGTATCAAAACGACAGCGACAAAATTATCTACAACTTTGATGAACAGTGCAAAAACTGATTCTTCACGCTTGAGCGTTAATTTCCACGCTTAAGCGTGATCAGGTTTGAAAAGTTACGCTTAAGTGAAAACAAAGAAAATTGAAAGAAGGAAAATTAGCATCAGGGGTTTTCACGCTTAAGCGTGGCCCCCTTTCGCTTGAGCATGAGCATGTTATCATGCTTGAGTGTAAGAAACAATCAGCCTCTCCCCACACAATCACACTTGAGCGCGCCCTTTTTACACATGACTCACGCTTGAGCGTGAGAAGAAAAGGGAATCAGGACTCATGCGCGCTTGAACGCAAAACGCTCGCTTGAGCGTGGGATCCTTCACGCTTGATCACGCTTGAGTGTGACACCCTTACACTCTTAATTTTCTCTTTAATTTGCTTGAGCGAGAGTTTCTCGCTTAAGCGAAAACACTCCAGTAGCTCACCTGATACTTCTCGCTTAAGCGATCCTTTCTTCGCTTGAGCGAGATTAACACAGAATGGTTTCTTCTAACAAGCGCTTAAGTGAAATCAATTCTCGCTTGAGCGAAGGATGGACAGTGAGCAAATTTTAGATGCAGAGCATTCACGCTTGAGCGAGGAATCTTCTCGCTTGAGCGTGTTTGACAAATTATGTAGAAAACTTAGAAACTTATGCACTCTTACATACCCAAATCAATCCTTCACAAAATAATTCAAGCCAATAATATACCTGTGCAATATATATACATTCATAATTGAATCAATTAAACACATATCCAAATTTTCATTCCAATTTATCCACACAAGTAATTATGCCAATTCAAAGCTAAACAAAATATATAAAGTTATACATAAATACATTCCATACAATCCAAAATCCAAAATACTGTCGGCCAAGGAATTCTTTACCATAATAGGCTATCTTCACACCTCTTCTTCACTCAACACCTCCATGTGCAGCCCTACAACACAGGTGCTAAAAAAAATATACCACAGGGAGAGTGAGTATAATGAAAATCTAAAATTTATGATAATATATACATGAATGCAATATAAATATCATCTATAAAAACTTCAATCCACACTAAATCATCAAATATCAATTTACTAAACATAATCATATATGTATCCTTTTTAATTCACAAGAAACAAATCGTCCACTAACCCATTCATAGTTGGTTTCAAAAGTAAGTTCCATTTATCCTTCACACAATTCACTCAACAGGATATCATTCTATGCCATGTTCTTATGGCTAACACACATGCTAGTGTTTAAAATGCATATGCACAGATCTGATTATTATTTCAACAGAGATCTCATTCACTTAAATTAACATCATCACTCCGGGATATACCCTTCGTGGCACCCTGCAAGGTGATATATTCATCAATCATATCATCATCATCACTTCGGGATAAATACCCTTTGTGGCACCCCGCAAGGTGATATATTCATCAATCATATCATTATCATCACTCCGGGATATATATACCCTTTGTGGCACCCCGCAAGGTGATATATTTATCAATCATACCATCATCATCACTCAGGGATATACCCTTCGTGGCACCCCGCAAGGTGATATATTTATCAATCATACCATCATCATCACTCCGGAATATACCCTTCGTGGCACCCCGCAAGGTGATATATTTATCAATTATACCATCATCATCACTTCGGGATATACCCTTCGTGGCACCCCGCAAGGTGATATATTTATTAATATCATAACATAATCATCACATGATATACTATTCTTAGCCTCAAAAGGTCTCAATCCATAATCAATCATTTTAGGCACCAAGTTCAAATCCACATCACAAACACATGATATTACTTTCATTCAAGTAGACATGCCACATTTCATCATCATATACATTATCAACATATATGTTCTCATACATTTAGAAAATATACCCCCTCTCCTACCTCAAGTAAAGTAGTGACCAACACGGTCCGAAGGTTCCGCCTTGTCGATGGGGTTATTCCCTATATTAACATATTCAAAGAATCATAATTAATCAACCACTCAACACAAATTCAACTTTAACTAACCATTTTTTTATATTTATAATTCATAACATGTATAAAACATGTTACAGGCATTCTTTTCCTTTCTTTATTAGGCTTTGGGAATTCCTTATTACCACACCACCTTCATTATATCTAAAAGCCACAAAACCCATAACCTAACATCCATGATAATGCTTTGTCAATCATAACCCAAACTCTCTATAGCTTGTATTTACCTTCAAATACCTCAATTTACCAACATTCACCATTTTCCCCAAATCTTTAAAAATTAGGGTTTTTCACTAACCCATCAGCATTCATAAATACCCATTAACTCTTTTTTTCTTCTTCTTTCAGCCATAAAGTATCTACCTCATTAACACTTCATAAGACCCACAACATTAAAGCAAACAAAAGAAGTGAATATGGCTTACCACACCCAAATGAAATGGGTTCCAGGAAAAGAGAAGAGGAGCTGTAAAAATAGAGGAAGAAAGAAGAGAAATCCAAACTCCAATAGTTTCCTTCTAAGCTCCAGTGAATGAAATTTGAGAAGAGTGAAATAGAACCACCTTTTCTTAGGGTTTAGAAGAAAGAAGAGAAAAGGGGAAAATAGAAGAAGAAGAAGAAATATGTCTCTGCCAAATGGTCTCAGGAAGTCACGAAAAATGAGAGAAGGAAAATGGGCCTTTAGCATTTAACTTTAACTCATTCATTAAAATTTCATCGTTTTTCCATAAACAGGTTCTCTGTTTGGGCTCAATACTTATCCAAAAATTATTCTGAATATATATCCGGACTCCCAATAATATTCTTAACAGCCCTGACCAATATCATCTCAAACAGAGATACTTGGTCCGACACCCATATTTTATCCGGGTCAGTTTTCAACTTGTCCGGTCATAATAATTCACTAACAGTCTCTGAAAATCTTAATTAAATTATTTCTAGCATTTTGGGATATTAATCAACCCCCATCTAATTATTCAATATTCATTTCTTAATATAACTTCTATTTTTTACAAAATTCAGGGTGTTACAGAGGACATTTCCTTAAACTCTCTTTATACCTATCCCATGCTTCCATTAGAGGTTCACCTTCTCTCTGCTGGAAACAAGTGATTTCAGTGTGTAATTTGGCATATTTGGAAGGAGGGAAATATTTAATCAAAAATTTTCTTTGTAAATCCTCCCAAGTAGCTATACTACCTCTTGGTTGACTTTGCAACCAAGCCTTAGCCCTGTCCCTTAAAGAAAAAAGAAATAATCTCAGTCTTATTGCTTCTTCAGGGACTCCATTCATTTTCACAGTATCACAGATTTGGAGGAAGGTTGCTAGATACAAATTTGGATCCTTAACCTCACTTCCTCCGAATTGATCATTTCTAACCAACTGCAGCAAAGCCGGTTTAAGTTTAAAGTTATTAGCTGCAATAAGAGGCCTAAGGATGCTAGATTGTGATCCTTCTTCAGTAGGCCTAGAGTAGTCACCTAGTGTAACTCTCCTCTGTTCCATTCCTTGCTATTCTTTTTGCTTTTTCTCTTTTCTAAGCTTACGCTCTAACAAATCAATATCAGGATCAAAGAAGAAAGACTTTCCTCTGTTCCTTGACTACATACACCAACTGTTAGACACAAACAATTCAAAGCTACTGCTATAGCTACACAAAAACTACTACTATACTAAAAATGAGAATTAAACTACTATCAAATGCAAAAATAAAATTAAACGGTTCAGTCTAGTACCGGTCCAAGGATTGTTGATATTACTCAACAATCCCTGGCAACGGCGCCATTAACTTGATGCATAAATCCTGAGCCATTAACTTGGTTGAAAAATCCTAAATTGTTATTGACTTATAATGTGACTCTTAGAGGATTTATTTCTTTTGGCAAGCGCACCAATCGTTAAATTTGTAATATATTTGATCATTCCCATAGGGATTGTGGTAATTACCGTAATCTTAGACTAGTACAAGCTGAACCAACGCAATGCAGATAGAATTTATTCTGTTTTTGTTTTTTTTATGCTTTATATGTTTTTGTATTTTCAGAGACAGTATAGAAGATAAAATGTGATTAATGGAAGATAGGTTAGGATTACTTCAGCTTACAACTTCATCAAGAAACATATAATCGAGGTTTAATCAAGATTCAGATGCAAAAGGACAATTCACAGATGGTTAATCCCTAATTCCTTAGGTGAAGAACCCTAATTCCTAAGCATTAAACCCTAATCTCTTAGGTGCTCAATTACAGAGAAATCTAATATGAAATTGGGGGTTGAACCCTAACTATTCACCTAATTACTAGGCCTGAATTAGTTAGGAAGCCAGAAGTTACCTAAGTCTCAACTATGATTCCTCACTAGTGAGATTCTTCATCAGATATGGATTTGTCAATCCAGCAGAGTAGATCCACTTCTTAGCTTGTTCTCCTCATGCATCAGAAGTTAACTTCCTCAACACACCTTCAAGAATTCATTGTAAACCTTCGCAATCCCAACCCTAGGGATTTAGAAACCCATGGAAATGGATTCGGACGAAGGAATGTGGAGAGACATGGATGAAAGAATTTAAAGAGAGAAAGGAACTAGAGAGAGATTGGAAATGGAAAAATGAATCGTGTTATTATTCTATACTCTGTTCTCTCTACTCTTCTTTACAGAGTATGTATAGGTATATATAGGCAACTAACTAACTAAATTACTAACTTAATTAATTATAAAGGAAACTTAATCAATAATTAAACTAACTAAACTAAATACATAATTACAAATAAATAAATAATTACAACTCAATACTTAAGTTACTAATGTACAACAGCAAAATAGGAACAGCAACGGTGCAGCGCTTCACTTGGAGGGAAAAATAGCAAATTAAATAAGCACCTTCACGCTTGAGCGTGAAAGGCCCGCGCTTAAGCGTGCTCGAATTGCTGAATGAAATGGAATCACGCTTGAGCGTGAGAGTTAAATCTATGGTGCAGTGAAGTCACGCTTAAGCGTGACTATGGTCCGCTTGAGCATGGTCATGTTTTCCTTCCTTTCTTTTTACATACTTTGCATGCATCTCTCGCTTGAGCTTGTATCTATTAAGCTTGAGCGTGAACTGCTCCTGTACATGTAAACAAATAATTGCCTAGCGTTTGTACGCTGGCTGTCCAGCGTATGTACGCTGGGTTAGTGAATTTACAAATAAACAAATTTCCTTAACTAATTATTATTTTTAATCATTTTCTTGCATAAATTAAACACTTTTGAAACAAATAAATAAAATAAGAATTATTGACAATTTATTAAATAATGATGCCAAACTAAACAATATTTAATGGATTAAGTTAAATTAAAGGTAAAATAATTAAGTCTTTTCAAGACTTATCAGCTCGCAGCAGGATGCAGTGCTATTATTCAAAAAGTATTGCCCCAGAAAACCAAAGATCTAGGGAGCTTCACAATCCCAGTGACTATTGGTACGTTACCAGTAGGAAAGGCACTCTTAGACCTGGGACCCAGTATTAACTTAATGCCTTTGTCAATGGTAAAAAGAATCAGAGATTTAGAGGTAAAACCAACATGAATGACTCTTCAACTAGCAGATCGATCTATGAAGTTTCCATATAGAATAGCAGAAGATGTGCTAGTGAGAGTTGGCAAGTTCGTGTTCCTTGTAGATTTTGTCATCATGGACATTAAGGAAGATATAAAGGTGCCTCTCATTTTGGGCAGACCTTTCATGAAAACAGCGAAGGTGATTATTGATGTGGATGATGGAAAACAAAAGGTGAGAGTGCAAGATGAGGAGGTGAACTTCAATGTATTTGAAGCAATGAAGCACCCAACAGAAAAGCAACAATGTTTCAAGATTGATATTGAAGATATAGCCATTTGAAAGGAAGCAAATAAATGGCTTGATAAAGACCCATTGTAGACTCACGTGTACTTCAGAAGAATTAGATAAGAAGGACAGAGAAGAAGTTGAAGAAATCTTGAAGGAGATGGATTGCAAAAAGCCTATTGAAGAGGAAAGACACTATGAAAAGTTACCAGAGAAAGCAGAAAGTATAATGGGGAAGGTAGAATTAAAAGTCTTACCATCATATTTGAAATATGTTTTTCTTGATGAGGAAGGACAAAAGCCTGTTATTATTAACAGTCACTTGTTAGAATCTGAGGAAAAATAATTAATTCAAGTGTTGAAAGAAAACTCAACTACCATCGGATGGAGACTAGAAGACTTGAAGGGAATCAGCCCAGCATACTGCATGCACCATATTTATATGAAGCAAGAATTCAAACCTGTTGCTCAACCTCAGAGACGTCTGAATCCAACTATGAAAGAAGTTATAAAAGGAGAGGTAATTAAATTACTAGAAGCTGGTATCATTTATCCAATTTCCGATAGCTCATGGGTAAGTCCTATGTAGGTTGTCCCAAAGAAAGAAGGCACGACTGTTATAAAAAATGACAAGAATGAATTAATTCCTACAAGAACAGTCATAGGTTGGTAAATGTATATTGACTACAGAAAACTCAATACAGCAACAAGAAAGACCATTTTCCTCTACCATTCATGGATCAGATGCTCGAAAGGTTGGCAGGAGAGGCATACTATTGCTTTTTGGATGGTTACTCTGGATATAACCAAATAGCGATCGCACCAAAAGATCAGGAAAAGACAGCATTCATATGTCCTTTTGGGATTTTTGTATATAGGAAAATGCCTTTTGGATTATGTAATACTCCAGTAACATTTCAAAGGTTCATGTTGGCTATTTTCTTAGACTTGGTGGAAAAATGCATAGAAATCTTCATGGATGATTTCTCTATTTTTGGATCGTCATTTGAGCATTGCCTAGAGAATTTGAACATGGTACTAAAAAGATGCATGGAAACCAATTTAGTCTTGAATTGGGAGAAATTCCACTTCATTGTAACCGAGGGGATTATGCCAGGACATCAAATTTCTAAAAGAGGAATCGAGGTTGACAAAGCCAAAGTGGAAGTGATTGACAAGCTGCCTCCGCTAACCAATGTCAAAGGAGTAAGAAGCTTTCTAGGACATACAGGATTCTATAGGAGGCTTATCAAGGACTTTTCCAAGATCACCAAACCTCTAAGTAATTTATTGTAAAAAGATAATTCCTTTCAATTTGATGATGCATGCTTAACTACTTTTAATTTGTTAAAAGAAAAATTGATAACTGTTCCTATTATAGTTGCTCCTGATTGGGAACTTGATTTTGAAATGATGTGTGATGCAAGTAACTATGCAGTAGGTGCAGTTCTTGGCCAAAGAAAATCTAAAGTTTTTATCCTATACACTATGCCAGTAAAGCTTTGAATGAAGCTCAAATAAATTATGCTACAATAGAAAAAGAATTGCTAGCAATAGTGTATGGCCTTAAAAAATTTAGATCATATCTAATTGGTTCCCAAGTTATTGTTTTTACAGACCATGCAGCTATTAAGTATTTGCTGAACAAATCTAAGTCTAAACCAAGGCTAATCAGGTGGATTCTTCTTCTATAAGAATTGAATTTGATTATTCGAAATAAGAAAGGAAGTGAAAACCATGTAGCAGACCATTTGTCAAGATTGATTAATGATGAAGTCTCAAAAATACAATTTGAAGTTCAAGATGACTTCCCAGACGAAAGTTTACTGATGATTCAGAACAGGCCATGGTTTGTAGACATGGCAAATTTTAAAGTTGCAGGAGTGCTCCCTAATGATCTTTCGAGGCAACAAAAGAAAAAGTTTTTGAAAGATGCAAAACAATTTATATGGGATGATCCATACTTGTTCAAGCTTGGATCAGACCATATTCTGAGGAGATGTGTATCTCAGGAAGAAGCCAATAACATCTTATGGCACTGTCACAGCTCGCCGTATAGAGGATACTTCAATGGAGAAAGGAACACAACTAAGATCCTTCAATCAGGGTTTTATTGGCCTTCATTGTTTAAGGATGCTAATGTTTATGTGCAGCATTATGATGCATGTCAGAAAACAGGTAGCATATAAAAAAGGAACGAGATACCATTAACCACCATTCTTGAAATAGAAGTTTTTGATTGCTGGGGCATAGACTTTGTTGGACCCCTACCTACTTCACTTTCAAATGAGTACATTGTCATAGTAGTGGATTATGTATCAAAGTGGGTAGAAGAAATGGCCTGTGTTAAAGCTGATGCCAAAACCATGATTAAGTTTCTCAAGAGAAACATTTTCAGTAGGTTTATGAACTGTTCTTTACTGAGGGTGTAAAGGGGTGAATACCAAACAATTCAAATTGTATATGTAATGTGAAATCTGATACGGAAAGGTCTTTGTACAGATACAAATATGGAGTACTCTTTGCATACAGGGACGTGGTACAAAGCTCTCTATGGCGGTGTAGTAGTCCGCCTGGAATAATCTCCTTTGCCTTGACACAATTGGTGGTTGTACCTGTAATTATTCTCCGACGCTCAAGTCAGTATTTTGAAGTACTGTTTTTACTTAGAAAGCAAATCTAAGAGAATTATGCAAGTGTGTGTCAGGTTTAGAATTAAGGGTCTCCCCTTATACCCTTTTGTCGAGGTTTATATACCTGTTACTGTTGCTCTATTATTGGTAGGACCCATTCCTTATTTTCAGGCATAATGCAAGAAAGGTAGTGGGCCCCTGTGCCGTTTACAAGCACCATCATTGTAGTGGGTATTTCCACTCACTTGGGAAGCGTTAATGCTTCATTATTTTATTTGTTGTTCCCTCTTATGTGTGACAGCGTGTTTCCCATTTTCAACCTCTCAAGGCAGAGTCAATCTCGTGCCGGGGTTATTAGTATGGGCTCGCTTTGCAATATGGGGATTTTAGTATTCCGCCTGTGTTAAGCCTATGGCTTGGTGAAGTAGTGTGCATTGGAAGTGCTTTATGTACATGTGTATAAGTTTTTAATACTTTCCGCCTTGGTGGGGTCACATGCCTTGGCGGAGTAACATGAATATCCTTTTGGGCATGGACTTCGCTTAGAAGATACTTACACAATAAGGTGTAATATATTCCGCCTAACCAAATCGCTTTCTTGGCGGAGTGGTGAGTACGTTTTTAAGGCATGTACTCCGTATAAGGGATTTGAAACGTACTTCTTCTGTTTGAAATGCTGATCTGGCAAAGCATTAAAACCATGCTCTTGGGGGCCGGTGTTGGGACCGGATCATCTACCCCCTAGCTTGTTAGAGTGACTAGCGGAGTTGCTTTAATAAGCTATATCACTTTGTTATCTTTAGCTTTTATAGGCATGGGTTTAGGCGGTGTTTGCTAGTTTCGAATTTATGGACAAGTGTTTTCATGTATTTATTGTTTTTGTCATTACTTGCCACGCCTGTCATCAAAGTGTCTCGAAACTGCGTTTTGCCGCTTCAATCTCTCATTGCCACGTATGCCCTACGTTTTGCCGCTTCAATCTCTCATTGCCACGTATGCCCTCATAACGATTGCCATTCCAATGATGGGACATAAATGCATGGGATGGCAGTTGGAATACATTTTCGAGGTTATTACCATGGGCCTTGGATTTTGAAAATACGGCCCAGGAAATGCCTGCCTTGAGATTCATCTAACGGTCTCAGAATTAATGGAACGTCATTATGATTCATCCAACGGCCATAGGTGCATTTTTGAAATTTTTGAGGTTTCGCTTATTTCCCCCCAAGCCGTGACTATAAATAGGTAAACTCTTAGGAGAGGGATCGTTTTGCTTCATCTTCCACTCTGCGTTTTAGTGTTTAAACTGCCTTTTGAACGCTGCTTTCTCGCGAGTCGTTTCTTGTTGCCAGTTCATCATTTCTTCAGAGATTTAAGGTAACTTTCTTCTTCCTCTGTTTTCTGTCTTCGTTGTTATTAGGTTAGTTTTGTTTTCTTTATATGTGTGTTTGTTAAAATGAGGATGAGAGGAAAAGAATCAGAGTCGTGCCCTAGGGTATCTGTTCAACCTATGTTTTCGGATATTGAGAATGAAGATGGGGGCTTCTATACTGGGAGGGATTCAACATTTTACAACAGCGTGGAGTGTTTTAGTAATGCTGTACATTCATTTGTAGCAGGAGGTACTCCTCAAATACAAGTAAGAACAATGGCAGAATGTCAAAACGTTGTGCTGCATGGGTTAGACTGGACAAAGATGCTTCAGACTGATCCCTATTGTTGGGTTGAGGCAGACGTGAAAGAAGCTTCTTCGCGTCATGCAACGACAAGTGGTGGGGTAATGGAGTTGTCGGTGCCTGTCTGGGCGGATGAGAGATTTGAAAGGAGGTTTATTGTGCGTTCGCCAAAGACGTTTGAACGCATTTGCCATCGCCCTCAGGATGATCGTACTTTGTATATGTACGATATCCTTTTTACTCAGTTGGGGGTACGATTTCCTTTGAACAAATTCCAGATGGGTGTTCTTAGGTTTCTGGATTGCGCCCCCTCTCAACTGCACCCTAATGGTTGGGGAATAGTCCGCAGCTTTGAAGTGCTGGCGAAGCATTTGGAGTTTATGCCTACTGTGGCGTTGTTTTTTGCTTTTTGCCGCATAATGAGGCGGGTGAACGCAAAGACCGGCGGAATGGGTTTCGTCACTCTTTGGGTGGAGCCGAAGATTATAAATTTTTAAGGCATTTGCTGACTCCGCCAAAGAAGGCGGACTCCATTTCAGAATGAGTTTTGTAAAAATTTCTGTCAGGAAGAATAAGTCCATTTTTTGGCGGAGTACGGAGGGGATTGATAAATTCCCGGTGGCGTGGACTCATGAGCACTTCCTCCTGACTAAACAAGCTTATGAGGTTGAGGAGAGTGATTTGTCGCCTACCTCTGTGGAAGTACTCCGAACACTGAAGGAGTATAACTCCGCCCATAAGCAGTTTCTGTGCCGAAGGTTGCTTGGGCGTGATGCTGAAGAATATTTAAGTAATATTTTAAGACTTGTTGCTTGTATACATACTACTTCCGTTCTTCTTGCAACTGCTAATCTCATTTGTGTATATTATGTTTGCAGAAGAGATTACAGTATTTCCTGGGATGGAACGCATCAAGCAACTCCGTATGAGTCGCAGGAAGTTAATGCGGAGAATAATGTGCAGCCTAGGAGGAACCTTGCTGCAGGTCTAACAAGGACTCTCCCTTTGCCTGTATCCACCAAGGTAGTGATGCTGGAGGGTGGTGCGGGACCTTCGATAGTTGACGTAGAAAGGCGATCTAAAAAACACCAAGAACCGGAAACTATCGAGGTGGAGGAAGAGGACCCCTAGCCTTTGTAGAAAAGGAAAAGCAAGGGAAAAGAGAAGGTGGGTGAAGGAGCATCATCTGATGCAGTGATAGGAGTTGAAGAAACTCCGGAGCCATCAGCTGTGGTTGTCACTACTGAATTGGGCGGTCAGGAGGACGCCCCTGAAGAAGATGTTGTGGAAAAGGAGATGGAGGGGGTTCAAGGTTCCCCACCTCATCGATCTGAGACTCCTACCCTGGACTTGACTGCTCGAGGAACAACAGTTTTTCTTGTCAACGTTCCAGGGGAGCCATCTAGGTGGTCTGTTTCTCTTCCTCTAGCGGGGTCTCGTCTGAACCCTTACTTGTATTTTGTAAATGTGGGAACCTGCCAGTCAGAGAGGCGCGACCTTGAGTTCATACTCCGCCCAGAGATCGATTTTGAGGAGATTACGAATGCCACTGCTGCTGCAAGGTGGCATCTCGCTGAAATTGATGGTTATCTTGCTTCAGTGCCCCGTATTGCTGAGGTGGCTGCGGAGGCTGTTATGTTTCAAGAATCATTCCATGATTCTGTTGAAAAAATTCGAAGCCTGGAGCATGATAATGAACAGTTGTTGGAGGTTATCAAGGCTAAAGATAAACATCATGACGCCGCCGACTCTGACAAGAAGAAGCTGGAAGAAGAGCTAGCTCGGGTTAAAGCTGATAAGGCCCTGCTGGAAAAACAAGTTTCGGATTTGAAACAGCAAAATTTGAAGCTGGGCGAGGATGTGGGCGAGCTGACCCGGGTCAAGGCTGAAAATGTTCTGCTGGAAAAACAAGTTCTAGATTTGAAACAGCAGAACCAAAAATTGGGTGAGGATGTGAGTGAAGTTCAGCAGAGACTGGTTTCTTTTGAAACCAGTAAGGCTTTCGCTGAAGACGCCTGGGCCGCGGAGTTGGATCAAGCAGCCACTGCATATAGCGACCTTGAAAAACAGGTCGAAGAGCTGCAAGCTGAGAAAGCCATTTCAGATGCCAACAATAAACGCCTTGATCAGGAGTTGCAAATGGCTTTGGATTCGGCTGAAGCAGCGATCGATGATGCTTTTAGCATGGCTATTCGCCAGATCCGTCATCGTAATCCAGGCGTTGTTCTTAATACAATAGGTATTCACCCGTACTATGAGTTTATCAATGGTGAATTAATGGTACCTGTTAAGGGGGGTCATGTTCCTACGCCTAATGAAGAGTATGTCTTGGCGGACTTGCCCCCTTCATAGAGTTTGTCCAAGCCCAGTGAGTTTCAGCCTAGCTCTGCCCACCAAGAAGGAGCGCCGCCCGAATCTTAGTGATTAGCTCCGGGGTTTCTTTGCAAATTTTGTTCTTTGTAGGGTTTTATGCACTTTAATAATATTGCCTTGTTCCAGGATAGGCTCTGGACCCCTAAAGAATTTTTAATGAAGTTTGAGTCCGTAGGATTTGTGCCTCGTAAAATGTTATTAATAAGGCAGAGTAATCCTTTGGGGACTAATGAAACACGACTTAGTATAACGAAATTCTGTAAAGAGGCGGAGTAGCCTTTTAAGAATTTAATGAAGCGAAATTCTGTAAATAGGCAGAGTAGCCTTTTAAGAATTTAATGAAGTTAGATTCTGTGAAGAGGCGGAGTAGCCTTTTAAGAATTTAATGATGTTAAATTCTGTAAATAGACGGAGTAGCCTTTTAAGAATTTAATGAAGCGAAAATTTTTGCAAGTATTATACTTACTTGGACTTGTTGATAATGCTTGAGCTTGTTGATTATGTACTCCGTAGAACATTAGCAGTTAGGCGGAGTAAGGATTTGGATGGAGTGTTCATCCCTTTGAATTGGAATTGGAGTGTATCTCCTTATCAAGTGAAAGTTGTTAAATCCAGGGTTGGTATGGTGCAGCGTAAGCTGTGACACCAGTCCTTCTCGTAAGAAGTTTGTTGAACCTTGGAGGCGGTATGGTGCAGCATAAGCTGTGACACCAATTCTTTCCGTAAGAAGTTTGTTGGACCTTGGGGTCAGCATGGTGCGGCATAAGCTATGACACCAATCCTTCCTGCAAGAAGTTTTTTTGGACCTTGGGGTCGGTATGGTGCAGCGTAGGCTGTGACACCAATCCTTTCCCCCCAAGGAGTTTTTTGGACCTTGGGGTCGGTATGGTGCAGCATAGGCTGTGACACCAATCCTTTCCCCCCAAGGAGTTTTTTGGACCTTGGGGTCGGTATGGTGCAGCGAAGGCTGAGACACCAATCCTTTCCCCCCAAGGAGTTTTTTGGACCTTGGGGTCGGTATGGTGCAGCGTAGGCTGAGACACCAATCCTTTCCCCCCAAGGAGTTTTTTGGACCTTGGGGTTGGTATGGTGTAGCGTAGGCTGAGACACCAATCCTTTCCCCCCAAGGAGTTTTTTGGCTCCGTTTGTGAAGCTCTGCTGCATATTGGATAGTCTTTTATGGAATAAAGAGCTATGCTTTTATGCTTCAATTGTTGGAGCCTGTGTCTTATCTGCATGGGAACAAGTTCTGCCACGGATAATTGACTAAAAGTTAGAATGAAGATTGAATGTAGGAAGGAATTTTATTAATGATGGAACTACATAAAGAGCTGAGTTGGGGTATGTCTCGTCGAAACCTTTTCAAGGAAAGCCCATTTGGGAAGAACCTTAAGTTAGGAGAAAGATAACATACCGTATTACCCAACTAGCTGTAATATATGCGTAAATTTAAAATGTTCCATTTATTCATGACCGGAGTGCCATCTAAGTTTTCTAGGCGGTATGTGCCTTTACCCAGAGCTTCGGTGACTCGGTATGGACCTTCCCAGGTTGGCGCCAATTTGCCTTGATGTGCAAATTTGTTACCAATATTGGCCTTCTCAAAACCAAATCTCCTTCTTTGAAACGGCGTTCAGAAACACGTGTGTTATACCATTTGGCGGCCTTTGCTTTGACAGCTTGATCTTGCACAAAGGCTTCCTCTCTCAATTCTGCCAAGACCTCGAGCTCATAGGCGAGGTTCTGTTGATTGGCTTCTTCATTAAAGTAGAGGACTCGAGCTGAAGGAGCTGCCAATTTAATGGGAATAACAGCCTCAACTCCATATGTCAGCCGATATAGGGATTCATTTGTGGTGGAGTGAGGGGTTGTCCGATATGCCCATAAAACGTGGCATAATTGATTTGTCCAATCTCCCTTTGCTTCACCAAGGCGTTTCTTCAGGCCTTTCAAGATTTCTCTGTTGGCAACTTCAGCTTGGCCATTGGTTTGAGGATGTTCCACAGAAGAAAAAACTTGCGTAATGCTGAGATTTTCTAGGAGTTCAGTGAACTTACGATCTGTGAATTGGGTGCCATTATCAGTAACTATGCGCCCAGGGACTCCGAAACGTGCGATGATATTTTTATATACGAATCTGCGAGTCCTGGCTGATGTAATATGCACCACTGCCTCTGCTTCAATCCATTTGGTGAAGTAATCAACACCAACTATCAAGTATTTGATACCGCCCGACGCAGTTGGGAACGGACCTAAGATATCCATGCCCTATTGATAGAAAGGCCAAGGTGTTATGGAAGATGACATTTCTTCTGCCGGAGTGTGATGAAGGTTTACGAATCATTGACATTGATCGCACTTCTGAACATACAAGGCGGAGTCATGTTTCAGGGTAGGCCACCAATACCCAGCCCTGAGTATCTTTCGCATTAGGCTACGCGCCCTCGGATGGTGTCCACACTGCCCTTCATGGACTTCTTCTAAAACGGCTTGCACCTCATTTTCGTTTATGCATATTAAATAAGGAACAGAAATTCCTCGGTGGTATAGCTGTCCGTCTAGGAGCGTATAATAAGGTGCTTCTTTCTTTAGTTTCCGCTGTTCAAGATCATCCGTGGGTAATTGTCCATTAACAAGGTAACGAACTATCGGTGCTACCCAGGAATTGTCATCAAATGAGCGACTTCTAATCATACACATTGAGGAAGGAAAGGAAATACTTGGCTCCGCCAAGGTACTTTGTACAACCGTAGTCGTGCATCCCGCCTTCTTTGTGCTAGCCAACCTGGAGAGGATATCAGCACGTGTATTTTCTTCCCAGGGTACATGTTTGAAAGAGACTTCTTCGAAATTTTGCTTTAACTCATTGACGCAGTTTAGATATTGTTGCAGCAAGGGTTCTTTAGCCTGATACTCGCCAAGAATTTGCGAGATGACCAATTGAGAATCACTGCATAAGGTGACAGTTTTGGCTACAATATCTTGTGCTGCTCTGAGTCCGGCTAAGCAGGCTTCATACTCCGCCTGATTGTTAGATGTAGTGAAGGTGAAGTGCAATGAAATTTCAAGATGTACCCCGTCATCACTTTCTACAACAACTCCTGCCCCACATCCTTTGCTATTGGAGGACCCATCAACGTATACTGTCCAGTGTGAATGATCTGTATCTGGGCCAGAACCTGTTAACTCAACTACGAAATCTGCTAGGACTTGTGCCTTGATAGCAGTTCTTGGCTCGTAGGATATGTCGAATTCAGAGAGTTCTATGGCCCATTTGATCATTCTTCCAGCCAGGTCTGGTTTGAATAGTATAGTACGAAGTGGCAAGTCTGTGCGAATCAAGATGGGATGGGCATGAAAGTATGGTCTTAGGCGTCGTGAAGCCCAAACAACTGCAAGCACTGCCTTTTCAATCTTCTGATAACGGCATTCTGCACCGTGCAATGTTTTACCGGTGAAGTACACCGGTCGTTGGCCTTCAATTGTCTCCTTGACCAGAGCTCGCGCTAAAGCCTCATCTGAAACAGACAAATAAACGATGAGTTGCTCACCTGGGCTTGGTTTTACCAGGATTGGAGGGCTGGCTAAGACATTTTTCAAGCTTTGGAAAGCCGCCTATTGCTCTGGGCCCCAATTGAATTTCTTGTCTTTTTTCAGCATTTTGTACAAGGGAAGAGAGCGATGAGCCATTTTTGGCATGAATCGTGCTAGAGCAGCGATTTTGCCGTTGAGGGATTGTACCTCTTTTAGTGTTTTAGGGCTCTACAACTCTTGGATAACGCGGAATTTATCAGGATTAGCCTCTATACCTCTTTGTGTCAACATGAAGCCCAAAAATCTGCCACCAGGGACAGCGAATGTGCATTTCAAAGGGTTGAGTCTCATGTCGTATCGTTGTAGGCGCTGAAAAATAATGCGTAGATCTTCAACATGATTTCCTCCTTCTGGGGTCTTGGCAATAATATCATCAATATAGACTTCTACCAGCTTTGTGTGCATACCCTCAAAAACTTTGTTGATCACGCGCTGGTAGGTTGTCCCAGCGTTTTTTAACCCAAATGGCATGACGTTGTAGTAAAAGACTCCTTTCTCATTAACAAACGCTGTCTTCTCTTGGTCATCCTCACACATTGGAATTTGGTTGTAGCCGGAGTAAGCATCCATGAAAGATAGATACTTGTATCCTGAAGAATCGTCAACCAATCTATCAATGTTGGGGAGAGGATATGGATCCTTGGGACAACATTTATTCAAATCAACATAGTCTATACACATACGCCACTTGCCATTGGCTTTCTGTACCATGACTACGTTAGACAACCAGGAGGAATAACGGAGTTCCCTGATGAACCCCGCCTTGAGGAGTTCCTCTGTTTGCTCACAGGCAGCGTTTTGTTTTGCCGGACCCATACGCCGTTTCTTTTGTGCTACAGGCTTGGTTTCAGGATACACCGCCAAGCGGTGACAACAAAAGTTGGGATCCATGCCAGGCATATCTGCGGCGGTCCAAGCGAAAATTTCTTTATACTTATGGAGAAGTGCAATTAGTTTTGCCTCCATGCTAGCCTCAAGTTTGTCATTGATGTTTGTAATCTGTTCCGGGGTGTTACCCAAAACAATAGACTTGGAGCCACCATCTGGAGTTGGTTTCAAAGGGTTCAGTGGGTCTACAGAAGACTCCGCCCTGGGGTCAAGATCCACCAAATTGACAGACGCCGCCGCACTGCTCCCTTCATTCAACTTTCTTTTCTTAGATATGGTTTTAAGCTTTACCATGTTAAGACTCAAATTATAGCAATAGGGAGCCATTTCTTGGTCGCCCCTTACAGATAAGACTTGGTTATCTTTGTCAATGAACTTGATTAACAAGTGGGGGGTTGAAACGATGGCTTCCATGGCATTCAGGGTAGGCCGCCCAATGATGCCATTGTATGGAGATTTCACATCAATGACAAGAATCCTGGATTTCACAATCCTTGCTCCAGGTTCGCCGTCAAAAGTAATTCTTGTGTCCAAATAGCCTTTGGTGGGCTGTTTGGCGCCGTTGAAGGCTGTAAGGTCCTGCGTATATGGTTGCAAATCTGCATCAGTTAATCCCATGCGTTTAAAACAATCATAAAAGATAACGTCGCAGGAACTTCCCTGATCAACCAGGATGCGTTTTATGTCCATATTAGCGATTACTGCAATAATCACTATTGCGTCATCTCCTTCAGGAATAGTGGGGCCAAAATCGTCGTCTATGAAGGTTATAGGCGAAGTCTGTACCCTGTTCCTGAATGGGCGATATTCTTTGCTTTTGTCTTGTACTAATAAGATCATTCGGTGGTGGTTTTTCCTTGCGGTGATTGAGGGTCCGCCCCCGGCAAAGCCTCCAGCAATCATATCTACCACCTGCCTTTTGCCCCGCGACTTGGGTTCAGGGCTTGGTTCTCTTTGGGCGGACTCCAGAACAAGACTCTTTTGTTTTTCTATTGCCGCTGTATGTTTTGGCTCCCGAGTACTATCGGGATCCGGAGAACGATCACGAGGTCGTTTATCAACCTCTCTGGCTTATCGTGAGATTTACTCCTAAACAAATAGTGTTTTAGTTTGCCTTCACGGATAAGCACCTCAATAGTGTTTTTGAGTTGCTTGCACTCTTTCGTGGTATGGCCGACCGACTCGTGGAACTCACAATATTTCTTTAGATTCCCACCGCGTCTGAGTGGAGGTGGGCGTTGAATCCCGTAAACGTTGAGTGTAGTCCATCCTATTTCGCGCAAGATTTGTTCGTGTGTCGTGTTCAGGGGCGCGTAATGAGCGAAATTGAAAACACGTTTATCTTGCTGTTTGAAGGGTTGGCTCCCTGCCTTATCTTTCTGAAGGAACTTATCATTCTTAGATGATTTATCCTTTTCTTTGTCATGGTGTGGAGCTAAAATAGGTGGTTTATTGCGAGCTGCAGTGGCTTCCAAATGCATGTCAATACCTACGTACTTGGAAGCTTTTCTACGAAACTCTTCCATGGTGGATGGAGGTCCTTTTGCCAAAGACAAAGCAAAAGAGGACTTCGGCTGCATGGCTTCGATGAGGATATGCAGCTGGATTGCTTCTGTTAAGTCAGGGACCATGGCTGCCTCTTTATAAAATCTCTTCAGGAAATCCTTTAAAGGTTCTTTATCACCTTGCTTAATCTGTGCCAAGGTATGGGAGGTTCTAGGCGTATCCCTAGAGATTACAAAGTGGCTGCCAAAAGCTGTGGCCAAGTCCTCCCATGAATCAATGGAACCTGAAGGTAAACTCTTGAACCAGCTAAGAGCCTCACCTGTGAGGGTCCTGGGGAACATTCTGTACATGACGTCTTCTTCCGCACCTAAGAACATAGCTTCATAGATGTAAGCATCTAAATGCTTAGAAGGATCTGTCTCCCCGGTGTATTTTCCTATAGAAATAGGTTGCATAGTTTGCAAATGTCTGGGGACATGCGCATTCATGAGTCTTTTGGAAAATGGGACACTCATCTTGTATCCCGAGGGGGATGTATTTGAAACGACTCTCCTTCCCTCATGATGATGGGCATTTGCCAGTGGAAGGCTTCGTTGTTCTTCCATGTAAGTAGGGATGCAAGAATAATTTGGGGTACTCGATTCCTCCTGTACATGCGGTTCATGTTGCGTCTGTTTTGCGGGACTTGCTTTCTCGTGCATGGGATTCGCCTTTTCACGTCGAAGCTCTGCGATTTCTTCCCTCAGCATTCTGATCATGTCATCTCTCGGATCTGGAGAGCCAACATGCGTTGCCTTTTTGTGAATATCGTTGTCGAAGCTTAGACGTCTAGGATTGTGTGGAGGGGAATCCTCAGTATGCACTTCTGGTCCTGGTCTTTCCATTGATGACGAACGTAATGGGAATCGATCAAGGATTGTGGGATTACCAAATTTACAGGTCCCACCGGGCGTGCCAATGAACTGTTCTTTACTGGGGGTGTAAAGGGGTGAATACCAAACAATTCAAATTGTATATGTAATGTGAAATCTGATACGGAAAGGTCTTTGTACAGATACAAATATGGAGTACTCTTTGCATACAGGGACGTGGTACAAAGCTCTCTGTGGCGGTGTAGTAGTCCGCCTGGAATAATCTCCTTTGCCTTGACACAATTAGTGGTTGTACCTGCAATTATTCTTCGACGCTTAAGTCAGTATTTTGAAGTACTGTTTTTACTTAGAAAGCAAATCTAAGAGAATTATGCAAGTGTGTGTCAGGTTTAGAATTAAGGGTCTCCCCTTATACCTTTTTGCCGAGGTTTATATACCTGTTACTGGTGCTCTATTATTGGTAGGACCTATTCCTTGTTTTCAGGCATAATGCAAGAAAGGTAGTGGGCCCCTGCGCCGTTTACAAGCACCATCACTGTAGTGGGTATTTCCACTCACTTGGGAAGCGTTAATGCTTCATTATTTTATTTGTTGTTCCCTCTTATGCGTGACAGCGTGTTTCCCATTTTCAACCTCTCAAGACAGAGTCAATCTCGTGCCGGGGTTATTAGTATGGGCTCGCTTTGCAATATGGGGATTTCAGTATTCCGCCTGTGTTAAGCCTATGGCTTGGCGAAGTAGTGTGCATTGGAAGTGCTTTATGTACATGTGTACAAGTTTTTAATACTTTCCGCCTTTACGGGGTCACATGCCTTGGCGGAGTAACATGAATATCCTTTTGGGCATGGACTTCGCTTAGAAGATACTTACACAATAGGGTGTAATATATTCCGCCTAACCAAATCGTTTTCTTGGCGGAGTGGTGAGTATGTTTTTAAGGCATGTACTCCATATAAGAGTAATTATAAGGGATTTGAAACGTACTTCTTCTGTTTGAAATGCTGATCTGGCAAACCATTAAAACCATGCTCTTGGGGGCCGGTGTTGGGACCGGATCAGTTTGGTACCCCACGAGTGTTGATAAATGATGCAGATTCTTATTTCTGCAACATATAACTTCAAAGATGTCTAGAACATTATGGAGTGAAGCACAAGGTAACATCTCCATATCACCCTTGTATTTGCATATGATAACAGGTTTTGATAATGACAAGGGAAACAAGCAATGCGAAGTCTTTGAAGGATCAAAAACAAATTAGAGGTATCATATAAACTAAGATGCAAGAAGAAAACGGTTTCACAAAGGTTCAAGAAATCAAGAAACCAATAAACCAAGACATAGGAAAGCAACCATGCATCACAAGATTCAAATGGATGACCAACAGGCATGGAAAAATGTCAAAATACAAAGCCTGAATCGATTCAAGCACGAGCGAATCGATTCACAGCCCTGGAAGTCACAAAAATAGGAAACAGAATGGGTCGAATCGATTCACCATGACCCTGAATCGATTCGAACACCTGGGAGTCACTTTAATTGAAGACATAATGTCTTGAATCGATTCATAGAATCCTCGAATCGATTCACACGAATCTGAAACTTAAATTTGCACACATCAGAATGCTTCGAATCGATTCAAGGCACTACGAATCGATTCGAGAAGTGGGAAACACCACTAAAAAGACAGATTTAAGTGGGAAACATGGACCTAATCTTATAATACGCAGAGACAAGCTGGAGCCATCATCTTGCAACGGCTAGGGACCCTCAATACTGCACAAATGAGTCTATATAATGAAGAGGAATTCAAGCACAAGAAGGAGAACCAAGAAGCTACAATCCTTTGCTTTCTATTGTGTCTTTGTAAGCCCTATTTTCGTGTATCATTTCATTTGTATATCCTCTCATCTTGAGAGATTAGAAAGTGTGTGAGCTATCATTGTCTATTCACTCTATTAAGAGAGTTATTCACTTGTAAACACTTCATAAACACCAAAGATTTTCACTCTAGGTTGAGTGGTCACAAAGGTTGGGGTTCAACCTTTGGGTATTGAGAGTTTAAGAGATTGGGTGGGTTGCCCTAGTGCTAGTGAGGATTGAGTTCTTGAGTGTGGGACACTAGGAAGCTGCAATTGCTCATAGCTTGTATCTCTAAACTTCAATAGTGGAAATCCTCTAAGTGGGTTGCTTAGAGGCGAGACGTACACCGGTTTGGGTGGAACTCGTTACATCGGTTTGCAAGCTTCTCTTCCTTACTCTTTACTTTCATATACTGTATATTGATTGATTGGTATTGATTGCTTGTGAAGTTCATACTTGAATTTGCTTAATTTGTTATACTTCAAAAGCTGCCTACCAAGTGTTTGCTAAATTGCCTTAGCAATATTTTCCATTGTAGTGCTTTGCATATTTCCCTTTACTTAATTTCACTTGCATATTCTCATAAACTTGGTTATAAAAATCAATTTCAAAGGCATTCCAATCAAAATTTTTATAACTCAATTCACCCCCCCTCTTGAGTATTGAGGCCACTTGAACAACAAGTGGTATCAGAGCTTGACTCTTGGTAGATCAAGCTTAACAGCTTCAAGAGACTAAATGGCCTCAAGTTCTCAAAATGTTTTTCCCGAGAGTGGTGCGATAAACAGACCTCCCGCTTTCAACGGGGAAGGGTATGCTTTTTGGAAAGAGAGAATGAAAATCTTCATTCAATCTATTGACTTGAAAATTTGGAATACCATTGAAAATGGTCCTTATATACCAATGCATACTGTAGATAGTAAAAATGTTGAAAAACCTATAGATGAATGGACAAGCGAAGAAGAAAAGAAAGTTCAATATGGCTACAAGGCCAAAAATCTAATTACTATGGCTTTAGGTCAAGATGAATTTTTTAGAATAATGACTTGTCAAACTGCTAAAGAGATGTGGGATACTCTACAAGTAACTCACGAAGGTACTAACGATGTAAAGGACTCTAAGATTAGTACACTAACTAGTCAATATGAGTGCTTTAGATTAAACTCTCATGAATCAATTGTTGATATGCAAAAAAGATTCACTCTCATCATTAATCAACTCATTACACTTGGAAAGACGTACACTAACAAAGAGCTCATTCATAAAGTGTTGAAAAGTCTTAACAGGGAATGGCAACCGCTAGTTACCGCCATCAAACAATCTCCTAGCATAAACGAAATGTCTCTTGCCACACTATTTGGTAAGTTGCAGGAACAGGAGCAAGAGCTGAAAGAATTAAAGATGGCGGAAGAGGAAGAAAAATCTTCCAAGAAAAAGAGTCTCGCTCTCAAAGCTACTCCAATAAATGAAGAAGAATCCGGAAGTGAACTTGATGAAGAAGAAGAGTTTGGACTATTTGTGAAACGCTTCGGGAAGTTCATGAAAGGCAAACGCTTCCAAAGAAGCTTCAAAAACCCAAGTAAGAAACCTATCACTAAAGAAAATTCTTCCTCACCCAATTGTTTTGAATGTGGCAAGGAAGGGCACTTCAAAGCGGATTGCCCAAATCTTAAGAAGAAGGGAAAAGAGAAAAGAGGAAGAAGGAGAGCATATATAGCATGGGATGAAAATGAGATAAGCAGCTCGGATGACTCAGAAAATGAAGAAGCAAACCTTTGCCTCATGGCCAACCACCAAGAAGAAGATGATGAGGTAAATTTCCATGACTTAGATAAGGATGAATTACTTGATGCTCTAGAGGAATTGTATGATAAATTTACAAAAGTCTCCAATAGACTTAAGGTGTCTAGAAAAACTAGTGACACTCTAGAAATGCACCTTATGGAGGTTTGCAAAGAGAATGAATGCTTAAAAGAAGAATTGAAAAACGCTCAAACATGTTCCAAAAGCAAATCATGTGATTTTGCAAAGAGGTGCATTGTGTTAGAAACCAAGGTTGAAGACCTAAATAGGACACTAGAGAAATTCACTAATGGAAGAGATAATTTGAATATCCTACTTGGACAACAAAAATGCATGTTTAGTAAAACCGGTTTAGGATATGACCAAGAACATAGTAATCATAAAATGGAGAAACACTATAAAAATTTCTTTGCACCACCAAGCAAATCCTCCTCACCTTTTATGAAATGCAATCATTGCGGTTCCAAAGGACATAGTGCTTATAAGTGTAGTGTTAGGAAACTAGGGCCAAAGGTCTTAAGAAAGGTGTGGGTTCCCAAAGGAACATCCCCACAAGCTAACCTAAAAGGACCCAACATAAAATGGGTACCTAGTTCTCTAAACTGATTTTGTTTTGTAGGTATGCTTCAAGGCAAGCAACACCCATTGTACTTGGATAGTGGGTGTTCAAAGCATATGACGGGAGATATAAGCAAATTTACATCATTCACTCCCAAAAGGAAAGGAAGTGTCACCTACGGAGACAACACTAAAGGAAGAATCCTAGGCATTGGAAATATTGGTAAGAATTCTTCCACCTCCATAAGTGACGTATTGTATGTTGAAGGCCTCAAACATAATCTACTTAGCATAAGTCAATTATGTGACAAAGGATATAGAGTTTTATTTGAATCCAATTGTTGTATAATTGAAAATAAGCTAAACAAAGAGGTCAAATTTGTTGGAAAAAGGATTGATAACATTTACATGATTGATGTGGATAGTTTGTCTACAAATGATGAACAATGCTTCATTTCTAAAGAGGATGAATCCTGGCTATGGCATAGAAGAATAGCTCATATACATGTAGACCACTTAAATAAACTTGTTTCTAAAGATTTAGTAATTGGTTTACCAAAGCTTAAATTTGAAAATAGATTTTGTGATGCATGTCAAAAGGGAAAACAAGTAAAGGCATCTTTTCAATCCAAAAACATTGTTTCCACTCAAAGGCCTTTACAACTTTTGCACATGGACTTATTTGGACCATCCAAAATCAAAAGCTTTGGAGGAAATTACTATGGTCTAGTTATAGTAGATGACTATTCTAGATATACATGGACATTGTTTCTTGCTCATAAAAATGAAGCATATCATGCATTCAAGAAACTTGCAAAGATTATCCAAAATGAGCAAAACTCAAAAATTGCATCCATTAGAACCGATCATGGGGGAGAATTTGAAAATCAATCTTTCGAAAAGTTTTGCGAAAAACATGGTATTAATCACAATTTCTCAGCTCCTAGAACTCCACAACAAAATGGAGTAGTTGAAAGAAAGAATAGATCTTTAGTGGAGCTTGCCAGAACCATGCTAAATGAAAACAACATTGCAAAACATTTTTGGGCCGATGCGGTAAACACCGCATGTTATATTATGAATAGATGTTTAATAAGGCCTATTTTAAAGAAAACCCCCTATGAACTTTACAAGGGTAGAAAACCCAACATTGCATACTTTCATATTTTTGGATGTAAATGTTTTATGCTCAACAATGGAAAGGATAATCTAGGAAAGTTTGATGCAAAATCTGATGAGGCAATATTCCTAGGATATTCTCAATCAAGTAAATCTTATAGAATTTTCAACAAACAAACAAATACCATTGAAGAATCTATACATGTTAAATTTGATGAAAATAGCCATAACCCTCCGAGAAAGGAAGATGTTGATGATCTTGTAGGTACCTTCCAAGAGATGAACTTGGAAGACAAAGAAGAAGTCAACAATGATGAAGGCGCAACTCAAATTGACAAACAACAAGATTGGGTAACCTTGAAGGATCATCCCTTGGACAAAATCATTGGAGAAATAACCAAAGGGGTAAGTACTCGAAACGTCATTAGGAATGCATGCAATCACTTGGCTTTTGTATCCCAAATTGAACCCAAAAATATTGATGAAGCCATTATTGATGAGCATTGGATGTTGGCCATGCAAGAAGAGTTAAACCAATTTGAAAGAAATGAAGTTTGGGAACTTGTGCCAAGACCCAATGACCATCTAATAATAGGCACCAAATGGGTTTTTAGAAATAAGCTAGATGAAAATGGTATAATAACAAGAAACAAAGCTAGACTAGTTGCAAAGGGATACAATCAAGAAAAGGGAATAGATTATGAAGAAACGTATGCTCCCGTAGCTAGGTTAGAAGCCATTAGGTTATTACTGGCTTTTGCATGCTGTATGGATTTCAAACTTTATCAAATGGATGTCAAAAGTGCATTTTTAAACGGCTTCATTCAAGAAGAAGTTTATGTAGATCAACCTCCCGGTTTTGAAAATCATAAATTTCCAAACCATGTCTTTAAATTGAGAAAAGCTTTATATGGTTTGAAACAAGCTCCAAGAGCTTGGTATGAAAGACTAAGCAAATTCCTTTTAGAACACAATTTTGAAAGAGGAAAGGTTGATACTACACTGTTTATAAAACGCAAAAATAATGACATTCTTTTGGTACAAATTTATGTGGATGACATAATATTTGGTGCTACTAATGAAAATCTTTGTCAAGAGTTTGCCAAGATTATGCAGAATGAGTTTGAAATGTCCTTGATGGGAGGACTCACCTTCTTCCTTGGATTGCAAATAAAACAAGCAAATGATGGAATGTTCATTAGCCAAACTAAGTATTGTAAGGAATTACTTAAAAGGTTTGGAATGGACAAGGCAAATGAAATAGCAACACCTATGAGTACATCCTGCTATTTAGACAAAGATGAGAAGGGTAAGGACATTGAAATCACCAAATCTCGAGGTATGATTGGATCCTTACTATATTTAACTGCTAGTAGGCCCGATATTATGTTTGCGGTATGCATGTGTGCTAGATATCAAGCATGTCCTAAAGAATCACATTTAACTGCCGTAAAAAGAATTTTGAAATATCTTGTGGGTACTCAAAATGTTGGTTTGTGGTATCCCAAAGGCGTTGAATGTAATCTTTTAGGATATTCTGACTCTGACTTTGCTGGCTGTAAACTTGATAGAAAAAGTACTAGTGGCACATGTCATTTACTTGGTAGTTCCCTTGTTTCTTGGCATAGCAAGAAGCAGGCAAGTGTTGCATTATCAACGACTGAAGCAGAGTATGTAGCCGCCGGTAGTTGTTGTGCTCAAATTCTTTGGATGAGACAATAACTTCTTGATTTTGGCATTGTGTTAAACAAAGTACCCATCAAATGTGATAATACTAGTGCCATTAATATCTCGAAGAATCCTGTAATGCACTCTAGAACCAAGCACATTGAGATTAGGCATCACTTTATTAGAGATCATGTGTTAAAAGGGGATTGTATACTTGAACATGTTGAAACGTCTAGGCAACTAGCAGATATTTTCACAAAACCCTTAGCTAGAGAGCAATTTATTCACATTAGAAGAGAATTAGGCATTCTTGATATGACAAATTATGTTTGAATGATCTCTTAATCTTGTGTATTGATTGCTTGATAACCTTTATTAATTGATAATGAGGAAAAAGATCCCCATGAAAACATTGATTTAATGATCCAAATTAAAATTCCTCATGCCTTGAATAATTTGGAATGGATAGAAATGAAAATTGGAGTGAAACAGCCATTTGAATCGATTCAGCATCCCCTCGAATCGATTCAAATACCTGATGATTCAAATTCCTCAAAACAGCAACGTTCGAATCGATTCACACTACCCTTTGAATCGATTCAAACACCTGTTGGTTCATATTCTTTCAAACAGAGAGGTTCGAATCGATTCAGCACATTCACGAATCGATTCACGCACCTGATTCTCCCATTTCTCTCAAGTCAGTAACGCTCGAATCGATTCACCCATCCCTCGAATCGATTCACGCGACAGTTTTTGTATAATAACGCTGATTTAAGCCACTTAATCACTCATTTCCTCATTCACTCTCCCACTACCTCCCACTCTCTCTTCTTACACCTCTCAACTTCCTCTCTAAACCTTCCATTCAACTCCTCCTTCTTCAATGGCTTCCTCCTCCCAACCTCGCAAGAAGCAACGTGCAAACATTGCTGCAACCTCCATGCCTCAACACTCTGATTTATCAAGATTCTTTACCACTCAAAAGGAATTAGAAAGGTACCAATCCTCCTTTTCTGAGAAAAATATCATTTCCCCTCATTGGATTGATCTCCCATTTTTTGAGACCTCTGGACTTCCTCTACTCACTACTCTGCATCAACAAGAGCTTATTGGTTTCATGGCTCTTGAGGAAGTGGCCATATACCCCGAGTTGATTCGTGTCTTTTACTCCACTTTACGCCTTCAAGATGCTCGATACATTGCCAAGGTAAAAGGTAAAACTATCATCCTTGATAATGAAGTTATGAATCAAGTTGGCTTACTCCCTCTTAGCAATGCTTCCTTCCATGGCAAAGAACCTCCTCTTGCATGGAATTATAATCCTCTGAAGGCAAGATCCTTCTTTAATCTTGCAGGTCCCTCAAGCACGGTTGGCACTTTGAGTCTTCATCATCGCCTCCTACATTTTGTCCTTGTGAAAATTCTCCTCCCTTCAGGTGGAAATTATGCTAGGCTCAATGAAGCCCAAATTTTGCTGCTCTGGGCAATTGTCAATGAAAAGGACATTAATTGGATTGACTTGATCAGGCACCATATGATTGAAGCCCAAAACCTCGCTCATCTTCCATACGCAATATTCATTACCAAATTGCTCCGCCACTTTAAAGTGGATTTGAAGAATGAAATCAAAGAAATGGTTGGTCCCAAAGCACCTATTGGCAAACCTCATCTCACTAAGATGAATATTATGGAGTACCATGGCAGGTGGCAGTTTCTTAGACGTCCACGTCACGAAGCTGAAGATGACGCTCCTCCTCCTCCTCCACCTGCTCCTACTGATGATCTGTTCACCAGACTCACTGCCCACCTGGACCAGCGCCTCAACTCTATGGAAGCTAACATCAACGCTCGACTGGACAAAATTGAAGCAAATATGGAAGAGCGGTACACCGAGCTAGCCACCCAGATTTCCAGCATCCACTTCCCGCAGCCTTGATTGATTTTACTTTCTTTGTTTATATTTCATGTTAAGACTTGGTTGTTTTTCTGCCATTTTACTCTGGTTTATGACTATTTGGTTAATTATTTGCACAATTATCTCGCCTTCGATGATTAAGTTTCAATTGCGATTGCCTGCGATTATTACTCGATTAACTGCATATTCTCAAATTTTTGTTTTTGATAATGACAAAGGGGGAGAGATATATGCTATCCTTTAAAAAGAAGAAATACATGGAAGAAATACATGTGAGATATATGTGTATGTGTGTATTTTTTTCAACGCTTAAAATTTTTTTTGATGGTTTTATTGAAAAACAAAGGGGGAGACATATTTCCTTAAAAGAAATAATTGTCTTAACAAACAAAGACATTATTTTTCATAACTTGTTATTGGTTATTAAACACCCCAAGAGATGGCCATTAATTGTCATCATCAAAAAGGGGGAGAATGTATTTACATATGATAACAGGTTTTGATAATGACAAAGGAAACAAGCAATGCGAAGTCTTCGAAGGATCAAAAACAAATTAGAGGTATCATATAAACTAAGATGCAAGAAGAAAACGGTTTCACAAAGGTTCAAGAAATCAAGAAACCAATAAACCAAGACATAGGAAAGCAACCATGCATCACAAGATTCAAATGGATGACCAACAGGCATGGAAAAATGTCAAAATACAAAGCCTGTATCGATTCAAGCACGAGCGAATCGATTCACAGCCCTGGAAGTCACAAAAATAGGAAACAGAATGGGTCGAATCGATTCACCATGACCCTGAATCGATTCGAACACCTGGGAGTCACTTTAATTGAAGACAGAATGTCTTGAATCGATTCATAGAATCCTCGAATCGATTCACACGAATCTGAAACTTAAATTTGCACACATCAGAATGCTTCGAATCGATTCAAGGCACTACGAATCGATTCGAGAAGTGGGAAACACCACTAAAAAGACAGATTTAAGTGGGAAACATGGACCTAATCTTATAATACGCAGAGACAAGCTGGAGCCATCATCTTGCAACGGCTAGGGACCCTCAATACTGCACAAATGAGTCTATATAATGAAGAGGAATTCAAGCACAAGAAGGAGAACCAAGAAGCTACAATCCTTTGCTTTCTCTTGTGTCTTTGTAAGCCCTATTTTCGTGTATCATTTCATTTGTATATCCTCTCATCTTGAGAGATTAGAAAGTGTGTGAGCTATCATTGTCTATTCACTCTATTAAGAGAGTTATTCACTTGTAAACACTTCATAAACACCAAAGATTTTCACTCTAGGTTGAGTGGTCACAAAGGTTGGGGTTCAACCTTTGGGTATTGAGAGTTTAAGAGATTGGGTGGGTTGCCCTAGTGCTAGTGAGGATTGAGTTCTTGAGTGTGGGACACTAGGAAGCTGCAATTGTTCATAGCTTGTATCTCTAAACTTCAATAGTGGAAATCCTCTAAGTGGGTTGCTTAGAGGCGAGACGTACACCGGTTTAGGTGGAACTCGTTACATCGGTTTGCAAGCTTCTCTTCCTTACTCTTTACTTTCATATACTGTATATTGATTGATTGGTATTGATTGCTTGTGAAGTTCATACTTGAATTTGCTTAATTTGTTATACTTCAAAAGCTGTCTACCAAGTGTTTGCTAAATTGCCTTAGCAATAGTTTCCATTGTAGTGCTTTGCATATTTCCCTTTACTTAATTTCACTTGCATATTCTCATAAACTTGGTTATAAAAATCAATTTCAAAGGCATTCCAATCAAAAGTTTTATAACTCAATTCACCCCCCCTCTTGAGTATTGAGGCCACTTGAACAACAACCCTCAAGCCAATGGCCAAGTAAAGGTGTACAACAGAGAAATCAAAAGGATATTAGAAAAGACAATTGGCCAAAACAAGAAAGATTGATCCTTAAAGCTTGATAAGGCTTTATGGGCATATAGAACAACCTACAAAGCACCAAGTGGATTTTCACCTTACCAGTTGGTGTATAGAAAAAGTTGCCATCTTCCTGTAAAGCTTGAACACAAGGCATTTTGGGCAATGAAAGTACTCAACTATGATCCCAAGGCATCAGCTCAAGCAAGAAAAATTCAGATGCTAAAGTTGGAAGAATGGAGGTTGGAAGCCTATGAATCTTCACGGATCTATAAGGAAAGAATGAAGGCTTACCATGACAAGCAAATTATGAAGAAGAGTTTTTATCCAAGACAACCCATTTTCCTTTTTAATTCAAGACTAAAATTGTTCCCAAGAAAACTAAAGTCCAAATGGTCAGGACCTTTCAAAGTGAAAGAAGTAAGGTCTTATGGGGTCATTGAGTTGCAAGACCCTAAATCTGAGAAAACCCAGGTGGTGAATGGTCAAAGACTCAAACCTTACCTGGGAGGAGAGATGGAAAAGGTCACCACCATCATTCATTTGAAGGATCCATGAGCAAGTATTTAGGCGTCAAGCTAATGACGTTAAACAAGTGCTTTTTAGGAGGCAACCCAACCTTTTATATTTTCTGTTCATCTTGTTAATTTTAATTTAAGTAATTTTTATATTGTGTTTACAGTTTTCTTTTATTTTTTAGGGCAACTCATCACATTCATCTCACCCACCATCCAACCTTAAATGCTAAGTGTCGAGTTCAAGGGGAAGGAAGGACAAGTTGCAGCAAATGGAAAGCAAAACGCTCAAGCGTGACTTACCACGCTTAAGTTAGGCATTTTAATTCCAATTATGAATTAAATTTGCTTAAGCGAATGATTTCATACCTTAAGCGAAAAAAGGAAACATGTGTCAGGGGTAAGCTCGCTTAAAACGAGAAGTTTCAGGCTTAAGCGTAACAATATTGGAACACCATCACGCCCAAGCGTGATCATACTCGCTTAAGCGAGCAACGTTAGTTTGATTCTGTTTCAAATTCGCTTAGGCGAATGACTACACGCTTAAGCGAGGGAATAAAAATTGCATCAGGTCCTAATTTCTTCATACACGCTTAAGTGTATGTCTAGAGTGCTTAAGCGTAAAATTAAAAAATTCAATCACGCTTAAGCGTGATCCATCCAAGCTTAAGCGCAAGTCTTGGTATCTAAAGAACTCTCAGTTTTTCAAAAACCTGACCGTGCCTAAGCGCCTATTTCCCATGCTCAAGCGTGAAATAATTCTTTTGTATCATGCGCTCAAGCAAACCTGAATTGGGCCACTGGTGAATGATCACGCTTAAGCGTGACATACTCATGCTCGAGCGTGAGATTTTGAAACTGCTCCTGATGCTATAAAATGCAGCGTTTGTAATTCTCAACTCTTGTAACTGCCCATTATTACCCTTGTCTCTCAAGTTTTGTAACTGCCTATTCCACTTCACAAGTAAACCTTAAACTTCTCTGCCTCATTAAAATTAGGTAAAAAGCGTAAAATCATCTTCTACACACTACAACTTACTGCTTTTGTATTAGCCTTCCACTTCGCAGCCAAGGTAATCACTACACTTCCTTGTTGAAATTTTCTTTGTGTTGCTATGATTGATATAAAAATTTGATGAATGCATGCATAGGTTTCTGGAAATTTAATCATGAGCACTTCAATTATGCTTAAAAGTCCACATACTTTAAAATTTTCTTGGTTGATTGAAGAGATTTGGTAGAGAAACCTAACATTCACACTGTTGTGCATATTACTTGTTTGTCAAAACTCCTGGGAAAACTTATCAGGCATACTGATCATCATCCTTATTACTCCTTACCCGGTATTATCGCATGAAGTATTCCATGTTTTATAATTCTCTTACAACTATTAGAATAATTCAATTGTGATTTTGCCATTGACTTTGTTATTTTAGAGAGATGGCAAGATTCAAACAAACAGCTCCCTCTTCTCCACTAAAGACCACTACAAAATCATCAAGAAGAAACAAAGGGAAGAGGCCCTGTATTGAAGGAGAAACTTCTGGGCCAAAATTTAGGGATAAAGTCAGAAGTTAGAGATATGAGGACATTCAAAATTGGACATTCATCCCAGAAAGAAAAGTAGATTTGGCCCTTGGAGAATATGATTCTTTTCTGCAGGTAATTAGAAGAAGAAATTGGCTTAAAATCTGCTATCCGAGAGACAAATATGATCCTGAAATTGTTCGAGAGTTTTATGCCAATGCTTGGTCCAAGGAAGGTGCAGGAGATAAAAGGACTATGTAAGAGGACATATGTTTTCATATGGTAAAGATGCTATCAACACTTACTTAGGTAATATCATGGAACTGGGGGAAGGAAAGACCTGTCAATATGCAGAGATGAGACTGCAGAATCAAGAAATCTCTGACCACGATATGGAGGCAGCCATATGCATCCCAGGTCACCACTTCCAAACTAGCCAATGGGAACAACCAATGCGTATCCTGAGAAAGGATATGACTACCCCCTCTCAAGTTTGGAATTCCTTCTTGCTTGCCAATGTGGCCCCAAATGCCTACGTTTCTGATTTAATCCATGCCAAATGGTATCTGTTATATTGTATTTTGTAGGAAGAGATAACCATTGATTTGGCACAGATTATCTCAGACCAAATTCACAGATTTGCCACAACAGATCAAAAATACTCTCAAGTAGGCTAAAAGGTTAAGGGAAGTTTAGGATTTCTCACTTTTATCACTAACTTCTGTGAAGTGCAAGGAATTATGGTCCAAGATCTGAAGCCTATCAGGCCCCTTATTAATAGGCGCTTCATAGAACGATACCACACCAGCAATACCAGACCTGCCCAAGAGGCCCAATAAGAGCCTCAAGAAGCACAACAGCAAGCACTACCACCATCAAGAACAAAACCTGCCCCTCCTCCTCTCAGAACAAAGTCATTAATGATTCTCAAGGCTCTCCACCAGTTTAAGATCCAAAACAACCATCTCCTACATTAATAGAATGCTAATCATCGAGGCCTTATGCACCTACATCATGGCCTATACCATAGCATTCCTGCAGGACAACCTAACCCCTGGAGGGATCTAATTCATTTTGAAGCCCATATTGCTTGGCCTGGGGAGAGACCTCCATGTTGGTGTATGCACTACGAGCTATTAATGTATCAATTTTAACTTATTAATAAAATTAGTATTTTCAGTTTTAAACAAATGCTATTTATCCTGGAATAATAGGTCATATGAGAATTATTCCTAAAACATCCCTAATCAAGTATTTACATGGGGACATGTAAATACATTAAGATTAGTGTGTGAATGTACTGATGATTTGAGCTCATAAATCATGGATATATGATATCAAGTCTTTACACGGGTACACATTAAGAGTAATGTTGTACTGGACAGACCCACCATGAGAACGTTGCATGGATCGTTACATGAGTGTCATAAATGGTTCTCAATGTGATAATGGTATGTAGTCCTTCGACCTGAAGTCACTACGATTCCTACATAAGGAGTTTGTTGTTTTAATACAATCAAACATTATCTGTAATAAGATGACCATAAAGATTGTGATTAAGGAAAAAGATAAATTATATATAGGGTTATGAGTGATGTAGATGGAATTTGTCTTTTTTTAACACCCCGAATTTTACAAAGGAATGAATAATTAACGTGAATGGCAAATAGTTGATGCTTATTGAGGAAGATGGGTGAGAATATGTGGAATAAATCCAATTTGATTTATAATGAGGAATTCTGAGTGAGAATGCTTAGGAACAAGTTATATATGTCTTATATGATGTATATGATAGCATGGATATAATTAAATTGGCTTATGATGAAGTTTCATAAGTTGGACTGTGTGAAATCTGCGTTTCCTACCTCTGTGTTGATAGTCTCGCCCAAGCGAGAAGGGATCTCGCCCAGGCGAGGATTCCCTGTGTTGGCCTTATGGTTTCTGGGCAATTTTCGCTCAGGCGAAGGTTAATTTCGCTCAAGCAAAATTGCCTATGTATCAGTGTTGCTCTCTGGAAGGGATTCGCAGTATCAGTGTTTGCTCTCTGGAGGAAATTCGCTCAAGCAAATGGAGTCTCGCCCAAGCGAAGGGTCTGAGAAATGGCATTCGCTCAAGCGAGTGAGGGATCAGCTTGAGCGAGCCAGTGAGGAATTGGTCACTGGATCTTTCTTCGCCCAAGCGAATGTGAGTAGCTTGAGCGAAAGGGGAAGTATGAATGCTGGGTGATGCTCACTCAGGTGTGACTGGTACAGTTGTACTAGACCGAGTGTGGTAAGTATATGGTGAGTGTGTGGGATTTTGAACGAGATTTCCCTTGAGTAAGAACCTTAGAAAATAATTCTGTGATGTTGTCAATTTTCGAGTGAAATTCTGAGCAGTTGTGTTCCGAGTGGAAGTATTCGAGTTCAAGGTAACTCATTCCGAGGGAAGTCTCTCTGTGAGTGTAATTTTCGAGTGGAAATGGCACCGAGTGGGGTGTGTTGTCTAGAAGTATTTTGGAATGACTTCACTCGTGGGAAAAACAAAGGAAGTCAGCCTTTGAATTATTTATCCGAGTAGAATCCTGAGTGAGTGTGAAAGCAATAAGCATTCCGAGTGTATGATTATATATGTGGGTCGGTAGATTGGATTTGTGGACAGGTTTGTATGTATGAAAATATACATATATACATAAGGGATTTATGTTGATTTGATGCTTCTTACCAGCTGGAATATGAATAATGTTGGGTGAATAATTCTAAGTTGATGAATTCCGAGAGAAATATAGGAGGCTTGGATCCAATTCCGAGTGAGGCTATGATGTTTGTCCTTCTTTTCCGAGTGGAGAATATTTAAATGGATTTTTAGAGAATTGCCATTGATGAACCCATCCGGTGTAGGATTAGATGGGAGAATTTCCCGAGTGATCCTTGTGTGGCCTTTTCCCGGGTGGAAAAGCATGAGTAAACCCCGAGTGGGATGGGTTTAGATATTCCCGAGTGGAATTCTGAGTGATCCTCTTCCAAGGGAGAGTTGTTGTAATGGTTTAGATTGGACTATATCCTAAGTGTAGGAAATATATATATAATCCGAGTGAATAAGATTATATACTCCGAGTGGTTAGGATCTGAACAAGTCCGGGTGAGACTTAATGAATTCCCCGAGTGAGTAAGATATCATATGCCGAGTGAATCTGGCTGGAATATTCCGAGTGGAGTATGATTGTGAAGACCCCTTCTGAGTGAAGGAAGGTCTGCGTATTCTCCGAGTGAGAAATGTGAAAATATACCGAGTGGTGAATGTGGAATACATTCCGAGTGACTTATAGTGGTGATACACCGAGTGGTGTTGACAAGCAAATATTCTGAGTGAGGAAGGATTTAGGATTCCGAGTGGGATACCCCTCATTTACCGAGTGGAAGACCTAATAAGTGATGGGTCAGTTTTAGAGAAATTACCAAGTGAAGGGTTGATTGAGATGACTCGAATTGGATTGGAATTGCCGAGTGAGAGACTATATGAGTATGAGTCAGCCCAAAATGTCATGGTTGAATGGAAAGTGGATCGGTTTAGATTGTTATGTCAAGTGGGAAGCCGAGTGTGAGATGACTCGGATTTAGTTGAAGTTTGCCGAGTGAAAATCGAATTAATATTGGGTCGGTTTTGAGGAATCCTGCCAACAGAAACCTGAGTGTTGGGAAAGATGATTTCTGGTTGGATTCGCTTAAGCGAATTAATACCTCGCTCAGGCGAGTGAGTGTGGAAACAGGTACTGGGGTTATTTCGCTTGTGCGAATGGAGAGGCTTATGCGAGTTAGAGCTGTTCCGCTCAAGCGAATATGGGTTTCGCTTGAGCGAGTGACACCCTGTTTGCGTGTTTCTTCCCTTTTCTCTCGGTTTAATTATGTGGACCTTTCTTTTACTTAGTTCTAAGGATATAAAAGGATATTAAAGTAAATATAACATGGTATGATGGATTATTGGACTGCCATTTTTAATTATGAGGTAATAGTGAGATATTTTAAAGGGAAACATTTATTAAGACAAAAACTCTCACTTTCTTTCTACCTTTCACGTCACTTCTTCCCCTCCTTTCTTCATTATTCTTCTTCGTCTTCTTCATGCTGTTCCCCATCTCCTCTTTTCTTCTCTCCAAAAACCAAAACCGTGTGGAGCTTTCTTACCCTCTCCCATATTTGTTTTCATGGAGGCTCAAGGGAGAAGCTCATGGTTGAATCCTCTTCCACTCTTCTCCTCTATTTTCGTGTGGATCTCTTTTTTCCTTGGGAGCTCATGGCCAACTCTTGGGTGAGATCATATTCCGAATGGTGCAAAGGAGCTTTTGGAGCATTGGAATGGTTCGGCTCTTCCCTTAAGGTAGGAGAGGAGTTAACATTCAAATTGCATGAGTTATATAATTGATGATTATTGTATGTTGTGATACTCATGTATGCCTTGCCATATATAAGTATTGAATTAATTGAGATGGTAATAGATAATTATTGAGAATTATTATGATATTCTTGTGATGGGTGCAAGTAATTGACTTTCATGTATGTGAGGTAATTATAATTGTTATATATGTATATGAAATTCGTAATACCTTGTTGCCACATGTGTGGATTAGTATTATGTTTGTTGCTATGCCTTTTGATATCCATGTGTGGATTACTGTGAATGATGTTTGTGGCCATTGGATGCCAATTATTTGAATGATGTGCCTTGAGGAGCCTTGTGAATATTTATATGCCATTGATGATAAAACTAAAACATATAATATACCCCTAATTGAGAGGGTGAGATATCCTTGCGAGGTTGTTGTTGAACATATGCATTATTGCATCTTGCATTCATGGCATGGCATAGCATTGGTATTATGTGGTTGCGATCACAATGATGAAAGATCCTGCGGGATTCTATGAAGGGAGTACCTCTTGCGAGACGGGAAACCAATGTGATGATGATATGATATGGTAATGGTGGTTGCGATCACCTGATTACGGAATGTGAAAGGCCCTGCGGGGACCATTGTATGAGGATGAGCCAGTGGTTGCGATCACTTGGTATTTGATATGATAAAGGGCTTGCGAGCACCTATGATGCCCATGGTTGCGATCATGAGGCGGGAGTACCCCTTGCGAGGCGGGAAACCAATGATTATGATTGATTGACTATGGTGGTTGCGATCACCCGTGATATGAAATCGGATCCGTTGCATATGCATTATACAGTTAACATATGCATTGTTTAAAGACCATGGCATTTGAAATGGGATGACCATGAGTGTTGAGAAACCCCTTGCGAGGAGGTATTGATTAAAGATATAATGAATTGATAAGAATAATGATTGTGAATGCTCTTGTTGATAAGTGGCAAAGTGACAGTGTTTGTGATTATGTACAGGTTGTGCTTACTTATAATATGAATTACGATTCATGAGACCTGTATGCCCATTGTGATAATGAGATAATGAATGAATGATAATTTAATGTTTTGATAGTAAAGCACACATGATGTTTGTATACATATACACATGATCACAATATATATATTATTCGTCATTTTGAATGTATAACTCACTCTCCCATGTGGTCTCCTTTTTAGCATTGTGATGCAGGTTACCATGGGACAAATTCGGATTTAAAGATCAAACTTGGGTGAAGGTAAATAGTGGTAGAGGAAGTGCCTTGGCCGGCATCATTTATGAATTCATGTGTAATGAATAAATTGTGTATGATGATATAGATGATTTAGAGATTTTAAGTATGTACAAGATAATCCCTTGAATTGATGGATGATGAATAAATATATGTAATTGTGTAAGAGGTGGTTGTTTAATAGGCTTATAATTATACCATTGCCTGCTAGCCTAGCCTTTTCTCATATCGTCATATATGGGACTAGGTGTATGCCCGGTATACACATTCTTCCGCTGTGTACTCTATTGTTTTTGTATACCTTTATGGGCGAACTAGTTATAGATCCAGGTTTAATGTATTAAAATTGTACACTTTGGTTTTCTGTGATTCGAGTTTTGGTGTGATGCTGAACTTAGTTTGGAACGCGAAAAATTTATTCGCATTTATATTATTTATGACGATCACATCGAGATTCGAGTACAGAAAATCAGGGGTGTTACAAAGGTGGTATCAGAGCATATGTTGCTCTGAATAAGAATTATTGGTTACTACCCGAACATGATTGCTTTAAGATAATTGATATTATGAATGGCTAGAGGATGATTTCGCAATGGTGAGACTTTTAAGACGATTTTTAGAGCAGGATGCTCATTATTGGGATCTGGATGTTGGTATAGAATTAAGAATGATAATTATCTAGAGGATAATATTATGTTTTATTGCCCTACGTGGACCTATGATGTACTAAGTGTCTAGGAATTGAGAATTGATTATAGGGCATATTTGCTTATTGAGGAATTATCGTGAATGGTTAAAGTTAAGCTGGGATTGGTGCTCAATGAGGACTTTTGTGAGATTGTGATTTATAAGATGTGGTTATTGACTATGGGAAGTATACCCTTTATCATTGGGGTTATATGATAAATTTGTGGAGCCTAGTTGCTCATTGATAATCATGAATGAATTGTGGAATTGAATATGAATGAATGAAATTTCTTGACATATGATGGATGTATGTATTGTGTAAGACCGGCCAATTTCCTTACCCTATTACCTTCGAATGACGAATATATTGTAATTGTGCATTGATGTTGATATATATAATGCAAATGGATTGATGATGAATCCATGATTGAATGTTAATCATGGAAATGAAATATTGCGATGTGAATATGAGATATGAAAAATGAATTGATATGATGATGATTTGATGCCATGTGTTGATCATGGATATGATATGTATATATTGATTTAATGATGGACCTATGCCGTATGTTAATTACGGATAGGAGATATTGAGAAAGAAATTGATATGGTAGTAGACCATATATGTTGAGATCTTGATGTGCATATGCACTTGGAATATGAATTGTGATTAGATTTCTTATATGCATTGTGCTTGTGGCGTTTAGCCAAAGAATGTTTGTTAAATGAAATGAAACTCATATGCTTGAGTTGAATGAATGAATAATATTGAGTAATTCCCTAGTATGGGTATGTTTGAATTTAAATGTTTGGTTGTGCCATTTGTGAAGGATGGATTTTATATCCTGGGCACAAGAACCCTATGTGTTATATGATATAAGTGATTTGTTGTATTTCCTAGATTGGGAATTTGAATATGTGATAAATGATTAAATGTGAAATCGGATACCTGTTAGATTGAGATTGTGTCTCGGTGTTGATGTGTGAAAACCGAGTGAAGGATTTATTTAATTATGACCCACTAGGTATGATGACCTAGATGGATTTGGTATGATCTTGTATGATCAATTGTTGTAGAGAATTAATTAAATTGGTCCCTATATTTGTGATGGTATGATTAAATGCGTATGATGCTTGTTCATGCATATACTTGTGATAAATGCATGTATGGGGACTGTTATGATGAATGTCGAGTGGACTTTATGGAGGAAAGCATGAAATGCTTACTGTAAAGGGTAAATCCGAGTGAATCAATGATAATCCGAGTGAATCGATGATAATCCGAGTGAATGGCATAGGATTGCCGAGTGAATATGGTATAAGCCGAGTCATCTGACTGTTGTTGAGTTGCCGAATGAATTTAATGTTTAACGCAGATTTCCGAGTGGGCAATCGAATGAATATGAGTTGAATTTCATATGCATACGTGTTATTGTGTATTGAATATGAACACCTTGCGGGGTGCCACGAGGGTGTTATCCCGAGTGAAGAGGACATGGTCCTAATGTTGATTGTGATGAAAGACCCAGGTTGGACTCGGACAGTGCCTGGGGTACTAAGCGTGAGATGAGACGCTTGATGATATGTCGAGTGCATTGGCGTTGGACGCCGAGTGAATGAAACCGTATGCATCCGATTCGCCACTGGAATACGTTGGATTTGTATACCGATCGGCAATCAGATGACAGGTGATGGATATGTTTAAGTCCTAGAGCTGGGCTCGGACAGACTCCTTGAGCGTGGCTCGGAGTGTGAATATTGTTGACATAGTATTGGAGCAAACTGGAAGTGAAATCCGATTGAGGGATTGTATTATTGACGAAGATGTTGAGTTTTATAGCCGAGTGAAATGGGTAAGGAATCCGATTGAGGATGATTATGATTGATCATATTGAATGACAATGAATGTTGTGTTGAGAGATGTCAATTGTGATCATGAGTTGATGAATAGAAATTTAAACATGTCATTACTCCCTATTTTATTTGAAGGGTGCTATATTGGTGATAGAAACCACATAATGATGTGATATAATATGAGTTATATGTTTAGTTTATGAGCCTTAATTCTGATCTGTAAAGAGAATACCCAATGCGAAAGCTCATTATTTGATTATGTAGCCTATTTGATAAGAGTTGATGAATCTTTTAAGGTTCGAATTGATTTATAGCCAGCAAATATGTAAGTAAAATAAGAATTTTAGATTAATTGAGCATGGATTTGGATGAATAAAACCCAAAGATAGGGTATTTACCTTATGATGATGGAAGAATTATGGTTAATACATTGATTTATTATGATGTTAAACAATATTTAATGATTGATATGGCATGATGGATGCCAAATTATCTATATAATGATGATGAAATATGAGTATTTTGGTTATGGACTGGTGAGGATTGTCACCAAGTCTTACATAAACTAGTATCGTTTGAATATATGTAACCAATATAAGCAATGGGAATACGAGGTACTGGTTCCGATATGGTCTTACATGCCATAGGCATTGTGGCAACATGCACTTATGCGCCGACTTTATATGTTTGTGGTAACCACTACAGGATTGGGACGCCTTCCTGTATGTCGGATGCAGCAACACATAGGCCGGGCAAGTGTAGGGATTGTAGCTGCTTATGGTGAATGTACTGAGCCTATCTGGTCATACTGAGTATGAACATGCGAGCTCTGTTGGATAAGTTGTAATTGATAACATATGACATGCTTGATGTAGAAATTTGTTAGGAACGATGGTGTGAGATGAACATGTCTTGATGGACTTTGAGAAGTCCAAGGTCATTTCATGGTGATCCGGTCCTAACACCGGCCCCCAAGAGCATGGCTTCAATGCCTTGCCAGATCAGCATTTGGAATAAAGAGAAGTACTCTTCAAATACACTACAAATACTATACGGAGTGCATACCGCCAGGGCAAGTAACGCCGCCAAGGTTTATAACTCCGCCCAGGCACGTTACCCCGCCAAGGAACGTAACTCCGTCCAGGCATGTTATTCCGTCAAGGAATGTAACCTCGCCAAAGTTGTTACTCCGCCAAGCCATAGGCTCAACTCAGGCGGAATACTGAATTTCCCACACTGCGTAGCGAGCCCATACTCACAACCCCGGCACGAGATTGACTCTGTCTTGAGAGGTTAATAATGGGAATCACGCTGTCACGCATAAAGGGAAATAACAATAAAATATTAAAGCACTAACGCTTTCAGACAAGTTGTGATACCTACTACAATAATGGTGCTAGTAAACGGCGCAGGGACCCACTACCTTTTCAGCATTATGCCTGGAGACAAGGAGCGGGTCCTACCAATAATGCAGCACCAGTGACAGGTATATAAACCTCTCTTGAAAAGGTATAAGGGATCCGCTTCCCATTCTCTGAACCTTACACTCTATTACTTGCATAATCCTCTCTGATTGTCTTTCTAAGTCTCTAAGTATTCTGAGATACTGACTTGAGCGTTGGAGAACGATTGCAGGTACCACCCCCAATTGGGTCAAGGCAAGTCAGATCCCGTCAGGCGGACTGTGACACCGCCCCGCAGTACATTATACTCCGCCTCAGCATACGAAGACTCTTTGTATTTACATTTATACATACATTGCTTTGTATCAAAACATATTTATACGTATATTTTGAGTTGTTCTACAAGCATACTTCTACACCCCCTGTAAAGAACAGTTCATTGGCACGCCCGGTGGGACCTGTAAACTAGGTAATCCCACAATCTTGATCAATCTTCATCATCAATGGAGAGACAAGGACCAGAGATGCAGAACAAGGATTCTCCTCCACGCAATCCCAGACGTCTTAACTTCGATGATGGTGCTCCGAAAAAAGCAACGCAAGCTGATTCTCTAGATCCGAGAGATGACATGATTCGAATCTTGAGAGAAGAACTTGCAGAACTTCGTCGTGAAAAAGCAAACCCAGCACATGAGAAAGCTGGTCCCGCAAGACAACCACATCATGAATCACACATGCAGGAGGAATCAAGTACTCCTCACTACTCTCGTATTCCTACGTACATGGAGGAGCAACGAAGCCTCCCACTGGTAAATGCTCAGCATCAAGAAGGAAGGAGAGCAGGCTCAAACGCTTCCCCCTCAGGATATAAGATGAGTATCCCATTTTCCAAAAGGCTTATGAACGTACATGTACCCAAACATCTGCAAACCATGCAGCCCATTTCTATAGGGAAATATACTGGGGAAACAGATCCCTCTAAGCACTTAGATGCTTATACCTATGAGGCCATGTTTCTAGGAGCTGAGGAGGACGTCATGTGCAGAATGTTTCCCAGAACTCTTACAGACGAAGCTCTTAGCTGGTTCAAGAGCTTACCTTCAGGTTCCATTGATTCGTGGGAGGAGCTGGCCTCAGCTTTTGGAAGTCACTTCGTGATCTCCAGGGATGCACCCAGAACCTCTCATACCTTGGCTCAGATCAAACAAGGCGACAAAGAATCTCTGAAAGATTTCCTTAAGAGATTTTATAAAGAGGCAGCCATGGTCCCTGATCTAACTGAGGCAATCCAGTTGCATATTCTCATAGAAGCTATGCAACCAAAGTCACCTTTCGCTTTGTCTTTGGCAAAGGGACCTCCAACTACGATGGAGGAATTTCGCAGGAAGGCGTCTAAGTACGTGGGTATTGAGATGCATCTGGAAGCCACTGCATCTCGCAGCAAACCACTCCCTGCAACTCCACCTCAAGACAAAGGGAAAGATAAATTGTTGAAGAATGACAAATCCCACCAAAGGGACAAAGTAGGGAACCAGCCTTTCAAACAGCAAGACAGACGCGTGTTCAATTTTGCTCACTATGCACCACTGAACACAACTTGCGAGCAAATCTTGCGTGAGATAGGATGGACCACCCTCAATGTTTATGGAATTCAACGTCCACCCCCAATCAGGCGCGGTGGAAACCCAAAGAAATATTGCGAATTCCATGAATCAGTTGGCCACACCACCGAAGAATGCAAGCAACTCAAAAATACCATTGAGGTGCTCATTCGAGAAGGTAAACTGAAACATTACCTGTTCAAAGGCAAATCTCATGATGAGCCCGAGAAGTTTGAAAAGCGACATCGTGATCGTTCTCCGGATCCTGATAGTACTCGGGAACCAAAACGTACGACGGTGTCAGAGAAACAAAGAGGCATTGTTCTGGAGTCCGCCCAACGAGAGCCGAGCCCTGAACCTAGATCACGAGGTAAAAGACAGGTGGTAGACATGATTGCTGGAGGCTTCGCAGGAGGCGGACCCTCAAACAACGCCCGGAAAAATCATCATCGTATGATCTTATCTGTGCAGGGCAAGAACAAAGAATATCGCCCATTCAGGGACGGAGTTCAGACTCCGCCTATAACTTTCACAGATGATGATTTTGGCCCAACCATCCCTGAGGGAGATGATGCGGTAGTGATCATTGCGGTGATCGCTAATATGGATGTAAAACGCATCCTAGTTGATCAGGGAAGTTCCTGCGACGTTATTTTTTATGACTGTTTTAAACGCATGGGACTGTCTGACACAGATTTGCAGCCTTACACACAGGACCTTACAGCTTTCAATGACGCCAAACAGCCTACAAAAGGCTACTTGGACACAAGGATTACCTTCGATGGTGAACCTGGAGCGAGGACTGTGAAATCCAGGGTTCTTGTCATTGATGTTAAATCCCCATACAATGGCATCATTGGGCGGCCCACTCTGAATGCCATGGAAGCCATCGTTTCAACCCCCCACTTGTTAATCAAGTTCATTGATAAAGATAATCAAGTCTCATCCGTCAGGGGTGACCAGGAGATGGCTCGTTACTGTTACAATTTAAGTCTTAACATGGTAAAGCTTGAAACCATGTCTAAGAAAAGGAAATTGAACGAAGGAAACAGTGCGGCGGCATCCGTCAACTTGGTGGATCTTGACCCCCGGGCGGAGTCTTCTATAGACCCACTGAACCCTTTGAAACCAACTCCTGAAGGTGGTTCCAAGTCTATTGTTTTGGGCAGCACCTCGGAGCAAATAACTAACATCAATGACAAGCTGGAGCCTAACATGGAAGCAAGATTGATTGCACTCCTCCATGAGTACAAGGAGATTTTTGCTTGGACAGCAGCAGACATGCCTGGTATGGATCCTAACTTCTGTTGCCACCGCCTGGCGGTGTATCCTGAAACTAAGCCAGTGGCACAAAAGAAACGGCGCATGGGTCCTGCTAAGCAAAATGCTGCTTGCGAACAAACCGAAGAACTCCTTAAGGCGGGGTTCATCAGGGAACTCCGTTACTCTTCTTGGCTGTCCAACGTGGTTATGGTGCAGAAAGCCAATGGCAAATGGCGCATGTGCATAGACTACGTTGATTTGAATAAATGTTGTCCCAAAGATCCTTATCCTCTCCCCAACATTGATAGACTGGTTGACGATTCATCAGGATACAAGTATCTATCCTTCATGGATGCTTACTCCGGATACAACCAAATTCCAATGTGCGAGGATGATCAGGAGAAAACAGCATTTATCAACGACAGAGGGGTCTTTTGCTACAATGTCATGCCATTTGGGCTGAAGAACGCTGGGGCCACCTACCAGCGCATAATCAACAAAGTCTTTGAGGGCATGCACACAAAGCTAGTGGAGGTTTATATTGATGACATTATCGCCAAAACCCCAGAAGGAGGAGACCATGTTGAAGACTTACGCCTCATTTTTCAACGCCTACGGCAATACAACATGAGACTCAACCCACTAAAATGTACATTTGCTGTGCCTGGGGGGAGATTTTTGGGTTTCATGTTAACGCAAAGAGGTATAGAAGCTAATCCTGACAAGTGTCGTGTGATACAAGAGTTGCAGAGCCCCAAAACATTGAAAGAGGTACAATCCCTCAATGGCAAAATCGCTGCTCTAGCACGATTCATGCCAAAAATGGCTCACCGCTCTCTCCCCTTGTACAAGATGCTGAAGAAGGATAAAAAATTCAATTGGGGCCCAGAGCAAGAGGCGGCCTTCCAGAGCTTGAAAAATGTCTTAGCCAGCCCTCCAATCCTGGTAAAACCAAGCCCAGGTGAGCAACTCATCGTTTATTTGTCTGTTTCAGATGAAGCGCTGGCAGTGGCCCTGGTCAAAGAAACAGTCGAAGGCCAACGACCGGTATACTTCACTGGTAAAACATTGCATGGTGCGGAGTGCCGTTATCAGAAGATTGAAAAAGCAGCACTTGCAGTTGTTTGGGCCTCACGACGTCTAAGACCATATTTCCATGCACACCCCATCCTGATTCGCACAGACTTGCCACTCCGTACTATATTGTTCAAGCCAGACTTGGCAGGAAGGATGATCAAATGGGCCATAGAGCTCTCTGAATTCGACATATCCTACGAACCAAGAACTGCTATTAAGGCACAAGTCCTAGCAGATTTCGTAGTTGAATTAACAGGCTCTAGCCCAGATGCAGATCATTCACACTGGACAGTATACGTCGACGGGTCTTCAAACAGCAAAGGATGTGGGGCAGGAATCGTTATAGAAAGTGATGACGGGGTACATCTTGAAATTTCATTGCACTTTACCTTCACTACGTCTAACAATCAGGCGGAGTATGAAGCCTGCTTAGCCGGACTCAGAGCAGCACAAGATATTGGGGCCAAAACTGTCACCCTATGCAGTGATTCTCAACTAGTCATCTCACAAATTCTTGGTGAGTATCAGGCTAAAGAACCTCTACTGCAACAATATCTGGACTGCGTCAATGAGTTGAAACAGCGCTTCGATGAAGTAACTTTCAAGCATGTACCTCGCGAAGAAAATACGCGTGCTGATATCCTGTCCAGGTTAGCCAGCACAAAGAAGGCGGGGTGTACAACCACGGTTGTACAGAGTACTCTGGCCGAGCCAAGTATATCCCTTCCCTCTTCAATTCATATGATTAAAAGCCGCCCCGTTGATGATAACTCCTGGGTAACACCAATAGTTCGTTATCTTGTTAATGGACAATTACCCACGGATGATCTTGAGCGAAAGAAGCTAAGGAGGGAGGCACCCTATTATACGCTCCTAGATGGGCAGCTATACCGCCGAGGAATTTCTGTCCCATACTTAATTTGCATAAATGAAAACGAGGTGCAAGCTGTTTTGGAAGAAGTCCATGAAGGGCAGTGTGGACATCATCCAGGGGCACGAAGTCTAGTGAGAAAGATCCTCAGGGCGGGGTATTGGTGGCCCACTATGAAGCAAGACACCGCCTCATATGTTCAAAAATGCGATCAATGTCAACGATTCGCGAATTTTCACCATACTCCAGCTGAGGAAATGTCATCATCAATAACGCCCTGGCCTTTCTATCAATGGGGTATGGATATTCTAGGTCCATTCCCAACTGCTCCCGGCGGTATCAAATACTTGATAGTTGGTGTTGATTATTTCACCAAATGGATTGAGGCAGAGGCAGTGGTGCACATAACGTCAGCCAGGACTCGAAGATTCGTCTATGAGAATATCATTGCACGTTTCGGAGTCCCTGAACGCATAGTCACTGATAATGGCACCCAGTTCACAGATCGCAAGTTCACTGAACTCTTAGAAAATCTCAGCATCACGCAGATTTTCTCTTCTGTGGAACACCCTCAAACCAATGGACAAGCAGAGGTCGCCAACAGAGAAATCTTGAAGGGCCTCAAAAAACGCCTTGGTGAGGCAAAGGGAGACTGGGCAAATCAGTTATGCCACGTTTTATGGGCATATAGAACCACCCCACACTCCACTACGAATGAATCTCCATATCGGCTGACATATGGAGTCGAGGCGGTCATTCCCATTGAATTAACAGCCCCTTCAGCTCGAGTCCTCTATTTCAATGAGGAAGCCAATCAACAGAACCTCGCACACGAATTGGAGGTTTTGGCGGAGTTGAGAGAGGAAGCCTTTGTGAGAGATCAAGCTGTCAAAGCAAAGGCCGCCAAACGGTATAATGCACGCATGTGCGAACGCCGTTTCAAAGAGGGAGATTTGGTCCTGAGAAGGGCCAACATTGGCAACAAATTTGCACACCAAGGCAAATTGGCACCGAATTGGGAAGGTCCATACCGAGTCATCGAAGTTTTGGGCAAGGGTACATACCGCCTAGAAAACTTAGATGGTACTCCGGTCAGAAATAAATGGAACATTTTGAATTTACGCATATATTACAGTTAGTTGGGTGATACGGTATGATCTTTTCTTCCTAACTCAAGGATCTTCCTCTGTATGCTTTCCTTGAAAAGGTTTCGAAAAGATATATCCCAACTCAGTCATTTATGTAATTCCATTCCCAATGAAATGCCTTCCTGCATTTAATCTTCGCTCTAACTTTGAATTGATTATCCATGGCAGAATTTGTTCCCATGCAGATAAAACAGCGACTCTAAAATTGAAGCACAAACGCATAACTCTTTAATCCATAAAGATCAACCAACATGCAACGCCGCTTCACAAACGGAGTCAACAAAAACTCCTTGGGGAATTGGTGTCTCAGCTATATGCTGCACCATACTGACCCTAAGGTACAGAAAACTCCTTGGGGAATTGGTGTCTCAGCTATATGCTGCACCATACTGACCCTAAGGTACAGAAAACTCCTTGGGGGGAAAGGATTGGTGTCTCAGCTATATGCTGCACCATACCGACCCTAAGGTACAGAAAACTCCTTGGGGGGAAAGGACTGGTGTCTCAGCTATATGCTGCACCATACCGACCCTAAGGTACAGAAAACTCCTTGGGGGGAAAGGATTGGTGTCTCAGCTATATGCTTCACCATACCGACCCCAAGGTCCTGTAGGCCGCCTATGGAAAGAACTAGTGTCACAGCTATATGCTGCACTAATTCGCCCCCAAGGTCCTGCAGGCTTCTTGTGGGAAGAGCTGGTGTCTCAGCTATATGCTGCACCACGCTAACCCCAACCAATTTCTTGCAGGTTGAATTGGTGTCACAGCTATATGCTGCACCATACCGCCTCGAAGGTTTAACCAAATTCTTGCAGGATGAATTGGTGTCACAGCTATATGCTGCACCATACCGCCTCGAAGGAGTCGCACTCCAATCAAAATGCAAAAGGATGAACATTCCATCCAAAACTTGACTCTGCTTAACTCCCAACGTTTTACGGAGTACATGAGAAACAAACTCAAGCACTACCCAACAAGTTCAAGTAAGTTCAATACTTGTAAAATTGTGCTTCATCAAAATTCCTAAGGGGCTACTCCGCCTCCTTACGGAATACAACTTCATTGAAATTCCTAAGAGGCTACTCCGCCTCCTTACGGAATACAACTTCATTGAAATTCCTAAGAGGCTACTCCGCCTCCTTACGGAATACAACTTCATTGAAATTCCTAAGAGGCTACTCCGCCTCCTTACGGAATACAACTTCATTGAAATTCCTAAGAGGCTACTCCGCCTCCTTACGGAATACAACTTCATTGAAATTCCTAAGAGGCTACTCCGCCTCCTTACGGAATACAACTTCATTGAAATTCCTAAGAGGCTACTCCGCCTCCTTACGGAATACAACTTCATTGAAATTCCTAAGAGGCTACTCCGCCTCCTTACGGAATACAACTTCATTGAAATTCCTAAGAGGCTACTCCGCCTCCTTACGGAATACAACTTCATTGAAATTCCTAAGAGGCTACTCCGCCTCCTTACGGAATACAACTGCACCGCCTTCTTACGGAATCCAATTCCTTTTAAAGTCCTAAGAGGCCACACCGCCTTCTTACGGAATCCAATTCCTTTTAAAGTCCTAAGAGGCTACTCCGCCTCCTTACGGAATACAACTTCATTGAAATTCCTAAGAGGCTACTCCGCCTCCTTACGGAATACAACTTCATTGAAATTCCTAAGAGGCTACTCCGCCTCCTTACGGAATACAACTTCATTGAAATTCCTAAGAGGCTACTCCGCCTCCTTACGGAATACAACTTCATTGAAATTCCTAAGAGGCTACTCCGCCTCCTTACGGAATACAACTGCACCGCCTTCTTACGGAATCCAATTCCTTTTAAAGTCCTAAGAGGCCACACCGCCTTCTTACGGAATCCAATTCCTTTTAAAGTCCTAAGAGGCCACACCGCCTTCTTACGGAATCCAATTCCTTTTAAAGTCCTAAGAGGCCACACCGCCTTCTTACGGAATCCAATTCCTTTTAAATTCCTAAGAGGCTACTACACCTCGCTATTAAAATCATTTCAATGAAATTCCCAAGAGGTTGCTACGCCTCATTATTGAAATTACTTCAGTTAAATTCTCAAAAAGGCTACTCCGCCCCATTACTGAATTTGTTTCGTTGAAATTCCTAAGAGGCTACTTCGCCTCCTCACTGAATTTTACTTCACCAGAATTGCGAAAAGGCTATTCCGTCTCGTTTTACTTAGTCATATTTCATTAAGTCCTCAGATGAATATTCCGCCTTCTCAATATCATTATACAAGGCATAAATACGACGGACTTAAACACTACATCTATGAACAAGTATACATTTGCAGGAAATATATTTTATTGAATATTGCCAATATTAATCAAAATCCAGAGCCTATCCTGGAACAAGGCGATATCATTAAAATACTATTAAAAACAAAACTTGCAAAGAGACTGAGGAGGAGACTGAGAAGCTGATCTTCAAGGGTCAGACGGCTTCCCTTCTTGCTGAGTGGAGGTGAGCTGACCTTCTCCTAGCCTGGTCAAACTTTGGGAAGGAGGCAAGTCCGCCAACACATATTCATCATTGGGTGCGGGCATATGACCTCCTTGCACAGGCACCATCAATTCTCCATTGATGAACTCGTAATAAGGATGAATGCCTGTGGTGGAGAGAGCAACACCTGGGTTGCGATAGCGGAGTTGGCGAACAGCCATGCTGAAAGCATCATCAATCGCCACCTCAGCTGCATCCAAGGCAGATTGTAATTCTTTGTCTAGCCTCTCACTGGTAGCATCTGAGGCAGTCTTCTCAGCTTCCAACTCTTGAACCCGCACTTCAAGATTTCCATATGCGGTTGTTGCCTCGCTCAACTCCGCTGCCCAGGCATCTTCAGCAATGGTTCTATTTATTTCTATGGAAACCAGCTTCTGCTGAAGAATGCTCACGTCTCCGCCCAAAACTTGGTTCTGCTGATTTAAAGTTGAAACTTGTTGTTTCAGCAGAATATTATCAGCCGTGACCTGGGAAAGTCCACTCACCACCTCGCCCAGCTTTTTATTCTGTTGCTCTAGCTGGGCTTTCTCAGCCTTCACCTTAGCCAACTCCTCCGTTAATTTCTTGATATTGGAGTCGGCGGTGTCCAGATGTTTGTCCTTGGCCTTGATCACGTCGGACAACTGCTCGTTGTCATGCTCCAAGCTACGAATTTTTTCCACAGACTCGTGGTAAGACGCTTGAAACATGTTCGCCTCAGCAGCAACGTCAGCTATCCGGGGAACAGAAGCCAAGAAACCGTCTAATTCAGAAAGGTGCCACCTCGCAGCTGCGGCAGCCTCCGGTACCTCCTCGAAGTCGATGTCGGGGCGGAGAATGAATTCTGGGTCACGCCTCTCTGACTGGCGGAATCCCGTATTTGTAAAGTATAAGAAGGGATTCAAGCGAGACCCCGCCTCAGGCAAAGAAACAAGCCGCCTGGATGTTTCCCCTGGTACATCAATGGGAAAAACGGCTGTCCCTCGGGTGGTCAAGCTCAAGGCGGGATCCTCAGACGGGCGGACTGGGGAGATTTGAATTCCCTCTGTCTCGTCCCCCATATCCTGGCCCGAAGCAGCTTGCAATCCCTCCGCTTGCTCCCCCTCGACATCTTCTTCAAGAATGCCTTCAGCTCCGCCCATATCAGCAGAAGTACCCACAACAGGTACTTCCGGAGTCTCCTCCAAATCAATGGCGGCATCAATTGACGTCCCCGCCTCAGCCCTCTTCTTGCCCTTAGTCCTCCTTCTCTGCAAAGGATGAGGATCTACTTCTTCTTCTTCAGCAGCTTCTGGTTCTTGACGTTTCTTAGAACGCCTTTCAACAGTAGCTGCTGAAGATCCTGCACCACCTTCAAAATTTACTATGTTGGTGGATGCAGGGAAGGGGAGAGTTTTTGTCAGGGCGGCACCCAGATTCCTCCTAGGCTGCACATTATTCTCCGCGTTCCTTTCCCTGCGGCTCATTTGCATCTGCTTAATACGATCCATCCCAGGGAACTCCGCGATTTCTCCTGCGAAATAACAAGATGAAGATTCAGTTAGAAAATGCAAGGTAGAGGAAACACTCAATCACATTGCAAATTGTTCATAATATTACTCAAATATCCTTGAGCATCCCGCCCAAGCAGCCTTCGACAAAGAATCAGCTTGTGGACGGAGTTGTACTCCTTCAACATCCGGAGTACTTCCACAGACGCCGCCGATAGAGCACCCTCTTCAACCTCATACGCTCGTTTGGTTAAGAGAAAGTGCTCATGCGTCCATGCCACTGGAAATTTATCAACACCCTCCTTATTCCGCCAAAAAACAGGTTTGCCCTTCCTGACGGATACCTTCACAAAACTCATCCTGAAGTGAAGTCCGCCTTCCTTGGCGGAGTCAGCAAACGCCTTAAAGTTTAAAATCTTTGGCTCCGCCCGGAGAGTCACAAAACCCATGCCGCCGGTTTTCATATTTACTCTCCTCATAATGCGGCAGAAGGAGAAAAACAACGCCACTGTAGGCGTAAACTCCAAATGTTCAGCCATCACCTCAAAGCTGCGCACTATTCCCCAACCATTAGGATGCAACTGGGAAGGGGCACAATCCAAGAACCTAAGCACACCCATCTGGAATTTATTCAATGGGAAACGCACCCCTAACTGGGTAAATAAAATGTCGTACATATATATGGTACGATTATCCTAAGGACGATGGCAGACCCGTTCATACGTCTTGGGAGAACGGACGATGAACCTATCCTCATACTTCTCGTCCTTCCAAACCGGAACAGGCAACTCCGCTACCCCTCCGCTTGTCGTCGCATGTCGAGAGGAAGCATCCTTGACATCTTCCTCAACCCAACAGTAAGGGTCATTTTCGAGTGTTTTCTCCCAATCCAACCCATGCAATACAACATTTCTGCACTCTGCCATAGTCAGCACTTGTGTATGGGAAACACCTCCTGACACAAATGAATGTACAGCATTACTAAAGTACTCCACGCTGCTATAAAACGTCGAGTCCCTCCCAGTATAAAAAGCATCATCTCCACTCTCAATGTCAGAAAACATGGGACGAACAGAAACCCTAGAACGTGACTCTGACCTCTTTCCTCTCATCTTCCTTTTCACAAACACACAATAAGGGAAAACAAAGCTAACCCAAAGGAAATGAAGAAGCAAAGAAGAAGAAGAAGCAAGTACCTTAAGCTTCTGGAAAAATAGAAGAACTCCAAACACCAATAAACTCGCAAGAGAGTAGCAAAAACTCTTTCAGCAAACAAATACGAAGAGAGAGATGGAACAAAACATTCCTCTTCTGAAAGTTTACCTATTTATAGGCATGGCTTGGGGGGAAAATAAGCGAATCATCAGGAATCTCGAAGATGTGTTTGCGGTCGTCAGATAAATCTTATCAACGGTTCTAAAAAACTGAAATATGCGTTTACAACTGTTGGATTTACCCCACTGACGGTTCCTTTTTTACTGAAACCAATAGATATATCTAAGGGCAGATATTTCATGGGCCACGTTTTCAAAATCCAAGGCCCACGGTAATAACCTCGAAAACGGTTCTCAATTGCCATCACGCGCATTTATGTCCCATCATTAGAATGGCAACCGTTACGAGGGCATACGTGGCAATAGGAGACTGAAGAATAAAAAACGTGGTTTCGAGGCGCATTAATGACAGGCGTGACAAGTGATGACAGCTAATAAATGCACGAAAGCACTTGTCCACAAAACCCGGACTAGCAAATATCGCCTAAACCCATGCCTACAAAAGCTAAACTTAAGTGTTGTAGCTTATTAAAGTGACTCCGCCAGTCACTATAACAAGCTAGGGGGCATATGATCCGGTCCTAACACCGGCCCCCAAGAGCATGGCTTCAATGCCTTGCCAGATCAGCATTTGGAATAAAGAGAAGTACTCTTCAAATACACTACAAATACTATACGGAGTGCATACCGCCAGGGCAAGTAACGCCGCCAAGGTTTATAACTCCGCCCAGGCACGTTACCCCGCCAAGGAACGTAACTCCGTCCAGGCATGTTATTCCGTCAAGGAATGTAACCTCGCCAAAGTTGTTACTCCGCCAAGCCATAGGCTCAACTCAGGCGGAATACTGAATTTCCCACACTGCGTAGCGAGCCCATACTCACAACCCCGGCACGAGATTGACTCTGTCTTGAGAGGTTAATAATGGGAATCACGCTGTCACGCATAAAGGGAAATAACAATAAAATATTAAAGCACTAACGCTTTCAGACAAGTTGTGATACCTACTACAATAATGGTGCTAGTAAACGGCGCAGGGACCCACTACCTTTTCAGCATTATGCCTGGAGACAAGGAGCGGGTCCTACCAATAATGCAGCACCAGTGACAGGTATATAAACCTCTCTTGAAAAGGTATAAGGGATCCGCTTCCCATTCTCTGAACCTTACACTCTATTACTTGCATAATCCTCTCTGATTGTCTTTCTAAGTCTCTAAGTATTCTGAGATACTGACTTGAGCGTCGGAGAACGATTGCAGGTACCACCCCCAATTGGGTCAAGGCAAGTCAGATCCCGTCAGGCGGACTGTGACACCGCCCCGCAGTACATTATACTCCGCCTCAGCATACGAAGACTCTTTGTATTTACATTTATACATACATTGCTTTGTATCAAAACATATTTATACGTATATTTTGAGTTGTTCTACAAGCATACTTCTACACCCCCTGTAAAGAACAGTTCACATGGTATTGTTGAATCTTGTTGATGTGTGGCCTGAGGTATGGCCTTGTGTCATGGGAATTGATGTTGAATTTCGAGGACGAAATTCTTTCTAGGTGGGGTGAATTGTAACACCCCGAATTTTACAAAGGAATGAATAATTAACGTGAATGGCAAATAGTTGATGCTTATTGAGGAAGATGGGTGAGAATATGTGGAATAAATCCAATTTGATTTATAATGAGGAATTCTGAGTGAGAATGCTTAGGAACAAGTTATATATGTCTTATATGATGTATATGATAGCATGGATATAATTAAATTGGCTTATGATGAAGTTTCATAAGTTAGACTATGTGAAATCTGCGTTTCCTACCTCTGTGTTGATAGTCTCGCCCAAGCGAGAAGGGATTTCGCCCAGGCGAGGATTCCCTGTGTTGGCCTTATGGTTTCTGGGCAATTTTCGCTCAGGCGAAGGTTAATTTCGCTCAAGCGAAATTGCCTATGTATCAGTGTTGCTCTCTGGAAGGGATTCGCAGTATCAGTGTTTGCTCTCTGGAGGAAATTCGCTCAAGCAAATGGAGTCTCGCCCAAGCGAAGGGTCTGAGAAATGGCATTCGCTCAAGCGAGTGAGGGATCAGCTTGAGCGAGCCAGTGAGGAATTGGTCACTGGATCTTTCTTCGCCCAAGCGAATGTGAGTAGCTTGAGCGAAAGGGGAAGTATGAATGCTGGGTGATGCTCACTCAGGTGTGACTGGTACAGTTGTACTAGACCGAGTGTGGTAAGTATATGGTGAGTGTGTGGGATTTTGAACGAGATTTCCCTTGAGTAAGAACCTTAGAAAATAATTCTGTGATGTTGTCAATTTCCGAGTGAAATTCTGAGCAGTTGTGTTCTGAGTGCAAGTATTCGAGTTCAAGGTAACTCATTCCGAGGGAAGTCTCTCTGTGAGTGTAATTTCCGAGTGGAAATGGCACCGAGTGGGGTATGTTGTCTAGAAGTATTTTGGAATAACTTCACTCGTGGGAAAAACAAAGGAAGTCAGCCTTTGAATTATTTATCCGAGTAGAATCCTGAGTGAGTGTGAAAGCAATAAGCATTCCGAGTGTATGATTATATATGTGGGTCGGTAGATTGGATTTGTGGACAGGTTTGTATGTATGAAAATATACATATATACATAAGGGATTTATGTTATTTTGATGCTTCTTACCGGCTGGAATATGAATAATGTTGGGTGAATAATTCTAAGTTGATGAATTCCGAGAGAAATATAGGAGGCTTGGATCCAATTCCGAGTGAGGCTATGATGTTTGTCCTTCTTTTCCGAGTGGAGAATATTTAAATGGATTTTTAGAGAATTGCCATTGATGAACCCATCCGGTGTAGGATTAGATGGGAGAATTTCCCGAGTGATCCTTGTGTGGCCTTTTCCCGGGTGGAAAAGCATGAGTAAACCCCGAGTGGGATGGGTTTAGATATTCCCGAGTGGAATTCCGAGTGATCCTCTTCCAAGGGAGAGTTGTTGTAATGGTTTAGATTGGACTATATCCTAAGTGTAGGAAATATATATATAATCCGAGTGAATAAGATTATATACTCCGAGTGGTTAGGATCTGAACAAGTCCGGGTGAGACTTAATGAATTCCCCGAGTGAGTAAGATATCATATGCCGAGTGAATCTGGCTGGAATATTCCGAGTGGAGTATGATTGTGAAGACCCCTTCTGAGTGAAGGAAGGTCTGCGTATTCTCCGAGTGAGAAATGTGAAAATATACCGAGTGGTGAATGTGGAATACATTCCGAGTGACTTATAGTGGTGATACACCGAGTGGTGTTGACAAGCAAATATTCTGAGTGAGGAAGGATTTAGGATTCCGAGTGGGATGCCCCTCATTTACCGAGTGGAAGACCTAATAAGTGATGGGTCAGTTTTAGAGAAATTACCGAGTGAAGGGTTGATTGAGATGACTCGGATTGGATTGGAATTGCCGAGTGAGAGACTATATGAGTATGAGTCGGCCCAAAATGTCTTGGTTGAATGGAAAGTGGATCGGTTTAGATTGTTATGTCAAGTGGGAAGCCGAGTGTGAGATGACTCGGATTTAGTTGAAGTTTGCCGAGTGAAAATCGAATTAATATTGGGTCGGTTTTGAGGAATCCTGCCAACAGAAACCCGAGTGCTGGGAAAGATGATTTCTGGTTGGATTCGCTTAAGCGAATTAATACCTCGCTCAGGCGAGTGAGTGTGGAAAAAGGTACTGGGGTTATTTCGCTTGTGCGAATGGAGAGGCTTATGCGAGTTAGAGCTGTTCTGCTCAAGCGAATGTGGGTTTCGCTTGAGCGAGTGACACCCTGTTTGCGTGTTTCTTCCCTTTTCTCTCGGTTTAATTATGTGGACCCTTCTTTTACTTAGTTTTAAGGATATAAAAGGATATTAAAGTAAATATAACATGGTATGATGGATTATTGGACTGCCATTTTTAATTATGAGGTAATAGTGAGATATTTTAAAGGGAAACATTTATTAAGACAAAAACTCTCACTTTCTTTCTACCTTTCATGTCACTTCTTCCCCTCCTTTCTTCATTATTCTTCTTCGTCTTCTTCATGCTGTTCCCCATCTCCTCTTTTCTTCTCTCCAAAAACCAAAACCGTGTGGAGCTTTCTTACCCTCTCCCATATTTATTTTCATGGAGGCTCAAGGGAGAAGCTCATAGTTGAATCCTCTTCCACTCTTCTCCTCTATTTTCGTGTGGATCTCTTTTTTCCTTGGGAGCTCATGGCCAACTCTTGGGTGAGATCATATTCCGAATGGTGCAAAGGAGCTTTTGGAGCATTGGAATGGTTCGGCTCTTCCCTTAAGGTAGGAGAGGAGTTAACATTCAAATTGCATGAGTTATATAATTGATGATTATTGTATGTTGTGATACTCATGTATGCCTTGCCATATATAAGTATTGAATTAATTGAGATGGTAATAGATAATTATTGAGAATTATTATGATATTCTTGTGATGGGTGCAAGTAACTGACTTGCATGTATGTGAGGTAATTATAATTGTTATATATGTATATGAAATTCGTAATACCTTGTTGCCACATGTGTGGATTAGTATTATGTTTGTTGCTATGCCTTTTGATATCCATGTGTGGATTACTGTGAATGATGTTTGTGGCCATTGGATGCCAATTATTTGAATGATGTGCCTTGAGGAGCCTTGTGAATATTTATATGCCATTGATGATAAAACTAAAACATATAATATACCCCTAATTGAGAGGGTGAGATATCCTTGCGAGGTTGTTGTTGAACATATGCATTATTGCATCTTGCATTCATGGCATGGCATAGCATTGGTATTATGTGGTTGCGATCACAATGATGAAAGATCCTGCGGGATTCTATGAAGGGAGTACCTCTTGCGAGACGGGAAACCAATGTGATGATGATATGATATGGTAATGGTGGTTGCGATCACCTGATTACGGAATGTGAAAGGCCCTGCGGGGACCATTGTATGAGGATGAGCCAGTGGTTGCGATCACTTGGTATTTGATATGATAAAGGGCTTGCGAGCACCTATGATGCCCATGGTTGCGATCATGAGGCGGGAGTACCCCTTGCGAGGCGGGAAACCAATGATTATGATTGATTGACTATGGTGGTTGCGATCACCCGTGATATAAAATCGGATCCGTTGCATATGCATTATACAGTTAACATATGCATTGTTTAAAGACCATGGCATTTGAAATGGGATGACCATGAGTGTTGAGAAACCCCTTGCGAGGAGGTATTGATTAAAGATATAATGAATTGATAAGAATAATGATTGTGAATGCTCTTGTTGATAAGTGGCAAAGTGACAGTGTTTGTGATTATGTACAGGTTGTGCTTACTTATAATATGAATTACGATTCATGAGACCTGTATGCCCATTGTGATAATGAGATAATGAATGAATGATAATTTAATGTTTTGATAGTAAAGCACACATGATGTTTGTATACATATACACATGATCACAATATATATATTATTCGTCATTTTGAATGTATAACTCACTCTCCCATGTGGTCTCCTTTTTAGCATTGTGATGCAGGTTACCATGGGACAAATTCGGATTTAAAGATCAAACTTGGGTGAAGGTAAATAGTGGTAGAGGAAGTGCCTTGGCCGGCATCATTTATGAATTCATGTGTAATGAATAAATTGTGTATGATGATATAGATGATTTAGAGATTTTAAGTATGTACAAGATAATCCCTTGAATTGATGGATGATGAATAAATATATGTAATTGTGTAAGAGGTGGTTGTTTAATAGGCTTATAATTATACCATTGCCTGCTAGCCTAGCCTTTTCTCATATCGTCATATATGGGACTAGGTGTATGCCCGGTATACACATTCTTCCGCTGTGTACTCTATTGTTTTTGTATACCTTTATGGGCGAACTAGTTATAGATCCAGGTTTAATGTATTAAAATTGTACACTTTGGTTTTCTGTGATTCGAGTTTTGGTGTGATGCTGAACTTAGTTTGGAACGCGAAAAATTTATTCGCATTTATATTATTTATGACGATCAATCGAGATTCGAGTACAGAAAATCAGGGGTGTTACATCTTTCCTATGTGACAGGAGTGATATATATGGGCCACTTGATGGAGTTAGACTAATGAAATGCATGGCCATGCTAGGACGAATAAATATTAGATATTTATTCTATAAAGTCTACTCTGGTATCAAGTAAAATGAATTAGGCCATACAAGGATGACGACGACCATGCCTTGGGCCCAATTAGATATCGTGACAAAAGGAATAGATATATAAAATAATTATCACTTATAGGTCATGTCGATGATAAATAATATTCAGACATAATGATGTATTGCTAGATACCGCTCTTATTTTATATTAATAATAAAATAGTTTATTATTAATATAACCGAATATTTTACCTATAGGGTCACAAACATAGAGTAAGCCCACCAGAGGATAGTTTTATTTTAGTTAGACTGAAAATAAAACTATTTGGGCCTAATTCATTTAGAATGAGTCAGGAGCCCAATGTTTAATGAGAGCTCAGGTCAAGACCTAAGCCTATATATAGAGCATGAGATGCTCATAGGTTGGGGCTCATAAATTAGATTACACTAAAATTCCGTACTAGCATTCGGATCGTTAGTTTTCTGGTGGGAGTGCTCGTGTGGACTCCTAAGGGCGAAGCTACAATTGCTTCGATCGAGGATCTTGTTCTGCGTCTACAAGAGGTAAACCCTAATTAAAATTTTAATTTAGCATAATGCTTTGAGACATACGTGTTTGCAATTCATTCTTGGGAATCCTTTGTGTTTCCGCTGCCTGACCCTAATAGGATTCCCTAACAGTGGTATCAGAGCCTCGTTGCAAAGCTATGTTTTGGGCATTTGTTTACGTTTCATGATGGCATGTTTTTCATTCTGCAAAAGCTTTTAAAAATTTTGATTTATGAAATCGTTTTCTTGTTATAAGCTTTATGTTTTGTTTTGCGAAATTGTTTGCGAAACTTGTTTTGAAAAACATTCAAGCATGTTATGTATGATATAATATCATGATTCGTATGCTTATATATTTTCTGTAAATTGTATGAGATACTTTTTATAGGCTTTCTCATTTGAAGTATGCGTTTATGTTATTTTAGAGGCTTGTATGATATTTGCATTTTCAATTTTCGTATGTGATACATGTGTTGAATTCGTTAATATTCTTTGTTGTCATACAAACTGTGTTTTGATAATGCGTTCATCTCCGAGCATGAAAAGTTCGTGTTGTGGGGCATCAAGTGATAAGGTTTAAGTGTTAAACCTTGGCCGTTCCTTAACCTAGGGTTCAAATGTTGAAACCTAGGTAGCCATCATGAGAAAGGTGCAATTTGAATTCTAGGTTTTCAAACCCTAGACAGCGCTGCCTACATGTGCCTTGACGGTTGCGTTGTGAAGTGTTCGTAACAAGGAATTAGGGTTTCAAAGTGGTTGAAACCCTAGCCGAAATTTTAGAGCTGTTAATGGCCAGTGGGACGTTCTGGCTAGGAAAGACTTGGTACTTAAGCGGGACCCCCGTACATTCTCTGCGTAGCGCCTTATTACCGACCCACGTGTTTAATGGCCCGTTTAAAAATTATTTTTTTAAAATGCTTTCAAATGGGTTATAATTAATTAATTAACACGTTGCATGGTGAATGGTTATGGTCTTAGTTATTTTATTTAAATACAGCCTACGTGCTGTGCCTCTCTTCATTCTGTTGTATTTCTTTTCTCAACCCTTCACTCGTATGTAAAGTGAGTTTCTTTAAAAATCTTGTAATCTTGATCGAGGCAACAAAGTAGAGACCTAGAAGAAAACTAGAGTGGTGACTCTAAGCGCTTTTGTCTTTGAAAGGAACCAAGGAGTGGTGACTCCAAGAGGATGGTGGGTTCAAGAAGTAGGACTTCATGAAGCCTTGGCATATAGTTCCTTTAGGTTTATTTATTTATTCTTCTAGGAAGACCATAACCATCTCACAATTTCATTTGCATGCTTTCGGGATAATTTTATTGCGTTAAAGCGTTTAACAAAGACGGTAATTTAAAATAAATTTAAATCCCTCAAAATAATAAGTTACAAACGCCTTCCAATAAGTACACTCGTCAATACTAATGTCAATGAATAGTGGGTCTGCCAAAGCAGGGTACTATCATTTATGTTAGTAAGACGCGATGGGATAATTGTAATATCCAAAATGTTTTATTGGGTTTTAACTTACTAAGTTATCAATTGGATTGAATAAACTTAGAGGCGTATACATTGGGCTAAACTTTCATAAGATGAATGATCGGTAATGGTTACCTAACCCAATGTCTAAGAGTTGTATAAGATACAATTGGAAAGAAGTTTCCTACCTAAATAACCAAATGTTAAGTGATCAGCCAAAGCTGACTTAACATTAGGCCAAATATGGATCTTTGCCCACTAGAAAATCTTCCAAAGGGATTTTCTGATTCGTAGAGGGTAATTTTATTTTGAATCAAAATAGTGGGAGACGTGTTTAATTTTAAGACCAAAAATTAAATATGTTTTTTTTAGTTGATACTTACTACATATCTTTCTGTTTTAGATAACCATGACATCAAACACGCCTTCAAACCTTTCATTGCGATCGATCCTAGACAAAGAAAAATTGTCTGGACCCAACTTTCTAGACTGGTATAGGAATTTGAGGATTGTCCTCAAACAAGAGAAAAAGCAGTATGTCCTGGAAAATCCGATTCCGGAACCACCCGCAAACAATGCCTCTAAAGCTGACAAGGATGCTTACAAGAAGCATCAGGATGACGCTTTAGATGTCCAATGCCTTATGCTGGCAACCATGTCTCCTGAGCTTCAGAAGCAACATGAGCATATGGAGGCTTTCGATATGATCGAAAACCTAAGGAAACTATATCAAGGTCAAGCTGACCAAGAAAGATATGAAGTTTCTTCAGCTCTATTTAGCTGCAGACTTGAAGAGGGAGCTTCTGTAGGACCTCATGTGCTCAAAATGATTGGGTACCTGGAGAATCTAGCTAGGCTAGGATTCCCCTTCTCTCAAAAGTTAGCTACTGATCTTATTTTGAAGTCATTACATGACAGTTTTAAGCCAGTCATCATGAATTACAACATGAATGCATTGGATAAAACATTGCCAGAGCTACTCAATATGTTAAGGACTGCTGAGCCCAATATTTCTAAAGGAAAGGGTAAGGCCATACTGATGGTCAATTCTGGCAAAGGTAAGGGAAAGGGCATGTATAAAGGCAAAGGAAAGGCTGTTATGGGAAAAGGCAAGACAATTTGGAAAGGCAAGGATAAGCCAAGTATATCAGCCTTAAAACCTATGGGTGGGGTGGCTAAGGAAGGAAATTGTCACCATTGTGGACAGAAGGGACACTGGAAGAGAAACTATCCAAAGTACCTGGAAGAGCTTAAGAAGAAGGGAAGTGAGACTTCCACTTCAGGTATTTTTGTTATAGAAATTAACTTGTCAACTTCAACATCATGGGTATTAGATACTGGATGTGGATCTCACATTTGTCTTAATGTGTAGGATCTAAAAAGGAGTAGGCAGTTGATGAAGGGCGAGGTGGACCTACACGTTGGAAATGGAGCAAGAGTTGCTGCATTAGCTGTAGGGACTTATTTTTTATCCTTGCCCTCAGGGCTTGTTCTTGAACTAAAAAATTGTTTTTATGTTCCGGCAATAAGAAGAAACATTATTTCTGTTTCTTGTCTAGATAGGAAAGGGTTTTCCTTTATAATAGAGAATAATAGTTGTTCTGTTTATTTGAATGACATGTTTTATTGCTGTTCAAATTTGAGTAATGGACTTTATGTTCTTGATCTTGAAACCCCTATCTATAACGTTAATACTAAAAGGGCTAAACCAAATGATTTAAACCCAACTTATCTTTGGCATTGTCGCCTAGGACATATAAATGAGAAACGTATTTCTAAACTCCATAAAGATGGATATTTAGACTCTTTTGATTTTGAATCAATAGATACATGCGAGTCTTGTTTATTAGGGAAGATGACTAAGACCCCATTTACTGGAATGGGTGAAAGGGCGAGTGATCTTCTAAGCTTGATACATAGTGATGTATGTGGGCCAATAGGGACAATGGCTAGGGGAGGTTTTAGCTACTTTATCACTTTTACTGATGATTTCAGTAGATATGGATTTGTGTTTCTAATGAAGCATAAATCAGAATCCTTTGAAAAGTTCAAAGAATTCAAACATGAAGTAGAGAACCAACTTGGCAAGAAAATTAAAGTACTTCGATCTGATCGAGGTGGCGAATACTTAAGCCTGGAGTTTGATGAATATCTTAAAGAATGTGGGATTGTCTCTCAACTCACTCCTCCTGGAACACCACAATGGAATGGTGTTTCTGAGCGGAGAAATAGAACCTTGTTAGACATGGTTCGATCAATGATGAGTCAAACTGACCTCCCTAACTCCTTCTGGGGACATGCTTTGATGACAGCAGCTTTCACACTTAACCGTGTTCCATCTAAGGTTGTCATAAAGACACCATATGAGATATGGACTGGGAAACGACCCAGTATATCTTTTCTTAAGATTTGGGGCTGTGAAGCTTATGTGAAGCGTCATATTTCTAACAAACTTGGACCCAAATCAGATAAATGTCTTTTTGTGGGATACCCAAAGGAAACTAAGGGTTATTACTTCTACAATCCTACCGAGGGCAAAGTGTTTGTCGCTCGAAATGCTATATTCTTAGAAAGGGAATTCATCTCTAAACGAATCAGTGGGAGGAAAGTAGAACTTGAAGAAGTTCAAGACCTACAAGGCATTGAAGAGCCAATGGTGGAAATGGAGCCGGAACCACAAAATGTTGTGATAACTCCAACTCCAGTAGAACAAGACTTGCGTAGATCAGGTAGAATACATCAACAACCTGAAAGATATGGATTTCTTGTAACTCAGGAAGGAGATGTGTTGCTAATGGATCAAAATGAGCTAACATCTTATGAAGAGGCCATTGCAAGTCCAGAATATGAGAAATGGCTTGAAGCCATGGAATCTGAAATGGACTCCATGTACACTAATCAAGTTTGGTCTTTGGTTGATGCACCCGAAGGGGTAAAACCTATAGGATGCAAGTGGGTTTTCAAAAAGAAAACTGACATGGATGGAAATATAAGTACCTATAAGGCAAGATTGGTAGCGAAAGGTTTCAAGCAAATTCATGGTATAGACTATGATGAAACCTTTTCTCCAGTCGCTATGCTAAAGTCTGTTCGGATTCTGCTTGCTATTGCTGCATACCATGATTATGAGATATGGAAAATGGATGTCAAGACTGCTTTCCTTAATGGAAATCTTCTTGAGGAAGTGTACATGACACAACCCGAAGGCTTTGTTAAGCCTGAAGCATCCAGGAAGGTGTGCAAACTACAACGTTCCATATATGGACTTAAGCAAGCTTCTAGAAGCTGGAATCTTCGTTTTGATGAAGCTATTAAACAATTTGGCTTTACTAAAAATGAGGATGAACCTTGTGTCTACAAGAAGGTTAGTGACTACACAATTGTTTTTCTGGTCCTGTATGTTGATGACATACTACTCATTGGAAATGACATTCCTACCCTTCAGTCTGTGAAGACTTGGTTGGGAAGATGTTTTTCTATGAAGGACTTAGGTGAAGTAACCTATGTGTTGGGAATTAAGATCTATAGAGATAGATCAAGAAAACTTCTCAGCCTAAGTCAGAATACATACATAGACAAAGTGTTAAAAAGGTTTAGCATGCAAGATTCCAAAAAGGGAACTTTGCCTATGGCTCATGGCATAAGCCTATCAAAGGCTCAATCTCCTTCCACTAAAGAAGAGAGAGAACGGATGAATAAGATTCCATATGCATCTGCTATTGGATCAATCATGTATGCCATGATATGTACCCGACCAGATGTCTCGTATGCTTTAAGCATGACGAGCAGATACCAGTCTGATCCCGGTGAAAGTCACTGGACTGCTGTCAAGAATATCCTAAAGTACTTGAGAAAAACTAAAGATTCATTCTTGATATATGGAGGGGAAGAAGAGCTCATTGTAAAGGGTTACACTGATGCTAGCTTCCAAACTGATAAGGATGACTCAAGATCGTAATCAGGGTATGTGTTTTGTTTAAATGGTGGTGCTGTAAGCTGGAAAAGTTCGAAGCAAGAGACAGTTGCTGATTCTACTACAGAATCTGAGTATATTGCTGCCTCAAATGCTGCAAAAGAGGCAGTATGGATCAAGAAGTTCATAACAGAACTTGAGGTAGTTCCTAGCATTGTGGACCCTATAAGTCTCTACTGTGACAATAGTGGAGCAATTGCACAAGCTAAGGAACCTAGATCACATCAGCGATCCAAGCATATACTTAGGCGTTATCATCTCATCTGAGAAATACTTAAACAAGGAGATGTTAAGATATGTAAAGTGCACACTGATGAGAACATTGCCGACCCACTCATCAAACCTCTTGCACATCAAAAGCATGAGGGACACACTAGATCATTAGGCATTAGGCAAATGTCTGATTGGCTCTAGTGCAAGTGGGAGATTATTGGTGTATGCACTATGAGCTATTAATGTATCAATTTTAACTTATTAATAAAATTAGTATTTTCAGTTTTAGACAAATGCTATTTATCCTGGAATAATAGGTCATATGAGAATTATTCCTAAAACGTCCCTAATCAAGTATTTACATGGGGACATGTAAATACATTAAGATTAGTGTGTGAATGTACTGATGATTTGATCTCACAAATCATGGATATATGATATCAAGTCTTTACACAGGTACACATTAAGAGTAATGTTGTACTGGACAGACCCACCATGAGAACGTTGCATGGATCGTTACATGAGTGTCATAAACGGTTCTCAATGTGATAATGGTATGTAGTCCTTCGACCTGAAGTCACTACGATTCCTACATAAGAAGTTTATTGTTTTAATACAATCAAATGTTATCTATAATAAGATGACCATAAAGATTGTGATTAGGCAATAGATAAATTATGCAGAGGGATGTGAGTGATATAGATGGAATTTGTCTCTCCTATGTGACAGGAGTGATATCTATGGGCCACTTGATGGAGTGAGACTAATGAAATGCATGGCCATGCTAGGACGAATAAATATTAGATATTTATTCTATAAAGTCTACTCTGGTATCAAGTAAAATGAATTGGGCCATACAAGGATGACGACGACCATGCCTTGGGCCCAATTAGATATCGTGACAAAAGGAATAGATATATAAAATAATTATCACTTATAGGTCATGTCAAATGTAACACCTTATTATTTGCAACTAATAATTCCAAAAATATGAGAAAATTTTTCACAAAAACAGCCACGTAACATTTGATATAGAAGGGAACAGGCAAGGGGGGAAAACGAGGAGCATTCACGCGCATGTAGCAACCTACAGAAAAGCTAAAGCTGGGCCGGCTCAATGGGTTTATCGCAACACGCCAGCACCAGGGCGAATTACACAACACCGTTTGTCTACTTAGACGGGGTCTGACACCGTCCAGGCAGAGTATGGTAATGCAGCAGCGGATAGAGGAGATTTCACAAGGAGGCTTTCCTTTGAGTAACACTGGTCACTCAATAGGAGGAAATAGATAAGGGAAGATGTTAATACATTCATACGCGTAGCACTCGGTGGAAGGGCGGAGTTCGAATCATCCTACTTGGCTAGGCGGGGTATGATTGTCCTGGGCGGACTCCATGGCGAAGGTGACCCGCTCAACCTTTGTCTCATACCGCCTAAACGAGGTCAGTACGATGCCTCTTCAACACAAACACAAGGTAATTCCTCAATCGGATATGGACGAGGGTTCAGTAGGCAAATCCTCACACTCGCACTTCACTCAGGAAAACAAACGGGAAGTTACAGGATACATTTGCGGTAGTAGATTATGGAGGAAGGAGGGGTCTGAACCTATTCCGCCCAACTCAACTAATTATGACAACGCCTGGGCGGACTCAACCACAACGCCCAAATCAGGGGTCAACACCGGGGTCTCATTCTAACAACTACATCGCTCCAGCGTGAATCCTCACGCTTGGGCGAATTGTTCCCATACTTCGGGCGGGGTACGACTCCGCCCAACGTATCCGACATAAATTTTCGTAAGACAATTCTCAATTCACTCAGACTTGGCTATAACCTGCTCAATCATACTATCCCTGCGTTTCCATTAAAGCACAATTATGAAACAAGGCAGCACATAGCATCACACACACCAAAACCATACATCCATATATACATAAGAGTGTATGTCAATATTTACAACACAAAAACGGATTTCTCCTTGCCCATAAAATTCTTTTCATCCCAAAACATTAACATCCGGTATGAACCAGTCAGGGCTTAATCTAACAACGCCTTAATTAAGCCTTCCAAATGCATCAGCACTCCGCCCAACATTCCAGCTCTGCTTCTGATCCTCCTCACGAGAGACATTCACTGAAAATGGCCACTGCAGGGGTGAGCTTTTACATGTAAAATGATACTCACAGACTCGGTATCAGCGTCAGTATACGCTCCTGCTATCATTCAACCTTTCTCAAGTAACTAAGTTCATACAGTTCAAACAACATTCATGACACGCATGATCCACAGAGTTTATTCCACATCCAAATATATATATTCATGCATTCAAAATCATACACATATACATACATAGATTTATACACCACCACAATCAGCCTTATTTCTATATGCATGCCTGCGGATCCGACTCGGGTAAAGACTCTCAGTTACAGTCCCCTTTTCTTCTGGCCCCTCGTCCCTCAGCTCTTACCAGGTGGCACCGGCCTCCCCACGGCGTCTCGAGACTCTCTTCTCTAGCTCCAACGGCTACCACGAGCACTATTGGGATCTAGCCAGGGTTGGTAACTGGAAGTCGTTTCCCTTGGGGTTCTTGACCTCCCATGGGTCACCCTACTCTCACTCATGCAACTAACACATTCATTATTACACATCATCGCGCCACGAATACCTTCGCCGTAATCATTAAGCAAGAACAGATTTCCCACACTACTCGTAATCATTCAGTCAATCACACCAGTGCATGTTACAATCGGTCAACAGACTAACAACATTGAGCAATCCAATTAAGAACATGCACATACATGTTTTTCATAGTGACAAGAAAATAGATCCATGCATATCATCCATCATTATCATCCACTAACAGGCTACACTATCGCCACGAAGATCACTATCAGAATCTTACATCATGCATCAGTTTTAATAATTTTGAATACATGCACACATGCACAGCATCAGTTTTGATGATTATAAATACATGCATACACACACACCCACACTCAGCAGTACGTTCATCCGGTACCGTTCTTAGACCATGCATTCGACATGCAAGCGCCCCCTACCTTAGAAGAATCCTCAGAAACCTTTTTGTTCTTATCGTTGGGTCCGATGTCTTTCTCCTGGTTCGTTCGGCCTTCCTTGGCTTTGTCGTATCCTGCGCCTGATTCTGGGATGGAGTGTAGTTCGTTCGTCAGTACTGCAACCAAGGTCTCCAGGAGCGAAGAGTGAGAGAAGAGAAGAAAGATGGAGACGAAGAGAGGAAGTAGAGGATGAGGTGACGGAGGAGGGAGTCTGAAGAAAGAGTAAGTGTCTTCCTCACCAAAGGCTCACGTTTTATATATATATATATGAACATGCGTACAGTAAGAGAAAATTGGGATGGGAGAGTGTGTGCCCAGCAGCCACGTGCACTCCACCCCATCCCCTGACCATCACCATTTTCATATTTTAATGGCTTAAATCTACTTAGTTAAATACAATTAACAGTTATTTTTTATTGAGATCAAGTCTTAATGGTTTATTCTTCATTCAGCATTTAATTTCAAAACTGGGATGTTACAGTTCTCCCCCACTTAAAAAGAATTTCGTCCCCAAAATTCAGTCGGTACTTACCTAGGTAAACAACTTGGGGTACTGCTGTCGCATGGTATCTTCGCGTTCCCACGTACAGGAGGTGGTCTTGCCTTGCTGCCACTCCACCTTAACCAGCCTTACGTTCTTGTTTCTTAAGCGTCTCACCGATCGGTCCACAATTCCAATCGGTGTAGTCACAGTGGTTAGGTCTTCCTTGATCTCTACCTCGTCGTCAGGCATCGTGTGGCTGGGGTCATGCAAATACTTCCTTAGTTGAGACACGTGAAATACGTTGTGCAATCGGGACAAGTGAGTTGGTAATGCGAGGCGGTATGCTACGGGGCCGATCCGTTCTAACACCTCGTAAGGTCCGATGTATCGAGGGCTTAACTTCCCACTTTTTAAGGCTCGTCCAACTCCTTTACTCAGAGAGGTTCTCAGAAACACTTGATCTCCGACTGAAAATTCCAATGGCTTGATGCGCTTGTCATGATAGCTCTTCTGCCTGTCTTGTGATGCTTTCATCTTCTCCCTTATCACTCGGATCTGTTCTGTGGTTTGCTTCACGATGTCTGGTCCCAATAGTAGACTATCACCCGCTTCCGACCAGCAGAGTGGGGTTCGGCATCTACGCCCATATAATGCCTCATAAGGTGCCATGCCAATGCTGTGATGATGGCTGTTGTTGTACGTAAACTCGATCAAGGGAAGGTACTGCTCCCAGTTCCCACCGTGCTCTAACACACACGCTCTCAATAAATCTTCTAGACTCTGAATTGTTCGCTCGGATTGTCCATCCGATTGGGGGTGGTAGGCAGAACTAAGCCAAAGCTTCGTCCCCAATTCTTGATGCATGGTGGTCCAAAACCTGGACGTAAACCTAGGGTCCCTATCTGATACGATGGAAGTAGGTATGCCATGCAGTCGGATAACTTCTTGAATGTAGATCCGAGCCAACTTATACAATGGGTACCTCATATTTACAGGTAAGAAGTGTGCACTCTTCGTCAATCGGTCAACAATGACCCAAATGGCATCATGGCCCGCTCGGTTTTTGGGTAATCCCATGACAAAATCCATCGCAATTGAGTCCCATTTCCACACGGGGATCTCTAGAGGATGCATTGCACCGTACGGTTTTTGGTGCTCTACCTTCGATTTCTGACAAGTGATACACCGAGCCACGTACTCCGCCACATCCTTCTTTAGTCCGGGCCACCAGAACTGTCTCCTCAAGTCGTGGTACATTTTCGTGGTTCCTGGGTGAATGCTGAGTAGGCTTTTGTGGGCTTCATCAAGCACCATTCTTCTCAATCTTCCTCCACTTGGTATGTATATTCTGTCTCTCACCCGGAAGATCCCATCTGGCCCCTCTGCCAAGGATAAGTCTTTTCCTTTGGCCTGAATTTCCTTCATTTCAGCTAGGTAAGAGTCCGCCTGTTGTTGTTCGTACACGGATTTTAAGAATTCATTGGCAATCCTCAACGTACCGATTGTTATCTTCTGAGGGGAAGGGGTGTCAACATGCAAGTTCATGTCTCAGAACCGCTCCAACAACTCTACTTCTTTTGCCATCATGGCTGCTATGTGGAGGGATTTCCGACTCAACGCGTCGGCCACAACATTTGCCTTACCTGAGTGGTATTTCAACTCGAAATCATAGTCCTTCAAAAACTCAATCCATCTTCTCTGCCTCATGTTCAGCTCCTTTTGGTCGAATAGGTATTTGAGGCTCTTATGATCGCTGTACACTTCAAACTTGGACCCGTACAAGTAATGCCTCCAGATTTTTAATGCAAAAACTACTGCTGCCAGCTCCAAGTCATGGGTCGGATAATGCTGCTCGTGGGGTCTCAATTGTCGAGAGGCATATGCTATCACTTGATCTTTCTGCATGAGTACACACCCTAATCCGAGTCCGGACGCATCACAATAAACCACGAAGCTTTCTCGTAATTCAGGTAATGCCAACACCGGAGCAGTTGTCAACTTATTCTTCAGCTCTTAGAAGCTGTTCTCACACTCCGGACTCCACACAAAAGGAACGTTCTTCCGAGTCAATCTAGTCAGGGGTAATGCCAATTTAGAAAAACCTTCGATGAACCTCCTATAATAACCTGCCAAGCCCATAAAACTTCTTATTTTCGAGACCGATCTGGGCCTCTCCCATGCTATTACAGCGGCTATCTTCGCAGGATCCATCGAGATGCCTCGCTCGGAGATCACATGCCCGAGGAAGTGGATCTCATCCATCCAGAATTCGCACTTTGAGAGCTTTGCAAACAATTGTTTCTCCTTCAACACTTGGAGTACCGTTCTGAGGTGTCCTTCATGCTCCTCAGATGTCTTAGAATAAACTAGAATATCATCGATGAAGATAACAACAAACCGATCTAAGAAGGAGTGGAATATGCTGTTCATGTAATTCATGAAAACAGCAGGGGCGTTTGTCACACCGAACGGCATCACTACATACTCGTAGTGACCATACCGAGTCCTAAAGGCAGTTTTAGGAATGTCCGAGTCTTTCACTCGGATTTGGTGATACCCCGATCGTAGATCAATTTTCGAGAAGACTGAAGCTCCACGCAGCTGGTCAATTAAATCATCAATTCTAGGCAGTGGGTATCGATTCTTGATTGTGAGCTTGTTAAGCTGTCGATAATCTATACAAAGTCTCATGCTGCCATCCTTCTTCTTAACAAGTAGCACAGGTGCGCCCCATGGTGACACGCTTGGTCTAATGAACTGCTTCTCGAGTAACTCATCCACTTGTTTCTTCAACTCTGCCAATTCAGTTGAGGACATTCTGTAGGGTGCACTGGAGACCGGTTCGGCTCCAGGGATCAAGTCTATAGAGAATTCAACTTCTCTATTGGGAGGCACACTCGGAACGTCTTCTGGGAACACTTCTGGGAATTCGCAGACAACCGGAATTTCGTTCACTAGGGTCTCACTCTCATCTTTGGTTAGACAAAGCATCATAAATAGTTGGGTTATACCTAGTGCCGTGTTATCTTCAGTGGGTTGTTTTGGGAAAACTATCTCTCGGTTTCTACAATCTACTAATACCTTATTGGCTGAAAGCCAATCTATCCCAAGCACGATATCAAGGCCCTTTAAAGGCATGCAAATCAGATCGAAGGTGAAACTCCGATCATACAACTCAAATGCTATATTTTTACATATTGACGATGTGAACACATTAGCGCCAGTAGGGCTGGCCACTTCCAAAGTCCGATCCATAGACACAGTTGGTAACTTCAACCGTTCCACGCACTCATCAGCTATAAAAGAATGGGTAGCTCCCGAATCGAAAACAACATTAAGCGTATTCATTCCAAGTGAGCACTTACATTGTACTAGGTCGTTTGCTGGTGCAACATCTTCTGTATTGATGGTGTAGATTCTTCCTGCTGCTGGCGGACCGATATTCCTCTCTCGGCTGTTCGGAGCACGCATCATATTTCCTCTGGTTCCGTTGCCTCTGCCACCAGGTCGTTGGTTATCATTCACTCGGGTTCTATCTTGAAATCCTCCTCGACGCTTATTGGCGTTTGTTTGGCGGAGTTGGGGGCAGTCAGGACGAACGTGTCCCTTCTCTCTGCAGTGGTAGCATTTAACATTTGTATCATTGCAATCCTTAGCAAAGTGGTCACCGCCGCATTTAAAGTATCCGCCATATCTTGGTCGTCCACTCATTTGTCTCCCTCGGTCATTATGGTTCTGATATCTGGTGAAGGGTTCATTCCTCCTCACGTTCCCTGGCCTCTTGAAACGTGATTGCTGAGGCCTCAGGTGCTGGTTGGCTCTGCTACACTGGCCCGAATGGGCCCTGTCATCCTCTTCAAATATTCTACATTTGTTCACTAATGCAGGGAAACTCCGGATCTCATGGTATCTGCAGGCCCTCTTGATATCCGATCTCAATCCGTTCTCAAACTTAAGACACTTGGAGTTCTCCGTTCCTGGCTGCTGGAAGGGTGGATAGAATAGGCACAATTCCTCGAATCTGGTCGCGTATTCTTCCACAGTCATGGAGCCCTGTTTTAACTCCATAAACTCCAGCTCCTTCCGACTCCTCACTGTGTCGGGAAAGTATTTGTCTAAGAAGCAGGCCTTGAAATCGTTCCACGTCAGTTGATTATCATCTTCGGGGAATCGGCTTCTGGCTATTTTCCACCAATTCTCCGCTTCATCTCGCAGCATATACACTGCACATTCCACCTTCTGGGCTTCGGTACAGCGAAGACCCCCAAAAATCCTTTCTAATTCCTGAGTCCACTTAAACGCCGCCTCAGGGTTCCGTCCTCCTAAGAATTCACTCGGCTTCCTCTTCAGGAAGCGGTCCAGCACATGGCCATCCTCAGGTCGAGTCTGGCCTTGCCTTTCAAACACATCCGCAAAGCGTTGGAATGCTGTGGCTATAGCCTCCATACTTTGACGATGCGCCATTCCTTATCCTGAAATTGACATTTAAGGATAAGTATACGGAGCCACTTACTACCGATCTAGTTATTAGTCCAACAATTAATAGCTTAGCACATTATTTTATTCGCCTAAGTCATACACACAATCGGACCAGGGGAAAACAACCTCTTGTCCTCAAGTTAACATCAATCAAGTCAACTAGCATCAGAACAATTTCAACCATTCAATCAAAAAGACACACACACCACCGCTTACACTTGGTAAGCATACTTGGCCTTGGACTTTTCAGTCCGCTCTGATACCAAAATGTAACACCTTATTATTTGCAACTAATAATTCCAAAAATATGAGAAAATTTTTCACAAAAACAGCCACGTAACGTTTGATATAGAAGGGAACAGGCAAGGGGGGAAAACGAGGAGCATTCACGCGCATGTAGCAACCTACAGAAAAGCTAAAGCTGGGCCGGCTCAATGGGTTTATCGCAACACGCCAGCACCAGGGCGAATTACACAACACCGTTTGTCTGCTTAGACGGGGTCTGACACCGTCCAGGCAGAGTATGGTAATGCAGCAGTGGATAGAGGAGATTTCACAAGGAGGCTTTCCTTCGAGTAACACTGGTCACTCAATAGGAGGAAATAGATAAGGGAAGATGTTAATACATTCATACGCGTAGCACTCGGTGGAAGGGCGGAGTTCGAATCATCCTACTTGGCTAGGCGGGGTATGATTGTCCTGGGCGGACTCCATGGCGAAGGTGACCCGCTCAACCTTTATCTCACACCGCCTAAACGAGGTCAGTACGACGCCTCTTCAACACAAACACAAGGTAATTCCTCAATCGGATATGGACGAGGGTTCAGTAGGCAAATCCTCACACTCGCACTTCACTCAGGAAAACAAACGGGAAGTTACAGGATACATTTGCGGTAGTAGATTATGGAGGAAGGAGGGGTCTGAACCTATTCCGCCCAACTCAACTAATTATGACAACGCCTGGGCGGACTCAACCACAACGCCCAAATCAGGGGTCAAAACCGGGGTCTCATTCTAACAACTACATCGCTCCAGCGCGAATCCTCACGCTTGGGCGAATTGTTCCCATACTTCGGGCGGGGTACGACTCCGCCCAACGTATCCGACATAAATTTTCCTAAGACAATTCTCGATTCACTCAGACTTGGCTATAACCTGCTCAATCATACTATCCCTGCGTTTCCATTAAAGCACAATTATGAAACAAGGCAGCACATAGCATCACACACACCAAAACCATACATCCATATATACATAAGAGTGTATGTCAATATTTACAACACAAAAACGGATTTCTCCTTGCCCATAAAATTCTTTTCATCCCAAAACATTAACATCCGGTATGAACCAGTCAGGGCTTAATCTAACAACGCCTTAATTAAGCCTTCCAAATGCATCAGCACTCCGCCCAACATTCCAGCTCTGCTTCTGATCCTCCTCACGAGAGACATTCACTGAAAATGGCCACTGCAGGGGTGAGCTTTTACATGTAAAATGATACTCACAGACTCGGTATCAGCGTCAGTATACGCTCCTGCTATCATTCAACCTTTCTCAAGTAACCAAGTTCATACAGTTCAAACAACATTCATGACACACATGATCCACAAAGTTTATTCCACATCCAAATATATATATTCATGCATTCAAAATCATACACATATACATACATAGATTTATACACCACCACAATCAGCCTTATTTCTATATGCATGCCTGCGGATCCGACTCGGGTAAAGACTCTCAGTTACAGTCCCCTTTTCTTCTGGCCCCTCGTCCCTCAGCTCTTACCAGGTGGCACCGGCCTCCCCACGGCGTCTCGAGACTCTCTTCTCTAGCTCCAACGCTACCACGAGCACTATTGGGATCTAGCCAGGGTTGGTAACTGGAAGTCGTTTCCCTTGGGGTTCTTGACCTCCCATGGGTCACCCCACTCTCACTCATGCAACTAACACATTCATTATTACACATCATCGCGCCACGAATACCTTCGCCGTAATCATTAAGCAAGAACAGATTTCCCACACTACTCGTAATCATTCAGTCAATCACACCAGTGCATGTTACAATCGGTCAACAGACTAACAACATTGAGCAATCCAATTAAGAACATGCACATACATGTTTTTCATAGTGACAAGAAAATAGATCCATGCATATCATCCATCATTATCATCCACTAACAGGCTACACTATCGCCACGAAGATCACTATCAGAATCTTACATCATGTATCAGTTTTAATAATTTTGAATACATGCACACATGCACAGCATCAGTTTTGATGATTATAAATACATGCACACACACACACACACACTCAGCAGTACGTTCATCCGGTACCGTTCTTAGACCATGCATTCGACATGCAAGCGCCCCCTACCTTAGAAGAATCCTCAGAAACCTTTCCGTTCTCTTCGTTGGGTCCGATGTCTTTCTCCTGGTTCGTTCGGCCTTCCTTGGCTTTGTCGTATCCTGCGCCTGATTCTGGGATGGAGTGTAGTTCGTTCGTCAGTACTGCAACCAAGGTCTCCAGGAGCGAAGAGTGAGAGAAGAGAAGAAAGATGGAGACGAAGAGAGGAAGTAGAGGATGAGGTGACGGAGGAGGGAGTCTGAAGAAAGAGTAAGTGCGTTCCTCACCAAAGGCTCACGTTTTATATATATATATATATGAACATGCGTACAGTAAGAGAAAAGTGGGATGGGAGAGTGTGTGCCCAGCAGCCACGTGCACTCCACCCCATCCCCTGACCATCACCATTTTCATATTTTAATGGCTTAAATCTACTTAGTTAAATACAATTAACAGTTATTTTCTATTGAGATCAAGTCTTAATGGTTTATTCTTCATTCAGCATTTAATTTCAAAACTGGGATGTTACATCAATGATAAATAATATTCGGACATAATGATGTACTGCTAGATACTGTTCTTATTTTATATTAATAATAAAAAGTTTATTATTAATATAACCAAATATTTTACCTATAGGGTCACACACATAGAGTAAGCCCACCAGAGGATAGTTTTATTTTAGTTGGACTGAAAATAAAACTATTTGGGCCTAACTTATTTAGAATGAGTCAGGAGCCCAATGTTTAATGAGAGCTCAGGTCAAGACCTAAGCCTATATATAGAGCATGAGATGCTCATAGGCTGAGGCTCAGAAATTAGATTACACTAAAATTCCGTACTAGCATTCGGATCGTTAGTTTTCTGGTGGGAGTGCTCGTATGGACTCCTAAGGGCGAAGCTACAACTGCTTCGATCGAGGATCTTGTTCTGCATCTACAAGAGGTAAACCCTAATTAAAATTTTAATTTAGCATAATGCTTTGAGACATATGTGTTTGCAATTCATTCTTGTGAATCCTTTGTGTTTCCGCTGCCTGACCCTAATAGGATTCCCTAACACTCCATTCGTAGGTGGGGGTGAGACCTCACAGGCTGGACCAAGACCCTCTTTACAGGTACCCCCAGTCCGGGAAGAAGAGACAGAAGAAGACACAGAGGATGATGATGAGTGAATTTTCTTTGAGTTTCTTTTCTGGTTTCTGGTTCCCTTTTAACGTCTATTAAACTCATTCTTTTATTTAACTTACTGCATATAATTCGTTTGAGGTATTTTTGTTTGAAGTTTCTGATAATTTTGCATGAACTGCTTGAATGATTTGACATGAATATGCTTGCAGTTGATTTGCTTCCTAACCATAAGCAAGACAGTAGAATGCATGCAAAATTCTTTAGGCATAACAAATTCTAAGACAACAACAAATAAAGAGGATAATTGGTTGAATTCAAAACCAGAAAAATAAAATACATGAACTTTTGAAATTTCTTACATGCTTGAACCTTTTTTCTGTTAGAACAATGGAATATGCCTTTTAAAGCGGGTGAGAAGTGAGTAATTAAACATCGAGAGACTCATTAGAAATTGTTAAGTTGGCATTGCCTAATTTTCTGATTAACCTTTTTCTTAAGAAATAAGCAAGGAAATGATCAAGGCATTTTGTTTGAAAACACATTTTAGCCAAGAGCCAAAAAGCTACCCTTAACAAATTATCCCCTTTTTTTATAGCCCATTTGAGCCAAAAAATTTTTATTTTAGAAAAACACCCTAACCTAAGCATGAGAAATAAAATCCTCACCTTCTCAGCATGTTTAATAAGAAAAGAGCATAAGATAAATTTTCAAATAAGGGCGATGAAAGAAAATGAGGTTGAAAAGAAGAATGCTAAAGAAAAGTAGTAAGTCCTCCATTCAGAAATCTTTGAACAAAAGGAGAACTGAAAAAGCAGAAAATGAATTCTGAAGTTTAAAAATCAAGGAAGAAGCCTCTAATTTATACAAAGTTCAAATATTTATGCTCTTCTTCATGCATGCAATTTGAAATCCTAGAAAAACCAAGAATTTTTGTTAGCCCAGCCTTGTTACAACCTCATTGATAGACCTTTTGATCCTTGTTGTTCCTTTGATTTTTGGTTTAAAAGGAAATGACTGGCAATGTTAATTAGGCAGTTCTAATGATGAAAGAGTAAAACAGACACCTAGTGAGAAATAATGAGAAGCTCCCTGTTCTTACAGCATTAGGTTACTTGCTTTGTGAGAAATTACATGGTGTGTTGTATTTCAAATAAATGGATATTGAGGATGCCAATTGTCTAAAGAAATTGAATAATAATTGCTGTCTTTTAATTGTGTTCATACTGAGAATCTGAGCATGATGAATAGCTTCTTGATTAAACTTTCATTCTTTTTGCTTGAGGGCAAGCAAAACTTTAGGTTGGGGAGAGTTTGATAAGGGTTAAATATGCATTATATTCATGTGGTGATTTGAAGCATTTTCGTAAGAAATTGAAGTAAGTGGGTGATAAATAAAGGATTTTCTCAAACAAAAGTAAAAATGAAATAGTTGTTGATAAATGAAAAATATCTTAAAATTCTGTAAGAAGTGCAGGAAAAAGCTTGAAAGTCAAAGAAAGGTCAAAAGAGCAATCACCAAAACATCACGCTCGAGTGTGCGTTACGCTCGCTTAAGCGTGATCGTGCTGAGGAGAAACCTTGAAAAGTCTCCACACTTGAGTGTGGAAGGAAGAGCTTGAGCGTGAGTCAAGCGTAGGAAGCAAGCATCAGGTCCCCCCTCGCGCCTGAGCGTGAATAACCACACGCTTGAGCGTGGCTAAGCAAGGATTAGGCACAGTGAAGAAAAGGAAGCCCACGCTTGAGCGAAGCAAAGAAGGATCAAGCGTAAAACAAACAGTGAGCATCAGGGCTTTTTAAGCTTGAGCGTGACCATTAAGCTCAAGCGTGACTCATGCAGTATGGAGCTTTTAATTAAATATAGGCCAATGGAGCGATGCCATCACACCCACTTCTGCATGTTTCTGCATGTCTCTGACCACCTCTGCATGGCCACTCAGCAAGTGGGGGTTGCGCTTGAGCTTGGAAGGAGAAGCTTAAGCGTAACTCCTTTATAAATAAAGTAGATAACAGAGGATCAAATCATCGAGGAGTTACATAATCATTCAGTTTTTATTTTATCTTGTATTCATTATTTTTCCATATTCTGGAGTGAAAATGCAAGTCATGAGTAGCTGAAGATCTATTTACTGGGATTGGTTATGATCATTCAAACCTAAAGTAATGTTGTTGTAAGTTTTTCATTTATATAACAAGATCTGATGATTTTTGTATTTTATTCTACACTTAATGCCTGAAAGTACTTGATCACTATTTTCTTGCCTTTGATTTTCTTAAGTATATTGGGAAATAACTTGTGAGAGCAGATCTGAATGAAATACTCATTGTGAGTAGATAACCAGGGATGGTATCTAATGTAGTGAATGTCTAAACAATCGATCGATAATACTGGAATGATTTTAAAGTGACTTAGGGATCCGCAGGTTGAAATCATTCTTATGAATTTTGTAGTCGAGGGATCGATGTAAATGATTCTGATTGTGACGTAAAAATTATCATTTCAAATTATATATATATGCAAAGTTATAGAGCTTACAAAAGGTAAGAAGTGATACACAATCAATCCCAGTTTTCCAACTTTGATTTTTACCAAAGCTCTTTACTGTTATTCTTTTCATTTACTATTTGTTGTTAACCATTCCAACCAATCTCTTTTACAACAAACCAAAACAAACTTTCTGTCAAAATCAATTCAATAACCAAAGATCTTCAAGCTAACACCTCCTTAGTGGAACGACAACCCTTTTACTACAATTTCAGTGTTTAAACTTGGCACTAACATTTCATCAGATTCATATTGTACAAACTTGATTCTTGAGTTGAATACTTCACTTCTTTACTTATTAAGAATTAGTTACCAAGTTTTATGCTTACACACCAAAAGATTTCTATACTAAGTTATAGCAAAATAGATTTCCAACAACTATATCTCCTTTCAAGAAACAGCAACGGTCATATCCTCCACCTCCTATATATATACCAAGGAAGATTGAACTTCAGACACGGAGAACTTACGAAGCAATCATTCAATAATTCTCTTGAGTCAAAAATTCTCTTTATGCATTCTTCTCTTGTAAGATGCCTTCTTTTCTTGTTTTACCTCTGGTAGACCTTGGTCTCGTGTCAAAACTTAGTGTGCAATTCCATTTGTATATCTATTATACACTAAGTTCTAAGAGTTACTCTTCTTTCACAAACAATCTGTAAAATCTGGTTTGTTGCTAAAATCTGTTGGTGTGGGAAACACTGTTGGCCTGAAGAGGATTTTGAAAGAATACTTAGGTTGAGCTAGGAGTGGCTTGTTGAAAGAATACTTGGGTTTAAGCTAGAAGTGGATGGAGTCAAGAATACTTGTGGCACTGGTCTTAAAGGAGATTTTACAATAGTGGAAATCCTTCAACTTAGAAGGGACTGGACGTAGCTTTTGTGTTGGAGGTGAACAGTATAAACACTCGGTGTTAATCTTTCCTTATTACTCCTTTACTTCGTCTTATTACAAGTCTTTATTTGGTTCAAATTTTCATGAAAAAAGTATGTGACTTATTCAACCCCCCTTTCTAAGTCTGACTCTGAACCGTCACTTTCCGTTAGCCAAAGATAGTAGCATAAATAATTAGGATATACCTTGGACTGTGAAGTCTTTAGCATTCCACGTCGAAAAGATCACCTATCTATTCTGACAATCAACCATCACCTTATTGGCGGATAGCTAATCCATACCAAGAATAACCTCCAAGTCTTTTAGAGGTAAGCACACAAGGGTCACAACAAACTGTCTCTCCTCAAGTAGCATATACCAATATCCATACAGTTAGTCACAAATCACACACATGATCCCGTAGGCATATACACATGTAACTCATCAACATGGAAATAGATAGCTTTAGGCGCCTTACAAACTCTTCAAAGATGAAAGACTGTGTGGAACCCAAATCAAAGATCATAGATAGGTTGGAACCATGAGCAATACACTTACTCTGTACCAAATCACAAGCTTGTGTGGCCTCCTTAACATTAATGGTAAACACTCTACTTGTAGCATTCTTACCTTGGTTATTTCTTCCAACTATCATGTTATCATGATCACCATTATCGCGGCCTCCATGGTTACCATTTCCACGACCTCGACCTCTGAAGCCTCCATGATTCATATTAGCATTTCTTACATGTTGGTTCTGAGGATAGTTAGGGTGGATATGCCACTTTTCATTACACTAAAAGCAAATGATCTCGTCACGATTATAATTACGAACAAAGTGGTTACTACCACATCTAAAGCACTTGCCGTTCTTAGCACAACCACCAGATTAACCACCACAGCCACCATACCCTTTTGATTTAAAGGACAATCCACCTCTACCAGAATTACTCTGCTTCTTGAAGCTAGGCTGTTGTAGCTTCAAAGAAATATCGGTCTTGCTGCATTAGCCCATGTGGGCCTTGTCATCTTCCTTAAAAATATGAAATTTGTTAACCAACACCAAAAAGCTCTGGATTTCCTAGTGGCTGAATGCCTTCTTGATCTCGGGCCTCAACCTACTTCTAAACTTTATACACTTAGAACCCTTAGTCCTAGGCTGCAGAAAAGAGGATAAAATAAACACAGTTCATCGAATTTAGTGGTATACTCCTCCACAGTCATAAAACCCTGCTTGAGTTCCATGAACTTTAGCTCATTTCTGCTCCTGACAGTATCTAGAAAATATTTTTCTAGAAAGCATGCTCTAAAGCTCTCCTAGACTAACTGGGTACCAGCTGTAATCATCCTCGCCTTTGTAATTTTCCACCAATTTTCTACCTTACCATGGAGCATATAAACAACATATTCAATGTTTTTAGCCTCAATATACTAGAGGCTACCAAAAACCCTCTCTAAGTCTTGAATCCAAGTGTAGGCTAGTTCAAGATTAAATCCACCATGAAACTTATTTGGCTTCCTCTTCAAGAAGTGATCCAAGCCCTAGAGATTATGGGCCTAAGGCTGAACTTGCCTGTCAAGGATATCAACAAAGCATTGGAAAGCTGCTGCCATGGAATCCATACCTTGATGACCCACCATTACATAGCTAAAAACATGAGTTAGGGGTGTTCTGATAAGTTTGTAATCGATTACACCATTAATGTAATATATTATCACAACATCTTATGCAGGTTTTCAGAAGACTCCCCCTAGTAATCGATTATGTAATCGATTACCCAAAGGCTTCATACGCAATCCTGTATCTGATATTCTTGGTAATCAATTATAATATTGCTAGTAATCGCTTAGCAGGATATTAGATAGTAGAATTATGAAGCAAAATGCTTTTAGACTAATTTCTACACACCCTAACTTCCACATATGATATCCAATCTGTTAGAACCAAGTCTATTTTAAAAGACTTTGGAAAATCTAAAATTTATTTTAGGGATCCCAAGATTTGTTTATAACACACATCAAGGCTTTAAATTAAATCAAATCTATTTAAGTGTTATTTAACCTTTCACTTGAGTATTTTATAATACAAAGTCTGTGGTGCAAGAGTCACAATTTAAAGGGGGAACCCATCAATTTAAAGCAACCGAAGTTTGTAGGACTCATCCAAAATATTTCAAGTCTGACCCAACCTTAAGTTTACGATAAGCACAACATTCAAAAAAAAATTTAAGAATGTTTGTTCCAGACTTAGGTCTGCTAAGCCATGTTCCTTAATCAAATCATCCTCTAGACTCAGTATCTCACTCTCACAAGGTCTTCTATCCTAGCTTCAAGACATACTAGACTCAGACTCTTCAAGAACGTCTCTTTAAATCTGGATTAAAATATACAAAGTTGCTCCAGTCCTAACTCCTTCTAGCCTAGTCTGCTCTTGTTCAAAAATACACAAAAAAACAAACATCGTAGGAAAACAAACGTTCAAATGAGAAGAAAATAAGAAAGCCATCTGAGCACTTCAAAAAGCTGACAACAAGCAGAGCCTAAGTTAGAAGCCTTCTAAAGGTCAAACAAGTCTTTTACAATATTCCATGTTAGATGAAAGAGAACTAAAAGGAACTTTCTCTCTACAATATTCGAGGCACCCAGTTTTTGTGCAATACCTGGCTACCCTCCAAACCAGATGTTATCTTTTTCTCTTCTCTCGTGCTCTTATGCTTAAACGGCTACTTCTCTCCAATGAAACAGTAACAACTATATGGAGAAGCCTTTAAAAAGAAGAGACCTCAGACCAGTGAAAAGAGACACGAATAAAGAAACCAAAAATTAGAGACTTCATCTTATATTTCATCAACACTGTTGCTCACAGTCTTAGTCTTTGTTCTTAGCTCAATTTAGTGTGTACCTTTGCTTCATTATAAAATCTTTGTACACTATATCTAAGTTATCAAAAACAATCTCTCTTTCATCTCAATTCAAGGTTGATTGTGTTTATCAATCTTAGTTTCTTGCGAGAAACAATTTTGGCCTGAAGAGGCTTTTGAAAGAATACTCGGGTCTAAACCAAGAGTATCTTTTGAAAGAATACTGAGGATAAGCCAGAAGTGATTGGAGTCAAGAATACTTGTTGCATAGGTGTGTTGTTTTTGTAAAAGATATTACAAAGTGAAAATCCTTCAAACTAAACGGACTGAATGTAACTTTATGTTTGGAAGTGAATCAATATAAGACTCGTTATTCAATTTCTTCTTTCCTTTCTCTTGTCTAAAGTTTGAGTCTATCTTGTTAAGTTTCAAGCCATTTTTTTAAAATAAGGTTCTTATTCGAAAAAGAGTTTACAGACTTATTTAACCCCCCTTCTAAGTCTGTTTCTGAACCTTCACAATCCTTACCAAATTTTGACACGACATAAAATTCATCATTTATGACGTGTGGCAACTGGCCACACCTTAAATTTCCAAAAATGAATAAGTTATGCATAAAAATGAAAATTGACCATTTTAATCCTTTAGTATGCAACTTAATATACCAATTCCTATCCAAATGGAACCATTTCAATTCACATAAGTCAAAACATTAAATACAAGTTATTGGTAATATCTGGAGGTTCTAAAACCTCCCTATCCCAATTTGACCTACCTATTTCTAATTTATGCCTAAACACCAATAATATCACATGACAATTATCATTAACATTGATACAACACCATCACCATCTCATCACATTCACCATTCTATATGCAACATAATATGCACAATACTCTACCCATGATGTTCATTCAACATAATATGCATATAAATGTATAGTTCTTGGACATGATACAAATCAACATAATCTTTATAGATTCATCCATGGTTCATGATTCTAAAACTTCATCATATACCAACATTAACATCATAATTCACAATTTAGCATCAAGATCCAAAACTACATATGTACACCATTTTCCAATATACAAAAGATATAAGTATCCAAAATTAGCCGGCCAGAACAATACAAACAAAAGCTATACATTCATATACAACTATATACAAGCGGTCCCCATGACCACAACATCTCCAACCGAGTAATCACCAAGCATCTCCTCAGTCTACATCCACTGAAAAACAATAACAAACTTAGGGGTGAGCATATATATGTCAAATGACAGGTATTAAACCAGATCAAACTACGACACATCTATCAAATATCTAGTTCTATACATTAATCAATAATTCATCATAAACATCATCATACATACTACCATTTAACATAATTGCATCAACTCAAATGCAATCAACCTTATCAATACACATCATAAGTTATCCAACAACCTTTAAAACTCAATATTTATATGAAAATGCATATGTATGCGAATCTGACTCTAATGATGAGAATTGCACTGCAATGTATAAATTTTTACAACATATAGACCGCTTGCCCATAATGCAACACTTGTTACTCTCAATGACAGCGATAACTCAACTAGGTGTTGTGGGCTAGCCTTGAACCCAATCTAAGGCGGTTGTGGAATCCCAAAGGAAACCACCATAGGGTTTGTGTCTATCGAAAGGCCGCCCTCCCATCTAAGCTGACATCACAGGCCCCTAGAGCCCTGTGTGCGTCCTTTTTAATCCAATGATATGCAAAACAACATCAATTATTGTATAAACACCTGATTACCATCACCAAGGGTTCTCATCCAATACAATAACTACGTATAGCATATAACAACCAATATTTTAGAACTAAGTTGCATATCAACTAAGCTACCTCAACCTTAGTTGTTCATAATCAACCTTATAGCCTATTCATCATCAAGTAATATAACTAATCATCATCATTATGATCATTATCAATTTAGTGATCATTTATTACAATCCAATACGACATAATCCATCATAATTATCACAAGTATATATGAACGACATCCAATCATATTTCATAACTAATGGTTGGGGTGGCAATACGAGCCTATAAACTAGGTGGGGCCAAGGCCCACGTAAGCCCATCATAATACAGGCAGGGCAAGGATGGGCCAAAAAAGGAAAACAGGCAAGAAACATTGGTCTGACCTGTATTCTATGTGGCTCATGGGTCAACGGGCCAACCCATTTTTTTCCCAAATTATACACGTTATTTTTATTTTAAATTTATACTTTTTTTCAAAAAAAATTAGATATAAAAATCAAATTTTACCTTTTTTAAAACCAGTTTTTTTATAATTAACCCAATTTATTTCATTAAAAGTTTAAATAAATTATATTTGCATTAATGGAAACAAAATTTTATTATTTATATTTTATAATATTATACTATTAAATTTATAATAAAATAAATAAATTAGGAAACTAGGAAACGTATAGTGTAAATGAAAGGAAATGCTTTAAGGTCAGATTAGAGAAAGGAAACAAACATAGCCTTTTTAACATATATAAATTTTATATTAATATAAATGTGTTTTCTTAATATTTTAACGTTAGCCCGACGGACTGGGTTGGGCCAGCCTATATAGGAGCCATTTTTGATGGGCTAAAATATGGCGAGCTTATTTGAAAAAATAGGCTTAAATCCTTGGCCCAACCCGTCTATTTTTAATGGGTCAAATAGGCTACCCCACAAGCCAGGCCCAAATTGTCATCCCTATTAATGGTCATATTATCAATGACACATCAATAGGGTATATAGCTAATGCAACCAATACCATTATCATCACAATTTTTATCAAGTATCAAGATTCATCAAACATAACACACATAGATGTATACATATACCCCTCATCCGTTCATAATCTATGCATTTAAAATATAAATCCTCGATTCCTAAGCCCGAAACATTTTCTGATCGCTTTGACTACGTTTTGATTACTAATTTTCCATGTCAATAAATCCTAAAATTAACAACAATTACTTTTAATAACCCAAACGCTACCAAAATCATGCTTTGGAGCTAGAATCATCAATTGATAGCAAGTTTGGTACATTTCAACTTACCGATCAATGTCAACGATCACCAATACATCAATTCCCAAAGTTCTAAAGCTAACACTCACTGTCAATGGTTCCGAAACAAATCCCTAACCTTGAAAATGTAATATTAAGCTCAGATTCTCAAAATGGAACCAAATAAAGCAATGGATCATTTTCGACACTCATCGACAATGAAAGAAACCAAAAACCCTAAGCTTTGAATCATTGCCTACACAACAATGACACTCAAAACAACCTTAAATTCATGGAATTATAAATATTTAGAAGTGAGGGTAGAGGAAAGAAGCAAAAATCAAAATGAGGGATCATGTGTCGTACCTCATAATCCATGAAAATTAAAAATCTCCCTTAGCTTCAATGGCTACCAACGTGAACAATAAGGAAAGGAATGTGGTTCCACATTTTACATGAAGAATAATCAAGAAGATGGAGGGAATGGTATGGTGGTGTGGCCATAGTTCAAGAGAGAGAAAGGAAATGAAGTTCCCTTTTCCTTTCATATGTAAAAAGAAAAAGTGGGGGAGAGTGCAAATAGCCATTAAAATTTTGGGGGTAATTGGATCTTTTTCCACGTTTAGTTAATTTTTGAAACTAATCGGGTAACTCCCGGTTACCTGAAACATGCCCCAGTTGATTTCAAATCTTAACTTAACCACCTTAAATTAATTTAATGTTCCTAATTTAATTATTTGACCAATAAAATTAACTAATAATTAAATCCAAGATATTACAATTGTCAATTAATTATTTTAATATTAAATGATTATAACAATAATTGTCATTTTAATTTTGGTAAAATTAAAGGATTATTTCTATTATTTGGTGATTTGGTTTAATATATTCTATTATTATTGATGGATTAGAATTTGGGCTTGATGCCAACTTAGATTCCTAGAGATAAAACCAATATGGGAATCCTTAGGGTGAGGAAATCCCACACGAGACCCCCACATCAGGAGTTAACTGATATAGTATTGGGCAGAGGTCATGAGATTACTGGGGTATACTAGCCAAAAGATTTGCAAAAGGTGTCAAGAACCGATTAAGAGACTTGGTAATCTGCTTAAGTATTACAAGTTTCATAAGCAAAGAAATGAAAAAGATGAGAGTGGAAGGGAGAATAAAGGATAAAGGAAGAAGGATAAGTATGATTAAGGATTACATCAGCACCGTTGACTTTAAAATTATTTATCTAATAGTGTGAGTAGTGATGGCAATGGACAGGGTGGGCACAGATAGTACTTACTCGCTACCCGCCCGTGATGAGTAACCTGTGACCGTGCCCGCCTCGCTACCCATCGGGTACCTACCTAAACGGATTTGAGCGGGTTTAATGGGTTCCCGTGGATATTACGGGTATCAATAATTAATTATTATTTAATAAAATATCAAAAACAAAATAAAATTTTAAAAGAAAAAGAAAACCACAATCATGGTATGAAATATTTTATGAATTGTCAAGTACCCAAATCCTTATCTGCGAATTGTCAAGTATATGTTCTACAACCCAAATAAATCAAATAATAGTTCACTAGCAAGTCTAATATAGTTGTCACATAACAAGTCTAACATATTTCACTCCTACGTAAAACAAATTCACATAGCCATAGTGGTACCCTTATACCACTAGCCGTCCTGTTTATTAGCGGGTTTCTAAAATACCCGTTTAATCTACCGCGGGTACCTATTGAGTTACCTGAATCTGCCCTGTCATAAGTGTGTATTTTTACTTATTTTAGAGTGTTTATACATTAAGTTTTGAGTCGATTTTGTCTTTATTTCCTCCTGATTCCCTTATTTTCAATCCTATCTCGCATATGCTACTTGGGTGTTTCTGTTTTTGCAAGTTTTATGATGATTTAGGCTTATTCTCATAAGAACTAGCAACATGAATGCAAGTAGGCACTTTTTGGGACCTTAGCACTGCAGTTTAGCAAGCTTGGAACAATCCACTACTAGTGTTTGCAACCACTGGCCGTGGAGAGCACTGGAAGTGGTGGCAATGCGAGGCAAAACACTCCACCAGTCGTGGTTTGAAACCATGGGCCTTGTAACATCCCAGATTTTAAAAATAAAAAATAAATTAAGGAAATAAATATTGAATAATTGAATATGAGTCATTTGATGCCCCAAAATGTTGAAAATAGTTAAATTAAGATTTTTGGGTACTGTTCGTGATTTATTGAGATCGGATAAGCTGAAAATAAGCCCGGTTGAGATATGGGTGTCGGATCAAGTATCTCTGATTGAGACGATATTGGTCAGGGCCGTTAAGAATATTATTGGGAGTCCGAAAATATATTCGGAATAATTTTCAGATAAAGTATTGAACCCAAATAAAGATTCTCTTTGCCATAAAACGATGAATCTTTTAATGAAGGGTTAAAATTAAAGCCAAAAGTCATATTTTTCCCCTCCTTTTCACGTTTGTTTGCTGAGCACTTTGGGCAAAAACACATTCTCCTTTTTCTCCTCTTATTTCCTTCTCCATTTTCCCTCTCCTTCTTCCAAAACCCTAGCTAAAGTGGTGTCACCTCCATCCCTCCATTTTCGTTTGAAGAGGACTTAAAAACTTGAAGTTCTTCCTCTCTTCTTCTTCTCATTTTCGTATGGCCTCCCTCTCCCTTGAAAACCCATTTCGTTTTTGGGTGAGGTAAGCCTCTTTTACCAATTTTTGGATGGGATAATGATGTGGTTATGAGTTTTTAAGGTTTGGGGAGTCATGCATGTGAATGGGTATTTATTAGAAGCATTTAAAACTTAAGCCCTAAGATGGGTGGCCATAAATGTGAGATTTTAATGAGGGATAAGTGTAGTAGATGTATTTATGTTGGTAGGAGATGAAGAAGGATGGGGCATTAATGAGAGTTGTTGGATTTTGGTGAAAACCCTAATTTTAAGAATTGGGGAAAGTGGAGAATGATTGGTTAAATAATATACTTGGGAAGGAATGCATGACAATGATGAATATGAATGTAGATAAATAGAGTTGTATGGAGGTTGGGTTATTATTGTTGATAGCCTTTAAATCTAATGGATGTGGCTTAATGGGGAAGAATTCCCGAAGCCTAATAAATAATAAAAATGATGCCTATAACATGTCTAGTACATGTTAAGAAATTGTAGATATGATTATGATTAAATAGAATTGAAATGATGTCTTAAATAGTTGATTGATTGGGGTTCTATATGCATGTTAATGTAGGATCCATTCTGAACGACGAGGCAGGTGCGTCTTATCAATCAAAATTCTTCTCTTGAGGTTGGAGAGGAGTCTTATGTTCTAAATGCATGAATTTGAATGGTATACGATTGCCATATGTATTGATATGCATGTTTGCTTCGCTTGGAGTGCTACATAATGTTGTGTATGATGTTGATGATATGTTTTGGCAACATGCTTGATACATTTAGAATAATCTTGGTATATTATATGGTGGCGTAAACTATTTGATGTTATGTAGTGATACATATGTCCACCGTAAATGTACAATGAATGTTGATGATGTTTGATAGAGAATGGTTAAGGTCTTTGTATCGATGATGAAATTGAATGATATGAATGAGAACTATCGAAAATGCCACACAAAGATTTAAACTAATATGAGTAACCAACAATAATGAATCCACTAAGAACCTTGTGGTGATGTTGGTAATGGTGTTGATGATGATGTTGATGAGTGGCATGTATAGGATGCATAGAGTGAGAAATGCATATGATTGGCATTTGCATCCATGGCATACTGTATAGCTGTCGGTGTTGGAATTTTAGGGGATTCCCCCGGTTGGCCCAGTGGGAGGGCGGCTCTATGCACGAGCAGTTTATATTTCCCCTGTGACTCAGTGTGTAAGTCACGAAGCTGCCCATGTTGTGCTACGGGGAGTTGTATGTGGTTGACCCTTGTGGGGGGTGGCTCTTGATGAGCAGGTGTCCCCGGTGGTCCTTGGGATCACAGCTACCATGATATAACTCATGGTTGGCCGGCAACACCATATGTCGAATACGTTGTATACCGCGGTCATGGTGAAAATGACCAGGTGTTGCAAGATGGGTGATGCGGTTTGGTACCAGTAAAACAATTGGTGAATGCATGCAAATTTTAAGAATAAGTGTACACATTTTACTACTACAGTAGGGGTATGGTTAGATGATCATACTTGAAACCCACAATTGATGTTATATTCCCACAGTTAGGTCTGCAATTGTTAAAAAGTTCCATTGTGCATATGCATTAGTTTAAGAACATTTACATATAGCATGGTGGTATGCCAAAGAAGATAAGTTTTGATGATGGATGTAATGAAGATGATATAATATGTTAAGACAACATGAAGATATGAATACTAAATAATAATTTGAGTAAAATGATGCATTATGTAATTGTCCAATGTTGCAGGACTTGATTATGTATATGCTAGTATACCTTGCTTGACTTAAAATGATGTTGAGTTATGTGTGTGATAAAGATATAATGAGGAATGAGGTGTTGTATGTATACAAGTATACATGTTTGATGCATATATATATATATATATAATCACATGGTATTCATATTCATCCTTTTAGAATGTATGACTCACTCTCCCATGTTGTCCATTTTTTTTAGACTTGTGACACAGGGCATTCATGGGAAGAGTGGATATTTTGAAGTACATTTTAGTTGAGGAGGTAAATAAGAGTATAGAAAGTGCCTTGGCCGGCGAAATCTAGATTTTTGTATAGCATGTGATGTATGTGGATGCTTATTTTGTTATCTAGATTAGAGATGATGATTTTAAGAGTCATGTAGGAAAATTGGACCTTGGTGTGCATGGCCAATTTTCATTTATGACCCAAATGATGTAAGATGATGAATTATGATGTTGGATATGTTAATTCCTATGAATGAATGATGAGTATTGTGTCTCGTAGTACTTTATGGAATTTATGAGAAAATGATCTCAAATGATATGCATTAAATAAATGATAATTGAATTTGAAATGTATAGATAATTGGATTAGATTATGTTTGCATGGTTGAAGGGATATAATGCATTAAAATAGGCTAAAATAGCATGAATTGAGGTTTGATATGCCAAGTTGTGTAAATTTCCCATTTCTGTACAAGTTCTACAGAACTCGCTTAAGCGAGTGGTTGTCTCGCTCGAGCGAGACCCTTGTGAAACAGGGGTGTGGCCACTGGTCGAAATTCGCTCAAGCGAATGGCCTTCTCTCCCAAGCGAGACTCGGCTGGAATTAGTGGTTGGTCACTAGACCATTTTCGCTTAGGCGAAGTGGCCTTGGTTTGAGACTCGCTCAAGCGAGGAGAGAGGAAATGGATACTGGACGATTTTCGCACAGGAGAGTCTTGCCCCGCCCAAGCGAAAATTGGGCAGAGAGTTTCTAATGTCACTGGAGCATTCTCGCTCAAGCGAGATGGAACTCGCTCAAGCGAGATTGGCTCCTGAGGAAAATCTTCTCTCTCGCTCAAGCATCTCGCTGGCTCACGCAAGTGAGACCTTCGAATCTCGCTCAAGCGAGATGGGGTTCGCTCAAGCGAAAGGACCCCCCTGATGCTCAAACTCTCCCTCGCTCAGCCTTTCTGGTTTCCGCTCAAGCGTGTCTACGCGAGCTCGCCCAAGCGAATATGGTACTTGCTTGAACGAGTAGCATCCTGATGTATATAATTGTTTTGTTTTAAATGATTGCATTTCTCCTTGCATTAAACCTCTTCTTGCATCATCTTAAAATTAGTTTGGATCTATTATGGATCCCTGAACTTTATGAAATCTTCTCCCTTTAAACTCAATCATACAACAATCAAATTAGTTAATTCTTCCGTTGTTTCTAATTGGAAATTTATCATGAAATCATCTTTTTAACTTACCCTCTCATATCTTCATATATAGGAGTGGCTTTTATAGATCCAGGTGTTGAACTAGAAAGCTTCACCATTTATTTTTCTTTTTATCGAATAATAATTTTAAAATCGTGAAAAATTTACCTGTGTTTTCGGGGCATCTCAACCTGGTATCAGAGCAATGGTTTGCTTTCGATACAATCATGATTAATGTTATTTGTGTAGTTGTCGCTCATGATTGAAATATATGAGCTATAATTGATTGATTTATGGATTATTTGATTAAATTATGAATGTTTATCATTGAATTGAGATTGATGTTTAGAATTGTTGAGTCTGGCCAAGAGTCCTTACACTATTTACCTCTAATGATGAATATGTTGTGATCATGTATTGAAAATGATATGATTATGTGATGTAGTACACGATAGGCTTATGAGTGCTAAAATCCTTGAATTCATAAGTCGAAAGGTTATTGTTTGGTCTAGTTTACTCATGTGTGAGCCATGTTTTGATGTATAGGCTTAAGATATGGCTGGTAGACCAAATCATGAGGCTGCTACTATGGCAAATGCCTTAAATCGATTTTCTGATCTCTTGGAAAGACAAGGCCAGCTGAACATGGGACAAGGCTCCCAAGGTCTTGATTTATTTCTCAAGAGGAAACCTTTAGAGTTTCATGGAGGTTATAAGCCTGAAGATGCGTATGCTTGGATTAATGATCTAGAGAGAATTTATGCTAGCTTCGAATGTTCTGAAGCGTAAAAAGTGGAGTATGCGGTCTTTATGATCCGCGATGAAGCTGAAGCTTAGTGGCATCTTACTAGGGGATGCATGATATCTGCTGATATTCCCTTGGTTTGGGAAAACTTTAAGGTGGAGTTCTTGAAGAAGTATTTTCCGGATAGTTATAAAAGCAAGAAAGAGCTTGAGTTTATGGAACTTAAGCAAGGTGGCATGACGGTGGAGGAGTATGCCTCCAAGTTTGAAGAACTTTGTGCGTTTTATCCGCCCTATCAACAAGAGGGTACCGAGGTGTCGAAATGTATGAAGTTTGAAAATGGATTGAGGCCCGAGATCAAGCGAGCTATTCGACATCAAGAAATTAGAAGCTTCCCTACACTTATGAATAAGTGTCGCATATATGAAGAAGATGATGTGGCTCCCTCGAGTCATGGAAAGCACGAGCTTAAGTTGAAGGGCCAATTCTCTAGTTTCAAGAAGCAAGGTCACTTCAAGAAGAACAAGTTCCTTCGTGGTGGATCCTCCAATGCTAGAGGACGTGGTGCTTTTAGGGGTGGTTACGGTGGTGGTAACCAAGGTCGTGGAAATGTCCAAGGCCTGACTTGCTTCAAATGCGGTGCTAACCATTTGGCACGAGATTGTCCACAAGATGATGTGGTATGCTACCAATGCAATCAACCGGGGCATATCCGCCCTAATTGCCCATTGAATGCAAGGAATGCTAATGCCAATACTCCTGTACGTATGAATCCTAATGGTAACCGTGGAGGCCATGGTGGCTTTGCAGGCCGTGGCCATGAAAACGGTAATGGTCATAATGGTGGCCGAAATGGTGGGCGTGGTGGAAATCATAATGGTGGAAACGGCAATGGTCGAGGTAATGACCATGGTGGAAGAAACAGTAACCGCAATGGTGGTGATTAACTACAAGCTGCTGGTAGAGTATTTGCAGTTAGTGGTGAAGAAGCCGCGCAAGCTGAAGATCTTGTCCGTGGTGAGTATGAAATCCTTGGTATTTCGGTAAATGTTATCTATGATTCTGGTACTACGCACTCATTTATTTCCGAGGACTGTGTGAGGCGCTTAAAGGTGCCTGTTTGCATGATTAGAGGTTCTATAATGATGACTACACCAACCGGTACTTGTTTAAGATCGGTGACTCGATGTGAGAATGTCGAGATGAACCTTGCGGGTAGAAAGTTTGTCGTATCCTTCGTCTGTTTGCCTATGAAGGACCTGGACATTATTCTAGGCATGGATTGGTTATCCACTAACAAAGTCTTGGTGGATTGCCATAACAAGACGGTGATCTTCCCGACTTTGAATGTTGAAGGCTTTGATGTGTAAGGTATCTCTCAGCTTCTTATGATGTTCTATTTGGTTGATGGGAATAGTACGTCCCAATCTTGTGAGATTCTTATTGTTTCAGAGTTTCTCGATGTGTTGCCGGATGAGATTCCTGGACTACTTCCTCCATGAGAAGTGGAATTTTCTATTGACCTCATTCCCGGCACTGAGCCTGTTTCTAGAGCTCCTTATAGGATGTCCCCTATGGAGTTGACCAAGCTAAAGAAGCAAGTCGAGGAATTACTCGAGCGGGAGTTTATTCACCCAAGTGTGTCTCCTTGGGGTGCTCCTGTGTTGTTGGTGAAAAAGAAGGATGGAAGCATGAGATTGTGCGTTGACTATTGCCAACTCAACAAGCTAACTATCAAGAACAAATATCTTTTTCCTCAAATTAATGATCTTCTAGATCAGTTAAAGGGTGCTGTGGTATTCTCTAAGATTGACTTGCATTCTGGATATCACCAAATTCGGGTGAAGACCGAAGATATTCTGAAAACTGCCTTCTAAACATGATATAGACACTATGAATATGTAGTGATGCCATTTGGAGTGACAAATGCTCCTGCGATTTTCATGGACTACATGAATCACATTTTTCACGAGTATCTCGATCAATTCGTCATGGTGTTTATTGATGATATTTTGGTATACTCCAAGAGTCATGAAGAACATGAAAGACATCTTCGTCTTGAATTGTCTATTCTTCGGGAGAAAGAGTTGTATGCTAAACTCTCTAAATGTGAATTTTGGATGATGAATAAGATTTCTTTTCTTGGTCATGTGATTTCCGGTGATGGAGTTGCTGTTGATAAATCAAAAGTTGAAGCTGTTACGGCTTGGGAAAGACTGACGTCTGTGACGAAGATAAGAAGTTTTCTAGGTCTTGCCGGTTATTACCGGAGGTTTATCGAAGGATTTTCCCGTTTACCCTTACTGTTGACGAAGTTGACTCGTAAGAATCAACCATTTCTATGGACCCGTGAATGTGAAGAAAGCTTTCAAGAGTTGAAATTGAGACTTACTACTGCACCGGTGTTAGCGTTGCCCAATTTAACGGATGATTTTATGGTGTATTGTGATGCGTCTAAGCTTGGTCTTAGATGCGTATTGATGCAAAAGGAGCGTGTAATAGCCTATGCGTCAAGACAATTGCGACCGCATGAGGTTAATTATCCTACTCATGACCTTGAATTGGTGGTGGTGGTGTTTGCTTTGAAGTTGTGGCGACATTACTTATATGGTTCTAAGTTTGTGGTCTTTAGTGATCACAAGAGCCTTAAGTATTTGTTTGACCAAAAGGAACTTAATATGCGCCAAGGATAGTGGGTGGAATTCCTAAAGGATTATGAGTTCGAGTTGAGGTATCATCCCAGAAAGGGCAATTTGGTTGCCGATGCTTTAAGCCGAAAGTCGTTGCATATCTTTATGATGATGGCGAAAGAGATGGAGTTGATTGAACAATTTAGAGATTTGAATGTGGGCGTAGCGACATATACTTCCAAGAAAATATCGCTTGAGATGTTGAAAGTCACAAATAAGTTTCTTGAATATGTGAAAGTACAACAACCTGATGATGAGTATTTGATTGAAATGAAGAAAACCCAAGAGAAAGGGAAGAATTTGTTCCTAGTGGAAGGTCAAGATGGCATTTGGCGTGTGAAGGGTTGAATTTATGTTCCCTCAAGTGGTGATGTGAGAAAATGTGTACTTGAGGAAGCCCACAAAAGCGTATTGAGCATTCATCTTGGTTCTACCAAGATGTATCAAGACTTGAAAAAGAATTTTCGGTGGCCCGGTATGAAACATGACATGGGGAATTTTGTATCGTCTTGCCTTATTTGTCAGAAGGCGAAGGTCAAGCATCAAAGACCATCTGGTTATTTGAGACCTTTGGAGATCCCTGTTTGGAAATGGGATGCTATTGCTATGGACTTTGTGTCTGGTCTACCTAGGACGAGGTCCAATTATGACGGAATTTGGGTGATTGTAGATCCTTTGACGAAGAGTGCGCATTTTCTGCCGATTAGCATGAAGAGTTCCTTAGAGGATCTGGCGCAGTTGTACATCAAGGAGATAGTGAGATTGCATGGGGTGCCGTCTAGTATTGTTTCTGATAGAGACCCACGTTTTACTTCTCAATTTTGGGGAAGCCTATATGAGGCCATAGGCTCTAAATTGAAGTTGAGTTCAGCTTATCACCCTCAGACGGACAGACAATCCGAGAGGACTATTCAGAGTCTTGAAGACTTGTTATGTGCATGTGTTTTAGAACACGGTGGTTCATGGGTGAAATACTTGCCTTTAATCGAGTTTACCTACAACAACAGCTTCCATTCTAGTATTGGCATGGCACCATATGAGGCGTTGTATGGAAGGAAGTGTAGAACCCCTTTGTGTTGGCTTGAGGTCGGTGAGAACTTGGCTTTGGGGCCGGAAAATGTTCAGGAGACTATTAAGCAGATTAAAAAGATACAAGAGAATATGAAGATTGCTTAGGATCGACAAAAGAGTTACTATGACAAGAGGCAGAAACTGCATGAATTCCAAGTGGGTGATCATGTATTCTTGAAGGTCTCGTGTGATATAAGGATTGGAAGGGCGTTAAAAAGTGGAAAGTTGAGCCCTAGATTTATTGGACCTTATGAGGTTTAGGAGCGGATTGGCGACGTTGCTTATCGGATTGCACTCCCTCCGCATCTCGCTAATCTACATAATGTGTTCCACGTGTCGTAATTGAGAAAATATGTTCATGATCCTCTACATGTGATTCCTATGGATGATATCGATGTACGTGATGATTTATCTATCCCTCCCATTTCTGTTCGTGTTGTTGACCATTCTGTGAAGAAACTACAGAACAAGTTGGTACCTTTGGTGAAGGTCGCTTGGAAACATGGAAATGTGGAGATGTTCACGTGGGAACATGAGGACGACATTAGAGAATGATACCCCGATGTATTCAAATTCGGTATGTTAAATTTCGATGACGAAATTTTCTTTTTGGTGGGGTGGATTGTAACATCCCAGATTTTAAAAATAAAATAATAAATTAAGGAAATAAATATTGAATAATTAAATATGAGTCATTTGATGTCCCAAAATGTTGAAAATAGTTAAATTGAGATTTTTGGGGACTGCTGGTGATTTATTGAGATCGGATAAGCTGAAAATAAGCCCGGTTGAGATGTGGGTGTCGGACCAAGTATCTCTGATTGAGACGATATTGGTTAGGGCTGTTAAGAATATTATTGGGAGTCCGAAAATATATTCGGAATAATTTTCAGATAAAGTATTGAGCCCAAATAAAGATCCTCTTTGCCATAAAACGATGAATCTTTTAATGAAGGGTTAAAATTAAAGCCAAAAGTCATATTTTTCCCCTCCTTTTCACGTTTGTTTGCTGAGCACTTTGGGCAAAAACACATTCTCCTTCTTCTCCTCTTATTTCCTTCTCCATTTTCCCTCTCTTCTTCTTCTAAAACCCTAGCTAAAGTGGTGTCACCTCCATCCCCTCCATTTTCGTTTGAAGAGGACTTGAAAACTTGAAGTTCTTCCTCTCTTCTTCTTCTCATTTTCGTGTGGCCTCCCTCTCCCTTGAAAACCCATTTCATTTTTGGGTGAGGTAAGCCTCTTTTACCAATTTTTGGATGGGATAATGATGTGGTTATGAGTTTTTAAGGTTTGGGGAGTCATGCATTGAATGGGTATTTATTAGAAGCATTTAAAACTTGAGCCCTAAGGTGGGTGGCCATAAATGTGAAATTTTAATGAGGGATAAGTGTAGTAGATGTATTTATGTTGGTAGGAGATGAATAAGGATGGGGCATTTATGAGAGTTGTTGGATTTTGGTGAAAACCCTAATTTTAAGAATTGGGGAAAGTGGAGAATGATTGGTTAAATAATATACTTGAGAAGGAATGCATGACAATGATGAATATGAATGTAGATAAATTTATCATGAAATCATCTTTTTAACTTACCCTCTCATATCTTCATATATGGGAGTGGCTTTTATAGATCCAGGTGTTAAACTAGAAAGCTTCACCACTTATTTTTCTTTTCATTGAATAATGATTTTAAAATCGCTAAAAATTTACCAGCGTTTTTAAGGCGTCTCAGGCCTTGGAGGGCACTAGAATTTAAGGAATGAAATGGCAGTGACAACCACTGGTCATGGTTAGTGTTAGGTGCATCAATTGGATCACGTTTTGAAATCCTAGGCCATCAGACCTCGAACCACTACTAGTGGTTTTCAACCACTGGCCGTGAAGTTGGCCACAAACCCTTAAACTCCTGACTTCCAGGAGTTATTGGAGGCAGTTCTAGGCTGTTTTTCTAAAACACACTTGGAGACTTTTGAGGGGATGAAAAAGGAGAGACTTGGAGGGGGATTTTGCAAGAAGAAAATATGAAGATTCTTAGATAAACAACGTCGGAAGATCAAGGTTTCTAGGGATTTAGAGTGAGATCTTATCTTTGTCTTTCTTGTACCCTTATTTTCTTGTTTTAGGGGATTTTTTTGACGTGGTGTATGATGGTTAGACTGCTTTACGATTCAATCTTGTTTATAGGTCACTAAACTTATAATCTTGGGATTACGGGGAATTGTGTTCATGTATCAAACCTAAATTTCTAAATTTTTTAATTATGGTGTTCTGAGTTCTATTTGGTTTCATGAAATCCTAATCTTTCTACTGATTTAGAAATAAACTTAGAAGAACTTAAATGTTTTGGATAATCGAAAGATTGACGATCGTTAGAAATGCATGAAAATGAACCTATAATTTTAGATTGTGAAAGTAAGTGAATTGTTTGAGGATTTGTTGGGTTTTCACTATGCTTAATGAACTTGATTAACAAATCAAATGTTATTTTTCGGTAATCGGGTGCGTTAGTAAGGTTTCGAGAGGAAATTGCTAATAATCTAGGAAAACACCCCTTAGAAACAGAGCGTTGTAATTGAAAAAGGATTGAATTTAGTTAGGTATGTTGCATATGATCCCTCTATTTCCCAAGAGTCCCTCATCATTCTTGATACCTGAAAGATTAAGTTTTCTGTTGACATTTTTGCTGTGATTTAATTTTATCGTTAATTTCCATCTATTAAATATTGACTAGATAATTGAACCATTACGAACTAGTAATTGGGCACAATCTCTGTAGGAGCGATATTTTTATTACTTTGATAAACGATATCCTTGCAGAACGGTTATCAAGTTTTTGGCTCCGTTGCCGGGGATTGTTTTTCCTTTAATATTGGCAAAGTAGTGATTTGATTAGATTAGACGCTTAATTTTTCTGCATAACGTTTTCTATTTATTTTTGGTTTTTCTGTAGAATTACACTTGGGTTCTCTATTTATTTTGTGAATTGTGCAGGTCCCTTTATGCGAAGAAGTGCTAGCTTTGAATACATCTTTGATCATGAAATCAAAAGGACACTCAAAAATCAGAGCTCTTCGTGAAACAAAGAGAACATAGCAAGCAACAAGCTTCAAGTTCAACAACCCTAGCACAATAGGATAATCCCAATAACAGAGCACTCTGGGATTTTGCAGTGCCCAATGCGATGGGTAGAAGGCCTAGCATTACACGGCCAGCCATTGAGGCGAACAACTTTGAGTTGAAACCATCCTTGCTATTGATGGTTCAACAAAACCAGTTTGGTGGATTTCCTTCCAAAGACCCGAATCTACACTTGTAAATCTTCCTTGAGTACTGTGATACACTCAAGGTAAATGGCGTCTCAAGTGATGCAATTTGGCTAAGGCGTTTCTCTATCTCTTTAATGGATAAGGCTAGAACTTGGTTGTATTTGCTCCCTGAAGGATCCATTACAACTTGGGAGCAACTGTCTCATGCCTTTCTCAACAAATACTACCCCCGCAGTAAAATTGACCAGTTAAGGAAGAAGATCATCACTTTCACCTAGAAAGATGATGAGACTTTGTATGATGCTTGGGAGAGGTATAAGGAAATGCTTTGGGAATACCAACATCATAGGGTGGAGCGATGGTTGATGGTCCACATCTTCTACAATGGTTTAACCCCAAATCAAAGGGTTACCTTGGATGTCGCAGCTGGCAGAGCCTTCATGAGTAAAAACATGGAGGAAGGGTATAACCTTATAGAAGAAGTGGCATAGAACACATACCAATGGTCCTCTGAAAGGAGCTTTCCATCAAAAACTCCAGGTAAGTACTCTCTTGATGTTATTTCTTTACTTACTGCTAAAGTAGAGGCCTTATTTGTTAAATTTGATAAGCTAGGAACAGGTACTGCTAATGTTGTCTATGAGTTATGTGGTGTTTCAGGTCATAGCATTTCAGGTTGTTAGCTTGGAATAGCCCAGAATGTCAAATCAAAGGTGCATTAGGTGGATGTGATTGGGAACTATAGTGGGAATTTTGGAAATAATTTCAGACAACCTCAAGGACCACCTGGTTTCCAAAATAGACCACCTCCATTCCAAGGCAACCAAAGTAGTTACAAGCAACCACAAGGACCCTATATTCTACAGAAATCAAAATTGGAGTCCCTAATGGAAATGTTTGTGACTACTTAAATCAATCAAAATGACGAGTTCTTTGAGGCCATAAAGAATTTAGCTTCTAAGGTGGATTCACTAGCCACCCACAACAAGATGTTGGAGACCTAGATTACCCAACAAGCCTCTAGCTCCATAAGAACACCAAGGACATTCCTTGGAAAACTAGAGACAGGCCCAACTAACCATACTATGGCCGTCACTCTTAGGAGTGGTACTCAATATGAGGGTCCAACTGGCATGGTAGAATCGGAAGCTAAGAAAGACCAAGAACCAGATAAGTCTCCATCTCATCCAGTCACCGTGGAAGACAAGAAGCAAGAAAAAATAAAGGAGGTCAACCCATAGCAACCTCTCATACCATATCCTCAACACTTCGCCAAGGCCAAGTTAGACAAACAGTTTAGTAAGTTTTTAGAGGTCTTAAAGAAATTATACATTAACATTCCCTTCACAGATACTTTGCTTCAAATGCCTACATACGTGAAGTTTTTGAAGGATATATTGTCCAACAAAAGAAAGCTAGAGGAGAATGGTATTGTGGCATTTACTGAGAAGTGTAGTGCGTTATCCAAAGGATGCTTCCACCCAAGCTTAAGGATCTAGGTAGTTTCTCTATCCCATGTATGATTGGTGACATGGCAATAGATAGGCAGTGTGTGATTTAGGAGCTAGTGTTAGCTTGATGCCTCTGTCTGTTTCTGAAAAGTTAGGATTGGGTGAGTTGAAACCTACTAGGATGTCCTTACAGTTAGCTGATAGATCTGTTAAGTATCTTGTAGGCATTTTAGAGGATGTTCCTATTAAGGTAGGAAAATTTTTTATACCTGATGACTTTGTTGTGCTAGAGATGGATGAGTATTCCATGATCCCTATTATACTAGGCAGGCCATTTTTGGTACCCATGGGTGCGGTGATAGATGTTAAGAATGGTAAGTTGTCTCTTACTGTTGAAGACCAAAAGGTTGATGTTAGTTCTAAGGATGCTTTGAAAAAACCTTTTCATGATGATGTTTGTTGTAGCATAGAATTTGTTGACCAAGTGGTGAAGGAAGAAACTCTTCCTAATGACCCACTTGAATCTGTTTTTCTGACTGAGCCTGTAGGAACATCAAAATGTTTTGAAGGAGATGACCCACTGAAACATGATACTGAGGTCATATGTGAAAAAGTGGTGAACCCAAATATGGAATTAAAGCCTTTACCACCTTCACTAAGGTATAAATTTCTTGGCCCTAATTCCACATATCCTGTGATTGTGAGTGCTAATTTGAATCCAATTGAAACTGAAAAACTTTTGAAACAACTTAGGTTGTATAGAAAAGTAATAGGTTACACAATGGATGATATTAAGGGGATTAGCCATTCTTTTTGCATGCATAGGATAACAGTAGAGGATCAAAGTAGGCCTACTATAGAACCACTTAGAAGATTAAATCCTAAAATGCAAGAAGTGGTTAAGAAGGAAATTCTGAAATTGCTTGATGTTGGAGTCATATACCCTATTGCTAGTAGCAAATGGGTAAGTTTGGTCTATGTTGTGCCTAAAAAGGGAGGAATTACCGTAGTAGAAAATGAGAAGCATGAATTAATTTATACTAGAATAGTTTCTGGTAGGTGCATGTACGTTGATTATAGGAAGTTAAATAACGCCGTAAAAAAGATTATTTTCCTTTCCCTTTTATTGATCAGATGCTTGAAAGGCTTGCAAAGCACTCTTGTTTTTGCTACTTGGATGGGTACTCAGGTTTTCATCAAATCCCCATCCATCCATCTGATCAAGGAAAGACTACCTTTATTTATCCATATAGAACTTATACATATAGACATATGCCATTTGGCCTTTGTGTTGCACCTACGAATTTTCAAAGGTGTATGCAAGCTATTTTTTCTAATTTAATTGAGAATGTGATGAAGGTCTTTATGGATGATTTCTCAGTTCATGGTTTGGATTCTGATAATTGTTTAACAAACCTTTGCCAAGTTTTACAGCAATGTGAAGAGACCAATTTTGTCTTAAACTGGGAAAAATGCCACTTCATGGTTAGGGAAGGCATAGTCCTTGGACATTTGGTGTCTGAAAGAGGTATAGAGGTTGATAAGGCTAAGGTGGAGGTTATTGAGAAATTACCCCCACCTACGAACGTGAAAGGAATCCAAAGTTTTCTTGGACATGCGGGTTTTATCGGCGGTTCATTAAAGATTTCTCCAAGATCACCAAACCTCTCACTAACCTTTTAGTAAGGATGTTCCATTTATTTTTGACTCATCTTGTTTGGAAGCTTTTTGAAGGATAAAGCAGGCTTTGATCTCCGCTCCTATTGTGCAACCCCCCGATTAGGAACTCCCTTTCGAGTTGATGTGTGATGCAAGTGATCATGCAGTGGGGGCCATGCTTAGGCAACGGAAGGACAAGAAGCTTTATGTTATTCACTATGCCAGCAGAACACTAGATGATGCTTAAGTGAACTATGCCACAATGGAAAAGGAGCTATTAACCATTGTGTTTGGCTTCAACAAATTCCAGTCTCACTTGGTAGGTTCTCATGTAATTGTCTTTATGGATCATTTTGCCATTAAGTACTTATTGCATAAGAAAGAGGCAAAGCCTAGGCTACTTGTATGGATATTAATCTTGCAAGAGTTTGATTTAGAAATCAAGGACAAGAAGGGTACTGAAAATCTTGTAGCTGATCATTTATCTAGGTTGTCATCTGAAAAAATGGAGATGGGTAATGTTGTTCCTATCAATGAATCTTTTCCGGATAAACAACTATTGAGTCTCAGTACCCAACATGTCCCTTGGTATGCTGATTTTGTTAATTATCTTGCATGTGGCATCTTACCACCTGATCTTAGCTTTCAGCAAAAAAGAAGTTTCTTGCATATGTAAAGCACTACCACTAGGATAAACTCCTCCTTTTCAAACAATGAGTAGATGGTTTGATAAAGAGGTGTGTTCCGGAGGATGAAGTCCATGCCATCTTAGATCATTGCCACTCTCTGTCCTATGGAGGTCACATGAGCACCTCCAAAACAACCTCAAAAGTATTGCAAGCTGGTTTCTATTGGCCACACCTTTTCAAGGATATGCATAAGTATGTCCTAACTTACGATTCATACCAAAGATCAGGTAATATCAGTAAAAGGCATGAAATGCCATTGAATAATATTCTTGAGGTTGAGTTGTTTGATGTGTGGGGTATTGACTTTATAAGGCCTTTCCCTTCTTCTTTTGGAAACCATTTTATTTTAGTAGTAGATGACTATGTATCCAAATGGGTCGAAGCCATTGCTTCACCCCATTCAGATGCTTAAACTATTACTAAGCTTTTCAAAAAGATAATATTTTTGAGGTTTAGGGTCCCAAAGTGCATAATTAGTGATTAAGGGTCTCATTTTATTGAAAAAACTTTTCAGACCCTCCTGAAGAAATATGGAGTGAGGCATAAGGTTGCTACACCTTATCACCCTTAAACTAATGGACAGGTAGAGGTTTCCAATAGGGAGATTAAAAATATTCTCCAGAAAGTGGTCAATACATCACGTAAGGATTAGTCTATTAAATTAGATGATTCTTTATGGACGTATAGGACTACATACAAGACTCCCATTGGAACCACTCCTTTTAAACTAGTTTATGGAAAGCCTTGTCATTTGTCTGTAGAGTTAGAATACAAATCTTTTTGGGCGGTTAAAATGTGTAATCTTGATCTTAAGGCTGCAGGTGCATAGGTTGTTAGAATTGAACGAGCTTGAAGAGCTTCGTTTGGATGTTTATAAGAATGTCAGGATCTATAAGGAGAAGACCAAACGGTGGCATGATCAGCACATCCTCCATAGGTCATTCAACCTAGGAGACATGGTTCTCCTCTTTAATTCTTGCTTAAAGCTTTTCCCTGGTAAGCTAAGGTCTAGATGGTCCGGACCTTTTCAGGTAACAAAAGTCTTCCCCTTTGGCACTATTAAGATATGGAGTGAAAAGTCTGGTTCATTTAAGGTTAATGGCTAAAGGCTTAAGCATTATTTAGTGGGTGATCCTATCCAATAGGTAAGTGTGTTACGATTGCTCGTTTTGCATGAATCTTGAATGTAATGATTGGAAAAGTCTAGCTAAAGATGTTAAACTTAGCACTTATGGAGAGGCAACCCCATAAATAACTTATTTCTGCTTGTTTATAGATCTTTTCCTTTGTTTTCTTTTCAAATAAGCAGTGTGCTGGCATTTGAAAGGCAATTCTTGCCCCTGTAAATCAGTGACCACCACGGGCTGTGGTTGTATTCCACTGGTCGTGGTTTCCAATGGAAATTTTTTGCATTTTAATACCCCAAGTCAGTGCCAACCACGAATCGTGGTTTACAACCACTGTCCGTGGATCACGCTAGCTCAGACCTAAGTGTGTTACAACATGGTTTTAAAGGGACTTTGCACTTATAGGTTCTTTCCACTCATTTCTTTAGCAAATACAAGCAATCCTCTTCAACATTTTGAGAGAACCAATTTTCTACTTGCAATCTTTCCATTTACATCATCATTTTCCTACTTCCATCATTTCCCCTTAACAAAGCAAGTAAGCATTCTTAACATTCTCTACAAATTGGGTTTTCTCTTGTTTTTGGGGTTTCTTACAATTTGGGTTTTTTTGTGTAAAATTGTAAAACTTGGTCCATTAGATATTTCTTTATATGCTTTGTGATGTTTGAAATTTCTTAGAACCTAAGTGGGTATGCTTAAAACTCTCATGAGTCATACTTAGTGTTCCTTTTTCTCTATGAACCCATTTGAGTTCCTTTGCATGTTGTGTTCTTGTTTGTGATTGGAAACATGCTTAATACCTCTTGATTTTTATTTGTGTGGTTGTTTGTTACATGGGAATGCATTGTATGGTAAAATCTTGGCATTTCATGTTCCTTTTATTTGTGCACACCAACTATTTGTGTAAATGCCTGAGCCATTTTACACATGACTATTTGCATGAGTTGAATATGAATTGAGTCTATTGCAGACCACATTGTATCTATTTGTTCACATATGACCCAAATCTTTTTTAATAGATACCTTTGATGTGTGACACCATGCTTATCTCTCTTGCCACTTGTGATGTATGTGAAACTAAGATATTGGACTATATGCATCCTAACTTCTTTGTGTGTTTTGTTTAGTCTATTTCTTAGTGCCTATATCAACATGTCATCCAAGGAGGCAGCTAAAGCTCAAAGCAAGAAAAGGAAAACAAAAAGTAAGACTTCTAACTATGCTAGCCTAGATGATATTGAATGCCCAACGGAAGGACACAAGATGAGGTTAGATGACCTTTTAAAAAGAGAACTTCTTTCTTCCCAATTCTTTTGTAGGGATACTTTGATAAACCTTGGTCTTTTTAATGATACTCTTCAATTGTGCCAAAATATGGGTTGGGACTCCTTTATCCAGTTACATGAACTTACTTATGAGCGCATCACTATAGAATTCCTTAGTTCTGTAGATGTGAGTAGAAATCAAAATGGTACCGGTTGGGTACTTTACTTTAGGTTGAATAATACTACTTATAGGCTTCCTTTAGATAAGGTAGCTAGCATATATAGATTTCCTCTAGGGGGTGTTGCTAGCATTCCAAAGGAATATGATGCTTCAACTTCTAAAGCCTTAACTATTCACCACCCTGTTTTTCGATACCTCTAGCACTTTATGGCCCACTCTATTTTTGGGAGGTATGATAGCCCCGGTACCATCCGACAAACTGAGGTATTTTTCTTGCATTTTATGCTTCACAGTACCCCTATTGATTCTGCTAAATGGTTATGTAGCCAATTCGCCTGAGTTAGAAATGCCAATTACGGTAAAATTGGCATTGCAGGTTACATTAACCCTATAGCAAGATATTGGGCATAGATCTAGACTAGGATACTCTTCTCCACCAACTAAAAAGGGTTGACATGTCTAAGTTAATAAACATGGGGATGATTGTTAAAGCGCATAACATTCATTGTTTAGTTATACTAGGCATATCTATTCCTCACCCTCTGCCTGATCCTACTTTTACTAGTATGGCGGAGAAAGTATCTTTCTTTTTTACAACTGTAGATGACCACACTCCACTAGCTACTGAGATGCCCATCCACACCGGGCCTCTGGCGCCAGCTGGACCATCTCATACAGCAGAAGAGGAACCTTTCTCCATGCAACAAATGCACTCCTTACTATAAGGAATGAACTCACACATAGAGACCATGTCTGCTGAACAAATCCGCCAGGAGGTCAGGAATGAGGATATTTCTCAGAGGGTTAATGCCATGTATGACTGGCATTCCCAATAGGGTCATTTCCCTCCTCCTTCTCCATGATAGGTACCTATTAAGTTTTTGGCTACTTATTCACCTCATCTCGCCCATTGAGGACAATGTCCATCTTTAGTTTGGGGTATTAGTGTAACACCCCAAAAATAAGGGTAAATTTTTCACGATTTAAAATAATTATAAGTAGAAGAAATTCAATATATATATAATACCAAGTAATTACCCCAGATCATTAAATAACCTATCTTATATATGAGGATATGAGAAAGTGTCATAGTGCTCCTTGGACGATCAGACTCGAGACCGTAACAAGGGAAAGGCGGAAGATTGAATAAAATTTAAAAGTTAATGAAATGTGTACAAAAGGAGGATAAAAGATGCCTCTTTAATTTATAGACATTAGAAATACAAAATAATAATAATAATATCATTTTCATAATTTAGGGTTTCCAAAACAAACAAGAAAATGGAATAAAGAAGCCAAAATGAGAAAACTGGAATTAGGGGATCTCGCTTGAGCGAGTCCCCATCTCGCTTGAGCGAGTCCCCATCTCGCTTGAGCGAGTCCCACAGGGGTCGCTTGGGCGAGGCAAGCGAGCGTGAGCAAAAATACTCCAGAATCGAAATCACGCTCACTCGCTTGAGCGAAAAAGGGACAGAACCTCATTTTGCTCGAGCGAGGCCAGACCCGCCTAAGCGAAATTCACCCAGTAGCTTCTACCTGATACATAAGCAATCTCGCTTGGGCGAGACACCAATTCGCCTAAGCGAATCTCGTCCAGAAAAACTCTACACAACACTCGCTTGAGCGGAGACGAGCCCGCCCGAGCGAAAAACATCCAGTATGCACACATCTGATGTAGGGTCATCTCGCCTAAGCGAGGACCACTTTCGCTTGAGCGAGAATTTGCCAGAGGCCATATAACTGATGCAGGGGATAATCGCTCAAGCGAGAATCCATCTCGCTTGAGCTAGATTATCAAGTCTTATGCAGAAACCGTGGAAAATTCACAACCTTACATACCAAATTCCATACAAAGAAAAATTGATCAAATCCAACACATCACACACATCATATTAAGCATTTAAAACTTGTCTCAAGCATTCATATTCAACAATTTCCATTCTAACTCATTAATCCTATCAAAATCAAGCTTATCGTTTTATATGCTTTATAGAATGCAAAATCTAGATAATTATCCATTCATTCATCAATTCTAACATCAAACCATATCATTTGTCATCTATACATTGTCAAGGTCATTAATGAAAATAAGCCATACACAAGGGTCTCATTTTCCTACATGACCTCCAAAATCATCATTCATCATATCTAATTATAAAATAAGCATATACTCATTATATGCTATACAAAATGAATATATATATATATATATATATATATATATATATGCCGGCCAAGGCTCATCCACAGTCCTCCCATATTTACCTTCTCCAGTGCTCGACCTCCAAAAGAGTAGGATTTACATCATACCTACATCAACCTTAAAAATGGCAACTAGGAGTTGAGTAACATAATCCAAATGTATCAAAGTCATACATCATGATGATATCCATGCATACTTTCATATGATACACTTTACAAGAACATCATAGTTTCATTCACATACTATATCACTCATAGCAACATGTTACATACTCAAGAAATATATCCACAACACACATATCCAAATCATTGGCATTCTTAAATAGCATAATCACACACATAATGTTAGTACCACAATTCTTTCCTCTTTATATCTCAATCATCCATCGCCATCACAGGCTTTCAACTAGGTATATCTCCGGCTATATACAACTGCTCTTATAGCTAATGCGTATGCACAAAGGAATTATTATCAAATGCAGATCCGACTGTGGGACACAACAACATATCAAATATGGGACAAGCATAGGTGTGCTACTATACCCCTACTGCAGTAGTAAAATGTGTACACTTATATCTCAATACATGCATGTTCAACAACATATTTTACTGGTACCAAACCGCTCTCGCCCATCTATAGCACTAGTCACCCCATGACTTGCGGATCAACATTGTGGCCTCACTTGCCACAAGTGCTACGGGCCCCTCCCGAACACACATCGAGAGAGCCGTGCCCCGTCGGACACTGAGGTAACTCGCTCGCCATAGAGCCACCCGCCCACTGGGCCCGCCACATAGGGTGCCTCGTCACTAAACTATGGACAGCTTTATGATTTCCAGAATCACTAGGGAAATACAATAATATACCCGTGCACTTGGTCGCCCTCCCACTGGGCCCGCCTAATGGAACCCCTAACATTCCACATAGACAGCAATGATATGCCATGGATGCAATGCAATGCAAATCAAGTGCATTCTCACACTATGCATCCTAAATGCCACTCCACAATCAACCATTCACCACTACCACTTAGTGGATTTCAATATCCTCAATATCCTCAATCTTTACCAACCCTTGTTGGGCTTATACACAACAATAGTTAGTGGAAATCACATTTATCAATTTATATATATACATATTTGGGATATTTCACATCATTGATTTCAATTCAAAACATGGTCTCAAACCAACATGACATAGTTCATCAACATGGTCAACACAATATCATATTCACCATCCCAAACACATGCCATATAACATCAATCATTCTAAATGCACTCAAATCATGAAATCATCACATCATCCACCCAGGCAATCATCAAACACAATCATCTATACATATTTTCACATCATCAATGGATGAAATCATGCATTTAGAATAGTTACCCCCTCCTACCTCAAGAGAAGTAGTAATCAACGCGGTCTGAAGGTCCCGCCTTGTCAATGGGGTTGTTTTCTACATTACAATATATCACACAATCAATTTTCTATTCAAACCATCAAGATTCAAATGCATATTCATTTACTTGGTGTCTATGACATTTTAACTCTCAAATCCCATTTATTTCATTCAATCCACCATAGCCACCATGGGTTAGGTGCCTACATTTATTATTATGCATTTTTAATGTCAAACCCATTAATGGGTTCCCACATTAATGGCTCCCAACAACCATTATCAACTATTAAGCTTCATTAATGGCCATTCACTATTAGTAACATCATTTCACCTTACCAATAACAATTATCTAACAAAATAAATGCTTCTCCACTCTTATTTTATATTTTCCCCAAATCATAGGGTTAGGGTTTCTCTAGAACCCAACAATCATCATTAATGCCTATAATTTTCCATCATCTTTCTTGCCATATACACACACTCATAAATACCCATTTATAACTCTCATTAATGTTACCCCACCATAGAGTTTCACACATTAATGGCTTCCCAATACTCACCAATATACATTTAATATCTCCCAACAACCCAACACTATAGCCTGAGGCTTAGAATACCAAAAGGATGGAGGAACTTACCTTAAGCTCCAAGAAAACCTAAGCCCTAGCACCACCACGAAAATAGAAGAAAAAGGAGAGAATTTCCAAGCCCAAGCACCTCTCAAAGTGAAGAAGAAGAAGAAGCCAAATTGATTGGATATAGGAGGAGGCTCACAAATTTCATGAGTTTTATGGGAGAAGGAGAGAAATGAAGAGGTTTATGTAAGGGGAAAGGGCAGTGATGAAAATTAGAGAGAAAAGGGGGAGTAGAATGGATTTTTGTGTTTTAATTGGACCCTTCACATAAACTTCTACTTTTTAACAGCCCTGACCAATATCATCTCAATCGAAGATACTTGGTCTGACACCCATATTTCACCCGGGCTTATTTTTCGGCTTATTCGGTCCCAATAAATTATGAGTAGTTCCCAAAAAACTTAATTTAATTATTTCTAATATTTTGGAACATTAAATAACCTTAATATAGTTATTTAATATTTATCTCCTTAATTAATCCTTTATTTTAAAATTTAGGGTGTTACAATTAGGATAACTGAAAACTTACCTTTGTGTTTTGTTCTTGTTTTTGTTTGTTTCTTTGCATTATTGAATTTAGGTGTTTTGTTGCATTTGTCGTAGGATAGCATTGGTTGTCCAATTGCATTACTTGTGTTTATATGACAATTGATTTAAAACAGCTACCTCAAGCACACCTTTTGGAATCTAAAAAAATAAACAAAAAATAATTAAAAATAAAATAAATATGATTGCTAGTTTGCCAGAATAATCCACACCTTATGATTCCATGTTTTCTCTGATTTAGACTGATTACCATTATGAGTTGTTGAGCCAATAGGGTATGTATTGCAATTAAAAATAACCCGTGTTTTCTTCTTTGAGTGACTCGCACATTTTAGGCACTCTAGAACTTGGCTTTTGACCGATTCAAAATAGTTTGTGAATGCATGTTTTGGAATGATAAAGGCACCTTAGGCTTTATTCTTTAGCCACAGAAATTGTTGATTCAATTAATCCCTAGTTGCCCCTTTTTGAGCCAAACATGTGCACATTTTTCTCCCTTGAAAGTCTTGTTTTCTATATTTTCAAAAATATTTCTTTAAGAAGAGGCAAAGAAGGCAGATGAATAAAATAGCTAAGAAAGAAAAATTTTAGGGGATAAAAATGAAAAGTTATTAATTTGTGATTCCAATTAAAGAAAAATGGGAAAGAAAAAATAAAAGGATGTTAAGAATGATAAAATAAGGAGTTAAGTTTAAAGAAGAAAAATAAATTACACACCTTACAATTTCTGAATGTGCAAGAGATAATTGATTTTGGTTTGCCTTTGGAAATTGCTCTTCTCAGAAAATTTAAGCCTTTGTATTGTCCCTTTTCTTGATTTCTATTCCCATTCTGTGAACCCTTGGCCAAGTTACAACCATTGAAAGACCTTTAGACCATTGCATGTTTTCTTGATAACTATGGAGTTTATGGTCAATTGCCAAGCATATGGTAACATTAGGATGTTGTGATATGAGTTGATTGAAACACAAGCATATACACTGAGAAGAAATTGAGAGAGAGTACCCTTAGTCTAGTCTTAGTGAGCGTGGTTTAATTGTTTGGCTTGGTTCTATTCTGGCGGTCTATGCAATCATTTAAAAACATAAAAAAAATATATAATAAAATAAATAAACATTAGATCCTCAAGTTTGTTTGGATTTGTTATTCTTCATTGCTCAATCATATGAATACAGTGATTACTTAGGTACAAGTAATGCTCTAGTTTGGGGTATTTGATAAGTGTGCATTTTTACTTGTTTTGGAGTGTTTATACATTAAGTTTTGAGTCGATTTTGTCTTTATTTCCTCCTGATTCCCTTGGTTTTCAATCCTATCCGCATATGCTACTTAGGTGTTTCTGTTTTTGCAGGTTTTATGATGATTTAGGCTTATTCTCACAAGAACTAGCAACATGAATGCAAGTAGGCACTTTCTGGGACCTTAGCACTGCAGTTTAGCAAACTTAGAACAATCCACTGCCAGTGGTTAGAGCACTGGAAGTGATGGCAATATGTGAGGCAAAACACTCCACTGCCTGTGGTTTGAAACCACTGGCCGTGGAGGGCACTGGAATTTAAGGAATGAAATGGTAGTGACAACCACTGGCTGTGGTTGGCAACCACTGGTCGTGGTTAGTGTCAGGTGCATCAATTGGATCACGTTTTGAAATCTTAGGCCATTAGACCTCGAACCACGTTAGTGGTTGAGTTGGCCACGAACCTTTAAACTCCTGATTTTCATGGGTGATTGGAGGCAGTTCTGGGCAGTTTTTGTAACATCCTAATTTAATAATTATTACCGAATGAAATGAATCATAAAAATAATAAATTGATAAGTGTGGGGAGAATTATTTATTAATTATAATTGGTTTAATTAATTAAGTTAAGAAAAGAAAGGTTGATTAATGGTGATTGGTTGTCAATGACTGATTAGATGTGATGGTGTGTGTGACACGTGTGGGGGGTTGCTGCTGTGCACGCTTTTCTACCCCACTCTTCCTTCTCTTCGTACATGGATATATGGGTACACTATCATTCATTCTTCCCTGCAGACTCTTCTTCCCCTCGTTCTTTCTTTCTTCTTCTTCTTCTTCTTCTTCTTCTTCTTCTTCTTCTTCTTCTTCTTCTTCTTCTTCTTCTTCTTCTTCTTCTTCTTCTTCTTCTTCTTCTTTTTCTCTTCGATCTTCTTCTTCCTCCTCTGCGCTCTGTTTCCGTGAGCTCGCAGCAATGATGGCTGAGGATTGGGGTCCCCCCTTACTCGACGAACCCGAGAGGATAAGGGCGTGCATTCCCTCTGCATGCAACACGTCTCCTTCCTTGTTCCTTCATTCCTTCGTCGGCTTCCCTCCTTCTTCCTCTCCTTGCTCGAAGCTGCCAAGTCCCAGTGGAGATCTACACTGCGAGGAGCTTCAAGGTGGTTGGAGTACTCACAGCATTGTGATGGAGCCATTCCAGGGAGCAAGCCGAGAGCTGGACGTCTTGGGCCTCCCCTGCTCTTGCATGCAGATGTGCTAAGAGTGATTCAGTGTTTCTCTGGAACTGAGCGTCGTGTTGACCGACTGAAAGCTTCAGTCCAGGTAGGGGGAGTATCTTCTATCTTAAATGCATGGGTCATGAACAGGTCCCAAGTGTTGATACTTGCTGTTTCCGTGTTCTGATCGTGTGTTGTATTGCATGCGAGTGTGTACTGCCCAGTTACATGACGAGTGAAAGATAAGTGTTGCATGTTGATGGCCTGTGAATGTTGGATGATTCTGTGAAAGGAATGCATTGAAGTGATAGTAACGATTACCGTGTGTTTTACATGACCTGCAAGTTGTTATGAGTTTAGAATGCTGACTGCATGTGATAAATTATGACTCAGTGAATCTAATAATGTACCATACCGTTTGCATGTGTTGTCTGAGTCCTGACATTGTTTAATGCCGATTGCATGTATGTTGTTTAAGTCCTGTTGATGTATTATACCAGTCACGTGAGATATGTGTATTGTTGAATGCCGATGATGTATAATGCTGACTGCATGAGATGCATGCGTTGTGGAATACTGTTAATGCCTAGCACTGATTACATAAGATGCATATGCTATTGAGTTCTGAGAAACTGTAGCACCGACTGCATGAGATGCATGTGTTGTTGAGTACTGTTAATGTCCAGCATTGATTGCATGAGATGCATGTGCTGTTTGAATGCTGATGATGTATGATGCCGATTGCATGGGATGCATGTATGGCTGTGTATATGAACTCTGTGTGTGTGATGAATCCGCGTGTGGCGCATGGGATGCGTTTGTGCTGAGAGCACGTAGTGTGGGACACTACCATCGGTTTTTAAAGCGTGGGACGCTACGAAATCCTTGAGTGGGACTCAAGGTAGCCCTTGAGTGGGACTCGGGCTGCCTGTGAACACCTCCGTTGGCGCTGAGAGCGCTGGTGTCACCTGTGGGCAAACGGTTGGGTACCTGTAAAACGGCTAAGCAGCTGGGAGCTGATTTGATAGCTGAGAGCTATGTATAAAAAGGCTGAGAGCCTACGTTGCAACGTCTAAACCGATACACACGAATGCGGAACCGAGTGAAATAATATATACTTATTAACTGTTGACAATGTTTGGAATTGGTTGTGCATGCGAAGTGTTAGTGAGATGATGTATGTTTATAACCGAGTGAAATACTCTGTGTGTATTGACTGATTGATATTGTTTGGAATTGATTATGCATGTGATAGTGTTAATGAAAGGATGAATGTGTATATCCGAGTGAAATACTTGGTATATATGTATTGCTGATACTGACTGGAATTTGGCTATGCGTGTGACGATGTTAAGGAGATGATGAATGGATATAACCGAGAGAGTATTCTGTGTGTATACGCAACTGATGCTAATTGAAGTTGCTCCATGAATATGTGTTAATGTCATTGAAATGTCATGCGTGTATAGCCGAGTGAGAACTGTTAGATTCCGACCGGAAAGTGTTGAATACGTGCGTTCTGATTCGTTGGTAATATCATGTCGTTGATTGCTGTTATACTAATGTGATTGGCTGTGCATGTGCACCTGGACGAATGGCGACTGACGAATTCCGATCGGTAAGTGTTCCATGTGTGTCCTGGGTGATTGATAATGCTTGACCTTACTCGTTGCTATGTCTAATTGCGTGGATATGTATTTTGCTGTATGATTGTGGACAGCCTGAGTCGGTATCCATCATTTAATATCTAAGATGCTTACCCCTACACCATTTTTCAGTGTGCAGGTCGTACTCGGAAATGATGATAGGGTTTCAAGTCCGAGTGTGGTGCACTCCGACTGTTGAGCACTTGTATTGCATTATTATGTTTTGTCCATGTAGCCTTGGCCGGCTCCTATGTAAAATGACGATTAAAATATTTTCACTTATAAAGATTGAATAGTTATGGTGTCACTTGTATGGTATCGTAAAAATTGGTAAATGCATAATATCAAGATAATGGGTATTCCGAGTGTATGGTTACATGTCTATGGGTCGGTAGACTGGATTTGTTAGCAGATTTATGTTTCTGTGATCATGTATTCATATGTATGTGCTTCGTACTGATTCGATGCGTTTTCCGTCTGGGAAGTGTTGCTAAATAACTCGAGGGCCGTTGAGGAGTGAAATCATGTTAAGTTAGTGGTTCTGAGTGAAGATTTCTGGGTGGCTTTTCCCGAGTGAGGAAGAGTTTGTATTTCCCGAGTGAAAACCTTGAGTGATCCTCTCTGAGAGAAGAGTTAGAGTAGTGGTTTATAGTGGATTGGATCCTAAGTGTGAGGTATTGGCAATCCGAGTAAATAAAAGTCTGTGTCCCGAGTGGGTGGGTTTCGGTTAAGTCCGAGTGGGACTTAACCACCTGATTTTCCGAGTGAAGTGCGAGCGTGATGATTTGCCGAATGAACCCTTGTCCATATCCGAGTGAGAAGTTACCTTGTACCTGTGTTTGCCCCAGCGATTTAGATTTAGCTCCAGCGAGTGTGCGTTTGGAGAGGTTTTCGTGTTGGCATCGCTTAAGCGGATCGTGCCTCGCCCGAGCGAATGGAGCTGTCTCGTCCAAGTATGTGGGATTACACCGAGTCGAATTGATGCTGGCGTTAAGCTTCGCTTGAGGACCTCCTTTTCCACTGCTGCATTGTCACCCCTCGCTCAGGCGGTGCTGAACCTCGCTTGACCGAGTCAGAGTTGTCTTGGATTTTGCCCAGGCGCTGATGTGTTTCGCTGAACCGAGTGGGTCGGTCCCAGCCTTGTTCCTTCCGATGGTTGCTATATGTGTGAACACTCTTCTATTTCCCTTGCCTTCTTCTTTCTTTTCTATGCCGATTGGCCAGTGGTTGTTTTTTTGTGAAAAAATTTCTCCCTGTTTTTGGAATTATTATTTATTAAAATTAGGGTGTTACATTTTGGTATCAGAGCAGACCAAAAGGTCCATGGCCAAGGTTGCCTACTGGTTGTGGGCGGTTAAGTGTATTATGCCAGCTTGTCTTAGTTGCTTATGATTTTCTATTGTATGTTGATGCCTGTTCAATTATGACTGGGGTGATGATATGTGCTTATGAACTTCTATCGGATTTGGTATATGTTGACTATGAATGGTGTGGTTGTATGCCTGTGCCTTGTTGAGGAATTTGAATGTGTGATGAATGAATAGTACACGATGTGTGTGATTTGCAGTATTAGGGATGAGTTGTAGTTCCTAAGTTGAAAATCTGAGTGTGTAATAAGTGAGTAAAGGTGAGGTCGGATATATGTTAAAATTGGGGTTGTATCTCGGTGGCGATTGAGGAAACCGAGTAAATGGCACTAGACCTTATAACAATATTTGAATATTATGAGGTACCCATCGTGGGATACTGGATAAATAATGACCCTTTAGGGATTCTAAATCTGATATTTTATTAACCTTGCGAGTTGTTGAGCCGAGTAGAACAATGGCGTAGTAACTCTTTGAGGCTTGAATGATTATCGTGTGATGTGTCGTGTATGATGATGTGTTGGTAGCTGTATTATGATCGCGTAATGGTGCATGCAACTCCTGGATTGTGGTATTGTAAACTGTTTAATGATTGTATGACTCCGTCCACGAATGCATGTTAATAATTCTGCGAATACTGACTGAATACTTGTAAACAGGAGTGTTACCATTACTGTCGAGTGCTACTTATGACGGGTGTTTTGTAACCTAACACATGAACCCTGAGTAATATATATATATATAATATAGGTGATAGAGGGTGAACTGTTTTTATGTATTGCTCTATAACTGAAACATGACCATTGTTTGCTGATTGAAATACGTGATCTGTGTGTGATTAATTATTGATGCATGCAACACCCGGACATTGTGATAGATATTAATTGTGAATCGTTGTGATGATACCCCGTCTGAAAGATGTGTATATATATATATATGCTAATGAGAATGTCGAGTGGCTTATGCTGTGAGTTAGCAAATAAGAGCTATGTGTGATTTATAATGAAATGCATCAGCATTGAACGTTTTTCAGAGTGGGCAATCAGATGAATGCGTGGGGCATTGAGGATTCTGAGATTAATCCTAAAAGACCTCCGAGTGGGACTCGAGGCCATGCTTGGAGCATGAGCATTGGATGCTTAATGAAAGTCCTTGGGTTGGACTCAAGGCAAATGCCGAGTGCATTGGAGTGGGACTCCTGGTAAATAAATCGCATGCATCTGATTCGCCGACTGCATGGATACATGTGTATAAGAGTATTATTATTGAGGCTGACATGATTTGCATAGATTTGAATGATTTGAGTAGTTTCTGACTTGATGATGTTGTATGAATGAGGTCTGACTGAGTGAATGTACATGTATTGATGCTGTTTCCAAGTGTGATGCAATGTTATAATTGAGAATGTATGTTATGGTACAATTTCTGACTGACTGACTGCGTGTACATTTATGAAGATAAATGAGCCCAGTGTGAACCATGCAAATGTGTGAATATGATATTGTGAATAAAACCCTTAATGTAGTTTGGAATTGATTTGGGTAAATCTGATGGGATGGGCGTATGTATATGTCGATGCTATTACCAAGTGCAATGTGACGTTGTGGTTATGGTGCATGATGTAGTGGACAATATTATAGCCATGAATAATTGGTATGAAATCTGACTGAGTGTCTGTATGTACATTGGTGCTGTTGCTGAAGTTCGTGGTGTGTTATAATAGCATATGTGATTGTGAATTGCTTAATCCTGAGTGAATTGCATGAACCCGAGTGAGTGATGTTATTATATAACTGAGAGTTAAGAATTTAATTCGAGCCATGGTTTTGTGAGGGATAAGGTTTAGAGGAAATATTTACTCGGTGTTGGCTAGAAGCCGATTGTTGTATTGCCATCTTACTGTTTTACGGAAGTGATGAATATGTGATGCGTGATGTTGATGCGGGTGTATTACTTATGTATGTGAACTGCCATTAACTACCGTGTGAATTTGTATTAGTTGGGTGAAGTCTGGTTCGTGTGAGGTATGCTGCTCTGAGATGACTCTTCCTGCCATGGGTAACGTGGCAGCGTACCCGTTGCAGTGACCATGTAATTGTTGTAACCCTATAGGAATGAGACGTCATCCTATAAGTTGGATGCAGCAATTCATGAGTCGGGCAGGTGAAGCTGTAACTACTTATGGTGATGGTGAGTCTTTCAGACGTTTTCGAGTGATAATGAGAGTTATATTAAATGAGTGTTATGCGATTGTTTATCAAAATGAAGATAGAGGGTTTATTTGACCTTGGCGTGTCTGCTTCCGAGAGGATTAGAGGTTGCTGGATACAGATTGGCTACTAAAAGGATGATTGGTATTGGAATAAGAAGGGTGATCAAACTGTCACCAAAATTGGAGTTTTTAAAGGGTAACCGAGTGATACTGTAAGCCTAATGAGGAAACCAGGATTTGAGCCAAACTAAATTGCAAGGTGAGGATTTGCTTGGGAAGGGATTAGTATATTCCGAGTGGGTAACGGTGGAGACGATTCCGGGTGAAGTCCTTGTGAGAAAGATCTGCTGAGTGAAAATTTATGGTGTTCCAAGTAGAACCTCATAGGGAGGATAAGTATCAAGTTAAGGGAACAGTGTCCGAGCGTAACATTCTGAGTAGAGCAGGAATTCGAGTAACGTGACTCGGAGTGTATCACTTCCGAGTGGAATGGCACAGTGTGGAACGATTCTGAATAGTAAGATAGCGAGTGTAGAATTCCTAATACCCTTGTGATGTCCAACCGAGTGATCTTCCAGGAGAAAAGTCCTTCTGGTCGGAAAGTGGAACTTAGAGTGTGCAAGTTTCCGAGTGAAGAGGGTTTCGAGAAGAAGTAGATATCCGAGTGAAGAATTTAATTGAAGTCGTACTCAGGTCAGCGATTGGGACTGTTGAGCTTGGACTCAGGTTTGGTTTCGAGGTAGGCTCGAGTTGTAAGTGAATTTCTGGTAAGTGGAAGAATTTCCGGGTGAGAATTACCCTCAAACCCCGAGTGATGTCTGTGTAAGAGGACCGAGTGAAACTCTCAGGATGAAAGCATGGAATTAGCCGAAAGCATGGGTAAGAATCTAAGATTTCAGAATTTAGTGTAGTGCATATGCGAAGCAAATCCGGGTAAATTGTGTTGATTGAAACACATGGAATTCCTTGAGTGTTCCCTTGGTGTAAGAGAGAGATTTTGTGGTCAGGTTTTGAAAACTGGGGGTTTGGTCCGAGAGAAATCGATCGGGAGTGAGTATTTTGGGAGTCGGTGGTGTTGTTTATCGACTGAATTTTTCCAACTGGTTGAATAACCTCTAAGGATGTGTTCCCCACGACACGATGTCAAGCCTATGCTTTATACGATTTCATTATTGTGCCGAGCAACTTGTTCGAGTCAAGAAAACCGATGGGTGAATATGTCGAACGGTGTTGAGAGTATATGGCCGAGCAGCCAAGAGATTGGAAGTGCCACTGCTTGGATAAATGGGCTAAGTTAAAATGAGGTAAATTGTACGTTTTAGGGATTGAATTTCCCAATATATTAGATTCTGCAATGAGGTGGTAATCAGGTGGGACCTGACCTTTGTGTCTTACTGACTGGAATTATGGTGCGATCGGTAAACCGCTTGAGTGGTGAATCTCTGCCGAGTAAAGTTGTGATCCGATCGGTGGATGCTTGTGGAAGCAGTCGTGTGCGTGGTTGAGTTAGCAATCTTCTGAGTTATGTATGTAAGGTAAATTACCGATTGAATTTCGAGGACGAAATTCTTTTGAGAGGGGGAGAACTGTAACATCCTAATTTAATAATTATTATCGAATAAAATAAATCATTAAAATAATAAATTAATAAGTGTGGGGAGAATTATTTATTAATTATAATTGGTTTAATTAATTAAGTTAAGAAAAGAAAGGTTGATTAATGGTGATTGGTTGTCAATGACTGATTAGATGTGATTGTGTGTGTGACACGTGTGGGGGGTTGCTGCTGTGCACGCTTTTCTACCCCACTCTTCCTTCTCTTCGTACATGGATATATGGGTACACTATCATTCATTCTTCCCTGCAGACTCTTCTTCTTCTTCTTCTTCTTGCGTGCATTCCCTCTGCATGCAACACATCTCCTTCCTTGTTCCTTCATTCCTTCGTTGGCTTCCCTCCTTCTTCCTCTCCTTGCTCGAAGCTGCCAAGTCCCAGTGGAGATCTGCACTGCGAGGAGCTTCAAGGTGGTTGGAGTACTCACAGCATTGTGATGGAGCCATTCCAGGGAGCAAGCCGAGAGCTGGACGTCTTGGGCCTCCCCTGCTCTTGCATGCAGATGTGCTAAGAGTGATTCAGTGTTTCTCTGGAACTGAGCGTCGTGTTGACCAACTGAAAGCTTCAGTCCAGGTAGGGGGAGTATCTTCTATCTTAAATGCATGGGTCATGAACAGGTCCTGAGTGTTGATGCTTGCTGTTTCCGTGTTCTGATCGTGTGTTGTATTGCATGCGAGTGTGTACTGCCCAGTTACATGACGAGTGAAAGATAAGTGTTGCATGTTGATGGCCTGTGAATGTTGGATGATTCTGTGAAAGGAATGCATTGAAGTGATAGTAACGATTACCGTGTGTTTTACATGACCTGCAAGTTGTTATGAGTTTAGAATGCTGACTGCATGTGATAAATTATGACTCAGTGAATCTAATAATGTACCATACCGATTGCATGTGTTGTCTGAGTCCTGACATTGTTTAATGTCGATTGCATGTATGTTGTTTAAGTCCTGTTGATGTATTATACCAGTCACGTGAGATGCGTGTATTGTTGAATGCCGATGATGTATAATGCTGACTGCATGAGATGCATGCGTTGTGGAATACTGTTAATGCCTAGCACTGATTACATGAGATGCATATGCTATTGAGTTCTGAGAAACTGTAGCACCGACTGCATGAGATGCATGTGTTGTTGAGTACTGTTAATGTCCAGCATTGATTGCATGAGATGCATATGCTGTTTGAATGCTGATGATGTATGATGCCGATTGCATGGGATGCATGTATGGCTGTGTATATGAACTCTGTGTGTGTGATGAATCCGCGTGTGGCGCATGGGATGCGTTTGTGTTGAGAGCACGTAGTGTGGGACACTACCATCGGTTTTTAAAGCGTGGGACGCTACGAAATCCTTGAGTGGGACTCAAAGTAGCCCTTGAGTGGGACTCGGGCTGCCTGTGAACACCTTCGTTGGCGCTGAGAGCGCTGGTGTCACCTGTGGGCAAACGGTTGGGTACCTGTAAAACGGCTAAGCAGCTGGGAGCTGATTTGATAGCTGAGAGCTATGTATAAAAAGGCTGAGAGCCTACGTTGCAACGTCTAAACCGATACACACGAATGCGGAACCGAGTGAAATAATATATACTTATTAACTGTTGACAATGTTTGGAATTGGTTGTGCATGCGAAGTGTTAGTGAGATGATGTATGTTTATAACCGAGTAAAATACTCTGTGTGTATTGACTGATTGATATTGTTTGGAATTGATTATGCATGTGATAGTGTTAATGAAAGGATGAATGTGTATATCCGAGTGAAATACTCGGTATATATGTATTGCTGATGCTGACTGGAATTTGGCTATGCGTGTGACGATGTTAAGGAGATGATGAATGGATATAACCGAGAGAGTATTCTGTGTGTATACGCAACTGATGCTAATTGAAGTTGCTCCATGAATATGTGTTAATGTCATTGAAATGTCATGCGTGTATAGCCGAGTGAGAACTGTTAGATTCCGACCGGAAAGTGTTGAATACGTGCGTTCTGATTCGTTGGTAATATCATGTCGTTGATTGCTGTTATACTAATGTGATTGGCTGTGCATGTGCACCTGGACGAATGGCGACTGACGAATTCCGATCGGTAAGTGTTCCATGTGTGTCCTGGGTGATTGATAATGCTTGACCTTACTCGTTGCTATGTCTAATTGCGTGGATATGTATTTTGCTGTATGATTGTGGACAGCCTAAGTCGGTATCCATCATTTAATATCTAAGATGCTTACCCCTACACCATTTTTCAGTGTGCAGGTCGTACTCGGAAATGATGATAGGGTTTCAAGTCCGAGTGTGGTGCACTCCGACTGTTGAGCACTTGTATTGCATTATTATGTTTTGTCCATGTAGCCTTGGCCGGCTCCTATGTAAAATGACGATTAAAATATTTTCACTTATAAAGATTGAATAGTTATGGTGTCACTTGTATGGTATCGTAAAAATTGGTAAATGCATAATATCAAGATAATGGGTATTCCGAGTGTATGGTTACATGTCTATGGGTCGGTAGACTGGATTTGTTAGCAGATTTATGTTTCTGTGATCATGTATTCATATGTATGTGCTTCGTACTGATTCGATGCGTTTTCCGTCTGGGAAGTGTTGCTAAATAACTCGAGGGCCGTTGAGGAGTGAAATCATGTTAAGTTAGTGGTTCTGAGTGAAGATTTCTGGGTGGCTTTTCCGAGTGAACATGTTATGTGACTCTGAGTGAAAGTCATAAATAAATCCCGAGTGAGGAAGAGTTTGTATTTCCCGAGTGAAAACCTTGAGTGATCCTCTCTGAGAGAAGAGTTAGAGTAGTGGTTTAGAGTGGATTGGATCCTAAGTGTGAGGTATTGGCAATCCGAGTAAATAAAAGTCTGTGTCCCGAGTGGGTGGGTTTCGGTTAAGTCCGAGTGGGACTTAACCACCTGATTTTCCGAGTGAAGTGCGAGCGTGATGATTTGCCGAATGAACCCTTGTCCATATCCGAGTGAGAAGTTACCTTGTACCTGTGTTTGCCCCAGCGATTTAGATTTAGCTCCAACGAGTGTGCGTTTGGAGAGGTTTTCGTGTTGGCATCGCTTAAGCAGATTGTGCCTCGCCCGAGCGAATGGAGCTGTCTCGTCCAAGTATGTGGGATTACGCCGAAGCGAATTGATGCTGGCGTTGAGCTTCGCTTGAGGACCTCCTTTTCCACTGCTGCATTGTCACCCCTCGCTCAGGCGGTGCTGAACCTCGCTTGACCGAGTCAGAGTTGTCTTGGATTTTGCCCAGGCGCTGATGTGTTTCGCTGAACCGAGTGGGTCGGTCCCAGCCTTGTTCCTTCCGATGGTTGCTATATGTGTGAACGCTCTTCTATTTCCCTTGCCTTCTTCTTTCTTTTCTATGTCGATTGGCCAGTGGTTGTTTTTTTGTGAAAAAATTTCTCCCTGTTTTTGGAATTATTATTTATTAAAATTAGGGTGTTACAGTTTTTCTAAGACACACTTGGAGACTTTTGAGGGAACGAAAAAGGAGAGACTTGGAGGGGGATTTTGCAAGAAGAAAACACGAAGATTCTTAAATCAACAACGTCGAAAGATCAAGATTTTTAGGGATTTAGAGTGAGATCTTATCACTATCTTTCTTGTATCCTTATTTTCTTGTTTTAGAGGATTTTTCTGACATGGTGTATGATGGTTAGACTGCTTTGCGATTCAATCTTGTTTATAGGTCACTAAACTTGTAATCTTGGGATTAGGGGGAATTGTGTTCATGTATCAAACCTAAATTTCTAAGTTTTTTAATTATGGTGTTCAGAGTTCTATTTGGTTTAATGAAATCTTAATGCTTTTACTGATTTAGAAATAAACTAGTCTCTCATCATTCTTGATACCTAAAAGATTAAGTTTTCTTTCGACGTTTTTGTTGTGATTTAATTTTACCGCTAATTTCCATCTATTAAATATTGTCTAGATAATGGAACCACTGTGAACTAGTAATTGGGTATAATCTCTGTGGAAACGATATTTTTATTACTTCGATAAACCGTATACTTGTGGAACGGCTATCACCCTAGCACGAGTAATATCCACGGACGCGGGTTTTTTTACCATGCCTAAGTCTGAGTTTATCACGTATTAGATTTTTTATTGGTATTAACTATTTAATTGAGATGAACTTACAAATGTTTAATAACTTAAAAAAGACTAAATTAAGATAAAAACTAAACAAAAAAATCTGAATGAAACATATCTTTTTCTTTTTATTATTAGGAAAGAGAAAAGATCTTTCTTTCTACTGCATAAAAAAATGAAAATAAAATAAAATAAGATAGAGGACGAAATGAACAATGAAAATTTTCATTTTAACCGGAGGAGAAAGTCTACATCACAGCATTATTGCGCACTCGAATTGTGAAAGAACTATTATGTCTGTTGGGTCGGTGCATATCAGAGGAATGAAAATAAAACTAGAAAAATAATGAAAAGAAAAAAATCAAAAGAATGATATGCACTGAAGCTTAAGCGTTCAAGAATAATATGTGACCCAATGAAAATGTTTCAACTCAGCGCGACTTCTTTAAATTTTAGAATGCAATCCAATGCTTTCTTGAAATCATTTTCTTCAAGGGCAATATTGAACCGACAGTATCCAGGAATTCCAGTCCATGACCCACTATTGATGCATAATCCAGTGGCTTTGAGAATGGCATTCCTGATATTAGAGTCATCGAGCGTTATTTCCTCATCTTTTGATGAAATTTTCAGCTTAATAGTCTTGTTGAGATAGGCAGAGGGTTTGGCCACAACAGACACACCAGCACCCGATTCAAGCACGTCCCACCCACTTTTCTCAAGAACCTATACAATTAGCATTCTTTTAACAAAAGAAAAAGAGAAAAGTACAAAACAAAAAACAAAATTCAAACCGAAATGTTTAGTAGATAAAGACTTGCCTCTTTCAAACACTTCGACCTACTTCTTAATATTTGTGCGTGTTCAAGAATAGCATCCGATAGGTTTGATGGTTTCTGCTCTCTAAGCTCCAGCAATTTCTTTATAGCATATCTAACAGTACTGTGAGGTTTGCTTAATCCTGGATAATTACAAATAGTGTCCACCAAAACAGGTTGGTTTAGAATAAGAAACCCAAATCTGAGAACACCATTGAGCATCTTCAGAGACAATCCTCCAAGAAGAGACACACAGAACAATGTCTTGATAGAAGAATTCAGCTTAGACAAACACCCCTCTAAATCCCAGCCACCCCAGCCTTTGTAGTCAAATTCCAAACCGGAGGATGCCGTATCAATTATAACTCTTGCACCAAATTTAGCACAAGTGCTTAAGATCTCTAACATTTCATTGTTGCTATAAACTAAGCCAGTTGGACTGACTGTAGGACCAGAAATATACACCCATGGGTTTTTCACGGTCCCAAGGACTCCAGTGAGTGTTTTTTCTGTGAACTTAAACCCTACATTGACATCAGTAGGGACAGTCACTATGTCAGCTTTCAAAAATCTGGCAGAAGAAACGTAGTTCCCATTTGTTCCAGCAGGAAAGCAGAGGGTGCCACCTTCTTTGATGCAGCAGAGGACCAGCTTATTGAAAAGAGCTTTCGAATTGTCAGCATATATAAATTCAGCGCTGCTATCTGTTGGAAAACCATAGCTGCTCTTGACAAATCTTTTGATGCTTGTGGTGATATCAGTTTCAGACTCGGACATGTTTTGTCTAGCAAAACTTTCAAAAATAGCTGCCTTAACAGGAGATGGAACAGGCAAGAAGATTTGATCAACGTCCATGTGGATCAGGGATCCATTCTCCACCCCATCAATGGATAACTCAGCATTATTAAGGACTGATACGGCTGATCTAGAAAATCCTATCATATCAACTGTTTTGACATTTTTACAGCTTCTCTGAAGGACAGGAATTAAAAGTGAAGTATGAGATGTGGGAAAAAACTAACCTATGGACAACAGTTGATAACTGCATGTCATAAAGAACAATATAGATGAGATATCTTTGCATTATTTTTCATAGCATACTCTCCTGTATAAGCAACAGTAATGATCTTGCGAAAAATAGTTATAAGAAAAAGAACTAGAAAATTTAAGGAGGCATATTCTGCTTTCAGATGTCACTCTTACACATCACTCAGACCCAATAATCAATGCATGTAACTTAGTGGATAAGCAAGGGCTATAAAAACAAGTCATTAACAGTGCATAATGTTTTGTTAACTATTCTAGCAATTTGTAGCATCTAGAGAATTATGTCAGTCTAGTATGGAATCTGGGATTTTTCCTATTTAAGCAGACAATAGCAGATAACAACAGTCTGTTTCATCCTCTATTAGCAAAATTCAGACCCCAATATCCCAGTGCAATTGGTGAAACTGAAAACATCCAGGATCCAGCTACTAGTCCATGAAAGACTACAGAATCCCTTGTATGAATTTGGGAAGGCAAGGGATAACAAGGCAATGGGAAGTTCTCTTAGAATTTCATTCCCAAGTCAAGCTTTTGTAGAAATATGTCTACAGAATTCTTTTGAGATCCAAAATATATTTGGAAGGAACCAATAGATATCAGGAACGATTTTACATACAAAAACCAACATAGATTTTTATACTTAAAAAGCAAATAAAAGAAGCGACAGACCTCAGCAGGTGCATGCCGGCCAGCAAGCTGAAAAGCAAGAAGCTCATGAAAAATACAGCCATAATAGTACTGACTAATTAATGAAGTGTTGCCTTCTAGTAACTCGACAGTTTTAGACAAGGCACTAAACAGGCATTCTTCTTCTGAAATGACAAAAGCTACTTCTAAATCTGGATAAACCTGTAAAACATGTATGTCAGTGCCATCACCAAGAATTTTTTAAAAAACAGGCCCAACCATATAAGTCTACCATACAGACTAAGTAAAGCAAGAAGTTAACAGGGAAAATTACCTTATTCTTTACCAGGCCACAAATAATTGCAGCATGAGAAGGAAGAGGAGTTCCTGAAAGATACTTCAGGACACCGTTTGATCCTGGAAGGCTGGATAGCTCAAAGTGATCTGACATGTCCAAGAAAAGACGAGATCCAATCTCTTGTGTTGTATCTAAAAGGTGCACAAAAGCTGAGCTAGTAACAGCCTCAAAATGAGCAATCCCAGTCACCACCACTTGAGGCTTCAATTTCTTTATTAGTTCTATCATTAAGTCTGATTGTCGAGGAGCCTCAATTACCATAATTGTATCATCTAAAGAGTCAATATTTCCCTCACTCTACAAGAAAGATAAAAGTTTGTTATGAAAGACGCAAACCAAATTGTTATCAACCTCATGTCATTTGACACAACATCCCATCATTTTTTCAATGTAAGGAATCCAAGGTTTCAGAACCACACACTATGGGTTACTTCATTTCATTTGATACAACATCTAACACAATAAGAATCACTCACGATTGCAAGCAATAGACACAAAGATACACTAGGCATTTACAATTTCATAATAGCAAACAATTCTAAGTCTCCTTCATTGCAGTAACCTGTGGCTTCTTTCATTGCAACTCTTGTTTAAGGTGGAGTATTCAAAGTGATAGAGTCACACTTGAGGTAGCGTGTAGGAGAGTATGGGAGTAAATAGGCCCATGTTGAGTAGAAATGAGTGAAAAAGGGTGGCGGGGTCCTGGAGAGTACAATTGTGAAATAGTCTCACATCTAGTAGAAGTGAACAAGTTAAGCCATTTATAAGTGCAACGACCTACACACCTAAGACCTTAGGGTTTTGGGTTGTATCGTGGTGTCTAACACTTGTATGCTTGTTCTCTTAACCTAGTGTGGTGGTGGATCTCTCAAGTGTCGTGACTCCATTCTTTCAATTTCAACAACGACAAAGGTTGTAATCAAATATTATATAACATTTGATTATACTAGAAGATCTTGAGCTCTGCTCACTATTGACATAGTTTGCAAATTGTTAAACGGCTGAAGTTTAATTTTGTTCGAGATCACCAAATTCTTCCCCATTCCCTCCTTGGTTGATGATTGCCATGGCTAACAATGCGCAACAAGCTCTCAATTTTTTTTCAACTAATAAAAGAAGTTCCACAAAGTTCTGGTAGTGCTAGGTCATCACCTAAAATTGCTTTTAAATGGCAGCGGAGCCTAATCATTCTAATTTTGAAATAAAAATAACTAAACAAAAATTCTGCTAGCATTTCTAACAAAAACTAACAAATTAACATTTGCCGATAAAAAAAAAACAAAGCTTCTGCTGGCTGCAAAAGATAGAAGTAGAATGCATCAGTCTAAGTGATCCTTCAAACAATTAGGTCAGCATGGAAAGAATAGTAGATTGCATCCTTGTGTGGATAACATTGCCCATGTAGAAAGAAACTAACCAGAATTGTTTCCTAAAAAAAACCTTGTTCATGGACCAAGAAAACACTTTCTAAGTTGTTCTCATCAGGAAAAAAACCATAAAAGTCAAATATGCACATGGTTGCATACATGCATTTCTCTCTCAAATGTGTTCCTCACCAAAATAACACTTTTTTCTAGAAATGATTCTTGCGTTAGAAAAAAAATTCATAACAAGTACAAGCATGAACTTAATTGCATTTCTTTGACATATTGAGATAAGAACACAGGGACACAACAAAATATTAATCCAGTTCTAAAAATACTTAGGCACGACTGTTCCATACCTCAAGTGCCAATGATGTTAACCATTGCCTAGGTAAGTGCCGAGTCAGATGTTCATCAACAACTGCTAGTCGAGGTGAGAACAAGCGAAGAGCATTCTCAATTGCTGCATTCCTTGAAGGAAAAATGACAATATTCTAGCACAAAATTTCAAAAGATGAAGTCAATGTTTTAATACATTATATGGACCAAACAAAAATCATAAAGGACATGCAGTTTCCAATGACTAACTCAAGTAGAATCATTCACACATAACAACGTATTAACAAAATTGAACAACTTAAGGAGAACACTACACCTTTTTTTCTTTTACTTCTTATTGTTTATAAAATATTAATAATATTCTATAGGAAGCAGTTGCATCCATGAGCCACAGCAAGTGTAGACATGAACCCCCTTGCATGTTGAACAGAATTTTAGTTACTTCAACTGAGCAACATCTATATACTTGCCAAGAGACAATTTAGAAACATCAAATGGGAACCATCTTTCAACTAGCTTTCATCTTTGGCTTTCAATTTCTATGTGAAATACAGATTTTTTAAACCCGACATATCAACTTAGTTTTCTTGCACTTAAATTTAAAACAGATATCAAATGAGAAGCACAAGCAGGATTCAACAGCACTTAACTTCAATGATATCTGGCTCACCTATTGGCTTAGGGCAGTAGCCTAGATAGGGTTCTACCAAGGAGTAGAGAAGGTCTGAGAGAAGAATGAGTTAAACACAGCCAATGGGATGGTCCTTCTGGTGTAACAAACCAAAAACAGAGAAAGTTCTTCAGTAAAATTATGGATTTAAGATTCAGGAAAAAGGTCTGCCAAAGAACAGTTGAGGTTTATTTTTGTAGTGCAAATTAAAAGACCTTTCAGATAACATGGCTTCTCGCTCACACCTCTTTCTCTTTAGGAATTCCCAATTATAAATTATTATAATACAACTCCCAAGGAATAACTTACCCAAAAGCAAGTTACAAGTAAATCACCAGCATAATGTAATTGTAGACTCTTACAAACCCATGCCCATTACAAATGGTTGGAACCATGCAAATAGAACACCCAGTTTTTCAATAACATAGATCTGTCCTAAAATACTAACCATAACTAGAAGCTATAAAAATTTATTAAAATTTCTGGAAGTTATAAAATTAATCCTGCTACTTAAAAAATTTAATTGTCGAGGCATCACACATTTTACACATCTCATTCATTAATATTTTGAATTTTGCTTAACTGCAATAAAGAACAGGATTCACTTGATTGCACCCTGACAAGACATATTTACAGTATTAAAAAACACATAAGATATATTTACAGTAACGCTCGCTTAGTACAAAGTTAAATTCTAATGACAGATAATCTTATGCTATCCATATATGTATGCATGGATATGCAGGCTGCAGTAAGGCTATATAATTAATATAGCACAGTATTCTTCTTACATTGGCAGTGAGTGGAATATGGTGATAAGTCTTCAAAAATCCTGCAATGAGACTGCGGAAACGTTTGCTTCCAGCAGGTGGCTCATACGGAAAATAAGAATTATTTTTTAGTGTGCTGGCAAGATAACTTAGGAAAGGAATCTTCTCATCAGCAACAGAATCGTCCTCAAAAGACAAATCTAGAGAGCTGCTGATCTCTTGAAATCCATGTTTTAGAAAATCAAAAATGACCTTCACCTGTCATTATACAAATGGCATTGTGCTTCAAATTCCTCTAGAGCAATAAATATTCTTGTAGTGAATTAACAAGCTTTCATGAAATACCACACCTGGTTAGGGTGACGAAGTTGACAACTGTATACAGATAAAGCATGAGAAATGCTGCCTCCAGACTTTCCATAAGCCCATGCTGTCCGTGCACAAATAGGCTGATCTCCAGAAAGTCCCATAAAAAACTCAAAACGGTGCGGGCTGTTCTTCTCAATCTCAACTAAGGCTCTAATATCTGTGTCACCCGCCTGTAACAATACATTTGGGTAAGATAATACTTCCACAGGAGGAACAATGTCGTCAAAGATATGTTTACTAACCTGGATGATTTTAGTTTGCCAAAGCTTTGTAATGCAAAAGCCCCGACGTTCAAACAATCGTTTGCAAACACCTTGACCTGGGCGCCCCCCCATATTGAAGATCATAATTCCAGTTGGTTTGATTACTGTTATCCCCTCTTCAACTGCCCTAGCAATTAAACCTAAGCCAAATTGGTCTTCCACGAAACCCTAGACACAACAAAGAACAAAATAAATGTGACAGTGCTGCATTCATGTCATAAATAGGAAGATAATATATCAATCAAAAACATTTCTATATTGTCAAAACGTTTCTATCATTGAATGAATTGGGGACAACTTTTATAGCTTAAAGTGCTATCTTAATAAGAAAGGTAATTCTTGTGGCTTCACACAATAATTAATCAATGAAATAAAATAAGAATGATATTTACCTGAAGTGCACAATAATTACTCAATGAATGAAGGAATTCCTCGCTTGCATTTTCTGTTATCATCTTAGACATTGCATCTGGATTTGGATTAAGAATCTGCAGGGAGGGAAGCATGAGAATAATTTGTGGTTATGCCAAGAAGACCCCACCCCGGGATAAAGCAATTTGATTACCTGAGGTATGCATCCTACAATTCTTTCAAGTTGAATGTCATTTTCCCTGCAATAGGATAGAAGATCCGATTCATGGAACTCTACCCTATCAAGCAAAGTTTTCTTCTCCTGGTCATAGATGGGGTGGCCATTTTCGTCTAAAGAATTCAAGTATAAGTTTATCCAGGAAATTTTTACCGCTCTAGGATTGATATCAAGGCCATAGACCTGCAGAAATTGGTTTGTTAGTATTAAGAGATTGAGATGAGCGGTTGAAGGAAACCAACCTTGGAAGGTAGCAACTTCTCCGCAATGGCAATGGAAATCCATCCATTTCCGCAACCTAGCTCAGCAATAGTCCTCTCCTTGAAAATGGAGTCTGGATGTCTATTAATCCCTTCGTAAAAAGTGAAGGACCAGTCTTCGGGGAGAAAAATGCTGGGAATGACCATCATAGTCAACTTGTTTCGCCCTTGGTGTCCTGCAGTGCATAAATAATTAAGTTAGTGAGAGACAGATTGTTATGTTCAATTGTTCATACTTGGTAAGATAATACCTTCGTGCTGATCCACGATGATGTCTTCGATACGAAAATGATATGTATGAAAGCATTGGTCGCAGGATTCCTTGGTGGGAAAACGCTTCTGAAGGTGGGAAAGGAAGATTCGAGCCTCACAGCGGGTCTCGGGATTGTCAAGACGTTCCAGCAGTGACCGTAATGAAGCGTAGGCGGCGTCCCCCGACTCCTTGCACCGCACCAGGAACTCATCCACAGTCATCCAACCCATTTTCCTTCTTAGCTTCCGCTGGCGCTGAGAAGTTAGTTAGATTCAGTATTGAGACTCGGTACCACCACGACCTCCTATTTATATATTATTATTGAAGTACGACTTTTTCTATTTCTACTGTATAATAATAATAATAATAATAATAATAATAATAATAATAATAATATATTATAAATAATATTATAATATAGATGTCCCTCCCAAGTTCCCTATAAATAGAACTTGGGTGATTCATTCACACCACCTCAATTTTCCATTCATTCCTCTATCACTCTCCTTCTCCCTCTATACTTCAATTTCTATTATTAGTTATAAGTCACGTTAATTATCAGCACGAGTTTCTGACTAACTAGTATTTAGTTAAGTCTAAAAAAGGTAATACATGATTATTATTATTATTCTTTATAATTTTAATTTATATTATTTATGTATATATTATAAAAGGTTCCTGAAGAACTTATATTTTAAACATCTCAAAAAGATGTATAAGATTATATCTATATCATGAAAAATAGGTTCTTGAAGAACTTATTCATAAACATCCTTGCAGGATGTATAAATTAATAGTCAAACAACTTAGAGTTCTTGAAGAATTCTTAAAAATATTTATTGATAGTTCCTGAAGAACTATAACAATATAATATATATATATATATATATATATATATATATGATCATAAAAAATTATGATTTTATTAATTTACTAGTTGATTGATTATACCTGCTCTTTTATTCTTTAGCTGATTTCCATTGTTCAATTGCTCTACCTTTACCTGATTTCAATAATGCGCTACATAAATATTATTTTATATTACCACTTTATGCGTGAATATTATTTTATATTACCTTGCATTATTATGAGCTTTGATGCTGCGTGAATGTTGAATATTATTATATTTGCAATTCACTGCTTTCAATTGCTAATCTGTGATGTTGCATGAATATTATTATATTTAAAATTCACTAATGAGCTGAATTTTTGTGCACATGTTAATCTTTAGTTCTATTAAATTATATACCATGTGTATTTCAGTTGCTAATCTTTTATTAAATTATATACTTGCTTTTCCATTGCTTTGTTTTGTAACACACTGTCACGTGAATAGCTAGTGGAATAGTTAGTGCTTTTTTTTTGTTTTATATCATTATTTGCTACCTGATCCTTTATAACTTGCACTATAATTTTATATGCTGCGCTACAGATCCATATAACTATAGCTCTGCTGATCCATTAATTACTACATGAGTGATTATTTTATATATTTTATATGCTACTTGTTTTTCACTATATGCTGGTCCATTTTTCTCCACCATAACTTCACGTGCTATTGCTTTTAGTTAATGTTGCATTTTATTAATATTAAATTAAGCATTATTTCCATAATTAACTTTATGTGATGATATCTTATTGATTAAATATTATTTCTTATAATAATTACTTTCACGGATATTAAATAAATATATAAATCATACATTTAATTCATAATATTTTAGCTGATTACATGATTATTATACCTATTTATTTTATATGCTGATCCATTATGATAATGCTTTCCACTATAATAATACTTTCCACTATAACTTTATATATGAATGTTAATCCTGATCTCATTATGTGTGATCCATTATATATGCATGAATATCAATTACTATATATTATATAGCACTGCACCTGATTTGCAATATTATTTTAACATATAATAACTTATAAGTACTACATGTTCTTATATTACATAGCACTGCTAATCATTTTATCTGTGCATTAGTGCTCTGTAACTTGTACTAAATTAATCGAACCCAGATTTATACCAATGATAAGTTATCATTCTACCACTAGGCCACTAGTACTAAAATGATATTTTATGACAACTTAAAAATTTTACTATCGGGTTACTTATGTGAAATTTTATTTATATTTGTCTCCTTGTGGCTGAAAAAAATAATGAATTACTTATGTAAAATCATGAGCCTCGTCCAACTGGAACTGCTCCATTCCCAAAAGTGAATGTAGCAACACATGATCATTATACTCATGGTCCTGGTCATGGTCGAAATGATAACAAATCATCATTTGTATGGAAAAATAAAGAACATAAGGAAAAAGGAAAAAATGTTAAAAGTGGTGAACAAACCAAAAAAAAATATTTGCTATCATTGTGGTAGCCAAGGTCACTGGTCTCGGGTTTGTCATACACCAAAACATCTCATTAATCTATACCAAAAATCCCTTAAAAGGGAAAACAATATAAACAAATTTTACTAGTATAGATGAAGTTTATACTCACTTTGATGTTGATGATTTTCTTACTCTTCCTGAAGAAGACATTGACCACTCGGTTAGAGAGGAAAGTACCCCTAAATAAATTATTTTATGTTTCATGTAATTTGTTTATGTTAAATATTTATTGTTGTTAATTATATATTTCACTCATGGTTTTTATTATTATATAATGAAGAATGAATGCTCATGTGAATGACGAAGATATATGTCTCGCAGACAGTGCAACAACTCACACTATTCTCAAGAATGAAAAATATTTCTACCATATAGTAAAACAAGAAGTCAGTGTTAATACTATATCTAGTAGTATAAATATAATTGAAGGCTCCAGCAGAGCCAGTATTTTGTTACCCGGGGGAACAAAATTACACATTAAAGTGTTATATTCTACAGAGTCTCAAATAAATTTATTGAGTTATAAGGATATTCGTAGAAATGGATACCATATTAAGACCACAAATAAAGGAAATTATGAATATCTTTACATCACAAAGTTAATTTCTGATAAGAAATGTATATTGTAAAAATTGCCTTTATTTTCCTCCGGTTTGTACTATACCTATATTAGTACTGTTGAAACAAATGTTGTTGTAAACCAAAAGTTTACAAATAAAAATAACTTTGTTATTTGGCATGAACAATTAGGCTATCCTAGAATAATAATGATGTGAAAATAGTTAAGGATTCAAATGGTCATTACTTGTCCAGCAGACAAATTCTCCAAACTAATAATTTCTCATGTGCTGCTTGTTCTTAAGGGAAATTAATTGCTCGACCATCACCAATGAAATTTGGGAGTGAATCACTCATAATTTTTAGAGCTATACAAGGTGATATTTGTAGACCATTTAGATATTTTATGGTTTTGATTGATGCATCAACTAGATGGTCACATGTTTGCTTATTGTCAACTCGCAACCAGACGTTTACGAGATTACTAACTTAATTAATTCATTTAAGAGCTCATTTTCTTGATTATTCAATTAAGAAAATACGCTTTGATAATGCTGGTAAATTCACATCTCAATCTTTTAATGATTATTGTATGTCCATCGAAATTGATGTTGAACATCCTGTAGCATATGTTCATACACAAAATAGACTTGTTGAATCATTAATTAAACATTTGAAATCGATAGCAAGACCATTGTTAATAAGATCAAAACTCCCAATTTCAACTTGGGGACATGCAATATTGCATGCAACATCACTTATTCGCATTAGGCCTACAAATTATTATGAGTATTCCCCTTTACAATTGGTTCATGGTAAAGAACTAAATATTTTCCATCTAAGAATCTTTGGAAGTGCGGTATATGTTCCTATCTTCCCTCCACAACACACTAAGATGGGACCTCAAAGAAGGTTGGGAATATATGTTGGATATGAAAGTCCATCCATAATAAAATATCTTGAACCCTTAACAGGTGATTTATTTACAGCTCATTTCACTGATTACCATTGTGATAAATCTATTTTTTCACCATTAGGGGGGGATGATAAACAGTTGGATAAAAGGATTAATTGGAATGAGATATCTCTATCTCATCTTGATCCTCGAACAAAGCAATCTGAACTAGAAGTTCAGAAAATAATTAGTTTGCAAAATTTAGCAAACCAATTGCCAAATGCATTTGCTAATCCAAAAAGAGTAACTAAGTCATATATACCAGCTATTAATACCCCAATAAAGATTGATGTCCCTGCAAGACAATCTAAAATTATAAACGAGTCTGAAGCCAAAATAAAACGTGGCAAACCTGTTGGTTATAAAGATAAAAATCCTCGAAAAAGAAAAGTAAATAAAAAGGATGGTCGAATCAAGGATATGATGACTCTAGAAGAGTCTCCTGACATAATCAAGGTTTCAAATCCAAAAGAAACCAAGGTACCTGAAATTGATAAAAATAAAGAGATCTCTATAAATTATGTCATGGATGGAATACAATGGAATTGACATGAAGTTGATGTTGATAAATTTTTTGCATTCGAAGTAACTCTTGATATTATAAATAATTATAAGAATCATGAGCCAAAATCTATTAAGGAATGTGCACAAAGAAATGATTGGTCAAAATGGAAAGATGTAATGCAAGAAGAGTTAAACTCATTTGCAAAAATGAAAAGTTTTTGGACCTCTAGTCCAAACACTTGAAGGTGTAAAACCAATTGGGTTCAAATGGGTCTTTATGAGAAAAAGAAATGAAAATGGTGAAATTGTATGATATAAAGCAAGGCTTGTAGCACAAGGTTTCTCACAAAGACCTGGTATTGACTTCGAGGAAATATATTCACTAGTGATGGATACAAGTACTTTTCAATACTTGATTAGTTTGGCAATTCATAAAAACTTGATTTAATTTTCCTGAAGCAAAATGACATCTATATGAAACTCCCTAAAGGATCTAACTTTCCTGAAGCATACAAGAAAAATTCTCAAGAAAATTATTCAATTAAATTGAATAAATCCCTTTATGGATTAAAACAATCTGGACGTATGTGGTATAATTGTCTCAGTGAATATTTATTGAAAGAAGGGTATAAAAATGACCCGATTTGTCCATGTGTTTTTATGAAAAGACTTGGAAAATATTTTTTTATAACTGCTATCTATGTAGATGATTTAAACATCATCGAAACTCCTAAAGAGCTTTCAAAGGCTGTATATTGCTTGAAAAGGGAATTCGAGATAAAGACTTGGGAAAAATAAAGTTTTGTCTTGGATTACAATTAAAATATTTAAAGGAATGAATTTTAATGAACCAAGAGAATTATAAAGAAAAGATACTAAAACGGTTCTATATAGACAAGTCACACCCATTGAGCAGTCCAATGGTTGTAAGGTCACTTGAAGTGAGCAAAGATCCTTTTTGACCTCAAGAGAAAAATGAAGAACTACTTGGTCTTGAAGTATCATATCTTAGTGCAATTGGTGCACTAATGTATCTTGTTAGTCATACACGGCCTGATATATCATTTGTTGTCAATTTATTAGCAAGACATAGTTCTTTAACCACAAAAGGCATTGGAATGGGATTAAGCACATATTTCACTACCTTAGAGGTACAATGGACATAGGCTTATTTTTCTTATATGTATCTAAGGCAAACCTAATTAGTTATGCAGATGTGGGGTATTTGTCTGATCCTTATAATGGTCAATCACAAGCAGGATATTTGTTCACATGTGGTGGTACAACAATTTCATGGAGATCTATAAAACAAACGATCACAGTAACATCATCTAATCATATGCTAAAATTCTAGCATTACATGAAGCAAGTTGAGAATGTGTTTGGTTAAGGTGTATGATTCAACATATTCAAGAAGCTTGTGGCTTGCCTGCTGAAAAATTACCACCAACAATCTTATGTGAAGATAATGCAGCTTGTATTTCTCAATTAAAGGAGATAGGACAAAACATATTTCACCAAATTTTTTCTTTACTCATGATCTTATAAGGAATGGTGAAATAAATTCCAGCAAGTCCAATCATGTGAAAATCTAGCAGATATCTTTACAAAATCTTTACCAATCAAAGTCTTTGAGTAACTAGTACAGAAGATTGGTCTTCGACGCTTACATAAATGTTCTGATGAGGGGGAGAATTAAATACTTGTACATTTAATTATTTATTTACTTTGTAAAGAATGTTGTACTCTTTTTCCTTTACTAGGTTTTTATCCCACTGGGTTTTTCCTAGTAAGGTTTTAACGAGACGCATTCTAAGATATGGACATCCAAGGGGGAGTATTATAAATAATATTATAATGTGGATGTCTCCTCCAAGTTGTCTATAAATAGAACTTGGGTGATTTATTCACACCACCTTAATTTTCCATTCATTCCTCTATCACTCTCCTTCTCCCTCTATACTTCAATTTCTATTATTAGTTATAAGTATTTATAACATAATAATAATAATAATAATAATAATAATAATAATAATAATAATAATAATAATAATAATAATATACTATAGAGTACCAACAAGGATTTTGACCATAAAAAATAAAAAAATAACAAAGGTGTTCATGTGCTAACAAACTTAGATTTGCCATTTATTCTCGTTTATTAGATAGGTTATTAATGTAAAAAATATTTTAAAATTAATTTTTATATTAATAATTAAAAATAACTGATTTAATAAATTTTACCATAGTTTGAGATTCAAAGGGACAAAGATTAATATGATATTCGAATTAATATGTTTTAAACTAACCTTTAAATTACTAAGATTATTATTTCTCACTCTCCATATTAAAAGTTAACAAATAGATAAACTTTTGAAAATCAAGGTGAAATTTTAAAACTAGTTAAAATCATAAAACTGAAAATTGTTAAATTAGTGAATTAGATTAAAAGTATTTGATAAATTTAATTATTAAATTAGTTAAAAACTATGAAAACAAAATGATTATTTACTTTTAAATAACTCAATTTAATAATATTCTCTCATAATTATAAATTTTATATTTTAAATTATCTTAAATCATTTATCATCATAAAAATTATGATAGGTTTTTTAATGTATATCATGAAGTAATTAATTTTAATATATTATAATCAATTTATATATTTTATGTATTTTGTGGATTGTTTATTAAAAAAAATCAACATTGGAAATTTAATTAAATAAATATATTTATTTTTTAAAAATAAAAATGACATAGGCCTTCATACAAAAGTTGAAGAGTGGGTTTATGGTGCTACTTTAAGTTCGGAGTATTCAAGTGGCCTAAATATATACTACTTCCAATTCCAAATATAAGCAAATATACTTAATTTCACACATATTAAGAATAGTGGTTGGAGGTAGTTATTTACATTAACGTTACCACATATTTGATTTAATTTTCTAAAATACCCTTAGTATCATTTATTACATAAAAAATTAGTGGTCTTGGAAATATAAATAATGAGGACATATTTGGTAAGAAAACATTTAATGACATTTGGAAAGTCTAATTTTGCTTATATTATTAAGGGACTAAAAAATTTCACTAAAATTTACTTATATTTGGAACTGGAGGTAGTACTTTTTAAATTAAATGACCTTTGATACACAAGGTGGTATTTCATTTTGTCTTTTTTCGAACTATGGTTTACGGTGAATAAAACATTATTATTAATGTATATGTATTATTTGAATACGACATTAGTTTTAAGTAATTAAAATATAGAATACAGTTAGTTTCATGGTATAAGCAGTAAGCAGTTTGATATTATTTAAGTAAGATTTCAAGTTTAAGACTTTATAATTAAATCTATGTTTTTTATAGCTGATCTATCTCATGTTAGTTATTGGTCTAAGATTAGAGTTGAATTTTGATATCATGTTAATGTAAAACTTTTTAGTTTGTTAAAATAAGAGTTGAATTTTGATTTCATGTAAATGTAAGCTTAATCAACATGGTCGACGTGGTGGTTCAAGGTTTAATCCTTCTTGACTCATGTGAATGAAACAAACCATTTAGTTATCCTTTAATTTAGTGTGTTAACCCGGTCTTTTGACCTTGAAGGATACCCAACGAGAAAATCTTACCTATTTTTACATTACAAAAGTAAATATTTTTTTATAAGATCTCTTTTATAATTTTAGCGTATTTTATTAAGTCTTGAAAATGATTTATTTTGATTTAAAAATGAACAAAATAATTTGTTTACATTGTTTGAGAAACTTACTAGTATCATAAATTTTCATATAGTTAATTTTATCATATGATTTACTAGTACAAGTAAATAGTTTTTTTAATAATTTACAATAAATTATAAATTCTAAACATTGTTCCAGAAGTTGAAAAGTTGGAAGAAATCAGATTTTAATATATTGCTAATCAATTCTTAGGATAAAAAAACAATGGTAATTGAATCTATTTTTAAATTTTAACAAAAAGGAAATTTTTAAAACTTGATAAACATTTTCTAAACTAGTTTCAGGTTGAAAATGTAATATAGATTATATGAAGAGACTTTACTAGCCATTTTTTAGTTCAACTATTGGAAAATAATGGAAATTAGGAAGTTTGAGGCATGTAATTATACTATTTGAAAGAATTTATTCGCTTAATCATTGAATTTCCTAGGGTCCAATGGTCTCATCCACCCAAAGGGATTATATGTAACATAGCTAAAGGAAGGAGAAGAGAGAGTTTGATTGTTATGTGTAGTTTAGGAAGCTAAAACTGAGTGCTTTAAAATAAATGAAAGGTTATGATAGAAATCCGTTGAAACACAACTCTACCATGGAAAGGTGATTTCATAGAGAGACGAACTTATTCCAGTGGTGACTGTTTGGAAATTAATGGGAAATACATCCGCTAAAGGGAAACAACATTGAAGGTTCAGAGACAGACTTAGAAGGGAGTTGAATAAGTCTGTAACTCTTTTTCAAAAAAGAACTATATTTTAAAAAAATGGGGCAGCAGCCTTAACAAAGAAAAGGGATAGAGAGATTTACATAGCGGATTTATACTAGTTCAATTACAAACGTTGAAGTTACATCCAATCCCTTCAGTCTAAAGACTTCTCACTATGTAAAAATCCTTTTACATAAACAGCACTGTTGTACCTCAAGTATTCTTGACTTCAGCCATTTCTGGCTTAACCCCAGTATTATTTCATAAGCCACTCCTGGCTCAGCCCTAAATATTCTTTCAAAAGCCTCTTCAGGGCAACAATGTTTCCTGCAAGAAACTAAGTCTGGTTAACATAACTAGACTTGAAATGAAATGAAAGAAAAATTGTTTTTGTGACAATTTAGTCATAGTGTATAAAGATTTTGAAGAGAAGCAAATGTACACACTAAGTTAAAACTAAAAAGCAAAGACTAAGGCTATAAATAGTGTAGATAAAATTTCAGATTGAGTCTCTATTTTTGGGTTTTGTTGTTCAAGTCTTCTATTTTTACTAGTCTAAGGTCTCTTCCTTTTAAAGTCCCTTTTTTTGTCTAGTATAGGATATTGTAAAATAGCTTGTTTGACTTTCTGAACGCTTCTAACTTAAGAACAGCATGTTGACAGCTTTTTGACGTGCTCAAGGTAGCTTCATTGATTTCTCTTCATGCGAACGCTTGTTTCTCTAAGAGTTTTATCTCTTTGTTCATTTCAGACTAGGAACAGACTTGACTGAAGGAGTTTAGCACTGAGGCAGCCTTGCATATTTTGATTCGTAATCAGAGATCCATTCTTTAACTTGAAACGTTTGAGTCTGATGTGTCTTGAGGCTTGAATAAATGATCATATGAGAGAGATGTTGAGTCTAGAGGATGATTCGTTTGAAGATCATGACTCAGTAGACTCAAGTCTAGGATAGATATACATAGAGAAATTTCTTTTGAACGTTGTCTTCAATATAAATTTAAGGCTGGGACAGACTTGAAATTTTTTGAACTGGTCCTGTAACATCCTAAATTTTGGAGAAAAAAATTTATTGGATAAAGATAAATAATTATTTCTGGTCCAATAATTACGGGAAAATTAATTACGCTAGAGGAGAATTATCGGTAAATTAAGATTTACCGAAATCGGATGCTTTAACAAATGGTGTGGGACCTGCTAAGCCAAATTGGATATCTGATAGGTCTAGAATACTTAGAAAATTATTGTGGTTATGGTGGTATATTTAAAATGATTTTTGGTGTAGAAGAGATAATTATTTGGACATGACATATATTATTAAACGGGGAAATACTAGCCAAATGGAATTAAAAGAAAATGATAAATCCTATTTCTCCCTCTTATTCCACCGTAGCCTCTCTTCTCCCTCTCCTTTTCACTCTGTCTTTCTCCCAACCGTCCATACTCTTTCTCTTCACCTTTCTTCTTCATTTTTCTTCTTCTCCCCCATTCTCTTCATGCTAAAACCGTGTGCCACCTTTCCACCTCCGTTTCTTGCCAAAATTAAAATTAAAGCTTGGATTCATGGAGCTTAGATGGCGTTTTGGGGCAAATATTTTGTGGGTTCTCCATCTTCCTCTCCATTTTCGTGTTTGGCCATGGCTTGGGGAAATAGGTAAGATTTTGAACCCATTGTATTCCATTGTTAGTTTTTATGATGCATAAGCTTGGGATATTGGCATTGGGTTGTATGGGTGATGAATTAAATGAGAAACCCTAGGCTTTGATAGCTTGGAGATGTGATTTTTGATTATGGTTTTATGGGTATATGAGAATGAGGTTATTGAGTTATAAGGATTCATGAAATGGGTTGTAGTGGTTGATTTGGAAAAATTTTAGAGAAACCCTAAGTGTGGTAATTTGGGGGTTTTGGCCTAAATGATGATTTTCATGGTTTGGATGCCTTAGAATAATTTATATGAGGAGAATAGAATTTTAGAAGCATTGATGTTTAATGTTGATGTTGATGAAAAATGTGAACTAAGTTCATGATGTTATGTATAATGATTTATACACGTGGAACCCAAACATAGGGTAGATGACCATTGGGATAATTGTGTGCTGTTTACATTGATTGGCACTTTGATAATGATATTATGCTTATAGTGATGTATGAAAGTTGTTGGATTGATGCTTGCCAATTTGTATGAAACCCTTAAGAAATGATGATAATTGGGACTTTTGGCATAGATGGGTGAATTGGTAAATTGGTTATCATGAGGGTGACTCTTGGGTTTAGAAAATATGATTGGAATCATTGATGTTGATATTTGAGGTTGTTGAATTTTGATGAGAATTTGATGAGGCCTTAGGCCATGATGTTGCCATGTGAAATTGTTGATTGATGATGGCTTAAATGAAGCCAAGATGACTTATGTTGAGAGTGAATGACAAAGATGGCAAATGGATGATTTATATAAAGATTAGATGCCATATTGATAAGGGATGTGATATTGTTGTTGTTGGGTTTGGTTGACCCCTTTGAGGCTTAGAAAATCTTAGTTTTGGGAAAGGAATTCCCAAAGCCTAACACAAGTGTGTGAATTTGTGTTTAGACAAGTCTAGGACTTGATACAATCCCTATAGGATGTTAACAATTTATTAAAATTGTGATAATCCCTTATGATGGCTCATTGATTAAATGTATGTATATGTAATGTGTAGATTGTAATTCGAACGATGTGGCGAAATGATTGGAGCAATTAAATTGCGATTCTTTTCTCGAGGTAGGAGAGGAATTTACATTTTAATTTCATGAGTTGAATGATTTGTGATTAATGTATAGGATTATGCTCATGCTTGCCTTGCCATTATTATATTGAAATGATGTAATATTTGGTTGTGTGATGAATGACATGCTTGGTTTAGCCAAAAAGGGCTTGAAATGCTATTGGCACATACTTTGATCTAGGAAATAAATTATGGGATGAGACTTGTTAGAGCAAGTCACATTTATATATGTGAATATGAGTCCATAGAGAGTTTAGACCAAAATTTAGCCAATTGCATTTTGGTATGTCATGTAAAATGCCAAAAATATATATAAAACTACGCTATAGCTTAGATTTTGATTGAGATGGAATTTGGGCTTGAAACTTTGCCATATAATTGATATTAGGGTAAGTAAGTTATGTATAAAATTTCATACAAATTGGAGTTGAATAGCCTAGTGAAAAGGGGTCCCAAAGTTGATAAAAACATAAGGGCCAAAAAACTATAAAATGGTGCCTACAGCAGAGCTAACCACGGCCAATGGTGGGCGCTGCCTCAAAACATGAAAAAATTTCTGTTCTGGTGGTCTAAACAGTGCCAACCACGGCCAGTAGTGAGAAACCACGGCTAGCAGTAAGAAACCACGGCCAGTGGTTTGGCCACTGTCAGGATTTTTCCAACTGCTGCTTTTCTCTTGCTGTTTTTGGCCATCTTAGTTACATTTTTGGCCTCCGACTTCTTCATAAAAGTTGTAGATAATAATGTTGCGGAGGTTTGAAAATTGGTCTTACATTAATTGGAGTTTTCTAACTCTCATTAGGCGTAAAACACCAGACCCACTACATTGTAAAACTCATATTTAAGAGGGTTTTGAACCCAACTTTTTATGGTTGTCAAATTGGGACTAATAGGTGATATTTGTGACATGTCCCACTATTTTTAAGACTAAAGAAGAACTTCCCTCATATACCTCGGTGTTGAAATTGAATTGAGTTGTTATTGTATAAACCTTGTTTCCTCATGTAATAACTCATGATTGCAAAGGGTATATGATTATGATGTGTTTAGTGGTGTTTTGGGGTTATTTTATGAAATGGGAAAAAATGTGTATGTGCCTAAGATACATCATGAGAGACATGAATGTTTCACCACTAATGATATATTATGATGAATGGTGATAGAAGATTAAATGACGTTGATGTATAACACACCCTTGTATGATGATGAAACTAATGAGGGATGATTGCATGACAATGTATTTATTTTAAATCGATGAATCAGATATGATATCGATAATGGATAATGATGGATGATATTGTTGATCTTTTCCTCGAATAAGAGGATGATTGTTATTATTGATGACTGTTGAATACCATTGTGAATGATATAAGTGTGATCTTGTGTATGTGGGATTTGAATTATATTGATGAATTATTGTGATGCCACACTAATATATGAAACAATGGTAACGATCAAATAAGATGAAAATCCACTAAGAATTATGTGGTGATGTTGATGAATAAAAATGAATAAGGATGCTAAGCATACCTTTAATATGAAGAAAGATTTATGAATGTTATTGATGTTTGTTATGCCATTATGAATGTTGCAAGTATTGACTTGCACGTTGATGTAAATTATGTTGAAATGAAATGTCACTTAAGACTTGAAAACAATGGCTAAAACTAACAATGATAAAACCCACTAAAGGTTGTATGGTGGTGTTGGTGTTGATGATGATGATTGATGAGTGGCATGATAGGATGCATAGTGTGAGAAATGCATTGATTGGCATTTGCATCCATGGCATAGCATAGCTGCCGGTGTTGGAATATTAGGGGATTCCCCAGGTTGGCCTAGTAAGAAGGCGGCTCAATGCACGAGCATTCTTGTTGTTTCCCCTATGACTCGGTATGTAAGTCACGAAGCTGCCCATACTGAGCTACAGGGAGCTGCATGTGGTTGACCCTTGTGGGGGTGGCTCTTGAGGAGCAAGTGTCCCCGGTGGTCCTATGGATTACAGCTGCCATGTTATGAATCATGGTTGGCCTACAACACCCTATATTATTGATTATGTTGTTTACCACGGTCATGGTGAAAATGACCGGTGTTGCAAAATAGGCGATGCGGTTTGGTACCAGTGAAATTGGTGATTATGCATGCATTATGATATATGTGTACACATTATACTACTGTAGTAGGGGCATGGCATGTGATCATGCTTGACCTATAAGTTTGGTGTTTATTCCTACAATCGAATCCGCATTTGTTGTTGATAATTCCATTGTGCATATGCATTAGCTTAAGAGCATTTGCATATAGCATGGAGATATGCCAAAAGGTGATGATGATTGATGATGATTGAGATTGAGATATGATGATGATGAGATGGGTAAATGAATACCCAAAAGACAACATGTAAAATATGAATACAACGAAAAGATATTGAATATGATGATGTTGTATGTGATGGCCCAATATGATGAAGGGTGTATTTATGCATGATTGATGATGATGGTGATGGCCCATTGTGGCATTGATAAGAGATGTATGTATGTATGTTATTGCTTTGCTATGAATTGACGGATGAATACATGATATGTACATTTTGAAATGAATAGATTATGATGATTGTTGATGATTTTAGCAAAGCATACATGATGTTAATATGCATATACACATAATCTCAATTGTATTCATATTCGTAATTTAAAATGTATAACTCACTCTCCCATGTTGTCTATTTTTAGCATTGATGCAGGAAAATCATGGGATGAGGATATTTTAAAAGTAAAGCTTTGGTGAAGGTAAATAGTACTAATAGAATGCCTTGGCCGGTAGCGGTTGTAAATTATTTCATTGTGAATAACATGTATATAATGATGTGATGACTATTGATATTGGTGGATGTATTGTGAATAATGATATAAGTGGATGATGTATCGATATTTGGGGTATTTGAATTCATACCCACTTGATGAATAAAATGATGTTGGATATGTAGCCCATTTTGGGATGTATAAGTGTTAATGATATATGACCTTAAGGATTGATTCAAATATAGTCAATTATGGGGTATCGACATTGGTGACGTATGTTATATGACTATATATATATATATATATCCATATTTTAGGCAATACATGTCTATGAATTATGTGTAAGATTGGTTATAGCCTAATAGGCTTGTGTTGTATGGTTGCATGCTTTACCGAGCCTTTTCTCATATCTTCATATATGGGACTAGGCGTGAGCCTTGTATACATATTATTCTTCCATTGTAAACTATGTTATTTTTGTATACGATTATGGGTGATTTATTTTACGATCCAGTTATAAAATATTAAATTTCACTCTTTGGTTTTCTGTGGTTCGAGTTTTGGTGTAATCATTAAGGTCTTTTGGAAATTATTTTAAACGTAAAAAACTTACTCACATTTTTATTATTTAATTATCTTGATTACATTAGGATTCGGGTCTAGAGAACCGGGGCGTGACAGGTCCCATGTAGACTTTGAATGCTTTTAAAAAGATGGATTCCCCATTTGAATTATAGCTCTTGTATCACAGACTTTGCATTCTGAAACACTCAAGTAAAATGGTTAAATATCACTTAAACAGACTGATAGTTCAGAGTCAGACTTAGAATGAGGGTTGAATAAGTCACAGACTCTTTTCACGGAAATTTGAACCAAATAAAAACTTGTAATCAGATGAAGCAAAAGAGTAATGAGGAAAGATTAACACTGAGAGTTTATACTGGTTCACTTCCAACGCAGAAGCGACGTCTAGTCCATTCTAACTTGAAGGATTTCCACTATTGTAAAATCTCCTTTACAATAATAGCACCAGACTAGTGCCACAAATATTCTTGACTCCAACCACTTCTGGCTTAAACCCAAGTATTCTTTCAACAAGCCATTCCTGGCTCAACCTAAGTATTCTTTCAAAAGCCTCTTTAGGCCAATAGTGTTTCCCACACTAACAAATTCTGGCAACACACAGAACTTTACATATTGTTTGTGAAAGAAGAGCAACTCTTAGAACTTAGTGTATGACAAATATACAAATAGAATTATACACTAAGTTTTAACATAAAACCAAGATCTGCTAAAGGCAAAACAAGAAAAGAAGGTCTTTGTCTTACATGAGAAAAATGAACACAAAGAGAATTTTGACTCAAGAGAAATATTGAATGACTGCTTTGTGAGTTCTCTATCTGAAGTTCAATCTTCCTTGGTATATATAGAAGCTAGAGGATATAACCTTTGTTGCTTCTTGAAAAGAGATATAGTCATTGGAAATCCTTTGAAGGTATTTGCCTTAAGCTTTCGAGTACTAAAACTTAGTGTTGTAACAGGTTCATAAATCTAGTAGCAGGCTTCTTCACTTCTTTCATGGAAATGGTTTCTCATGCTTCTCCAATGCATTAGGCCATTCTTGTTTTACTTCTTGATTGAGTGAAAGATCAAAAGTTAGCGCCAAAAAGGATTTCCAAAGTATTCTGACATTATTTTTGAATATGCTCAGTTGTCTCTAATTGTGCGTAAAGGTAGGTACGCTGACACTTGCTATTGAGCTTGATTTTGTTCCTTATGTTCTTTGATGATAAACATGCACATTTGATAAGTGCATGAATCCCAATACATCACTTAAATAGAATTAAGAACATTGAGAATGGATCTACGATCTTTTGATTGAAAATGTTCTAATTTGAACAGTATGCTTCTACTAGACTTTTGATCATCCTACCAGACTTTTGGAATGCTAGTACTCCCCCTTTGTTTCATAGCCTAAGACTTGTATCCTGAAACACTTAGGCACAAAAATTAGTCATGAAAGGCACAGACTTCACTTACTAACGAAAATTCTTGATATGTGATATTAACAAATCTAAGAGTACTAAAAAAAACTGAGGTATGGTCCAAGATAACTTAAGAAGATCCAGAATTTTCTTCAACATTTTCCTCATATTTGTTGATAGCAAACATCAAGTCTTTTTCATAAATAAAGTTTGTGATTTCGGGAGGATAAGTTAGGTTATGTATACCAAAAATTCAGAGATCAATTTTCAAAATTTGCAAAATCCGACAAAATCAAGTGGAACAAGATGTTCTTCATTAAATGATTGCAATGACATACAACAAAAGAATATCAGACGAGATTCATACAAAGAGAAGTATTAGACTAGTTGACTTGTCATTACTCAACACATAAAGACTTCTAATATATCCCCTTTTTGATATCAATAAAAGGAGGGACATCACCGGGAACCCAACAACAAATCTCGAGTAAGCGAAAAGCTGAAAAGAGGAGATGTAGCAGAAGAAACAAGATTAAAATACTGAAATAAAAGGTGAATTAAAAGAAATAAAATAGGGGCAGTATTGAAAAAAAGGATTGGGAGAAAAAGAATTATAGGAGCAGGAGCCTTCTTTTCGAATAGTCCAAAGATAATGGCGCCATAAGGCATCAGCATGAGCTTCTGTTGGCTTTGGTGGAGACAAAAGACTGCGAATGTTAGCTTCCTGAAGCCTCCTGGGCCGAAGATGACCTTTGTAGGGAGGCTTGTACTTTGGAGGCATAGGCTTCTTCTGTTTGCCTAGAGAAATCCATTTAGCTAGTAGTAGCTTTCAAGGAACATCAAACAAAATCTTCTTCCAAGGGGTGGCAACCGAACAATTCTAATGGTAACATTATCCAAAGAGATGAAACCATGTTTCAAATCATGAGAAATTGAGGCTTGTTCAGCAGTAAGCACTTGATACATACCAAGATCATCAGAGAACAAGTTTGGGTAGCTAGCAGGCGTTCTAAGGGAAGTAGGGGAAAGCATTTAGGTGCATATGGCATAATGTAAAAGTTGTAAGGATTGAAGTTTAGATGTTGGACAATGATGAGGTTGTAAGGGTTCCTATAGCCTGGGTTAGAGGGGTCAAGGATAGGTTTATAGAAAGTGTAAGTAGGTAAGGTAGGGTGAGGAACAAATAAAAGAGGTAGCCTAGATTTATGTATAGTAGTAGAGATCGCAGGATATGGAACAATGGCTAGGGAAGATAAGGTCTAGGGCAGAGGTAGAGGCTCAATAGTGATAGAAAGAGGTTGAGGAGCAAGAAGAGAGATAGAAGGGTTAGTTAGGGCAGGGGATAAGGGGTCAGACCTTGTTCTCTTTGAGCTTCCTATAGAGGAATAGTCTGTTCTCTTTCTCTTCAAAGAGGTCTTGTAACATCCCTGATAAATTAAAATTTAGAAAGTAAAATTAAATAATAAATTAAGTTAGAATTAAGAGAAATAAGATTTTGAAATAATATATGGCTCAAAGAAGGTATACTTGAAAGAAAAAAGAATTTAAAATGGAAATTTAAAGAAAATAGAATCAGGACCCTGACGCATGGCGTGCCTGGGACGTGTAGCGTCAGGTGCAAATTAATGAGCTGACGCATAGCGTCAGTATCGTGATCTATTTTAGAACAGGGACATGCAAACAGAACCCGCGAGCTCTCTTCTTCCATTTTCTTCTCTTCCTCACGCGATTGGGCTAGGATCTTGAGGAAGCTTGTGGATTCTTACATTTTGGACCTTAGGAAGTGAGGTGCCAGAATGAACGTTTGGCGAGTGATCGACGAAGTGGGCGCTGAATCCGGAAAATGAGCAGTAAATCAAGTGACCGGAGGGCGTAACCGACACCAAGAACAACTCGTGGAAGCTAGGAATCGAGGTAAGGGGGTGTTCAGATCGTAATTAATTAGGATTTGAATATTTGATAGCTTCGGGAGGTTTAGAAATTATTTAGAAAATATTGTTGAAGACGTATGGTGGTTAAATATAATTAATATAATTTTATAAGTATGTTTGAGTGTGGTTAAGTTATTATTTGATAAAGAATCTCAATTAATCAAATGAGAGTTAGGAAGTAATGAAATAAATATATACAAATTATATAAGTAGGTAACATCAAATAAATTATGAAATTCTATTAGCGTTAATGAGGTGTGGTATGATATTTAGTGATGTTATTATGTATGATTTGATGAAAATGTTGAGATTAAATGAGATGAATGTTATTTAGTATGCGAATATTATGGGATTGTGTAGTTAATTTAGTATGCGAATATTGTGTGAATGATGAATGTTATTGGCAGGATCTGTTATAATGTATGAATGTTGTGTGTAATGTAATTGTTGAATTAAGTTAGTGTATCGAGATTGATGATGAAAATCATATGGTGTTAGTGAACTGTTGATGATGATGATGGTGATTTGAACTATGATGATTAGCTATATAATGTGTGAATTTAATGATTATGGGCATGAAGCCAATGTAGGATGATTGATTATTGATTGCTATAGGCAGGTTCTATTGAAATACATGATTGATATGATGTGTGTGTGATGCAATTAGATGATGCACTGATGAATTTGATTGATTTAGAAAGTTATGCATATAGTGAATAATTATGGATTTAAGGAACTGAATAGGTGATTTTAAGGTTGGTGGGTTTCGAGACCCCCGGAAGGTATCAATAGGTCCCCTAGGGCATTTACAAATTGTGTGCATTGGCCTTGGGCCATTTGGAACCCATTTAGGGTGTTTGGTGCAAAGGTTTTGCACAAAAAGGGTTTAAACTGCATTTTACGCATACTTGCGCATATGTTGGAATTTTGGCGAGCGGACGACGCCAATAGTTTCGAAATGGGTAAAACATATGGCTCGCGAAGTTTCATGGCAATCGGACCAAAAATGGGCCAATTGGGTAGGTTAGAAGTTAGCCGATTGGCCTAAAATCCATGACAGTAGCAGTTGCTGCTACTGTCATGCTCACGCTACGCGTGGGGCTGATGCGTAGCTTGAGGTGCACAGTTTTGGGCTGACGCTTTTCTGGTTTTTGAATTCTTTTCTAATTAAATGACTTTTGGGGTTTTAATTGATTATATATTTAATATTTTGGCTCTTCTTAAGGAAAACACATATTTTCTAATCATGGATTAATTTAATTTTCTAATTAATGAAAAATTTTTATTGTGAAAATCAATAAATGGGTAGAAATAAATGCTTAGGATGTTACAGGCCTGAAGACTTGTTCATCTCTTTTGTAAGTGCCAATAGTTGCATAAAATTGGTTCATCTAGTCAAGATGTCCCTATTTACGTACTTCAGAAACTGAGGTATGCCTCAAATAGCCACAGATGAATCATAGATAAGATACAAAGTCACGATACCCACTATACTGCATGAGAGCATCATGATTATCTGCCATAACTTTTTGATAGTCATCACGTATCTCCAAAAATTTGCCACTCCATTTTAGTGTATTCTAACTAGAGACAAAGAATTCTGGGTGCAGGGAAGTAAACACAAACAAACAGTTTGAACACTTCATCACCAATTAACTTCTTTTGCTTAGATGGCTGGGACTGGAATGAGGATGGTGGTTGCAGGGTCTGCTGAGCTTTAGGAACCACAACTTTCTTCTTCTTAAATCCAGACTATTGCATATCAGGTTTGCGGTGCAGCTTACCGATAGGAATGTGATTATTAGAGTCAAAAGACTCTTTACCACTTGCAATCTCACTGGGCTTGAGAGGGTGTGATGCTTGAGCAAGGGAGAAAGGAGGGAGCATCTAACAGGGTTGCACATTCAGAGGAGAGTCTGAGTCACTTGCATCACTCGATGATTCATTAGACATGTCAAGAACCATTTCCAGAATTTACTAGCAGAACACTTTCTTCTACTGCTGGAGCGCTTGGGGGTAGGCTCGGCCTTCTGCTTGGTTAGAGTACACTTTTTCTTCTTTGGTAGAGACAATGGAGTATCGATAGCCTGGTCCAAAAGAGGAGTGAATGGTTGTAGTTTGCTGACTAAAAAGGATGGAGTCACCAAGTCACCTACAGTAGTAGTTTGCACATTCTCCAATGCAAAAACCTTCATGAGTACAGCGAGATAAGGGATCATGTTATGCTTCTTTCCAATGGAAGAGATTAATTAAGTCATAATGACATTAGGTAAATTTACTTTCTCTTTTGTAAGCATATTGTACATGTAGAACCGGTCCAGCTTGCTAACAGTGTCTTTGGCTCCTTTCCTAAGGCAAAAAACTTGCTTCATGACCAAATGCAACATCTTGACTTTTGGAAACAGATTGCTAGAGACAGACTTTGTAACATTTTCTTAATTTCCAGAGATAAGACAACTTCAAACTCGAAGTCATCAAAGACTTTGCCAATGTAGGACATCTAGTAACAGTGGCAATGACATCTTCAGAAATCTCGATTGGCTTCCCTTTGAGCTTTCCCAAGACAATAAACTTGGACTTATCAATGGAAGCAGTTCTCCAGAACTCCATAACGAGAGTTGGTGAGTAGGGCTCTTGATCATGGCAAAATTTTATCCAACCAATGCCATTAATTTCTTCAGAGATATCTCATCCATCGAGCTTGTGCTACCTCATGTTGAACACAGAGGACTCAATGATATCTAAAGCCTTGAATGCCATTTCTTAGAGGAAGAAGAAGAAAGAAGTTTTAGGGTTTAAGAAAAGTGAGGAGGGGTTTCAAAAAAAGTTTTCGAAGAGGTGAAGGAGATGAAAGAGTTTTAGCAAAAATGTGGGAAATACAAATGAAGAGACGTAAATATAAAGAGTGAAAATTGACCACTAAAGTGGAGAGAGAAAACACGTTAAGAGAACAGTTACACAAAAGGTGGTAACTGCTGCCACGTTGTGCAAAGAGAGAGAAAAATACAAAAAAGTGTCTCTCAGAAACAATTAAAAGAATAGTGTGAGCTCAAACAAGTCAAACACAGCTACAACAAACAACAGACTTTTCATGTATTAGACTTTTCATGTAATAGTTCTCAAATTTAAATTGTGCTTAATAAAAGAAAACCTAGCCTTAGCCAGAGGCTTTATGAAGATGTATGCCCATTGATGGTCTGTGTCTACAAACTTCATGTCCAGAATTCCCTTTTGCACATAGTCTCTAATAAAGTGATACTTTGTAACAGCCTTGATTTTTTAGAATAGGAAACTAGACCCTCAGGAATCCTAAGGATACTCTGTTGAGCTATCAGTTAGAAGCTTGAGACCTCGGCCTATTCCCCGAACAGTTTTAGTATGAGTAAAATAATGAAAACAAAGCTAGTTGAGATATTTAGTACAAGATATAAGAATATCAAGAGAATGTAGATAATGAGTGGGAGAAACCGAAATAAGAAAATAATAATCATAATAACGTCTGACAATGTTCTTTAGTTAAAAATAATATATCGACAATGATTATTTTATTAAGTATTAAATTGTTGATAATCATTTAATTAATAATTATTTCTTACTAATAATATTTAGTAGATAATACTTAATCTTAGTGATTAATATCTAATTTCAATCAATAATATTTCAAAAATATATTAAATATTTAATTACTTAATTTTTTAAATTTGAAGTGCTTAATATTTATTTATTTGTTTATTAAATTCGAAATTTTATAATATTATTTATGTGACAATTGTTTAATAATTATGATTAACGATGATTACTTTATTTTAATTTGATACTAATTGGTTGATAAACTTTATAATATCTCTATAGAATAATTGATTATTGTATATTTTAAGTATCTTAATGTGTAATTAATTATATATATGTATAATTAACTATAATAATATTTTATTGGCATTTATTTAATTATTTATTGATATTTAAATGATAAAAATATTTAATTAATTATTTCAAAAATATATTTATAATAATATTTTATTTTTAAATTTACATATTTAAATTGTTTATTGATTTAATAATTATATTTAATAATAGAATAATGTTGGGTTCGTCAGTATTGAACTGTGGGACCCAGTAAATGCTTCGGTATCGACGATTCAACTCGAGACTAGTAGTCCAATAGGGAAACTAGTCTTGTTAAGACCTTTCGTGGTAAATTGAGGATAACTGGTTTGGTTCGACAGGCTTGGTCAGTGCCTCAAGTACTTCCTACGTTTGATCATGCATATACTTCGGGATATCCGATGGCAGCACAGTTTGTCCCTGGTGACTCATTTCGACGTTTTAGGAACTTTTCCTGAAGGGGCCGAAGCTTGATTCAGACTCTATCAACCCCATTTTTCATAAATCGGTTTCGTCATAAATCACCTTAAGGCTCCACCTGAACACCTTTGGTGTTTTGGATCTAACTTTTACATACAATCATGGACTCAAATGATTTTGGTCTTTATCTCTTCATTTCAAAAAGATCTATAACCTCCGTTTCTATCCCCGAACTCCGATTCCCACTCTGTCACCTTCAAAATCATGAACCAAGTATTTGTTCTCTAAAAACATGTTATTTCATATCCTTTTTCTGTGCATGGTTCCTTCAAAAATTCATAATTTATTCATATGACCTTCAATTCATGCAAACCTAGTGTCAACATCTCTATAACAAATTGTCTACACTTTTCATGAAGGCCTCAAAGGCTGAATCCTTCTCAATGGTACAATTTTCATAATATTTGTGGACCTATTCTAGTTTTATGACTGCACTGCATAGTTTTAGAAAAAAATTCATATCTCCCCCATATGGTATTGAAATGACTCCGTTCTTTTTGATATGATTCTATATTGAAGAGATCTACAAACTTCATCAAAGGAACAAAAGCTAATGCCTTACCCATTTTCCCAACAAATTTATTTTGTTCACAAATTCATTTCCGTCATAGCGAGGAGCAGGTTTCATATTTTGGGCATATCTCCCTCGTCCAATATTGGATTTTTACATACCATATATTGTTTTAAAGATAAAACAAAGATCTATAACTTTTATGTTTTGTGTTTTTTCAAATAACCACTGTAAGCCTTTCTAAATATCCATGCAAGTTGATACCCCAGAAGTTGCCACCACAACCCATGCAAAAAAATGGTCCAAGTAGCTTGCAACACTCAATGGCCACTTGTCTCCTTCATACTAGCTCCTTCCTTAGCAAGTCCAAACTACTTACACTTCCCTCCTTAACTTCTTCCTTTGCAAGTTTAGACTGCTTGCTCTCCAAGGAGTCATCATTAGATGCCAAGTATCATGACATACCATGTATCATGCCATACCATGTACCATGCAACACCATTCATTAAAAATTGTCATATGCAACACCATTTATTAAAAATTGTCATACTTTCCTTGCTCACTTCACGTTCAGCCTTGTAAATTAAAGGCCAAAACTTTAACATACTCCATTCCTCTTATTACACCATACCTTATGCCATAAATATGTTACCATCACTTCATCCTAGACACTTTCCACTAACTCTCATCTCTTCTCACAACAACCATTACTTACTCCTTCTTTCTTTTCTCTAAATTCCAGCACTACTTCCTCTCTATTACAACCACTATAATCTTCCTCTCAACCACCCTAAGCCACCCATGTATCCCCTACATCTCCTCCCATTCACGACCATGCTACCTCCCACCATCACCAACTATAGAGTTTTCTTTTCCCCTTCCTTTTCCACTCAAAACCGTGGCCATCCTTCTAACTCCATCCATCATTAATTCTTCACTTCCACCACTGAGACATCACCCTTAAATTGTTACAGCCCCTCCCTTCTCCTTCTCATTCTCACGGTAACCATCCAAGCCATCAAGGGTGAGTTTTACAAAACTTATTCATGGTACCTTGCTTCCTTCAATTCCTTTTTAATCCAAATATTTTGCATGAGTTTTATGGTACATTTCCCCTATTTTAGAGGCTGGACCCATGACCACCTTTTCCTCAAATATGTTGCATGTTGCATTTTCTAGGCACCGGGAACGATCGACAATAATCAACGATGAACGACGAAAGGTTTCAAGCAAACGGTAAATTTTTGGCAACCGGTTCCTTCAATTTTAATTAGATTCATGGTTGTCCCATAATCTCTTTATTGTTCATGACTTATAAGTCACTTGATTGACCCTTGCATGTTAGTTTTTAGTGACCCGGAAGCGATCAGGACAAAGCGGGCAACGATCGGAGCATTGAAATCTCCTCCTTTTTTCTGGGTAGCCACAGTCTTGTAGGTAAGGGGGTTTCACCTCGTTTTTATTTGGTTTCTATCCCGCTATATTATTCCTTACTTAATTAGAAGTCGTTATCTTGAGTTTCGTTACGATCTGACGGTTAGATCGAGAGATATGTGATTTCCCATGTCGTTGCAATTTTAGCGTTATATTTGTATACAATAAGCGTTTCAGTAACTCTCAAAGAAAAGAAGAAAATGCATCGACTCGCTAAGAAGAAAAAAGATTATGAAATAAAATTTTTACGTGATTTGGTTAAGCGGTAGGAAATGATGTGGGCGCGGTTGAATGATTCGACGTGGTTGTATATAATTTTAATTATTTGAGACTTGATATAATTTATATGATTTAATTTGGTAAGTCCCACTAGATTTAATTCTTGGAGTAATTCTGGGATGGGTGACCTCCTGGGAAGTTCTCAGGAAATATGTGAGTGAGGACAAAAGCACATTGGAAAGGTCTCGTGTTAGTCTGTGGGGCGAGTCATTTATTCCTGAAAAACGGCCGGTTGATCGACTAATATATCGCGAATAAATTGACCATTCATGCTTAAGAAAATAATTCCGACTTAATATCACTAAATTTGATGTTTATGGAATATGACGCTATTGATAACTTAAGAAAGTTAGTAAAAATTATTTCTTATAGTTGATAGAATAATAATAGATGAATTTTATTAAATTGGAAAAATTGTTTTTGAACCAAAAGAAATTTTCTAGAAAAGAAAAGAATTTGTAAAAGGGAGAAACTTAATTTAAAATGATGATTCTAGTATATTAGAGAAAATAAAGTTTTCTTAGGATGAAAAGAGTAATTTTATAAATTCTAATAAAAGAGATCTTTTCTTAAAAAGAAAAGTAGATAGCTTTACAAATCCCATTAAGAAGAATCTTTTTCTTAAAAGAGAATGGGTAACTTATAACTTTTAGTAACAAAAAGGATTAGACATTATAAAAAAGAATTAAAGATCTAAGAATATATAAGGCATTCTATCTTGGTATGACATAAGAAAAGTGGTACTAGTAAGTTACATTGATAAACAGAATTGAAATGGACTAAGTTATGATTTAGAAAAATTACTGGTATATATATATATGTAATAGTAACACTAGACGAGGAGAAAGAAAGGAAATAATATTGGTAGGTGATAATGTAGAAGTAATATTAGCTAGTAATGATATAGGAGGAAAAGAAACAATATTAACGGTGGCATATATATATACCAGTAATATTAGCAAACTTATTATGATTCATACCACTACTAACCAATATTGTTCCTTGCTTTCTAACGGTGGCATAATAATGTATTTAAATGTGGATGTTTGTACTTAATTCCTCTGTGGATTGTTGATTGAATGAAATTAAATGTGTGACGGTTCCTTAGTGTAATAGGCGTCAATCCGTGATTATGGGTGTCTATGTGTTATGATTAAATTTTTGGTTATGGATGTTTATGTAACGTGATGAAATCTTGATCGTAGATGTTGTGTGTGGATTGTATGATATATGTGCATAATGAAATACATGAAAATTATGATCTGATATGTTGTGTGTAAAGTATAGTATAGTAAATAAATGAGACTTGAATGATACCTTTGATGGATTATATTATGAAAGAATGAGGCATTAAAAGAAATGTAAGAAAAGAATAAATGAGGATATGTCTCGGTAGGAATCCTGAGGTAACAGATTTATGAAAATGTTGTAATGAGATTGAATTAGATCTGATGTGATGATGGGTGTTGCGGTGCTAGTATACCCTGTGGTTTTATGAAAGTACAGAATTCATTTCATTCTTAACCATCGGGCAAGATGTATTGTGAATTAAGTAAATGTGAAAAGAAAAGAAAATAAAGAAAAAGTATTTGTTGAAATAGGCCTGATGTTAAGAATGAAATAGAGTCATTGAAAGGACCCTACCGATGACTAGTGAAAAAGAAATTGTGTGTTGTGTGCATCATACATGAAGGATAAGGGTGATGAATGAGTAACTCCCTGAAGCATAACAGTGATGGGGTACGCTAAGGAACCTGGGTGTTCCAACCTTGCAGGTAGGGGTGTCCATCGGTCGGATTCAGTTAATTTTGAGTCCACCCGTTGTTATCCATAATACATAAATAATAACCCATTTTCACCCGATACTACAATCGGTTTGGTCGAGTTCGGTTAATTACGGTTTTTGGTTTTTTCGGTCGGGTTTTTTCGGTTAAGTTTCTTAGGAAAATTTGATTTTTATTTTTTGTCAAACCTCTTCTGCGTATAAAATAATTTTAATAAATTGCATATAAAAATGATTTATTTCACATTTTAGAACCAACAGCTTATGGAATATGAAAATGACATAGCATTGAAGCAGTAGACAGTAATTCTATTAGATTATTTTTTTTAATCATAGATTGTACTAGTACCAGAAAAAAGCTTAAAAGTTATTAAGTACTTAGATCCAATGCCATAAGAGGTTCAAAATAAAAGCCATGACAACATTGAATCAAACATAAAAGTGAAACTACTTAACATAAGAAAGAGAAAATGGCTAAAGATCTATACACTTGAGCAAGAATCATAATTTAACCTATCAATCACTAAAAACTAACATACCAACAATGATTCAGCTCATAACATCGTATCAGAATATAGTAAAAAAAATTCAAAATTTGACAAAAGGCACCAAATCAGAAATGGGGTATTAAGCATTTACCTACAAAAGACCAAGAAAGAAAACAAGAAGTTAAGGAAGGAGCATAGAGAGAGAGGCTTATGTAAAAGAAGAGTGGGACAAAGGTTATATTATAATATATACCATAAGTAAATCAAGGTTGGGTGGCTGTTATTACCAAAAGGGATAACCTTTCTCTATGAAAGTAATGTGTTTGGTGCTGAGAAGCTTTCATTTGTTTGTTTGGAGCTGCAACCTGGCCAGCATGAATATGTGCGAGGTTGATCAAGTATATCAGCTCCCTTGTTAGTAACATAGGAAACACTCATCATTTCAAAACAAACATAAACAGATTCAAACTAACATAAACATTATAAAATCACACTAAAGCTGCCTAATTGTTTAGGAATTAGAATTCAAACCTGTAATGAAAGACTTCTTGAGTACCCAAAACAATTGGATCTACCAAATCCCCAAAAAATACATTGATAACTACAAACGCAACATGATAAATAAAGGCAAACTTTTAGGCATTCAAATTAATTTACATAATTATTAAACAACAATTCAAATGTTTGATACCTGTTCAAACAACTAATGAACTCAGCAAAGCTTGTCACCCAAAGAATGTAAGGTCATATATTGTCAGACTCAAAATGACCTCACCTCAATCCCAAAAAATGTATGTAGACACTGCATAAGCTTAAAAGACAATTATGACATGAAAAAAAAATGCAAATCATGACCAATAGACCACATTTAATGTCTGATACCTGTTCAAACAATTGGTGAGCTAGCTACTGTAGCTGCACCATTTGATGTGGTAATCATCGTTGATTCTCCCCTTGGACGCTTGATAGATGTCTTACTTGCTTTGGCATCTTAACATGTTATGCAAAAAATATCAATTGAATTTATACATCAAATGGTAATGAAATAAATATAACAAGCTTTGAAAAAGTTTTAAAAATATATAAAAGTCACCTGTTACAATGCTCCTACTCATTTCCAGCTCATCACTAACATTGAGCTCTAATGGATTTAAACTTGGCATTATCCAATTTTGGGCACATATCAAAGCCTCTGCCATCTCTGGATTAAGTGAGCTTCTATAAGGGTCTAAAACTCGCCCCCTTGTACTAAAAATAGATTCTGAGGCAACTGTTGAAACAGGTGCTGCCAATACATCTTTAACCATAACTGACAAGATTGAAAATCTGTTTGAATTATTTTTCCACCATTGCAAAATGTCAAAGTTATTATCCCCCTCTACACAAGGCTCACTCAAGTAAGTTTCAAGTTCAGTTTTTTGATCAACCAATTGTTTTTCCTTTAGAAAACTTTTATAATCATCTTCCCACTCCATATCCTGAGATAATCCAGCTTGGTTAACAGAAACAACATTTGTTACTTGGGAACCTTGTGTAGATTGGGAACCTTTACCTTTCCCAGCCTCTGTTGAATACCATGAAAACATCCTTTTCTAAATTGTTCTTGACATTCCTTGATAGGTTATGTGCAACCTGGTCAGCACCATTCATTTTATTAAAAACCCATTCAATATAAGACAGTTTGTACCTTGGGTCAAGCACAACCCCAAAGTACAACAAGGGGTTGACCTGAAAGTTATTTCCCCAATATTTATTGTATTTCTTCTTCATGTCAAGCCCCATTCGGCTCAAGGTAGGCTCAACATGATGAATAGCAGCTCTGATTTCCTTATGAATTAAAGCTATTTGGCGAAATGCCATATGTACAGTCACACTAGTGGAGCTTGAAAATTTCTTTGTTGCATCATAAAAATTTTTTAAAAATTTCACAAATACCCTTGCATCTGCCCAATCAATGCATGTAGGTGCTCCAATAGATCCAAAGAACTCCACATAAGCTTGATCATGGAACCTCATTTTTCCAAAAGCTTCTTCAAACTTTTCAGCAGTATCCAACATTGTATATGTTGAATTCCACCGTGTTGGAACATCTAAACAGACCATTTTCTCACTCTGAATTCGAGCTAACTCAATACACTCTTGAAACCTCTGCATCCTTCCTTGGGAGGATCTAACATACTTAACAGCTAGTCTTATGCTACATATAGCATTGTTCAACTCCTTCAACCCATCTTGGACAATAAGATTGAGGATGTAAGCACAACACCTTATTTGAAAGCACTCTCCATCCAAGACAAGGTTAGATATGCTTTTAAGCCTATTTTTTAAATATGTGACAGCAACATCATTAGCTGATGCATTGTCAACAGTTAGGCTAAAAACTTTACTAAGACCCCATTCCCTCAACATTTGTTCAACTTGCCTCCCAATCGTCTCTCCCTTATGATCCTCCACAACTGAGAAACTGATCACTCTATTTTGATACTTCCATTCATTATCAATGAAGTGGGCAGTCAAACTCATATAGCCCAAGTTCTGAATAGAAGTCCAACAATCAGTTGTAAAGGAAACTCTAGTTTTGTTTTCCCTAAACAGAATTTTCAATTTCTCCTTCTCTTCTAAGTAAAGGTGGAACTAATCCCTCGCAACTGTTTGCCTTGAAGGGGGATCAAACTGGGGTTGTAATTGTCGAATCATATTCTTAAACCCTTCCCCCTCCACAACACTAAAGAGCTGCTCATCTACAATGAAAAACATAGCAACAGACCTCCTACACAAATTCTTATCAAACCTATGGCTCATTGTTGTCAAGTCAGAATTAGCTCCATTAAAAGTCAGCACAGTTTGCTTTGGATCAGAAGCAACAGGATAAGGGAAGTTCTTACACTGACCTTTAATATGGTGTAGCATGTTAGATGTACCATGTGATTTTGGATCACAATAAAATTTTATAGGACAATATCTACATTTAGCCTCTGCTAGTTTACCCGGGACAACAGGTAATTCGTCAAAATGATCCCAAACAATAGAAGTTTTCCTAGTTCCATTTGCGTTAGGTCTTCTTTTGCGAGCCAATGTTTTAGAATTATTAGTTGTGTTGGCAGCAGCAACATCTTGGGTATTAGTTGGCTGACTTCCACCACCATCAGAGGTGGGAGTTGGCACAGCCTGCTGAACTAAAGATGTACATTGATGCGTAACTGCTTCCAATAAAATTTAAATTTAAGGGTTAAGCGGTTATCTTACATCTTTTAATATTATATAACTTAACAAATAATTGATCACTTGAAAATAAAAGTCAAAAGAAACAAAATTATACAAAAAAAGCATTTTAGTATTAATCACCACACACAAATTACAAACATTAGTTCATAGAACAATTCACATTAAAAAGGATAGCATTTTAAATATGATTTTAGATAAAATTTTACAAATATCCTTCACATACGACAAATATAATAATTCAAAAAAAGGAAATCAAACCAATTTCTCCTTGCTGCTCATGTGAAGGCACTCCAACCCCTTGTCCAGTCTCAACAAGCTGCTTTGCTAAACCCTCCATTTTACACTAGTCAAGTGGAAGACCACGCCCTATGAAAATTTTTTAAAAAATACATTATTCCTTATGTACAAATATATCACAACCTTAAACCTTAAAATAGTTAATATTAAAACTATGATAAAAAAACTAAAGAGTTTAAAGTATATAATTTATGTAATAAATTCTCTTTAAAATAAAAAAATCTGTATTATATAGTTAAAAACTATTTTTTTACAAAAAGAAAGCATTTACAAAATTTTTATTTATATATTAATTTCATATTTTAGAGGGAAATAAACGTAGAGTTTTAAAGAAAAAACAAGTGAATTGTACAGTTTTATAAATTTAAGAGCACACATATGTTAAGAAATTTTTATCCCATACTATTTTTATAAAAGAAGACACATCTATTTTTTAATCTAAGAATATCCTTTAGCTGATAATCAAATACTAATATATTAAAGAGGCAGAGATCACCACATTATAAAAAATAATGTATATGCAATTGCCTAATTAAGATTCCTTTATATATGCATCGTCTTTTAATTGCTGCTCTTGATTTATCACACTCAATGCCTAAAAAAATGTTCATACACTTGAAAGAAGCAAATTGAATCTAACAATTAGATTGTTGTACAGTGATATAGATACATTGACTAGAGCATGAATCCTATGCCCAAAATGCACGGTTTACTAACTATACTTTTTTGGCTCCATGGAAAAATATGTTTCAAACATTTGAATTCACATGACCTTCCAACACCTATAAATTGGGACTTCTCTAACATCTTAAACTAACCCAAGAACCTAATTAACAGAATAGATATATAAACTGTTACGGCAAAACATGGAATCCCTCAACAAAGCCTCACTCTTACTACTCTCTCTTATGTTTATTTCCCTATTTAAGCATTCCAATTGCACTGGCATTGCAATCTACTGGGGCCAAAACACAGGACAAGGATCCTTAGCAGACACATGCAACACAAGAAGGAAACTACCAATATGTGAACTTGCAAAGGCACTTAATACTTTTAACCAACAGAGGAAAATGTACTTGTTTGAAGCACCACAGTGCATTATCTCAGTTTATTCTTTCACAGTGTAATAGCAACACTTAATGCTTTCACAGTTTAAGCATTATAAAAATATCAATTGAAAAATTAAACCTAACATGCCAACTCAAAGCAAATGCGACTAATCTATACTCACCTGAACAGGGTAATTAAAGAAGAAAAAAAGAAGATGCAAATTCAATTTGATAATTTATTCTTCCTTTCATAACTTACATTAGAAATATTGTATCGTTAAGGAGCGGATTAAAGAAAGAAAGAAATAAAGAGTGTGGAATTAGTGTTACTTTTTGGTGTAACTGACATTCATCGAATAGAGAGGAGGGAGAGGGAGAGGGAGAGATGGACCTGGTCTTTACCCACAGGTGGGTTGGAGCGAAGCACGTGCGAGAGGAGGAAGAGGACATGCGTGGCTTGGAGAGAGGGCGGAGGTAAAGGGTGTAAAGCCGACGAAAGCCACCGAGAGCGAGGACCACGAATCTAAGCTGGGCGTAAAGAAAGAACGAGAGAAAAAGAATCAAGAAGTGAAATCAACTATATAATATAAAGAACAGTTTGTAATGCATACCTTTCTAGATACCACGAACTTGCTCTTCCCTAGTAGTCCTTTCAATAGTCAAAGCAAAAGAAAGAAGATGTATGTTGTTTTCGTTAGAATCAAAACCCCAGCAAAGAAGAGGCTAGGGTTCGATGTAGAGAATGAGCGATTGCTTTGCTTTAGAAGTTTAAAGGGACTAATAATTTTTTTTTACAAAGGGCCAGTAATCGGTCGATAATGGGTTTTATCGGGTTTAAAAAATTAAACCCAAACCCGCCCGTTCTTACTCACAATAAACCATTTAAGTGACCCGTTTTTACCCATAACCCATTACAAACCGACCCGTTCTTATCTTTAAAGTCAGGTATCTCGGGTTCGTACGGGTATAGCCGAAATTGGACACCCCTACTTGCAGGAGGTCTCGGGAGTATACTGGGGGCGGACGTCCAATGGTTCAGAGTCACGCCTGAGACTAGATAATCTATGGCAACTCTGGTATACTTTGACTAAAGAGCAAAGGTTTATTGTGACCATGTAGTGCCTGTCTGACCTGTGTTGGATCCATGATTTATTTCAAGACTGAGTGTCCTTACCTCTTTTTGGGAAACAGAAAAGGAGATCTCCAATCGCTCTAGGGGATAGGGAGGATAAGGAGGGATTGGTATTGATTAAGCAAGATTGAGGAGGAGGAGATGGACCCATATGCATCATACTGGCTAAAGAGTATAAGATCAAAGAATAAATTCATGCATTACATTATTATATTATGATTTCTTGATGATATCTAATTGTGATTATGTGAATATTAGTGATCTTAAAAAGTAGGGAGAGGAAATAGGGATGGTTAGTTAAGATTAAAAGAAGTGAGATAAGTTAGATTGAACTGGCTAGGGACCCTAAAGAGAGTGAAAGGTTCTGATCATGGATTGTTTGTATTATGTGGGGTAGGTGTCGATAAGGACATCTACCTGATTGTTGTGGAGGTGGAAACTCACCCTTACGCTAAGTTTCAGACATCGTGGAGACGGGTACAAGCTTCGTATCGAGGATCAGCCTGACTCTTCTTAGACCGAGGACGAGTATGATAGTTAATTTTATTTTCTTTTTTGGGAGCCTGTGTGCCCCTTTCTCTTCCAGTATGTACAGTTATTGTTGCAACCATGTATTGTATATGGCTATATTGTATATATAATGTATCTTTTCCAACAAGTTTTCTTGTACAAAAAAAACTTCTATATTTTTCTAAAACTCATAACCTCTCAGTTGACCAGGATAATCTAGTGGAAGGGATTGTCCTAGTTAACCGATGGTGTTACATACTTCACTTTAATATGCTTTGCCTTTGAATGTTAAATGGGGTTCTTTGATGAATTGATTGCACTTGTATTATCATAGAATACAAAGATCTCTCCTTCTTTGATCGAATAATATTCAAGTTGATACTTTATCCAAAGAAGTTAAGAACAACATCCAGCTGTAGACATGTATTCTGCTCCAGCTGTGGAAAGTGCAATTGAGTTTTGCCTTTTGCTTCCCCATGAGATAAGACTTTTCCCAAGAAGTGACATCCACCACTTGTACTCTTACTGTCTACTCTATCTCTTGCAAAATCTACATCACAAAAACTAGATAAGGAGAAAGAGTCTGTTCTTTTGTAGAATATCCCAAGGTCAGTTGTGCTAATAAGATATCTCAGAATCATCTTCATTGCAGACAAATGTGATTCCTTAGGATCTAATTGATATCTTACAGACATACAAACACTGAACATTATATCATGTTTGTCGGATGTGAGGTACAAAAGTGAACCTATCATTCCTCTGTATAAGGTATGGTCCACTGATGTACCAAACTCATCTTTATTTATTATGCAGTTTGGATGTATAAGAGTGCTCATGGCCTTAGCATCTGCCATTTTAAACTTTTTAAGAAACTCCTTGGTGTACTTTTGTTGATGGATGAAAATTCCATCATTAGTCTATTTAATTTGCAAGCCTAAGAAGAACTTAAGTTCTCCCATCATACTCATTTCAAATTTTGCTTCTATCATTCTAGAAAAATCTTTACATAGATTATCATTAGTAGAAACATAATATAATCCATATAAATCTACATAAAAATAAAATGTTCTTGAGAGCTTTTCTAAAAAGGGTCATGTCAACTTTTACTTTAGTAAAGCCTTTTAAAATCAGAAAAGAACTCAGTCTGTCATACCAGGCTCTTGGAGCCTGTTTTAGACCATATAAAGCTTTACTTAATTTGAAAATATAGTTTGTGGAAGAGACATCTTCAAAACAAGGAGGTTGTTTTACATAAACTTCTTCTTCAATGAACCCATTCAGAAAAGCATTCTTTAAATCCATCTGATATAATGTTATGCCTTTAAATACAATAAATGCAAGTAGTATTCTGATAGCCTCAAGTTTGGCTATAGGGGGAAAAGCTGCAGTAAAGTCTATACCTTCTTGCTGGTTGTAGCCTTGTGCTATAAGCCTGGCTTTGTTCCTGATGACTTTTCCATCTTCATTGAGTTTGTTTTTGAATACCCATTTCGTTCCATTAATGCTTTTATTTTTGGGTCTGGGAACCAGTGTCCAAACTTTGTTCCTTTCAAACTGATTTAATTCTTCTTGCATGACAATAATCTAATCAGTATCTTCCAAAGCTTCTGTAATGTTCTTTGGTTCCACTTCAAAAACTAGAGCAATTGATGACTGATTTTGAAGACTTAATCTGGCTCTAACTCCAGCTCTAATAATAAGGTTTGAAGGATGGTGTTCCTTGAACTTCTAGTCTCTTTACTTTTCTGATTCATTAGATGATTAATTCTTCTCAGGCTCTTTTTCATTTTTAGCTGGTTTTGGTTGACCAAGATCTGTTTCCTTCATTTCAGGCTCAGGTTCTTGTAGTAGAGTACCTGCATAATCAAAATCTAGATCTGCCAATCTCCTGTTAGTTTTTTGAAGATCATCCTCAATAATTTGAGTTTGAGTATTGAATACTCTATAAGATTTTGATGTGGTTGAATATCCCACAGATATTCCTTTATCACACTTAGAGTCAAATTTTCCAAGATAGTCCTTAGTATTTAAAATATCGCAAATACATCCAAAAGAGTGAAAATATGAAATGTTGGGTATCCTTCTTTTCCATAGTTCATAAGGAGTCTCATTCAGTATTGGTCTGATAAGGATTCTATTTTGAATATAACAAGAAGTACTCATAACTTTTGCCCAAAAATATTTTGGAAGGTTATTTTCACAAAGCATAGTTCTGGCCATTTCCTGTAGAGATCTATTTTTGCTTTCCATAACACCATTTTGTTGGGGTGTTATTAGAGAAGAAAAACTGAGTTATACCAGACTCATTGTAGAATTTTTCAAAAATTTCATTTTCAAATTCTCTGCCATGATCACTTCTTATTGTACTAATATAGATTCCTTTCTCATTCTGGATTTTCTTATAGAAAATCTTAAATACTTTCACAGACTCATCCTTGTGGGTTAGAAGTATACCCATGTCATTCTTGTATAATCATTAACAATGATGAAACCATGCTTCTTTCTTGCTAGACTTTGTACTTGTGATGGACCAAATAAATCCAAGTGCCATAGTTACAGAGATTTGATGGTAGAAACAACATCCTTGTTTTTGAAAGATGATTTATGTTGTTTCCCTTTTTGGCATGCTTCACAAGGCAAGGAACTATTAAAAGAAATCTTTGGTAGTCCTTTAACAAGACCCTTCCTATGAAGTTTTGAAATATGTTTTAGGCTTATATGACCAAGCATTTTATGCCAGATCCATATTTCCTCAAAATTTGAAAATAGACATGTTATGTTTTGATCATTAAGTTCATTCAAGTCAACCTTGTATAGGTTGTGATGTTTGTTTGCATGAAAGAGTGTGGTTCCATCATTAGTAATGTTAGTACACTTACTTTTGTCAAAGGAGACCTTGTACCCACTGTCAGAAAATTGACTAATGCTCAGTAGGTTATGTATAACACCCTAAATATTAAATAAAACAATTTATTGAATAATGGTAATTAATTATTTATAGTCAAGTAATTATGGGAAATTAATTAGACATTAGAGGTGAATTATCGGTAAATTGAGAATTACCAGAACCGGGTGATTTAACAGATGATGTGGGACCCACTTGGTCAAATTAAATAATTGATGGGTCTAGAATGTTTAGAAAATTATTGTATTTATGACGATATAGTTGAAATAATTTTTAGTGTTAGGGAAATAATTAATTGGATATGACGTGTGACATGAAACGGGGAAATTACGAACCAAATTGGATTAAAAGAAAATGAAGACTTCCATTTTCCTTTCCCTTTCAGCCGTGATCTCTCTCCTCCCTCACTTTACACTCTATTACAATGGTTAAAGGGTTTTAGGACACAATGGATAATGGGCTGATGGTGCATTGTTTTGACCAATGGTTAAAGGGTAACAAAATGCATTTCTCTCCCCTCTCCTTTGATTTTTGGTGGAAACTTCTTCTTCTTCTCTATATTCACTTTTCTCTTCATCTTCTCCTCCCTCCAACTCCAAAATCGACCACCTCCCTCTTCTTTCTATTCCTTACCAAAATTAAAAACTAAACATGGATAAATGAAGCTTGAATGGCACATTGGAGCAAAAAGCTTAGAGCATCTCCTTTCCCTTCCTTCATTTTCGTTTTGGCATTAGCTTGGATGATGAGGTAAGGTTTTGAACCTTTCTTCTTTCATTTATGGTTTTTGGATTGTTGGATTTGAAATGGTTATATTAGAAACTATGGGTGTTGAGGAAAATATGAAACCCTAGGCTTGAATGGCTTGGAAAACATGGTTTTGGTTATGGAGTAGTGCTTCTTGAGGATGAATATCCTTGTGGTGGAAATGTTTTGAGAAAATAATGAGGATTGTGGTTATGTAATTTTTGGTAAAACCCTCGGTATGATAATTGGGGGGTTTTGACCAACTTAATGATTTTGGTGATTATGAATGCTCTAGAATGAACTATATAAAGGAAATGAATTTTTGGAATGTTAGAATTGATTTTAAGGATGAATACATGATATTCATGGTTGTGTGTTGACATTTATAATGATGGTATTAATAGTTAAAAACCATTGATAGTGGATTAAGGAAATGGATACTTGACTTGATGAAGTCTTAGGCCATGATAAATACCATAAGAGTTTGTTGATTAATGATGGTCTTGAATGGAGCCAAGAGGCTTAAAATGATTTTGAATGGATTGTGATGATAGTTGAGTAATTCACATGAGATATTGGATGCCTTATGATGTTGTTATTATTGGGTGTGGTTAGCCCTTTTGAAACCTAGAGAATCTTGGTTTTGGGAAAGGAATTCCCTAAGCCTAACATAAGCGTATGAATTGGAGTTTAGATAAATCTAGGACTTGATAATGAGTTTTAAGAGATGATGCCTTATGATGGCTTATTAATTGCATGTATATATGTGTTTGTTGATAGGATTATATTCCAGACGATAATGCGGAATGATCGAGACAATTGCATTGCGGTTCTTCTCTCGAGGTAGGAGAGGAGTTTACATTTCAAATTGCATGAGTGAATAATTGTTAATTATGTATATGTATGAACTCATGCAATGCCTTGCCATGAATATGTTAAATGTTTGAATTGATGATGTGGTGAATGATGGCTTGGCTTATGTTGAATGTTATGAAAAATATATATATGATCATGATGATAAGTGTTGGGTTGTCATTTTATTGGACATGAATGATTTATTAGTGAAAATCTAGGAATAGATGAATTACTTGAATTGTGAGGTAGTGTTTATGATAATTGTGCACATTGATACTGTGGCTGTGAAATAAGAATGGTTAGAAACCCCTCTTACATAGTTGATGAATTAGAAAATGAAATAGAGAAGTATAACTTGAGGGATTAGGCCTAAGAGTATGAATCCTTCTATGTATAATGATTAGATTAGGTAAATTTTACATGGTGAGGATATTGGCATGTGTAAGGAGTGGAAAACTTGAGCCTTTGGGTGTGTGCTGATTATCTCGCTTAAACGAGATGGATTCTCGCTCAAGCGAGAGTCCCCTGTATCAGGGGAGTGGCCTCTGGCCCAATCTCGCTCAGGTGAGAGGTGGTCTCGCTCAAGTGAGATGTGTATGGAATAGGTAGATGAGCTACTGGACGAATCTTGATCAAGCGGGTATGGCCGCGCTTGAGCGAGTGAGAGAGGAATTGGTTTTGGATAAATCTCGCTTAAGCGAGTGACGAGACAAATGGAATCTCTCTTAAGCGAGCGAGCCTTGAATGAGGTACTGGATGATTTTCGCCTAAGTGAGAATGAGTCGCTTAAGCGTGCTTGAGGGTTTGATGCTGAGATTCCACTCGCTCAGGCAAGTGGCCAAGTGAAGGAGTTTTCACTTAAGCGAGCGAGCATGGAAACATACTGGAGGAATTTCGCTTACGCGAGAAGGTTCACCCAGGCGAGCTTTGCTGATCTCGCTCAAGCGAAGGTGAATCTCGCTTGAGCGAGTTTCCCCAGAATTGAATTTATCCCATTTTCTTTATTTTGGGCTTATGTTGGACCTTTTCCCTTATACTATGACATGCTTGAGGAAATATATGAGGGGTATATAGGCATGATATAACATGGTGGTGATTGGAATTGATTGATACATTTGGATGATTTATTTATGATATATTCACCACCAAGAATGGGATATGAAAGAATGATAATGAGACTTTGGTGATGGGGTTATGAGATATACCCTTGAGTGATTATGAACCCAATAAGAAAATGATTTAATGATGAGGTGTTTGCTATAAATCGATGAATCGGTGATGACAATGGTAATGTGTACTAACAAATGATGTTGTGGATCATTTCCTTGAGTAAAGGATGATTGTTATTATTGATGATTTCATAGTATACCATTGTGTGTGATACAAATGTGATCTTGCATGTGTGGTTTGAATTATATCAATCAAATGTTGTGAATGCAACACCAAGATATAGATGAAATAATGGTGATGAATAATGAGATGAAAATACACTAAATGATTATGTGGTGATGTTGATGAATAAAGGATAAATGTTAATAATGTATGTGATGCCATTGTGGTTGATTGCAAGTATTGACTTGCTTGTATAATATAAAATATATGTGAAATATGTTGAGATGTAATGCCACGTATAAAACTTGAAAAACAATGGCTAAAACAACCAATGATAAAATCCACTAAGGTTTGTATGGTGGTGTTGGTGACTATGATGATGATGATTGATGAGTGGCATTTAGGATGCACAGTGTGAGAAATGCATTTGATTTGCATTGTATTGCATACATGGCATATCGTATGCTGTCTATGTGGAATGTTAGGGGGTTCCACTAGGTGGGCCCAGTGGGAGGGTGGCTCAATGCACGAGCATTGTTGTTGTTTCCCCTATGACTCGGTGTGTGAGTCACGAAGCTGTCCATAGTTTGGTGACGAGGCACCCTATGTGGCGGGCCCAGTGGGCGGGCGGCTCTATGATAAGCAAGTACCTCAGTGTCTGACGGGGCACGGCTCTCTCGATGTGTGTTCGGGAGGGGCCCGTAGCACTTTTGGTAAATGAGGCCATGCTGATCCGCAAGTCACAGGGTGACTAGTGCTATAGATGGGCAATAGAGGTTTGGTACCAGTAAAATATGTTGTTGAGTATGTATGAATTGAGATATATATGTACACTTCTGCAGTAGGGGCATAGTAGCACACCTATGCTTATCCCACATTTGGTGTTTATTCCCATAGTCTGATCCGTATTTGTTGTCTATTCCATTGTGCATATGCATTAGTCATAAGAGCATTTGTATATAGCATGGAGGTATGCCAGAATATGATGATGATTGAGGTTGTGGTATGGTGATGACGAGATGGGTAATTGAGTACCTAAATACGAATACAAAGAACGATATTGAATATGATGATATATGTGGGATGGCCTAATATGATGAAGGGTATGTTTATGTATGATTGAAGATGATGATGATAGCCCATGGTGGCTTTGAGAAAAGACCTGAATGGTCAATACTGATGATGTTGGCCCATTATGGCGTTGTGATCGATGTGTATATGCCTGCTTTGCTATGAATTGATTAATAAATATGAGATAAGTATATGTTGTTGAATTTATAATTCATGATGATCATTGATGTGTTTAGCAAAGCATACATGATGTTGATATGCATATGCACATAATTTCAATTGTATTGATATCGTCATTTGAAATGTATAACTCACTCTCCCATGTTGTCTACTTTTTAGTATTGATGCAGGAATATTATAGGGTGAGGATGATTTTTAAAGTAAGCTTTGGTGAAGGTAAAATGGTGGTAATGGAATGCCTTGGCCGGCAGTATTTGTGAATTATTTCATTATGGATAAATGTATATAAGATTATTGATAATTACTGTTATTGGTGGATGTAATGTGAATAATGTATAAGTGTTAATAATGTATGACTTTAAGGATGAATTGAATATGGTCAATTATAGATTATGGGTATTGGAGATGTATGATGCATGATCATATAGATATGTATATAAATATATCTTAGGCATTGCATGTTCATGAAATTATGTGAAAAGATGATGGTTGTCTATTAGGCTTATGATATGCCTTTGCATGCTTTACCGAGCCTTTTCTCATATCCTCATATATGGGACTAGGCGGATGCCTGGTATACACATTCTTCTTCCGCTGTAAAACTCTGTTATTTTGTATACCATTATGGGTAAACTATTTAACGATCCAGTTATTGATAATCAAATCTCACCTTTTGGTTTTTTGTGGTTCGAGTCTTGATGCAGTCGTGGTGATGTTTTAAAAATATTTTGAACACAAAAAATTTATTCGTATTTTTATTGTTTAATTATTTAGATTACATCGGGATTCGAGTCCAGAAAATCGGGGTGTTACATTATGTCTCAGACCTTCAACAAGAAATACATTTTCAATAACAGGTGAAGGAATTTTACTAACTCTATCAGACCCAATGATTCTTCCAGTCTGGTTTCCTCCAAAGGTGGTCGTTCCACCTTTAAACTGTTCCAGGTCTAGGAACATAGACCTTCTTCCTGTCATATGATGCGAGCATCCACTGTCTAGATACCAGTGCTAAGGCTTTGTCTTTGTCTTTAAACATATCTATAAATGGAATAATTAATGATTTTGGTACCCATACTCTCTTCGGTCCAACATTGTTAGTAATCTTTTCATTTCTTATTTTCCTTTTCCTGTGGTCATTGATTAAGTGACCATGCCTCTTACAATAATTACACTTGACATGTTTTTGAATCTTTGAAGTAAATGAAGAGGATGAAGATTACTGGAAATCATTTTCTTCTTCATATCTCAAACCTGGCCTTTTTGGATTACCATGGGATTTTCCCAATAGTATATTCAAATTTTCAGTGTTTTTTACAAATTTTCTCAGGTCTGAGGTAAGAGAACTGACTTGCTTTTGTAATTTAATGATTTCTTCATTCTGAGAGTTGCAACAAACTTTAGATTTTTTAAAATCAGTTTTCAGAATAGTATTTTCTTTTCTTAGTCTGCTCAGCTCTTCCAAATGTATCTTCTCATTTTCTTCTATTTCTTTTCTTCCTCAAGTTTCAGAATTTGATTTTCAAAATCAGTAACTGTGTCAACATGTTTCATTTTCAATTTTTTGAAATTCATCAACAGTTTTGAGAAATCATTAAACAGTAAATCATAGTTTTGTTTCAATTCAGAATAACTTACTTCTTCGGTATCTGAATCACTGGAGCTAGCTTCAGAGTCTGATTCCTCATTTGTCATGAGACAGATTTGTACAGATTTTGTCTCTTCTTCAGACTCTTCAGAGTTTGATTATTCATCATCATCCCAAGTTATCAATCCCTTTTGTCTTTTGAAAAACTTCTTCTCCTTTTTCTTGTCTATATTTAGGAGAGGACATTTTGCTTTCATATGACCTAGTTTCCTGCAGTTGAAACACTCTAGAATAGAGTTGTCAATTTTAAATTTCAATTGAATTTTACCTTTGTAGTCTTTCTTTTGGAATTTGTCAAGTCTGAACTTTTTTTTTTCAGTAGTCTGTGGAATCTCTTAGTTATAAGAGTTAACTCCTCACCAGTGTCAGCTCCTAATGCATCATAATCTTTATCAGAACTTGAAGACTCCTTAGCCTTCAAAGCTTTTCCTTTTTTGCTTGACTTATCAGACTTCAAGGAAATGTTTTTGAAGGACGAAGGTTTATTAATCTTCTTCTGCTTCAGCTTCAGCTCATGCACTCTGAGAACTCCAAGCAACTCATCTTGAGAAACAAATGCTTAGATCTTTAGTTTCTTCTAGTGCAGAACATTTTGCATCGAATCTCTTAGGTAAACTTCCAAGAAGTTTTACATTGATGTCTTTTATACAGGGAGTAGTACCAAGAGCTTTGAGTTCATTGAGTAGAGTTTAGAATCTTCCAAACATTTGATCTATAGACTCATGTTCCTCCATCTTGAAGGTATCATACTATTTGGTTAACAATATCTTCTTAGATCTTTTGACATTAGATGTGCTTTCATAATTGCTTTGGAGAGCATCCCAAACTTCCTTAGTTGTCTTATAGCTAAATGCTTTATTGTACTCAGATTTGCTGAGAGCACAAGTAAGCAGAAATCTGGCTTTGGCATTTATCTCCATCTTTCTGATCTCACTGGTCGATCATTCATCTTTTGATTTAGGTTTTACTTCTTCATCAGTAGGAGCATCATAATCTCCATTAATAATTACAGCCCATAGATAGTACTGGGTGGATTTTATGAATATTTCCATTCTATCCTTCTAGTAAGGATAGTCTTCTCTAAAGAAAGATGGAGGCCTATTAATTGAGGATCCTTCTACTATCAACTGATTACTTTGAGAGGCTGCCATGGATCTTTAACCTTTTCACTCGAAGGAGTGATCAACCTAAAAAGACAAGCTCTAATACCAATTGATGGTTTAGAGTCAGACTTAGAAGGGGGGGTTGAATAAGTCATAAACTTTTTTTGTGGAAATTTGAACTAAATAAAAACTTGTAATCAGATGAAGCACAAGAAAAATGAGGAAAGATTAACACCGAGAGTTTATACTAGTTCACTTCCAACACAGAAGCTACTTCCAGTCCCTTCTAACTTGAAGGATTTCCACTATTATAAAATCTTCTTTACAATAACAGCACTAGACTAGTGCCACAAGTATTTTTGACTCCAACCACTTCTGGCTTAAACCCAAGTATTCTTTCAACAAGCCACTCATGGCTCAACCCAAGTATTCTTTCAAAAGCCTCTTCTGGTCAATGGTGTTTCCCATACTAACAGATTCTGGAAATACTAGACTTTACAGATTGTTTGTGAAAGAAGAGTAACTCTTAGAACTTAGTGTATGAAAGATATTCAAATGGAATTATACACTAAGTTTTGACACAAGACCAAGGTCTGCTAGAGGTAGAACAAGAAAAAAAGGTCTCGATCTTACAAGATAAGAATGAACAAAAAGATAATTTTGACTCAAGAGAAATATTGAATGACTGCTTCGTGAGTTCTCTATCTGAAGTTCAATCTTTCTTGGTATATATAGAAGCTGGAGGATATAACCGTTGCTGCTTCTTGAAAGAAGATATAGCCGTTGGAAATCCTTTGAAGGTATTTGCCTTAAGCTTTCGGGTACTAGACCTTAGTGTTGTAACAGGTTCATGGGTCTGGTAGTAGGCTTCTTCATTTCTTTCATGGAAATGGTTTCTCATGCTTCTCCAATGCATAAGGCCATTCTTGTTTTACTTCTTGATTGAGTGAAAGATTAGAAGTCAGTGCCTAAAAGGCTTTCTGAAGTATTCTGACATTATTTCTGAATATCCTTAGTTGTCTCGAATTATACGTAGAGGTAGGTGTGCTGACACTTACTGCTGAGCTTGATTTTATTCCTTGCATTCTTTAATGATAAGCACACATATTTGATAAGTGCATGAATCCCAATACATCACTTGAATAGAATTAAGAACTTTGAGAATGGATCTACGATCTTTTGATTGAAAACGTTCCAATTTCAGCAGTATGCTTCTACCAGACTTTTGATCATCTTACCAGACTTTTGGAATGTTGGTACTCTCTCTTTGCTTCATAGCCTAAGACTTGTATCCTGAAACACTTAGGCACAACAATTAGTCATGAAAGGAACATACTTTACTTATTAACAAAAATTCTTGATGTGTGATATTAATAAATCTGAGAGTACTAAAAAAATTGAGGTTTAGTCCAAGATAACTTAAGAACATCCAGACTTTTTTTCAACATGGACTTTATTTAATTAAAGGCCTTGATGTATGTTATAAACAAATCTTGGGATGTCTAAAATAATTTTAAGGTTCTCCAAAGTCCTTTATAAAAGAAACTTGGTTCTAACTATATGATCATTATAACGGCAACCTTTCAATTCAAAACTTAAAATCAAATAAATTTTTTTTAAATAAGCCCCAAAATAATAGTATGACTTGAAATATTTTGGAATATCAATGTTAGGGAATCCCTTAGGGTCAGGAAGTGGAAACACAAAGGATTCCCAAAAGGAATTGCAAAAATGAATGTTTCAAGGCATTGCATACAAAATTAAAAAAAATTATTTCAAAGTTTACCTCTTGTAGACACGTAACGAGTTCCTCGATCAAAACAATTGTAGCTTCGTCCTTAGGAGTCCACATAAGCACTCCCACCAGAATCCAAATTTCTGAATGCTAGTACAGAAGTTCAGATAGTAATCCTAATTTCCGAGTAGCAACCTATAAGCATCTCATGCTCTATATATAGGCTTAGGTCTTAACCTGATGAGCTCTCATTAAACATTGGGCTCCCGACTCATTCTAAATGAGTTAGGCCTAATAGTTTTCTTTTTAGTCCAACTAAAATAAAACTATTCTCTGGTGGATTTACTCTATGTGTGTGACCCTATAGGCAAAATATCCAGTTATATTAATAATAAACTATTTTATTATTAATATAAAATAAGAGCGACATCTAACAATACATCATTATGTCCAAATATTATTTATCATCAACATGACCTATAAATGATAATTATTTTATATATTTATTCCTTTTGTCATAATATCTAATTGGGCTCAAGGCATGGTCGTCGTCATCCTTGTATGGCCCAATTCATTTTACTTGAAACTAGAGTAGACTTTACAGAATAAATATCTAATATTTATTCTTCCTAGCATGGCCATGCATTTTGTTAGTCTCACTCCATCAAGTGGCCCATAGATATCACTCCTATCACATAGGAGAGACAAATCCCATCTACATCACTCACATCCCTCTACATAATTTGTTCATCGCCTAATCACATTTTTTATGGTCATCTTATTACAGATGATGTTTGATTGTATCAAAACAATAAACTCCTTATGTAGGAATTGTGGTGACTTCAGGTCAAAGGACTAAATATACCATTATCACATTGAGAACCATTTATGACACTCATGTAACGATCCATGCAATGTTCTCATGGTGGGTCTGTCTAGTACAACATTACTCTTAATGTGTACTTGTGTGAAGACTTGATATCATCTATATCCATGATCTATGAGATCAAATCATCATTACATTCACACACTAGTCTTAATGTATTTACATATCCTTATGTAAATACTTGATTAGGGACATTTTAGGAATAATTCTCATATGACCTATTATTCAAGGGATAAATAGTTTTAAAACAATCTTAAAATTGAAAATACTTATTTTATTGATAAGTTAAAATTGATACATAAATAGCTTGTAGTGCATACACCAACAATCAACATATACAACAAGCCCCCACATATTTCAAAAGATTTCAATAAAATATTTTATCAAATAGAAGCAACTTTGCTGAGTTAACATTTTGAGTATAATGCATCAAGTTTAGTATATTTTGGATTATAAACCAAACCATAGAAAAATAAGTTTAATATACAATGCTTTAGTGAAACAAAACTTCTATTATATGTCATATTGTACCCCCATAATTCTGGTTGTTATCATCGTTTTACGGTAATAGGTCATGCGTGTACATGGTATTTCATAAGAGCTCTAGAGATTATGCCTCAATCTTATATAAGCCCTACTCGATACTCATATAAGTGATTTCATCAAGTGTATAATACATTTTCATATACCACCTATAAAGGCTATAATAGTCATTAAAAATAGTAAGCTTAATCTCACATTCAATGCATTCTAACATTTCTCATACACCATAGGAAGAAACAAAAAATAGTTATGCTAACATGATTAACAAAGTGATTTTTTATCATTCGTATGAACTTTCTACATGAGATCTTCAATCACAAAGGTTGGGTTCCCATCACCGTTAGTTTACAAATGGCTTAAGTCTCATTCTTTTCTTTGTTTAACTCGCTAGCTTTTCACTTTATGGGACACGAGATCCAATTAATTTCAACCCATAATTTAGTAACTACTTTAGATAATAGTAATATACATGCATGTCTTAAAATGAATAATATCATTTTCTTTTACCCATTGGTAATCACAATATAAAATTTATAGGAAGACTCATTTCTTCCATAAAAGAAATATGCTAAGAAATTTCCTTAACTAATTAACCTTACATTTTACCAAGTAAAACAATTACCCTCAATATTGATTTAGGCTATTTAAGTCTACTTAGATAAATTTTAAGCGACAACTCATCTTCATAAGGATAAAATGAGTTCACTTAAGAATTTGTTCTCATGATTAAAATTATATTACTTAACATCATAATGTCATTATCAACATGGTAGAAACCTTAATATCAAAAATTCATTTATGATAACTTTATCAAGAATAAAATAAATTCATTTTTAGTCTCAAAAATAGGGGGACATGTCACAAATATCACCTATTAGTCCCAATTTGGCAATCATAAAAGGTTGGGTTCAAAACCCTCTTAAACTTGAGGTTTACAATGCAGTGGGTCTAGTATTTTATGCCTAATAAGAGTTAGAAACTCCAATTAAGGTGGGACCAATTTTCACACCTATGTAACATAATTATCTACAACTTTCATGCAGAAGTCGGAGGCCAAAACCCAAACGGCTAAAAATAGCAAAGGAAATAGAGCAATTGGCACAACAGCACAATAGTGGCCATAACAGGGCCATGAATCGATTCAGCCCTTGCATGAATCGAGTCATGCGTCTGTAAAGTCCCAAAATTGGTAAACAGAGGGTTGTGAATCGATTCACTCCCCTCCTGAATCGATTCATGCATTTTCCAGGGCCCAAAACATTAAAACAGAGACTTGTGAATTGATTCATGGCCCATATGAATCGATTCACATGAGTTGAAATGCCTTTCCTCTTAAACAGCAAGCTTTGAATCGATTCAGGCAAATGTATGAATGGATTCAGGTGTTCCAAATTTCAAAACAGCATTGAATCAGCTCCTTGAATCGATTCAACCCCATGGTGAATCGATTCAGACCCATGGTGAATCGATTCACACCTGCTCTATAGCAGTTCATGACAACAACTCATCAGAAATTGTCAAAATTTCCAAATTCTAGCTACCGTATCTTTTTCATATCAAATCCAATAGCCACCAAATTTTGACACAACCACATACACACCATTTATGACGCGTGGCCACCGGCCACTCTAAAAAATTCCCAAACATGAGTGACTTATGCGTATAAATGCGTTTAGACTATTTCAATATGTTTTTGTGTAACTCAAGGGTCATTTCTCAATGAAATCACCCGTTCTAGTTTCTATAAGTTACAAACCATGCTTAGGTGCTATTGTGACTATCCTATGCCATCAAATCCAATGGTTAAAAGGATGTCACATTTTGCTTTTACCAATGGGTAATAATTCCCCATTACCCAATGGGTAAAAGAGTCAAGTCATAGAGAGGAAAGAGGTCACGGTGAAAATAGGAGGAGAAATGGGATTTTTGGTTTTCTTTTAATTCTAATTGGTTTGTATTTTCCCCATTTAATAACATACATCGCATCCAATTAACTATTTCCTTAACCCCAAAAATTATTTTAACTATACCACTATAACCATAATAATTTTCTAAGTATCCTAGACCCATCAATTATTTAATTTGACCAAGTGGGTCCCATATCATATGTTAAATCACCCGGTTTTGGTAATTCTCAATTTACCGATAGTTCACCTCTAGTGTCTAATAAAATCTCCCATAATTATTTGACCATAAATAATTAATCACCATTATCCCATAAATTATTTTCTTTAAAATTTAGGGTGTTATACTCTTCATCTATTCTTCTATCAAAAACCCTTGTGTTGGTGTGTCTTCTTCTCCTTGCCATTTTCATTTTATTAGAGCTTAACGGAGGAGCTTAAAGCTTGAAACTCTTTCTTCTTTCTCCTCCTCAATTTCATATGGCTCTCCTTTCTCTTGGAGACTCTCTCATTTCTTCCCTTGAGGTAAGCTCCTTATCATTTCTCGAGAGTATAAGCCCTAGGTTTTGGGGTTTTAAGGTTTGAGTGAGCATTTATTTATATGGGTTATTGGGAGAAGCATTTAATAAGGAAACCCTAAGGTGGGGTGGCTTGAATGCAAGCTTTTATGAGCCTTTAATGGGATGGGGTACACGAAAATTGATGCTTGGAATGGTGGGAGATGATGTGCATTTATGATATTGTTGAATCCTTAGCAAAACCCTAACTTGTGAAAATTGGGAAAATGATTAATGTTGGTTGGAGAATGATTTAATGATGGAATGAATGATATTTGAATAATGGGGATGAGTAAATATGTTAAGAGAATATTTATTGGTGATGAGAGTTGATATTGATGATGGTAGGTGGCCATTAATGGTGACTAATGGCCATTGGTATGCCAACCCTTTTGTGGGTATAGCCTTGAATGCATAAGAAAGAACTTGAATGCCTAACCCATGGTGGTTGAGGTGTGATTAATAAAATAGAGAATGGCTTGATAATGATGATGTTGTAGACACCAAGTGTTAGATTAAATATGTGAGTCTTGGTGATCTTGGGTAGAAAATAATGCGATGTGTCTTGTGAAATATAGGACCCATTCTGAATGACAAGGTGGGAACGTCATATCGCTCAGAATTTTTCTCTTGAGGTAGGAGAGGAGTTTTATATTCTAAATGCATGAATTGAGCAGTGTTTCATTATCATACGTGACAATATGCATGTTTGCCTTGTTTGAGTGGAAGTGATGGTTTATGGTTGATAAACATGATGATGATGATGAATATGCTTGGCAACATGTAATGTGCATTTGGAATATTTATGGTATGCTAAATAGTGATGTTGAATTGTTTGGCTAGGGTAATGCCTTGCTGATGATGTGATTATGTTATGTTCACCGTGAATATTGAATGGTCATTATCCACGATAAATGAGAATGAATATGGATGATTAGCATGCCTTAATTTATTTTCCCCTATGACTCAGAGTGTAAGTCATGAAGCCACCCATGTATAGCTACAAGGAGCTGCATGTGGCCAACCCTGCGGGGGTGGCTCTTTGATGAACAAGTGTCCCCGGTGGTCCTATGGATCTTAGCCGCCATGGTATGAATCATGGACGGCCCGTAACACCTTTACATTGATTATGGTGTTTACCGCGGTCAGGTGTAAATGGCCAGGTGTTGCAAGATGGGTGATGCAGTTTTGTACTAGTAAAACATAATGATATGCATGTAATTGATGATATATATGTACATATTTTTCTACTGTAGTAGGGGTATGGTTATATAATCATACTTGACCCACAATTTGGTGATTACTTCCACAGTCGGATCCGTAATTAATAAATTACTCTATTGTGCATGTGCATTAGATTAAGAGCATTTGCATGTAGCAAGGAGGTATGCCAAAGGTGATGAGAAATTGTGATGGTTGTGATTGGGTGAGAAAATACCTAAAGACAACATAAAAGATATGAATACAAATACATATATTGTGTATGGTGATTTTGTGTATGATGTCCCAATATGATGTAGGGTTTGATTGTGTGTATGCATATATATTTTGTTATGACCCATGAGGGATGATTGAGTATGCGTATGATTGGTGACATGTTGATAATTATGATGATGAATGATATGCCGACGTAAAGTATACATATTTTGAATGCATATACCTACAATCACATTGTATTCATTTTCATCCTTTGGAATGTATAACTCACTCTCTCATGTTGTCTAGTTTTAGCTTTGTGATGCAGGACACTCATGGGAGTGAGATTAAATCCTTTGGAAATATGCATTTTGATGATGGAGGTAAATTAGTGTATAGGAAGTGCCTTGGCCAGCGAGTATTAATTTTGTATAACATATGATGAAAGGTGTATGATGAAAGGTGTATGCTTAATATTTACTTGGATTGGTGTAAATTCATTTTGGGGGTCATAGGAGAACCCTACATATATGGCTAATTTTTAATTATGACCTAGACAATGTATGATGTTAGTTATGGGGCTGAAATTATTGCCCAAATAATGAATGGATCATGTTAAATCATGAAATGCAATATCTTGTGAAGTGTATGTAATGTTGTGTTTTTGATGTTCATGTATAATTGAGGAACCAATAGGGTCGAAATGAGGTTTATCAGTTTTGGATAGTGTGTGGTGGTTCCAATAGCTTAAGTATATGATTTGTGACTTGTTGAAATTGAAATGGGCCAATTCCATTGTGAAATGACCCCCAAGTTGCACAAAAGGCTTAAAAATGGACTAAACCCGTTTATGTGCATAAATCTTTCATTTTTAGGAATTTTTGAGTGAAGCTAGCGGCCAGACGTCACAAATGATATATTTTAGCTTGTGTCAAATTTTGGTAACCATTGGAGTTGATTTGAAAAAGTTAGGGTGTTTAGAAGTTAAGAAATTTGAGGTTTCTGCATAATTACTGATATGAATCGATTCAATTGTCCCTGGATTTACTGTTCAGAGTTCTAGAATCGTTTGAATCAATTCATACTTGGGGGTGAATCGATTAAAACCACACTGTTTGTACTATTCAAGGAAAATCCATACGCTTGAATCGATTCACCCTTTTAGAGAATCGATTCCTCCTCTTGAAATTAGGGACCCCTGCATGGCATATACGCATGAATCGATTCACCTTTATTAGGGAATCGATTCCTCTCCTTGAATTATGGGTTCCAGTATATTTAGCACATATAAATCGATTCATCCCTTTTGGGAAATCGATTCATTTCCCTGATTGGTGAAATCTGGCACTCCAGGAATGCATGAATTGATTCATGCGAGGTGCTGAATCGATTCATGGTCCTGTATTGGCATATTTCCATCAGTTTTCATAAGTATTGGGTGCCTTTGTTCCATACTATGGTTATACCACCTCTTGCTTACATAATTGAGATATTTTAAGGATCAGTCGAGGGTATTATTGGAACTCTTTTCATATCCATTGGCATACTTCAAATTGAATTACGCTTTCCGCTATTTTCTTGTAAATGATTTTAAGATTAATTGTCCTTGACTTAATTTATTCATCTTCTCATATCTTCATATATGGGATAGGTTCTTTTTAATGATCTAGGGTTACATTGTTAAAATTTTATCTTGCGGTTTCTCCCAATGTTTTATTATTTTCAAATCGTGAAAAATTTACCCTCATTTTTGGGGTGTCTCAACCTGGTATCAGAGCATTGCTTGCTCTTTGATAAGGACTTAATAGGTTTTATGCAAGCAATTCTTGCTTATGATTGAATTGTTTGAGTTATATTTGATTGAGTTATGGACTTCTTGATGGAATTATGACTGTTTGGCGTCGAATTGAGATTGGTGTGATTATTGTTTGAGTCTGACCAAGATTCCTTACACTATTTACCTTCAAAGATGAATATGTTGTGGTTATGCATTGAGATTTATATAACTATTGTGATATGATGCATGATGGACCAATAGGTGTTGAAACCTCTCTATATATATGTATATAGATTGAAGGTTGATTGTTTGGTCTAGTTTACTCATGTGTGAGCCATGTCTTAATGTATAGGCGTGAAACATGGCTGGTAGACATAATCGAGAAGTGGCTGCTATGGCATTTGCTTTGAATCATTTTGTGGATCTCTCGGAAAGACAAGGCCAACAAAATATGGAACAACGTACCCAAGGTCTTGATCGATTACTCAAGAGGAAACCTTCTGAGTTCCATAGTGGGTATAAACCCAAGGATGTGTATGTGTGGATCAATGATCTTGAGAGGATCTTTGCGAGCTTTGAATGTTCTGAGGCTCAAAAGGTTGAGTATGCGATTTTTATGGTCCGCGATGAAGCTAAATCATGGTGGCGTCTTACTAGGGGACACATGTTGTCTGTTAATGTAACCTTGGAGTGGGAAAACTTCAAGGTTAACTTCTTGAAGAAATATTTTCCAGAAAGCTACAAAAGTAAAAAAGAGCTTGAGTTCATGGAGCTTAAGCAAGGTGATATGACTGTAGAGGAGTATGCCTCCAAGTTTGAAGAGCTTTGTGTATTCTATCCTCCTTATCAACAAGAGGGAACTGAGGCTTCAAAGTGTGTAAAGTTTGAAAATGGTTTGAGGCCCAAGATCAAGTGGGCTATTCGACACCAAGAGATTAGAAGCTTCCCGACGCTTACGAACAAGTGTCGCATATACAAAGAGGATGATATGACTCCTTTGAGTCAAGGCAAGCACGAGCCCAAATTGAAGGGTCAATTTTCTGGTTTCAAGAGGCATGGCCAATTCAAGAAGAATAAATTCTTTTGTGGTGGATCCTCCAATGCAAGAGGACGTAGTGCTTTTAGAGGTGGTAATGGAAATGGTAACCAAGGTCGTGGCAATGTCCAAGGCCTAACTTGCTTCAAATATGGTGCCAACCATTTGGTATGTGATTGCCTAAAAGATGATGTAATGCAACCAACCCGGGCATATTCACCCTAATTGCCCGTTGAACACAAGAAATGCTAATGTTGATACTCCTATTCGTATGAATCATGATGTTAATCGTGGAGGCCATGGTGGTTTTAGAGGCCATGGTCATGGAAACGATAATGGATATAATGGTGGCTGTAATGGTGGCCGTGGGGGAAACTATAATGGTGGAAGAAATGGCAATTGTCGAGGCAATGGCCATGGTGGAAGAAATGGAAATCGAAATAGTGGTGATCAACCATAAGCTGTTGGAAGAGTCTTTGTCGTTACAGGTGAAGAAACTGCACAAGCAGAAGACCTTGTCCAAAGTAAGTGTGAAATTCTCAGCACTTCTGTATGTGTTATCTTTGATTTCAGGTGGTACTCACTCCTTTGTTTCCAAGGATTGTGTTAGGCGTTTGAAAATGCCTGTTTGTATGATAAGAGGTTCTATAATGATGACTACACCAACGGGTACTTGTTTGAGGACGGTGACTCGATGTGAGAATGTCAAGATGACTCTCGAGGATAAAAAGTTTGTTGTATCCCTCGTATGCTTACCCATGAAAGACCTAGATATTATCCTAGGCATGGACTAGTTGTCTGCCAATAAAGTCCTAGTGGACTGTCATAACAAGATGGTGATTTTTCCAACTCTGAATGCAAAATGATTTGACATGCAAGGTATCTCTCAGTTCCTTGTGATGTTCTATATGGTTGATGGGAATGGTTCTTCCTAATCTTGTGAGGTCCCTATTATTTCTAAATTTTCTGACGTATTCCCGGATTGCCTACTCCACGTGAAGTGGAATTTTCTATTGACCTTATTCCTGGCGCTAAGCCTATGTCCCAAACTCCTTATAGGATGTCTCATACGGAGTTATCTGAGTTGAAAAAGCAAGTTGAGGAGATGCTCAAAAGAGAATTTATAACAGCCCTGGTTTTTCAGAATAGGAACCCAAGCTCTCAGAACCCCTGAGAGTACCTTGCTAAGTATTTTAAGAGAATAAAGCTTAGGCCTGGTCCTTAGATCAGCAGGAGAATGTGAGAAAGCAAAAATTGAGAGAACCTGAGTAGTAGGTAGTTCAGTTGAACAGAGACGAGTGAGTAAGGGAGGCTGTGTATAATAGTGGCCCCTAGAGGAACTTGCTGATTTATTGACAATTTATATGGAGATGATTGTATTTGATTCGATAATTGACATGTTACTAAAGTGTTATACTCATGAATATATCCTGTTAATTGATGCTAGAATTGATAAGTTGAGAGTAATATTTGGTTCTGATAGATTGTAAGTGATTATGGTCAATTACCAGATTGAGAACAGATTTAGAATGAGTAGAATTATTTCGGTATCAAGATAAATTTAGAGGATAAATGATTATTAGAGCCCAAGATTTCATAAAACTTAATTAAGCCTCCTTAATAAAATGATCACAGAATAATACGTTATTTGGGTATCAGCGGGTAAACAGACGTCATTATTAAAAAGTTTATTTAATTAATATAAAATGAAATAAATAAACAATACTTAGTTTAATGTTTAACATTATTTGTGATGAGTTTAAGATGTGATATATATATATAATATATTTTAGTTAAGAGATTTTTAAACTATAGTATTTTAATAATAAACTGTAGGGCCCTGCCTAAGGTCACGCTCTGACCAGTCGAATCGAGACTAATGATCCACTAAGGAAACAAGTCCTCTTAGGATCGCTTCCTGAAGAACCGAGGGTAATTGACTTAGCCTGACCGGCCAAATCAAAATCCTCAATGTTTCCTACATTTGACTATTTATATACTTGGGGGTGTCCAATGGTGACACTGTCAGTCCCTAATAACCCGTTTCAATATTTTAGGAATGTTTCCTGAAGAGCTCGAAGCTCGATTTGGTCTCTACCAACCTCATCCATGAGTCATTTCATTTCTTTGGAGGCCCAATCTGTGTGTTCCTGATGTTTTTGACGTAGTTTCCTCAAACGGTGTTAGATTGAGGTAATTCTAGTTTTGTTCACTTTGTTTCAAAGATATCTTCAAACTCTATTTCTAGCGTCAATCTCAAATTCCTACTCTGTCATACTCAAATTCAAGAATTTATTAAAATCATCATAGAACCATGATTATTCACATTTTATCTTGCACATGGTTTGTTTGAAAATTCATAACTTTTTCATACGTCCTCCGATTCATGCAAACTTGGTGTCAAAATCTCCTTAACAAAATCATCTACATTTTCTATGAAGAAACCAAAAGCTAATTCTTTCCATATCAGTACAGTTTAATGAATCTTCATGATTCATAAACTGTCTCATTTTTATGTTGGCTATTTGTGGGAAACTTCGCATATCTTTCTCGTCCGATACTTAAATCACTCCATTCTTTTTGCTATGGGTCCATATCAAAGCACACTACAATTATTATGAAGGGTCAAAAGCCTAATTCTCAAAGTAAAATTTTAGGTGAATTTATTTCTGAACCCCTATCTGATTTGAAGACATTTAGGACAGCCTGTCGTAAATCTAACGTATCTTGGGCTACCGATATCGGATTGTCGCTTATGATATATCAATTTAAATAGGAAAAGAAGATATATAACTTTAATTTTGGAAGATTTCTCTAATTTTGAGTCCACAAATTATCCCAGATTTAATTGTAACGTTCTTGTTTTTCCCGATTCATAAAAATCTTGCGCACTTCGGTTTCTTGCTCGACAAGTTAATTTTCCGACCACCTAACTATCCTTGAACACTCTCTAGATAGGTGTCATCACCATGTCCTCCTCACCCACTCAGCTGATTACCTCCACTCTAACCACTAGAAATTCATGCAATTGATGGGAGTGATTATGCCTCCACTTTACATCACGTTGTAGCTTCTAATCATGCCCATTGTTTTAGCCTATTCCCTTCCATCCATCTCCTCATTCACGACCAGCCTACCATTCATCCATTCTAAATTCCAAAATCAGCTACAACCAAGCAACTTCATTGATACAAATTTTGTCCAATTTATACTAAGCACTCATAACATTCCTCAACCCTCCTTATCTAACTTCCTAAATTCTAAATACACCTGCATGCACGGCTTCAAGAAAATCATTTTACTTCCTAGCTTGAAGAAGGTCCCAAACCGTGGACATCATTATTCACTCAAAGGTGAGTATTGGGTATTTAATTTTGTCAACCATTCTTAGATTTCATGTGATTCAGACCCTGAAAATTTAGTAACTTAAGTAAGTCTTCTTGCTCATGGAAGGAGGAGAAACCGTGACTGCCATCCTTCTTGTGGAGCTTAAAAATCACTAATTCATCCAAGCCATAGGGGTAAGGATAATACCATTTTATTCTCTTGATTGGTGTCTTTGTCCCTTAAATTAAAATTTCAGCCCTTGCATGTTGAATTTATGACATGACCTCATGCTTTTGAAGACCAAAAAAAAATTGTGACTGTTTTCCCTCTCTTAGCGGTGCATATTTATTTTTTTAAGATCCGAAAGCTTAGATTGACGACCAGAGTACCTTAAAAGCATTCGTTGGAATTTTTTTTAGTGAAATCCTCAAAGATCTTTGCTGGACAGCAGCTTCAAGATGAGGTAAAGGGGGTTTCCATCTCATTGACTTGAATTCTGGTTGTGCTATAATAATGTTTGAGTAGTTAGGAGCGTACGTTTCAAATTTCGGCGCGATCTAACGGTCGGATCTTAAACCGTAGAAATTTTCATAACCGGCGACAAAAGATCACATTTTTAAATTAATTAAGATTTTGAAAATTTATTCGACGCGACACGATGTTCGTATATTCAAATAAAATTTATGGCGATTAGCTACGTAGAAAAAAAAAGAATTAGTAAAGATTAGCGTTTAGGCGGGCTCAGTTACGTTCGATATGTTGTAATTAAATTTTATTATTCAAAAAAAAAATTATGTAATTTGCAACATACTTTCGGTAAGTCCCGCTATTAGATAATTAATTATTCCCTTAACTCGGCATCGAATTATTTTAAGAAGTATTACCTTCGGTAAAAGAATTTTGGTTTTAATTGGATAATTACAAAACTTTATTTTAGTCACTTGAAAAAGGTTGGAATTTAGAAGTTAAATCGTTAGAATATTTTCTTTATATGACTTATAGATTGAATACGAAGAAATTCACTTGAAGAATTGGTGATGAAGAATTATACTCTTGATTATTTATTTTGGATAGTTTCCAAAGGTAAGTTAATAAAAAGTACTTTTATGTTTCCATAGTTAGGAAAAGGAGAAGAACGTAATCTATATAACTTAGGCAAAAATAAAATTTTGAAGGAGATGAAATAAGTGAATTTTTACATAATGAATACTAAAATTAAAAGAAGAAAACATTAGTAACAAATGTTAGTGACTACTATAGAGATCACCTTAGAGACCAAATAATAATAATAATAATAATAATAATAACCACAATGGTTTCCAGATTAGGGAAAAGGATGGACTTTAAGGAGGAAATGTTATTAGAAATAGTAAATCAAAAAAATTAGTGATATTAGAAGGCTTAAAATAATTGGAAATAAAAGAGAACTTGACATTTTGACTAAGATTCTAAGAATAATTGTTTTTTTTCATTTTTATAAAGCTAGGACCGAAATTTTGGATAATAACATAGTGGAAAATCAAATAAATTATAGTAGAAATAAAGAATTAAAAGAAAAACTTTGATCTAGATTATATTTATTAACAACTAAGAGATAAAATTTTGGTCACACAAAACTTTGGTATATCATACAATAAATAAAATTGGAATAGATAAATCTAAAAGAAAAAGGATTAACTATGATTAAAGAAAAATTGGTTAACTAAATGAATTATTAAAGAAAGAATTATTTAATCTAATAAGATAACGTTTAAGGTAAATAATGTAAGGAGCTAATATAGGGTAAAAAGAGATATATGATTTGTTGAATGGAAGGAAAACTATTAAATTCAAGGTATATTTATGAGTGAACAAAAAAAATAGCCAATAAGTGTGATTAAAAAATTTAGTAAGGATTTGGATAGACCCACTTTACTTGATCAAAGAGTAAAAATAATTTTACCCAAAGGATCTACCGGGTAACTCGGATACTTAATCCACATACCACTGAATTTCTTAAAATAGCGTAATCTTTACAAGTGCCAAATAGAGCAAGATAATTGGTGTGGTAGTATAAATGATTGACGAGATGTGCTAATAGATATATGAATTTGAGTGATATATCTCTTAAATGTATTTCTCTGATAAATGTTGTGTGATGCATGAAAATCCTAAACGATATGTATGAATGTGGGGTTTGGTACTAGTAAGGATTCCCGGATGTGATTGGATGTGAAATGCATGGTGTGTTGTGATGCTATTTAATACTCATTGATACAGTATGGTTGTGAATGTTGTATGGTGCATGGGTAACTGAATAAGAAAACTTATGAACAATAGACATAAAAAGGGGTATCGGTACGGGTCCCGAAATGACCAAAATGTGAAAGTATGTGAGACTCGGATCCGAGATAAGATGTGGGCGTTGAAGCGCCAATGTACCCTAAATTGTTAAGAAAGTAAGAAACCCCATTTTATTGCTAAGTGTCAAGTAAACTTACAAAGATAAAGAAAATGAGAAAATTTGATTACACTGGTAAAGAAAAGGACTCGACATTAGGAATGGAGGGGAGTCATTTGGGGGACCCTACCGAGGACCATTGAACAAAAATGAATCATTGAATTATGCATCATGAATTGGAGTTGAGGAGGGATGTTGGAATGATCCCCTAGAGTATACAGTGGTGGGTACACTGAAGAATCTGCCGCGCCTCGATACCCGAGGGCTGTCTAGGGAGTATCACCAGAGGTGGGAATTCCAAGTGGCATTGGATTCGCGCCCGTCGCCGGACAGCCCGTAGCAAACTCTGGTGTACTTCGACAAGGGGTGGGATTTTCTATGACCGTGGAGTGCTCGTTCTGTGGTGGTGTGATATGTGTGATTGGCCATTTTGATGTTGGGACTGAGAGTCCTTACCCATTTATGAAAACCAGGATGGGGAGAGCTCCGGTCGCTCTAGTTGGGGAGTGGAGATAAGGGTAGCGTTGTTGTGCATATGGATATTGTATATGAGATTGTTGAGGAGGAGATGGGCCCTCATGCATCATGATGACTAATAAAAGATTTGAATAACGAAATAAATTCATGCATTGCATTACTATGTTGAGATTGTGATTGCTTGTTGTTTAAATATGATCGTATAAATATTAGTAACCCTGAGAGGTGACTGGGAAGATAGGAACGTTTAGTTAAGATGAAAGGTGGAGAGATAACTTAGAATGTATTATAGGGACCCCAAAGAGAGAGGGAATGATTAGATTCTGTATTGTTTGTATTGTGTGGGGCAGGTATCGGTGAGATACCTCCCGATTGTTGTGGGGATGGTGACTCACCTTTACAGTTGACTACTCAGGCCACCAATTAGACATGGTTACCGCACTAGAGAAGTAACACATAAGGAAAGCCAGACAGGTCCCCGTCAGCTAGCAGTCATTCCTGAGGATGTTCTAGCGATATTCCCCCACCACCACCTTAGCAGGATGCGGGGAGGCCCTACGACAGAGACGTGGAAGTCATCGAGAGTTCGATCAGGAGGTACGGTGATCTACCCCGGCCCATAGGTGTGGCAGAGTTTGAGGAGATGACGGAGCGAGATGCAGCTCTGTTAATAGATCCCCTTAGTTTCCACCCCCTACCAGCCCCACTTTCGACCTCGCCTCCTGTTCAACCAGCCGATGTTCCCACAGCACCAGTTCTAAATGATCCAGTCTAGAGAGGACCGACACCGGAGTATACTCCATTCCTCATGGACGTGAACGAGGAGGAAGACCCTGAGGAATTTCCTCTTGAGGATATGCCAGAAGGTTTGGTAGATCCGACAGTGTTCCCAGTTCTGCCTCAACAGACTCAGCCAGTAGCCCCACTAGTAGTTCACGAGGTGGGAAGAGTAGAGAGTGCCCATGTGCAGCAGGGAGTTCTGATTATGACACCTATGGAGAGATATCTAGTGAGACGACAGTGGGACCACTCTCAGGGCTTTCTTCGACATATCTACCAGAGTTACAGGTATGGCGAGATGGAGGGGTACATCGAGATATCAACTGCAGCTCAGAGTCTTTTAGCTGAGGCCTATGAGACCTATGTTAGTCACCAGTACTAGAGGATTTATGAGATCAATGATATACCATCTACTAGTACAGCTCCTCCAGACTATTCTCGGTGGACATCTGCCGTTGACCTTCTTGCATCTCCATGGTCTGATGATGAGCTTCCAGATAGGGACTCCTAGTATTTAGGTTGCTTTATTTTCACTTCATGTATTTTATTTAGGGAGCCTACATGCCCCTTTTCTTTTAGTGGTACAGTTGTTGTGATGATCGTGTATTATATATTACTATGTTAAACATATAATGTATCTGTTCCACCAAGCTTGTTTTATAAAAAAAAACTTCCACATTTTTCTAAACTCGTAACCTCTTAGTTGACCAGAACAATCTAGTGGAAGAGATTGTCCTAGTTAACCGAGGGTGTTACAGAATTTATTTGCCCAAGTGTATCTCCTTGGGGTGCTCCTGTGTTGTCGGTAAAGAAGAAAGATGGAAGCATAAGGTTGTGCATTGACTATCGCCAACTCAACAAGATGACTATTAAGAACAAATATCCTCTTCCTCGCATCGACGATCTTTTGGATCAATTGAGGGGTGCAGTTATATTCTCCAAGATTGATTTGCATTCTGGATATCACCAAATTTGGGTGAAGAACAATGATGTTCCAAAAACTGCTTTTCGAACGCGTTATGGCTACTACGAGTATATGGTGATGCCATTCGGTGTGACCAATGCTCCTGTGATTTTCATGGATTACATGAATCACATCTTCCACGAATTTCTTGATCAATTCATCGTGGTATTCATTGATGATATTTTAGTATACTCTAAGAGCCATGAAGAACATGAAAGGCATCTTCGCCTTGTGTTGGCTATTCTTTGAGAGAAACAGTTGTATGCCAAACTCTGTAAGTGTGAATTCTGGTTAAACGAGATATCATTTCTCGGTCATGTGATCTCTTGTGATGGTGTTGTTATTGATCGATCAAAGGTTGAAGCTGTTATGGCTTGGGAAAGACCGACGTCTGCGACGGAAATAAGAAGTTTCCTTAGTCTTGTTGGTTACTACCAGAGGTTTATTGAAGGATTTTCCCGTTTAGCTTTGCCATTGACGAAGCTAACTCGTAAAAACCAACCATTTATATGGACTCTCGAATATGAAGAAAGCTTTCAAGAGTTGAAATTGAGGCTTACTACCGCACCAGTGTTAGCTTTACCTGATTTGCTCGACGACTTTGTGGTGTACTGCGATGCTTCTAAGCTTGGTCTTGGTTACGTGTTGATGCAAAAAGAGCATGTGATAGCCTATGCATCAAGACAGTTACGACCGCATGAGGTTAATTACCCACACATGATCTTGAATTAGCGGCGGTGGTGTTTGATAAGTCTTGAAAAGACTTAATAATTTCATCTTTAATTTAACTTAATCCATCAAATATTGTTAAGTTTGGCATTATTATTTAATGAATGATCATTCTTTCTTGTTTTAGCTATTTAATTCAAATATGTTTAAATTATGCAAGAAATTAATTAAAAAGATAAGTACATAAAGAAATATATTTATTTGAGAGATTCATTAACCTAGTAAACATACGCTAGAAAGCCAGCGTACATACGCTAGGCATTTATATGTTGTACTTTGCAGGATCAGGTGCAGGACACCCAACGTACATACGCTGGAATCCCAGCGTACGTACGCGCACAACAGAATCAAATAAAGAGAAGAATCAGCAAGGCACCATCATGCTCAGGCGAAGGACTGCCATGCTTAAGCGTGAAGTCAACATGCAATCCACGCTTAAGCGAACAAGTTTCACGCTTAAGTGTGAGCCTTGCAATCCATGTAAAACTCCATGCATGCATAAAAAATAAAGCACCACGCTCAAGCGGACACATTCACGCTTAAGCGTGAAGTTCGTTTAGCCAGTGTTTCATTCTCCTTCAATGTGAAGTGCTGCATTTATCAGTTGTTGATTATTTTTGTATACAAGTAATTTAAGTTATGTATTATAATTAGTCATTTCTCTAATTATTTAATTAGTTTCTTTATTTTAACTATTAAGCGGATTCCTTTGTAATTAATTAGAGTTAGTTAGTTAGTTTTGTTGTAGCTATATATATTTGTAAACACTCTATAATTAACACAAAGAAGTAATAAGACAATTCATTTCTCTAATTTTCAATCTCTCTAAACATTTTCCCTCTCTAAACTCTCTCTTCCATGGCTTTCCACATTCCATTTTTTGAATCCATCTCCATGGGTTGCTAAACCCCTAGGGTTGGGATTGCTAAAGCTTTTGATGGAATCTTGAAGCTGCATTGAGGAATTCATCTTTAGAATCATGAGGAGAACAAGCTGAGAAGTGGATCTACACTGCTGGATTGACAAATCCAGATCTAATTGAAGGATTTCCACTATTGAGAATTTGAGATTACAAGCTTTGAGCAATTGCAGCTTCCTAGTGTCCTACACTCAAGAACCCAATCCTCACAAGCAAAGGGCAACCTACCTAATCTCATAATCTCTCAATAACCAAGGTTGAAACCCAACCCAAGCTTCTATGGTTTTGGTGTTTATGATTACAAGGTTAACTCTCAAAAGAGTGGATATACAAATTCAATGCTCAAAACTATTTTGCTCACAATGTAATCTCTCACAAGAAACTATGCAAATAAGGAACATAGAGCTTATGAAAAGGAAGGAAGAATGAGAAGCTTGCTTGCTGGAATTAATTACCTTGAACGTTCATTTTCTCTCTATTTATAACCAAGCCTTCAAATGCTTTTTTCCATAAATTAATTGCTCCACTAATCCATGATTTATGCAATGGAAGAATAAGCTCTATGTTTCATGTAATTGCTTCTCCACTTTGTCTCCCAATAGTTCCATGTTTTGTGTAATGGAATTTAAACTTTGTCTCCCATGATTCCATGATTTGCGTAATGGTGTTTCTTTGATTTTAACTTTCAACTTTGGGTAACAAATTTTAACTAGATGAATGAATTCATTTTCACCATGAATGGATTCATTTACTGTAATTTGGCATCAAAATTGAAATGAATAGATTCAAGGACCAAATGAATAGATTCATGCATGATTTTTGCTGATTTTGGCACTGCCCAGTCGTATGAATCGATTCATGCTAGTGTGAATCGATTCATCCCTTAAAAAAACACATCCTGGGTGCATTTAATATGTAAGAATCAATTCAGGCATGGATGAATCGATTCATCCACCTGATTCTCCATGTTTTGCACACTTTTTCACCCTTTTTGAGATGTAATTGCATATGGCTTAGTTCCTTTGATCTTTAGGCACTTTGATGATCATTTTTCACTTGTTTTAAACCTTTTTAAATGCTTTAACATATGTCCTTGATGTTCATCAATCCTTATGCTTTTAACTTTTGAATTCTTGACCCGTTTTTGCTTGAACTTCATGATTCGCTTCTAATTTCTCATTAATTGCTTTTCACTTTATCCTTTGATATCCATTAACTTTCATGTCATCAAACATAATTAATTTGTCCATGTTTGATCTTGAATCTTTAATTGTTTGTCATTATCAAAATCTATGTCAACATATAAATACATGATGTTGCTTATCAGATTGTACTCCCTTCGGATCTTGCGAATCTGCACAATGTGTTCCGTGTGTCACAGTTGAGGAAGTATATTCATGATCCCTTACACGTAATTCCTGTTGATGATGTTGATGTGCGAGATGATTTGTCTGTTCCTCCTGTTTCCGTTTGTATTGTTGAGCATTCCGGGAAGAGGTTATGGAACAAATTGTTACCTTTCATAAATGTGTCTTGGAAGCATAGCAATATAGAGACATTCACGTAGAAACGTGAAGATGATATTCGGGAGCGTTATCTGAATGTGTTTGAATCTGGTACGTTAAATTTTGAGGACGAAATTTCTTTTAGGTGGGGTGGATTGTAACATCCCAAATTTTGAAATAAATGATTAAGTAAGAGGAATAAATATTGAATAATTATACGTGAGTTAATTAATGTCCCGAAATGTTGGAAATAAATAAATTTAGATTTTTAGGAATTATTCATAATTTGTTGAGGCTTTATGAGCTGAAAATATACCCGATTAAAATATGGGTGTCGGACCAAGTATCTTTGATTGAGGTACCGTTGGTCAGGGCTGTTACGAATATTATTGGGAGTCTGAATATATATTCGGAATAATTTTTAGATAACGTATTGAGCTCGAACAGAGATCCTGTAAGTTATAAAATAGGGAAAATTTAAATAATGGGCCAAATTTATAGCTTAACTCCTCACTCTTCTCTCATTTCTCATGTTGGCTCTTTTTTCTCCTTTGGGAAACACTCTTTTCTTCTTCTTTCTTATTCCCTTTTCATCTATTCTTATCTCTAAATCCCTTGTGTTGATATGTCTTCTTCTCCTTACCATTTTCATTTTATTGGAGCTTGAAGGAAGAGCTTAAAGCTTAAAACTCTTTCTCTTTTCTCCTCCTCAATTTCATGTAGCTCTCCCCTTCTCTTGAAGACTCTCTCATTTCTTCTTTTGAGGTAAGCTCCTTATTATTTCTCAAGAGTATAAGGCCTAGGTTTTGGGTTTTTAAGGTTTCAGTGAGCATTTATGTGCATAGGTTGTTGGGAGAAGCATTTAATAAGGAAACCCTAAGGTGGGGTGGATTGAATGCAAGATTTTATGAGCCTTTAATGGGGTACATGAAAATTGATGCTTGGAATGGTGGGAGATGATGTGCATTTATGATATTATTGAATCCTTCGCAAAACCCTAACTTATGAAAATTAGGAAAATGATTAATGTTGGTTCGAGAATGATTTAATGAGGGAATAAATGATATTTGAATAATAGGGATAAGTAAATATGTTAAGAGAATATTTATTGGTGATGAGAGTTAATGTTGATGATAGGGGGTAGCCATTAATGGTGATTAATGGCCATTGGTATGCCAACCCTTTTGTGGGTATGGCCTTGAATGCATAAAAAAGAACTTGAATACCTAACACATGGTGGTTGAGGTGTGATTAATAAAATGGAGAATGGCTTGATAATGATGATGTTGTAGACACCAAGTGTTAGATTAAAATATAAGTCTTGGTGATCTCGGGTAGAAAATAATGCTATGTGTCTTGTGAAATGTAGGACTCATTCCGAACGACGAGGCGGGAACGTCGTATCGCTCAGAATTCTTCTCTTGAGGTAGGAGAGGAGTTTTATATTCTAAATGCATGAATTGAGTAATGTTTGATTGTCATATGTGACAATATGCATGTTTGCCTTGTTTGAGTGGAAATGATGATTTATGGTTGATAAACATGATGATGATGATGATGAATATGCTTGGCAATATGTAATGTGCATTTGGAATATTTATGGTATGCTAAATGGTGATGTTGAATTGTTTGGCTAGTGTAATGCCTTGATGATGATGTGATTGTGTTATGTTCACCATGAATGTTGAATGGTCATTATCCACGATAAATGAGAATGAATATGGATGATTAGCATGCTTTAATTTATTGATTGTTGATTTATAAGTATTGATGATAAATATTGTATAGCCATTGTGATTGATACAAGATAAACTTGTATTGTGATTCCTGAAAGTATTGAGATGCTATATTTAAAATATATAACAATGGCAATGATTGATTAAAATAAAATCCACCAAGAGTTTGAGTGGTGATTTTGATAAAGGTGATGATTCATGAGTGGCATAATTAGGATGCATAGTTATGAGAATGCATTATGATTTGCATTTGCATTGCATCCATGGCATACTGCATAGCCGTCGGTATTAGAATGTTAGGAGATTTTCCCGGCCGGCCCAGTGGGAGGGCAACTCAATGCATGAGTATATTTATTTTCCCCTATGACTCGGAGTGTAAGTCACGAAGCCGCCCATGTATAGCTACAGGGAGCTGCATGTGGTCGACCCTGTGGGGGGTGGCTCTTTGATGAGCAAGTGTCCCTAGTGGTCCTATGGATCACAGCCGCCATGGTATGAATCATGGCAGGCCCGCAACACCTTTACATTGATTATGGTGTTTACCATGGTCATAGTGTAAATCGCCAGGTGTTGCAAGATGGGCAATGCGGAGTAAGACATAATGATATGCATGAAATTAATGATATCTGTGTACACATTTTTCTACTACAATAGGGGTATGGTTATATGATCATACTTGACCCATAATTTGGTAATTATTCCCATAGTCAGATCCGTAATTAATAAATTACTTCGTTATGCATGTGCATTAGCTTAAGAGCATTTGCATGTACCAAGGAGGTATGCCAAAGGTGATGAGAAATGGTGATGATTGTGATTGGGTGAGAAAATACCTAAAGACAACATAAAAGATATGAATACAAATACATATATTATGTATGGTGATTTTGTGTATGATGGCCCAATATGGTTAAGGGTTTGATTGTGTGTATGCATATATATTTTGTTATGACCCATAAGGGATGATTGAGTATGTGTATGATTAGTGAAATGTTGATAATTATGATGATGAATGATATGCCGACACAAAGTATACATGATGTTGAATGCATATGCATACAATCACATTGTATTCATTTTCATCCTTTGGAATGTATAACTCACTCTCCCATGTTGTCTATTTTTAGCTTTATGATGCAGGACACTCATGGGTGTGAGATTAAATCCTTTGGAAATATGCATTTTGATGATGGAGGTAAATTATTGTATAGGAAGTGCCTTGGCCGGCGAGTATTAATTTTGTATAGCATATGATGAATGGTGTATGCTTAATATGTACTTGGATTGGTGTAAATTCATTTTGGGGGTCATAGGTGAAAATTGGACCCTACATGTATGGTTAATTTTTGATTATGACCTAGACAATGTATAATGTTAGTTATGGGGCTGAAATTATTGCCCAAATAATGAATGCATGATGTTAAATCATGAAATGCAATGTTTTGTAAAGTGTATGTAATGTTATGTTTTTGATGTTCATGCATAATTGAGGAACCAATAGGGTCGAATTTAGTTTTATGAGTTTTAGATAGTTTGTGGTGGTTCCAATAGCTTAAGTATATGATTTGTGACTTGTTGAAATTGGAATGGGCCAATTCCATTATGAATTGACCCATAAGTTGCACAAAAAGGCTTAAAAATGGACTAAACGCGTTTATGCGCATAAATCCTTCATTTTTAGGAATTTTTGAGTGCGGCTAGTGGCCACACGTCACAAATAATATATTTTAGCTTGTGTCAAATTTTGGTAACCATTGGAGTTGATTTGAAAAAGTTAGGGTGTTTAGAAGTTAAGAAATTTAAGGTTTCTGCATAATTACTCATGAATCGATTCAGAACAGTACATGAATCGATTCAATTGTCCTTGGAATTACTGTTTAGAATTCCAGAATCATTTGAATCGATTCATACCTGGGGGTGAATCGATTCAAACCATATTGTTTGTACTGTTCAAGGAAAATCCATACGCATGAAACAATTCACCCTTTTGGGGAATCGATTCCTCCTCTTTAAATTAGGGACCCCTACATGGCATATACGCATGAATCGATTCACCCTTATTAGGGAATTGATTCCTCCCCATGAATCATGGGTTCCAGTGCATTTAGCATGTGTGAAATGATTCATCCCTTTTGGGGAATCAATTCATTTCCCTGATTAGTGAAATCTGGCACTCCAGGAATGCATGAATCGATTCATGCGAGGTGCTGAATCAATTCATGGTCCTGTATTGGCATATTTCCATCAATTTTCATAAGTCTTGGGTGCCTTTGTTCCATGCTATGGTTATGCCACCTCTTGCTTACATAATTAAGATATTTTAAGGATCAATCGAGGGTATTATTAGAACTCTTTTCATATCAATTGGCATACTTCAAATTGGATTACGCTTTCTGCTATTTCTTATTAATGATTTTAAGATTAATTGTCCTTGACTTAATTTATTCACCTTCTCATATCTTCATGTATGGGATAGGTTCATTTTAATGATCTGGGGTTACATTGTTAAAATTTTATCTCGCGATTTCTCCCAATCTTTTATTATTTTCAAATCGCGAAAAATTTACCCTCATTTTTGGGGTGTCTCACCGCCAATTCAAGATCATGTGTGGGATAATTAACCTCATGCGGTTGCAATTTTCTCGACGCATATGGTATCACACGTTCACTCTGCATCTACACACAACCAAAACCGCGCTTAGAAGCATCACAATACACCACAAAATCATCCTACAAATCAGGCATTGCTAATACTGTGCGGTAGTAAGCCTTAATTTAAACTCTTGAAAACTTTCTTCATATTTGAGAGTCCAAACAAAAGGTTGATTCTCGTGTCAACTTTGTCAATGGCAAAGCCAAGCAGGAAAATCCTTCAATAAACCTCCGGTAGTAACTAGCAAGACCAAGGAAACTCCTTATTTCTATCATGGATGTTGGTCTTTCCCAAGCCACAATAACTTCAACTTTTGATCGATCAACAGCAACACCATCACAAGAAATCACATGATCGAGAAAGGAAATCTCATCTAACCAGAATTCACATTTAGATAGCTTCGCATATAATTCCTTCTCTCGAAGAATAGACAACACAAGGCGAAGATGCCTTTCATGCTCTTCATGACTCTTACAGTACACCAAAATGTCGTCAATGAATACAACAATGTATTGGTCAAGATACTCATGGAAGATGTGATTCATGTAATCCATGAAGATTGCAAGAGCATTTGTCACACCAAATGGCATCACTACATACTCATAGTGACCATATCGTGTTCGGAAGGCAGTTTTTGGAATGTCATCAGTCTTCACCCGAATTGGTGATATCCGGAATGTAATTCAATCTTAGAAAATACAACGGCACCCTTCAATTGATCCAAAAGATCATCAATGCGAGGAAGAGGATACTTGTTCTTGATAGTTAATTTATTGAGTTAGACGATAGTCAACGCACAATCTCATGCTTCCATCCTTCTTTTTCACCAACAACACAGGAGCACCCCAAGGACATACACTTAGGCGAATAAACTCCCGTTCAAGTAATTCCTCAATTTGTGTTTTAAGCTCAAACAACTCCATAGGAGACATCCTATAAAGAGCTCGGGAAATAGGCTCAGCACTAGAAATAAGATCAATAGAGAATTCCACTCTACGTGGAGGAGACAATCCAGGAATCTCATCCGGAAAAACATTGAGAAATTCAGAAACAACGAGAATTTCACAAGATTGGGAAGTACCATTCCCATCAACCATACAAAACATCACAAGAAGCTAAGAGATACCTTGCAGGTCAAAGTGTTCAGCATTAGAAGTCGAAAAGATCACCGCCTTATTATGACAATCCATCAAGATTCTGTTGGTAGATAACCAATCCATGCCTAGGATAATATCCAAGTCTTTTATAGGTAAGCACATGAGGGATACAACAAACATTCTACCGTCAAGAATCATCTCGATATTCTCACATTGAGTCACCGATCTCAAGCAATCACTGGTCGGTGTAGTCACCATTACGGAGCCTTTCATCATGCAAACAGGCACTTTCAAGCACCTCACACAATCTTCAAAAATAAATGAATGAGTAGCACCAGAATCAAAGATAACACATACTGAAGTGCCAAGAATTTCACACTCACCACGAACAAGATCTTTAGCTTGAGCGGCTTCCTCACCGGTAATGACAAAGACTCTTCCAGCAGCTTATGGTTGATCACCACCATTCCTTCCACCATGACCATTGCCTCGACCATTACCATTACGCCCACCATTATGATTTCCACCACGGCCACCATTGTGACCATTACCGTTTCCACGACCACGACCTTTAAAGCCACCATGGCCTCCATGGTTACCATTATGGTTCACATGGGTAAGAGCATCAATATTAGCATTCCTTACATTCAATGGACAATTAGGGCGAATATGCCCTGGTTGATTACATTGGTAGCACACCATATCATCTTGTGGACAATCACGTGCCAAGTGGTTAGCACCACACTTGAAGCAAGTAAGGCCTTGGACATTGCCACGACCTTAATTACCATTTCCATAACCACCTCTTGGTCCACCACGTCCTCTTACATTGGAGGATCCACCACGAAAGAACTTTTTCTTTTTAAAGTGACCATGCTTCTTGAAATTAGAGAATTGCCCCTTCAACTTGGGTTCATGCCTTCCATGACTTAAAGGAGTCACATCATCTTCTTCATAAATGCGACACTTATTCACAAGCATTGGAAAGCTTCTAATCTCTTAATGCCAAATAGCCCGCTTGATTTCGGGCCTCCAACCATTCTTAAATTTCACACACTTTGAAGCCTTGGTACCTTCTTATTGATAAGAAGGATAGAATGCACAAAGCTCTTTAAACTTGGAGGAATACTCCTCCACAGTCATATCACCTTGCTTAAGCTTCATGAACTCAAGCTCTTTCTTACTTTTATAGCTCTGTGGGAAGTATTTCTTCAAAAATTCAGCCTTGAAATTTTCCCAAACCAAGGGAAAAGCAGCAGACATCATGCGCCCCCTAGTAAGACGCCACCATGCTTCAGCTTCATCACGGACCATAAAGACCGCATACTCAACCTTTTGAGCTTCAGAACACTCAAAGCTTGCAAAGATCCTTTCTAAGTCATTGATCCAAACATAAGCATCCTCGGGTTTATACCCTCTATGGAACTCAGAAGGTTTCCTCTTGAGAAATTGATCAAGACCTTGGGTACCTTGTCCCATATTTTGTTGGCCTTGCCTTTCCAAGAGATCAGCAAAGCGGTTTAAAGCAGAAGCCATAGCAGCAGCTTCACGGTTATGTCGACCAGCCATATTTCACCCCTCTATATAAAAACATGGCTTACACATGAGTAAACTAGGCCAAACAATTAACTTTCAACCTATAAACATAGAGGTTTCAACATTCATTGGTCCATCATGCATCACATCACATAATCATGTCACTCTTAATACATAATCACAACATATTCATTATTGAAGGTAAATAGTGTCAGGAATCTTGGCTGGACTCAAACAACACGTATATCAATCTTAATTCAATGACAAAGTCACAATTTAATCAAGGAAATCCATAACTCAATCAAATACAACTTACACAATCCATTTATAAGCAATAATTGTTTGCATAACATCCATCAAGTACTTATCAAAGAGCAATCAACGCTCTGATACCAGGTTGAGACACCCTAAAAATGAGGGTAAAATTTTCACGATTCCTAAAACAATTAAAAAGAGAAGAAACAGCGTGGTGAAACTTTAAATCAATAACCTGGATCATTTAAAAGAACCTTTCTCATATATGAAGATATGAGGAGGTGTAAAAATTTAATCAAGAGTGCCCTTGGACAATCAATCATAGGATCATCAACAAGGAATAACGGAAAACGTAATTTAATATTGAGAGTTATGGAATTGTGTGATAAGAGGTTTAAAGATATCCAATTTAATTGTTAAAAAGTGACAATTACAATTTCACAATGATACATGATGATGCCATGGCACAATGGCCAAAGAGTGAGCAAAAGAATAATTAAAAGTAATAAAATTAAATAAATTAAATAAAGGAAGAAGAATAGGAAAATTGAATTCAGGTCAACTCGCTTAAGTGAGGTGTCTCTCGCTTGAGCGAGAACACAACACACGCTTGAGCAAGCACAAGCTCCCCAGAGTGAAAAGGTCCAAAACCAACGAGTCGCTTGAGCGCGCTCGAATGTGCCTGAGCGAGAAAGAAATGAGCATCAGACCTTCGCTCACGCTTAAGCGAGCCACGCTCGCTTGAGCAAAAGTCCACCAGTGCCAATTTACAAGTTATTTTGCTTAGGCGAGGAATCATAGCCTGAGCGAAACTCGTCCATAGCCATTTCCATCTACGCTCGCTTGAACGAGGTTCTCACAGAATCGAATCCTCTGGAACTCGCTTAAGCAGAGGCAAGCTCGCTTGAGTGAAAAACGTCTAGAGAGCACACATCAGACACAGGGAATTCTCGCCTGAGCAAGGATTATCCCGCTTGTGCAAGAATAGCAATATATGATCGAAAACTTGAATTTTTCATGCAACATGACATGTCAAGACTTATTCCATGCAAAATTTCCCTAAACTAACATTTTGCACACATTAAAACATGTGATTGGGACATGCTCCAACAAGTCATACATCATAATTTCAATTCCAAATTCATCAAATGCATAAACGATATTTTTAACCACTTTTCATCACAACCAAGCATGTCATTATGCATTATAGGCATGTTTGGCCACAACCAACCATTCACACAAGTCATGAACATGTAATATAGGTTATGAGAGACCCCTATTTAAGGTCCTAGCCATTCTATGAGAATATGGCCTATTCACTTCTCAATATTTATACACATCATCTTTCCAACCATTACATTAACTCATAAATACCTCATGAGAGGTTGTAATTCATGAATAACACCAACTATTCATCATGTTGGCATACATCAAGTATTACATTTGTGAATGTATATTGTTAAGGTCATAATCAAAAATTAGCCATGTAACACCCCAAATTTTGTAAAATGAGTAATTGAGTTGAATGGAAATTGTTGTGCACGAACACTGGAGACAAGTTTTAAATGATTATTGTAAGGTATATGAAAGATGGAATTGAGTTAAATTGGCTTTGAATGGATTTTGTTATGTGTGATATTGAGAGCTCACATTTCTGCCCAGGTCCTGATACTTCTCGCCCAAGCGAGAGGGATTCTCGCTCAAGCGAGAATCCTTTGTGTTGATTGCAAGGGCTTTGGCCCGATCTTGCCCAGGCGAATGAGGGATCAGCGTGAGCGAGCGAGAGAAGAATTGAATTCTGAATGTTGGTCGCTCAAGCGAGCTTGGAACGCCCAAGCGAGGGCAAAGGGAATCAGTTGCTGAATGGAATCCGCCCGAGCGAAGGATCTTAAGGGTAGCATTCGCTCAGGCGAGGCAATTGATTTATGAGGGACCACTGGTGCTCTTGGATCATTGTAGGGCCCAGTTTCCTTTTCTCTTTTCTTTTTCTGTGTGGTCCCCATGGTGATGACTCATGTGCCTTGATGGTCAAATGGGTCTGGTTTTCTCTCCTTCTTTGTCCACGTGGTGTTTGTGTAATCATTGTTGAGAGAATTGGCATTAAATGTTGATGGACTTGCATTAAATGAGGATGGGATGTTGTGATGAGTGGGATGCTGATGAGGCTGAGATGATAAGGCCTTGGTTGCATGTTTTTCTTCTCACTCTCTCCCTATTCCTTGGGAGTGCATGTTCTGATGAGAGAAGTGCTCCTTCTTCTCTCTAGAACTTGCTGGAGCTTCTGTTTCATCTTCTTCCTCCCTTTTATCTTCTACTTCCACTCATGTATGGTATAGAATTCTAGTGGAATTGTATGGTGTTGAGGAACAGATATGGCCGTGTATGGAGGCTGGGTTTAGGCCCCTTTTATCCTTCCCTGTTCCCTGGTGTTTCCTCTTCATTTTTCTCTATGTGATGGGCTGGTTGTGCCTTGGTTGGAAGCTGTAACAGTCCCTGGGTGCCTCAGTTATGGATGCAAGATGGTCCACTGTGTTGTGAAGATGAAAACATGCATGTTGCATGGAGGTATGGTGGTCCTTCACTATTGTTGAAGGTGTATGGTACTGTTGTGAAGAAGAGACATGCATGAAAGTTGGTTGTCCTCCATGGTGGTGAGAGCAGTGCTGATCGAGAGTATGGTATAGTTTGTGTTGAGCTTGGGAGCTTCTCCACTGACTTGGTGGCTTTGAGGCTTGTGTGAAAATTATATTGGCTCTTCCCACGTTTAGAAAGCCGAGTAGAGTGCTGCTGTGGCTGGGTCGCGTGTCCATGTGACTTTTAGAAGCTTCATTCCAGGTACGGGGAGCTTTGCATCTCAAATGTATGGCTTATGAACGGATTTCCGGGTGACATAATTGCATTGTCTTGTGTTTGATGTGTATTGTGTGTTGTTGTTGAGTTGAACCCGGTTGTATGATTGTTTGTTGCTGCATGATGCATGCTTATTTGTCCATATAATGTATGATGATTATGTTGTAATGCTTGAGATGCATATTACGTTGATGCTGAGTGCATTGTGTGACGGTTATTGGTCCCTATATTTGTGATGGTATGATTAAATGCGTATGATGCTTGTTCATGCATATACTTGTGATAAATGCATGTATGGGGACTGTTATGATGAATGTCGAGTGGACTTTATGGAGGAAAGCATGAAATGCTTACTGTAAAGGATAAATCCGAGTGAATAGAGGATAAATCCCAGTGAATCGATGATAATCCGAGTGGATGGCATAGGATTGCCGAGTGAATGTGGTATAAGTCGAGTCATCTGACTGTTGTTGAGTTGCCGAGTGAATTTAATGTTGAACGCAGATTTCCGAGTGGGCAATCGAATGAATATGAGTTGAATTTTATATGCATACGTGTTATTGTGTTATTGAATATGAACACCTTGCGGGGTGCCACGAGGGTGTGATCCCGAGTGAAGAGGACGTGGTCCTAATGTTGATTGTGATGAAAGACCCGGGTTGGACTCGGGCAGTGCCTGGGGCACTAAGTGTGAAATGAGACGCTTGATGAAATGCCGAGTGCATTGGCGTGGAACGCCGAGTGAATGAAATCGTATGCATCCGATTCGCCACTGGAATGCGTTGGACTCCTATACCGATCGGCAATCAGATGACAACATATGGTGAATATGGCTAAGTCCTGGAGCTGGGCTCGGACAGACTCCTTGAGCATGGCTCGGAGTATGAATAATGTTGATATATTCTCAAGGTTGAGAGAAATCCGAGTGAGCCAGTATACTTGTACTGAGTGAATTGAGCTTTATAGCCGAGTGAAATGGGTGAAATCCCGATCAGAAGATGCTTGTGATTGTTCTTGTTTAATGATAGTGTTTATATGCTGATTGATGTTGTGTGTTATGGCATGTTGTGGATTCTGTGATTAATCCGAGCCAATATCTGTCATTTAATATGTAATGCTCACCCCTACACCATTTTTCAGTGTATGCAGGTCGGCTTGGATGATGTGGTGGTCTTAAACCTGAGTGTTGGGTGTTTATTGATGTGGTTGTGTACATAATGTAATGTACCGAGTGTCTTTGATGTATTAAGCCTTGGCCGACTCATATTAACGTTGTATAATGAATACACTTTATATATGTATTGAAGTTGGGTTATTGGAAACCCGAGTACATGTTAATATATATATATATATATACTTTGAGTGATGGTATTATATGCATACCGACTGAATGTGTTGGTGAATGAGAAGTATAAAGTTAATAAGTATCTGAGTGTATGCGTATATATATATATATATCTGTTATGTTGATAACATGGTTATGAATCGGTGGAGGTGTATTGCTGTAGTGGTAGTCGGACTTGGAATTAGAAAATATATAAGTATGAATGATTTATGTTGATTTGATGCTTCCTACCGACTAGGAAATGATGATGTATGAATATTTCTAAGTTAATGAATCCGGAGTGAAATATGAGTGGCTTAGATGCTTTTCCGAGTGAGTCTTGTGTAGGTGACTCTTTATCTGAGTGTGACTCATCTGCATATTAATAACCCTTGTGGATTCTGAGTGAAAAATATATAGTGAACTGTGAGTGGGAAATAACTTGAAAATTCCGAGTGGAATTCCGAGTGATCCTCTACCGAGGGAAGTGTGGTTGTAATGGTTTAGCTTGAAATATTCTAAGTATACAAATTATAAATGTATCCCGAGTGAATATGGGGACCCATTCCGAGTGAATAGGGTAATGTGTATTCCGAGTGTTTAAGCATAGGATGAGTCTGAGTGGGACTTGACTTATTGGTTTCCCTGAGTGGTTAAGTATCTCATATGTCCGAGTGAAATACTTGGGAAATTCCTCTGAGTGTTGAGAAGTTTGGATTATTCCGAGTGGAATTGATTGTGTAGACTATTTCTGAGCAATGAATGGTTAAGGTATTATCCGAGTGAGAATAGGCATGAATGCCGAGCGTGTGGCCGAACGAGTATTGGTCAGCAATGATATTAGTTACCGAGTGGAATACCACTCTGATGATGAGTTGGTTAAGAATGCTTAAACTGAGTGATTTATGGCCGAGAGGAAACCTATGTATTCTCTGAGTGATGGAGTTCAATATACCGAGAGCTAAATGGTTGATGTTTACCGAGTGACTCGAGGTTGAATTATACCGAGTGGCATTTGATTGGTAGATATTCCGAGTGAGGGTTTATGGAATCCGAGTGGGATAACCCTCAGTTACCGGGTGGATTGTGTGTGTGCATTGGTGTATAAAATTTAACGACTAAGTTATGAAGTGTATGACTGTTGGGGTAGTTCCCGAGTGGCGGAACCCCATTATGCTGAGTGGTCTAAGATATTAAATTCCGAGAGGACTTAGGCATGAATTCCGACTGGACCAGATCATTTACCGAGTGAGTGAATGTCTCGGTTTCCCGAGTGATTGAATGTCGAGTGGCTTCTCGCTTCAGCGAGTGATTCCTCGCTCCAGCGAGTATGTTGTTTGGGAAGGCTTTTGATGTTGGTTTCGCTCAAGCGAAGGGGAATTCGCCCGAGCGAATTGTGCTGTCTCGCTCAAGCGGATTTGGATCTCGCTTGAGCGAATGCACGCTGTTTATGGGATCGCTCAGGCGTCGTTACTTTCCGCTGCAAAAGATTTCATTTGCATTTGTTTTCCTTTCCTTTTCTCCTTGGCCATGGGACCAGCTCTCATATCTTCATATATGAGAGTGGATTTTGATAGATCCGGGTATGTTTTTGCGAAAAATTGACCCCTATTTTTAGGGTGTTACAAGCCATGCACATAAAGGTCCAATTTTCATATATGACCTTCAAAAGGGATATTCATCATTCCAAATACATAATAAGCATATATCAACACCATATGCTATACAAAATCAATGATTGCCAGCTAAGGCACTTCCTATACACTAATTTACCTTTACCATCAAAATACATTTCCAAAATGATATGCACCACACCCCAAGAATGTCCTGCATCACAAAGCTAAAAATGGACAACATGGGAGAGTGAGTTATACATTCCAAAGGATGAATATGAATACAATATGATTATGCGCATGTAATACTTTGCATCAACACTTGCCATTCATTATTCCAATTATCATCATAACATCAACATTCGAATATCTAATTCATTTCTAAGAATCATAACAAAGTATATATGCATACATATAATCAAGTCCTTCAACATATTAGACTACTACATATATCATCACCATACACAATATATTTCTTTGTATTCATATCTTTTATGTTGTCTTTAGGTATTTTCTTACCCAATCACAACCATCACCATATCACATCACCTTTGGTATACCTCCTTGCTATATGTAAATGCTCTTAGGCTAATGCACATGCACAACAGAGTAAATAACAATTACGGATCCGACTGTGGGAATTAAACACCAAGTTATAGGATTCAAGCATGATCATATAACCATACCTCTACTGCAGTAGTAAAAAGTATACACTTATCATCAATTTGCATGTATAATACTATATTTTACTGGTACCGAACCGCATCGCCCATCTTGCAACACCTGGCCATTTTCACCATGATTGCGGTATACACCATAAATCAACAAAGGTGTTGTGGGCCAACCATGATTCATATCATGGCAGCTATGATCAAAAGGACCACTGGGGATACTCGCTCCTCAAAGAGCCACCCCCACAGGGTCAACCACATGCAACTTCCTATAGCTATACATGGTCAGCTTCGTGACTTACACACTGAGTCACAAGGGATATTAAGAATGCTCGTGCACAGAGCCACCCTCCCACTAGGCCAACCAGGGGAATCCCCTAACATTCCAACACCGGCAGCTATGCAATATGCCATGGATACAATGCAAATGCCAATCATATACATTTCTCATAACTATGCATCCTAATCATGCCACTTATCAACCACTATTATTAACAACACCACCATAAGGATTTTAGTGGATTTATTATCATTAGTTATTGCCATTGTTCAAGTTTTAGTGTGACATATTCAATAATTTCTCATTATCCCAATTCAAGCTTTCACTACTCACAATGGCATCAATCATCAACTATATTCATCAACCTTTCATTATCAATCAAGGCATGCTAATCATCCACATCCATTCTCATTCAACATCAATAATAACCATTGCATATTTATGGTGAATATAAGCACAACCATATCATATCAAGGCATCACATTAGCCAAGCAACTTAACATCCCCATTTAGCACACCACACATATTCCAAATGCATAAATACATGTTGCCAACCACCCTCATCATCATTATATTCAATATCTCAAATTGTCTTCACAATATAATCAAGGTAAACATGCATATTGTCACATATGACAATCAAACATTACCCAATTCATGCATTTAGAATATAAAACTACTCTCCTACCTTAAGAGAAGAATTCTGAGCGATACAACGTTCCCACCTTGTCGTTTGGAAAAGACCCTACATTAACATACATGTAATTCTCAATCAATTGGCTTTCCAATGCACAATTTCAAGTTCTAATTACTCATTATTACATTTACAATTTTTGAACATGTATTAAACATGTCATAAACATCATTTTCCTTATTTTGTTAGGTTTCAAAAATTCCTTCTCATTAATCCATATTCTCTAGATTTCAAAGGTTACAGAACAACCTTTAAGCCCAACATCCATAAGCACCATATAATTATTTCCAACTTAAAGTACCAAGATTTACATATTCTAACTTTTAATACTTGGTGTATTTAACATTTTAACTACCCAACTATTTTTATTTCATTGGTTTCACCTTAACCACCATGGTTTAGGTATTCAAGTTTCATTATTATGCATTTATGACTCTTCCTAACAAAGGGTTCATGCATTAATGACCACCAATACCATTAATGGCCATCCACCATCATTAATGCTGACTAACATTATCAATAAATATTTTCCTAACATGATTCCTTATACCCATCATTCAAATACCATACACGTCCTCTTAAAACACATTCTCGAATCCACATTTATCATTTTCCCTAATTTCTCATAGTTAGGGTTTCTTTAAAAATCCAACAACACCATAAATCATCATCATTTTCCACCATTCAAATCACTAATTTCATGTACCCCATTAAAGGCTCATAAAACTTGCATTTAAAACCACCCCACCTTAGGGTTTTCCATAATAATGGCTTCTACCAATAATCCACATACATAAACCACTCTCCCAACACCTAAAACTCATAACTAAAGGTTTAAGCTCTTGAAAAATGGCAAGAAGCTTACCTCAAGAGAAGAAAAGAGATAGTTCCCAAGAAAAGGCGAGGGCCACATGAAAATGGAATAGAAGAGGGAGAAGGGTTCCAGCCACAAGCTTCTCCTTCAAGCTTCTAAGAAAACAAAAATAGGAGAGGAAGATGGGTTTAACTCTTTGGCTTAGGTTTAGAGGGGAAAAAGATGAAGAGGAAATGAGAAAGGAGAAGAAGAAAGGCAATATGACAGTGGAGAGGGAGTAGGGAAATTAGAATTAAAACTTATGCCCTCATTAAAACTTCTCCGTTTCATAACTTACAGGATCTCTGTTCAGGATCAATAAGTTACCTAAAAATTATTCCGAATATATATCTGGACTCCCAATAATATTCTTAACAGCCCTGACCACTGGTACCTTAATCAGAGATACTTGGTCCGACACCTATATTTTAATCGGGTCTGATTTCAGCTCATAAAGCCCCAATAAATTATGAATAATTCCCAAAAATCTTAATTTAATTATTTTCCAATATTTTGGGACATTAATTAACTGACATATAATTATTTAATATTTATTTCTCTTAGTTATTCATTTATTTTGAAATTTGGGATGTTACACTAGTACCTTAATCTCATTTAATTCGCTCGAGCAAGACATCTTCGCTCGGGTGAAATCAGCCTAGTAGCCAGATACAAATAATTCGCTTGAGCAGGGCTCAGCCCGCCTAAGTGAGGACGCCAGAATTCACTTAAGCGACCCATTCACCTAAGCGAAATTGGTCCTAAAACCATACCCCTGATACAAGGCCAATCTCGCTTAAGCGAGAATCTACTCGCTTGAGCGAATTTATTAGTAAATGCTTTCTGTAACACCCTAAATTTTAAAATAAAGGATTAATTGAGGGGATAAATATTAAATAATTATATTTAGGTTATTTAATATTCCAAAATATTAGGAATAAATGAATTAAGATTTTGGGTGTTGTCTATGATTTATTGGAACCAGATAAGCTAAAAATAAGCCCGGTTGAAATATGGGTGTCAGACCAAGTATCTCCGAATGGGATAATATTGGTCAGGGCTTTTAAGAATAGTATTGGGAATCCGATGGTATGGTATTAAGCCCAAACAATGACCCTATTTATCATAAAATGATGAATATTTATTGGGGAATTAAAAATAAAGCCAAATGGCCTATTTTTCTCTTCTTAATTCCGTTAGCCTTGGAATTCCCCCATAACTTGTACTTCACTTTTCTTTCTCCTATACTCTTCTCCTTCAGTTTTCTTCTTCTTCTCTCCAAAAACCATAAGCAAAAGTGGTGGCTTTTCCACTCCTATTTTTGTGCTTGAAGAAAGTTTGGAGGAGTTTGGAGCTTGAAGTCCCTTCTTCCTTCCTCCTTATTTTTGTGTAGATTTTTTCATCTCTTGGAAAACTCTCTCATTTCTTCTCTTGAGGTAAGACCTTGCTGTTTCTCAAGAGTATGAGCTATAGGTCTTTGAGTTTTATGTTGGGAAAGTGATTTAATGAATGTTGTTGAGTTTTTACGAAGACCCTAACTTAAAGATTTATGAGAAATGTGAGATATGAATGGAGAAGCTTTTATTATGTTAAATAACTATTTTTGGTGAGGTGAAATGCTATTATTAATGGTGAATGACCATTAATAAAGCTTAATGGTTGTTGGGAACCATTAATGTGGGAACCCGGTAATGGGTTTGGTACTGAATATGCATAAAAATAAATGCTGACACCTAAACCGAGGTGGTTGTGGCTGAACGAGTGAAATAAATTAAACTGGGAGTTAAGATGCCGAATGTCACCAAGTAAATAAATATGAAGGTTAGGCCGAGGTGGTTGAATAGGAAATTGATTGTGTGATGTATTATAATGTAGGAAATGACCCCAGTCTCGAGGCGGAACCATCTGACCGTGTTGATCACTACTTCTCTTGAGGTAGGAGGGGCTAACTATTCTAAATGCATGATTTCATCCATTCTTGATATGAAAATTTGTATGTATAATTGTGCTTAATGATTTCTTGTGTGTAGACGGCGTGTTGATTTCATGAATTGAATGCATTTAGAATGATTGATGTTATGTGACATGTGTTTAGGATGATGAATATGATATTAAACTGGTCTGGGTCCGAGTTGATTTCTCGGTATCCTAATAAGAGAAGACCGACCGGTGCTGTATGTAATCGGTATGATTACCCAGTATTCTAATGAGAGAAGACTGATCGGTGCTGTGTGTAATCGATATGATTACTTAGTATCCTAATGAAAGGAGACCGACCGGTGTTGTGTGTAATCGGTATAATTACTCAGTATTCTAATGAGAGGAGACCGACCGGTGCTGTGTGTAATTGGTATGATTACCTGGTATTCTAATGAGAGAAGAACGACCGGTGCTGTGTGTAATCGGTATGATTACCTGGTATTCTAATGAGAGGAAACCGACCGGTGCTGTGTGTAATCGGTATGATTACTCAGTACCTTAATGAGAGGAGATCGACCAGTGCTGTGCGTAATCGGTGGGATTACCCGGATCCTAGTGAGAGGAGACCGACCCGATGTCAGATGTTTATTTGCTAAGTCTGTATTGCACACAGGACGGATGAAGTGATATCTATATTCTGGTGTCAGTATTGATGCCGGATTCGATATTATGTTGGAAATTTTGACAAAATGTTATGATGGTTTAAGATTATGCCTTGAATTGAATTCAATGATGTGAATTATCACAAATGTGTCTATGTGAATTGATGATTATGATTGCCACTAACTACCGATGTGTGTGAGCCCAAGTGGATCGGTAAAGATTGAGAATACGGAAATCCACTAAGTGGTGGTTGTGAATGGATGATTAATTGAGTGGCATTTAGGATGCAAAGTGTGAGAATGCATTGATTGGCATTTGCATCCATGGCATATCATTTGCTGCTTATATGGACTGTTAGGGGTTCTATTGAGCGGGCCTATTAGGAGGGTGACCCAGTACACAGGTATATTATTGTAATTCCCTAGTGATTCTGGGAATCACGAAGTTGTCCATAGATCGGTGATGAGGCACCCTATGTGGCGGGCCCAGGGGCGGGCGACTCTATGGTGAGTGAGTTACCTCAGTTTTTGACGCGGCACGGCTCTCTCGATGTGTATTCGGGAGGGGCCCGTAGCCCTTGTTATAAGTAAGGCCACGATGATGATCTGCGATCACGGGGTGACTAGTGCTACAGATGGGCAAGAGCGGTTTGGTACCAGTAAAAATATGTTGTTGATCATTATCGACATCGGATATAAGTGTACACATTTACTACTACAGTAAGGGCATAGTAGCATACCTATGCTTGTCCCACATTTGATATGTTGTTGTTTTCCCACAGTTGGATCCGCACTTGAAAGTAATTCTATTGTGCATATGCATTAGCTTTAAGAGCATTTGCATATAGCCGGGATATGCCAAGTAGATAGCCCGAGGTGGCGATGGATGATTGTTAACTAGAGGGAAAGTAAGCCGAGGTGCTAACATTAAATGTGTGATGATTTTTGAGAATGTTGAGGATATATCATGTACTATAGTGCCTTGTGAATATATTGTGCCGAGTGGAATGATGATCATGTGTGTGAAATTGTGATGTTTTCTTGAAAGATGAATGTAATGCATACATGTATGGGTATCATCATAATGTATGACTTTGATTCATTTAGATTATGTTACTCACCTCTCTGTTGTCATTTTCAAGCTTGATGTAGGTGTGAGGTAAAATCCTACTCTTCTGGAGGTTGAGCATTGGAGAAGGTAAATATAAAAGGAATGTGGTTGAGCCTTGGTCGGCATGTGTACTCATTTTGTATAGCACATAGTGCATATATGTTTATTTTGAAATTAATTTTGACAACGGCTAATTTTGGAAGGTCATGTAGGAAAATTAGACCGGATGTGTAAGGATAATTTTCATTAATGACCTTGATAATGTATGGATGACACTATTATTATTTATGAAAATATATTTTGTTGTTAAACAAGTCGACGATGCACTTTTCATCCTCTTTTCGGTTGATATTTTAATCACTCTTGAAATTATTCTTATCCTTATCTTCCGTTTTTCCCTTATGATGGCCTGCAGTCCAGTCGTCCGAGGTGCACTCTGATACCTTTCTCATATCTTTATATATGAGATAGGTTATTTATGATTCGGGGTAATTACTCAGCATTTTATATATTGAATTCTTTCTACTCTTAATTATTTTAAATTGCAAAAAATTTACCCTTGTTTCCGAAATAGGATACTCGAACTCAGGGCGTCACAACCTGGTATCAGATCATTGATTGCTCATTAATGAATAATATGAGTTAAATGTTGTTAAAGAATGATTGTCACTTAATGTTGACATGTTATGGTTATAGTAAACATTATTGGAGCTTGAATTACTCACTATTTTATATTGTGGTTAATATTAAGCCTGGCCAGGAATTTCCTTTCCATATTTACCTTTAGATTGAGAGTATATTATGATGATATTTATACTGAAGATAGATAATGATGATGATGATTGGTATATATTAAAGAAAGAAAACACAAGTTTCTAATTATGTTGTATTGTATGTATGTAGTGATTTATGGCGAATAGGCGTACTATTGACGCAACCACTATGGTTAAAGCCTTTAATCGGTTTGCTGATATCCTTGAACGGAAACAATAACCCACTGGTCAGCCAAATCATGGTCTTGACTGATTTCTCAAGCGGAAGCCTTCTGAATTTCATGAAGGCTATAAACCGGAAGACGTGTATGTTTGGATTCGCGACTTGGAGCAAATTTTTGCTAACATGGAATGTTCGAAAGCTTAAAAGGTTGAGTATGCGGTATTCATGATCCGTGACGAGGCCGAGTCTTGGTGGATTTTTACTCGTGGGTGTATGGTTGCGGCTCACACTCCCTTGACTTCAGAGAGCTTTAAAGTGGAGTTCCTTAGGAAGTACTTTCCTGAGAGCTACAAGAACAAGAAAGAGCTTGAATTTATAGAGCTCAAACAAGGAAGCCTGTCGGTGGAGGAATATGCCTCGAAGTTTAAGGAACTGTGTGTGTTTTACCCTTATTTCCAACAGGAAGGTACTGAAGCCTCAAAATGTGTTAAGTTTGAGAATGGGTTGCGTCAGGAGATAAAGAAAGCGATATGTCACCAAGAGATTAGGAGTTTTCCTACTCTTGTGAACAAATATAGAATCTTTGAAGAGAACGATGTGGTACCCAAGAGTCATGTGGGGCATGATCAAAGACTGAAGGGAAAATCCCTTAGCTTCAAGAAGAGGGGTGACTTTAAAAAAAATAGACAATTTGTGCGTGGTTCCTCTTCTTTTAGAGGTGGAGGCGGTGGTGGAAGACACGGTACAAATGGTGGCCGAGGTGGTGGCCAAGGTATTCGTTGTTTCCGATGTGGTGGAAACCATTTGGCTCACGAGTGCAATCATGAGGAGACAATGGTATGTTATAGATGTAACCAACTGGGGCACATTTGTCTCGATTGTCCTTTGAATACCACGGACGTGGTAATTCGCAATGATGGTAACCGTGGTGGCTATGGTGCTTTCAGAGGCCGTGGTCGTGGAAACGATAATGGCGGCCATAATGGTGGTCGAAATGGAAATGGCAACGAAAATATCGGTAACGGTCGTGGAAATGGGAACGGCCAAGGTAATAGAAATGATGGCTGGAATGGTCACAATCTGGGTGCCAATCAATAAACTGCTGGAAGAGTATTCGCCTTGACCGGTGAGGAAGCAGCTCAAGCCGATACCCTAGTCGAAAGTAAGTGTGAGATACTCAGGAATTTTATGCATGTTTTTTATGACTCGGGTGTGACCCATTCTTTTATATCTGAGGGTTGTTTGCGGCGATTAAAATTGCCAATAAGTATGATGAAAGGTTCTATCATGGTATCTACGCCGACCGGTACTTGTTTACAGGCAGTCACTCAGTGTGAGAATGTTGAGATGATACTCGACGATAGGAAATTTGTTGTGTCTTTTATTTTCCTACCTATGAAGGACTTAGAGATTATTCTCGGTATGGATTGGCTCTCCACCAATAAAGTCTTGGTTGACTGTCAACGACGGACTGTCATTTTTCCTTTCTCAGATGTGGGGAAATTCAATGTGCAAGGTATAACTCAACTTTGCAATTGTTATCTTTTGCTAATGGGACAAATGGTCCCGATCCCTTAAATATTCTCGTTGTATCTGAATTTCCAGATGTATTCCCTGATGAGGTACTTGGTTTGCCTTCTTTACGTGAGGTGGAGTTTTCTATTGACCTTATTCCGGGTACGGAACCTGTTTCCCGAGCTCCGTATTGGATGTATCTTATGGAATTAACCGAGTTGAAGAGACAAATTGAAGAATTATTGGAACGAGAGTTTGTTCGCCCGAGTGTGTCTCCTTGGGGTGCGCCTGTTTTACTGGTGAAAAAAGAAGAATGGAAGTATGAGGTTATGTGTGGACTATCGGCAACTTAATAAGTTGACCATTAAGAACCAATATCCCCTACCTCGTATTGACGATCTTTTAGATCAGTTGAAGGATGCCGTTGTATTCTCAAAGATCGATTTACGTTCTAGATATCACCAAATTTGGGTGAAGACCGAAGATATTCCTAAGACTGCATTTCGAACGCAATATGGCCACTATCAGTATGTAGTGATGCCATTTGGAGTGATAAATGCTCCCACGATTTTCATGGATTACATGAATCGTATCTTTCATGAGTATCTTGACCGATTCGTGGTAGTGTTTATCGATGACATTCTTGTCTACTCCAAGAGTCATGAAGAACATCAAGAACATCTTCGCCTTGTGTTGAATGTCCTTCGGGAGAAGGAGTTGTATGTGAAGCTTTCTAAGTGTGAATTTTGGTTGTCCGAGGTCCAATTTCTTGGACATGTTATCTCCAAGAATGGTGTTACTGTTTATCCGTCTAAGATTAAAGTCGTGCTGGCTTGGGAAAGACCAACGTCTGTGACCAAAGTAAGGAGTTTTCTTGGTCTTGTCGATTACTACCAAAGATTCATTGAAGGGTTTTCCCAATTGGCCTTGCCCTTGATGAAGGTAACCCGTAAGAATCAACCATTTGTGTGGAGTTTTGATTATGAAAGGAGTTTCCAAGAGTTAAAGGTTAGACTCACTTCTGCTCTGGTGTTGGCTTTGCCAGACTTATTGGATGATTTTATGGTGTACTGTAACGCCTCTAAGCTTGGTCTTGGTTGCGTATTGATGCAAAAAGAGCATGTGATAGCCTATGCGTTGAGGCAGTTGTGACCACACGAGGTTAACTACCCCATACATGATCTTGAATTGGCGGCGGTGATGTTTGCCTTGCAGTTATGGTGGCACTATTTGTATGGTTCAAGATTTGTGGTTTTTAGTGATCATAAAAGTCTCAAATATCTATTTGATTAGAAGGAGCTTAATATGCACCAACGGAGATGGATGGAGTTTTTGAAAGATTATGAGTTTGAATTGAGGTATCATCTTGGAAAGGCGAATGTGAATGCCGATGCCTTAAGTTGAAAGTCGTTACATGTTTCTGCTATGATGGTGAAAGAGATGGAGCTCATTGAGCAATTTCGGAACTTGAATGTGGGTGTAGAAATATATACTCCAAAGAAAATGTCCCTTGAGGTGTTAACGGTAGCAAATGTATTTCTTGAAACCGTGAAGTTGTAATAACCGAAAGATGAGTATTTGATTGAGATGAGAAGAACTCAAGAAAAATGGAAGAACTCAAGAAAAATGAAAAAAGTGGAAGGTCATGACGGTATTTGGCGTGTGGAAGGTTGGATTTATGTTCCATTTGGTGGTGATCTAAGAAGACTGGTACTCGAGGAAGCTTACAAGAGTGTATTGAGCATTCATCCTGGTGCCACAAAAATGTATCAAGATCTGAAGAAGAATTTCTGGTGGCCTGGTATGAAGCATGATGTGGCTAATTGTGTAGCCTTCTGTATTATTTATCAAAAGGTTAAGGTTGAGCATCAGAAACCATCTGGTTATCTGAGACCTCTTGATATTCCGGTGTGGAAGTGGAACGATATTGGTATGGACTTTGTTTCCGGACTACCCAAAACACGTACTGGAAATGATGCTATATGGGTAATTATTGATGGATTAACGAAGTGTGCTCACTTCTTGCCTGTGAATATGAAGAGTTCATTGGAGAAATTAGCACAATTGTACATTAAGGAGATCGTTAGGCTACATGGTGTACCTTTAAGTATTGTGTCGGATCACGACCCGCGATTTACTTCCCGATTTTGGGGAAGCTTGCACGAGGAAATGGATTCCAAGTTGAAGCTCAGTTCAGCGTATCATCCATAAATGGATGGACAATCCGAGAGAACAATTCAAAGCCTTGAAGATTTATTGCGAGCTTGTGTGTTGGAGCATGGTGGTTGTTGGGAAAGATTCCTGCCACTGATTGAATTGACATACAACAATAGTTAACACAGTTCCATTGGTATGGCTCCATATGAAGCATTGTATGGTCAGAAATGTAGAACTCCATTGTGTTGGCTTGAAACTGGAGAAAGTTTGGTTTTGGGGCCGGAGTTGATTGCGGAGACGAACGAATAAATTAAGATGATACAAGAAAATATGAAAATTGCCCAAGATTGGCAAAAGAGTTATTATGATAGGAGGCGGAAGCCCCTTGAGTTTCAAGTTGGCGATCATGTATTTTTAAGAATATCAAGAGATAAGGGTATTGGAAGAGCTTTAAAGAGTAAGAAGTTAAGCTCGAGGTTCATTAGACCTTATGAGGTTTTAGAGCGGATTGGAGATGTTGCATATCAGATTGCACTTCCCCCGCACCTTTCTAGTCTACATAATGTGTTCCATGTGTCTCAATTGAGGAAATATGTCCATGATCCACTACATGTGATCCCTATAGACGATGTAGATGTACGAGACGATTTGTCTATTCCTCCTATTTCCGTTCGTATTGTTGAACGCTCTGTGAAGAAGCTACAGAACAAGCTGGTGCCTTTGGTGAAGGTCGGTTGGAAACATGGGAATGTGGAGACGTTCACATGGGAACGTGAAGATGATGTACGAGCTCGTTATCCCGATATGCTTGAACCCGGTATGTTAAATTTCGGGGATGAAATTTCTTTTTAGGTGGGGTGGATTGTAACACCCTAAATTTTAAAATGAAGGATTATTGAGGGGATAAATATTAAATAATTATATTTGGGTTATTTAATATTCCAAAATATTAGGAATAAATGAATTAAGATTTTGGGTGTTGTGACATCCCGGGCACTGTTGAGGGTGGGGAGTGATCGTCGGTGCATGGGCACGGACATGGAGCGGCTCCTGGCAGGCTTCCAGCGGGGAATGTGGTATCCCGAGCACTGTTGAGGGCGGGGAGTGATCGTCGGTGCATAGGCACGGACAAAGAACGACTCCTGGCAGGCTTCCAGTGGGAGGGACACATGAACGAACCGAATACATACCAGAATGAGAGGGATCCAAAGACTGTATAGGAATGGGACTATACAGTCGAGGATAGCTTAAAGAAATGAATTTGTACTACCTATACCAACAAATGCATTAGCCTTTTCGGTAGCCTATCACTTAAGAACTCCAAAGTTAAGCGTGCTAAACTTGGAGTAATTCTGAGATGGGTGACCTCCTGGGAAGTTCTCAGGAAATGTGTGAGTGAGGACAAAAGCACATTGGAAAGGTCTCGTGTTGGTTTGTGGGGAGAGTCGTTCATTCCTGAAAAGCGGCCGGGGCGTTACAGGTGTTGTCTATGATTTATTGGAACCGGATAAGCTGAAAATGAGCCTGGTTGAAATATGAGTGTCGAACCAAGTATCTTCGAATAGGATGATATTGGTCAGGGCTATTAAGAATAGTATTGGGAATCCGATGGTATATTGAGAATAATTTTTGGATATGGTATTAAGCCCAAACAATGACCCTGTTTATCATAAAATGATGAATATTTATTAGGGAATTAAAAATAAAGCCAAATGGCCTATTTTTCTCTTCTTATTTCCGTCAGCCTTGGAATTCCCCCAAAACTTGTACTTCACTTTTCCTTCTCCTATACTCTTCTCCTTCACTTTTCTTCTTCTTCTCTCCAAAAACCCTAAGCAAAAGTGGTGGCTTTTCCTCTCCCTTTTTCATGCTTGAAGAAAGTTTGGAGGAGTTTGGAGCTTGAAGTCCCTTCTTCCTTCCTCCTTATTTTCGTGTAGATTTTTCTATCTCTTGGAAAACTCTCTTATTTCTTGTCTTGAGGTAAGACCTTGCTATTTCTCAAGAGTATGAGCTATGGGTCTTTGCGTTTTATGTTGGGAGAGTGATTTAATGAATGTTGTTAGGTTTTTACGAAGACCCTAACTCAAAGATTTGCGGGAAATGTAAGATATGAATGGAGAAGCTTTTATTGTGTTAAATAACTATTTTTGGTGAGGTGAAATGTTGTTATTAATGGTGAATGACCATTAATGAAGCTTAATGGTTGTTGGGAACCATTAATGTGGGAACCCGGTAATGGGTTTGGTACTGAATGTGCGTAAAAATAAATGCTGACGCCTAAACCGAGGTGGTTGTGGCTGAACGAGTGAAATAAATTGAACTGAGAGTTAAGATATCGAATGTCACCAAGTAAATAAATATGAACGTTAGGAAGAGGTAGTTGAATGGGAAATTGATTGTGTGATGTAATATAATGTAGGAAACGACCCCAGTCTCAAGGCAGAACTATCTGATCGTGTTGATCACTACTTCTCTTGAGGTAGGAGGGGGTAACTATTCTAAATGCATGATTTTATCCATTCTTGATGTGAAAATTTATGTGTATAATTGTGCTTAATGATTTCTTGTGTGTAGATGGAGTGTTGATTTCATGAACTGAATGCATTTAGAATGATTGATGTTATGTGGCATGTGTTTAGGATGATGAATACGATATTAAACTGGTCTGGGTCCGAGTTAATTACTCGGTATCCTAATGAGAGAAGACCGACCGGTGCTATGTGTAATCGGTATGATTACCCGGTATTCTAATGAGAGAAGACCGACCGGTGCTGTGTGTAGTCGGTATGATTACCCGGTATCCTAATGAGAGGAGACCGACCAGTGCTGTGTGTAATCAGTATGATTACCCGGTATTCTAATGAGAGGAGACCGACTGATAAGTCTTGAAAAGACTTAATAATTTCATCCATAATTTAACTTAATTCCTTAAATATTGTTTAGTTTAGTACTATTATTTAATAAATTGTCAATAATTTTTATTTTATTTATTTATTTCAAAAGTGTTTAATTTATGTAAGAAAATAATTAAAAATAATAATTAGTTAAGGAAATTTGTTTATTTATAAATTCACTAACCCAGCGTACATACGCTGGATAGCCAGCGTACAAACGCTAGGCAATTATTTGTTTTACATGTGCAGGAGCAGTTCACGTTCAAGCTTGAAGGTTACAAGCTCAAGCGAGAGATCCATGCAAAGTACGTAAAAAGAAAGAAAGGAAAACACGACCACGCTCAAGCGAGCATCACTCACGCTCAAGCGTGACTTCAAAAACACCACCCACGCCCAGGCTCCCACATTCACGCTCAAGCGTGAATTCAAAAAGACAGTAATAATACGAGCGCGCTCAAGCGCGAGCCCTTCACGCTCAAGTGTGAAGGTGGTTATTTAATTTGCTATTTTTCCCTCCAAGTGAAGCACTGCACCGTTGTTGTTTCTATTTTTCTGTTGTACATTAGTAACTTACGTATTTAGTTGTAATTATTTATTTGTAATTATGTATTTAGTTTAGTTAATTAATTGTTAATTAAGTTTCCTTTGTAATTAATTTAATTAGTTAGTTAGTTAGATGCCTATATATATATTTATACATACTCTGTAAAGAGAGGGGGTGGTAGAGAGACAGAGTATAGAATAGCACGATTCATTTTTCCATTTCTAATCTCTCTCTAATTCCCTTCTCTCTCTAAATTCTCTCATCCATGTCTCTTCACATTCCTTCGTCAGCATCCATTTCCATAGGTTTCTAAACCCCTAGGGTTGGGATTACAAAGGCTTGCAATGAATTCTTGAAGGTGTATTGAGGAAGTCAACTTCTGATTCATGAGGAGAACAAGCTGAGGAGTGGAGTTCCATTGCTGGATTGACAAATCTAGATCTGATGAAGAATCTCACCAGAGAGGAATCATAGTTGAGGCTTAGGTAACTTCCAGCTTCCTAACTAATTCAGGCCTAGTAATTAGGTGAATAGTTAGGGTTCAAACCCTAATTTCACATTAGATTTCTTTGTTATTGAGCACCTAAGGGATTAGGGTTTAATACTTAGGAATTAGTGTTAGTTACCTAAGGGATTAGGGATTAACCATCTGTGAATTGTCCTCTTGCATATGAAGCTCGATTGAACCTTAATTGCATGTCTCTTGATGAAATTGTAAGCTGAAGTAATCCTAACCTATCTTCCATTAACCATATTTCACATTGTATACTGCTTCTGAAAACACAAAAACATAGAAAGCATAAAAACAAAAAAACAGAATGAATTGCATCTACTTGCGTTACCACAATCCCTGTGGGAACGATCAAATATATTACAAATTTAACGATTGGTGCGCTTGCCAAAAGAAATAAATCCTCTAAGAGTCACACTATAAGTCAATGTTAATTCAGGATTTTCCAACCAAGTTAATGGCTCAGGATTTATGCATCACCGACTGGTGCTGTGTGTAATCGGTATGATTACCCGGTATTCTAATGAGAGGAGGCCGACTAGTGCTATGTGTAATCGGTATGATTACCCAGTATTCTAATGAGAGGAAACCGACCGGTGCTGTGTGTAATAAGTGGCATTACTCAGATCCTAATGAGAGGAGACCGACCCCGATGTCGGATGTTTATTTGCTCAGTCTGTATTGCACACAGGACGGATGGAGTGATATCTGTATTCTGGTATCGGTATTGAGGCGGGATTCGATATTATGTTGGAAATGTTGACAAAATGTTATGATGGTTTAAGATTATGCCTTGAATTGAATTCAATGGTGTGAATTATCACAAATGTGTATATGTAAATTGATGATTGTGATTGCCACTAACTACCGATGTGTATGAGCCCAAGGGGATCGGTAAAGATTAAGAATACAGAAATCCACTAAGTGGTGGTTATGAATGGATGATTGATTGAGTGGCATTTAGGATGCACAGTGTGAGAATGCATTGATTGGTATTTGCATCCATGGCATATCATTTGCTGCTTATATGGAACGTTAAGGGTTCCATTGAGCGGGCCCAGTAGGAGGGCGACCCAGTGCATGGGTATATTATTGTAATTCCCTAGTGATTCTAGGAATCACGAAGCTATCCATAGATCGGTGACGAGGCACCCTATATGGTGGGCCCAGTGGGCGGGTGGCTCTATGGTGAGCGAGTTACCTCAGCTTGTACTAGTCTAAGATTGTGGTAATTACCACAATCCCTGTGGGAACGATCAAATATATTACAAATTTAAAGATTGGTGCGCTTGCCAAAAGAAATAAAGCCTCTAAGAGTCACACTATAAGTCAATGTTAATTCAGGATTTTCCAACCAAGTTAATGGCTCAGGATTTATGCATCAAGTTAATGGCGTCATTGCCGGGGATTGTTGAGTAATATCAACAATCCTTGGACCGGTACTAGACTGAACCGTTTAATTTTGTTTTGCATTTAGTAGTGGTTTAATTCTCATTTTTAGTATAGTAATAGTTTTTATGTAGCTGTAGCAGTAGCTTTGAATTGTTTGTGTCTAACATTTGGTGTATGCAGTCAAGGAATAGAGGAGAGCCTTTCTTCTTTAATCCTGATATTGATTTGTTAGAGCGTAAGCTTAGAAAAGAGAAAAAGCAAAAAGAGCGGAAAGAAATGGAACAGAGGAGAGTTACATTGGGTGACTACTCTAGGCCTACTGAAGAAGGATCGCAATCTAGCATCCTTAGGCCTCCGATTGCAGCTAATAACTTTGAACTCAAACCAGCTTTGTTGTAATTGGTTAGAAATGATCAATTCGGAGGAAGTGAGGTTGAGGATCCAAATTTACATCTAGCAACCTTCCTCTAAATCTGTGATACTATAAAAATAAATGGAGTCCCTGAAGAGGCAATAAGACTGAGATTATTTCCTTTTTCTTTAAGGGACAGGGATAAGGCTTGGTTGCAAAGCCAACCAAGAGATATTATAGCTACTTGGGAGGATTTACAAAGAAAATTTTTGATTAAATATTTCCCTCCTTCCAAGTATGCCAAATTGCGCACTGAAATCACTTGTTTCCAGCAGAGAGAAGGTAAATCTCTAATGGAAGCATGGGATAGGTATAAAGAGAGTTTAAGGAAATATCCTCATCATCAAATCACTGATGTACAGCAAGTTAACATCTTCTATAATGGTGTGAGACTAGCAACTAGGGTCTTGATTGATGCCTCAGCTGGATGTTCACTGACCACAAAAATTGTAGAAGAAGCTATAGAGCTGATAGATGTTATGGCTTCTAATGAATGTCTAGTTAGTGAGAAGAGCCAAATCCCTAAGAGAGGGATATTAGAATTAGAAGCACAGGATGCTTATTTGGCTCAAAGTAAGTTGATGACTCAGGCTTTGGAGAAATTAAGTGTACAGATTTCAGAACTTTAAAAGCCTAGTCAAGTTTGTATGATGAGTTGTGATTTTTGTGGTGAAGACCATGAAAATGGCATGTGTGATCCAAATGTGCCTGCTGAGCAAGTGAATTACATGGGGCAGCAACAATTTCAAAGGAATTATCCCTCTAATTCCTTTAATCCTAACTATAGGAATCACCCTAATTTTTCATGGCAGAAAGGTCCACATTTGAATCAAAACATGCCACAAAATCAAATCACAAATAGACAACAATCTTTTCCTCCTCCCTCTAAGAAAAGTCTGAACTTGAGAATGTGTTATCTCAATTCATTCAGGCCACTCAGGCCAGCTTTAAAAACCAAGAAGCGTCCATTCGAAATTTAGAAAATCAGGTTCGACAGCTGTCAAAATAATTAGCTGAGAGACAATCAGGCAATTTTCCTGGAGATACTGAGGTAAATCCAAGGGAACATTGCAAAGCAATAACTACTAGGAGTGGGAAAATTCTTCTCCCACCTCCAACTCATGAAGTGAATTTAGAAAAAGATGCTGAAAAAGAAATAGACCAGGAAAGTGAGCATGCTGTTGATAAAACTGAAAATAAAAAGGAAACAGAAAAAGAAAAAGAAAACCAAGTCCATCAAAAGAAAAAGAAAAAGATTGATTTGATCTTGGAGGAAGCTGTCAAGCTAACTCCTGAAAAATTAAAGAATGCTCTATTTCTATATAGATTTAAGAAACAGATAGAGGAGCAAAAGTTTGCTAAGTTCCTGGATGTGTTTAAAAAGCTTCACATAAATATTCCCTTTGCTGAGGCATTACAAGAGATGCCTTCATATGCTAAATTCTTGAAAGAGCTTTTGTCTAAGAAGAGAAAGCTTAAGGGAGATGAGATGATTTCTCTTACTTAAGAGTGCAGTGCAATTATTCAAAAGAAACTTCCTCAAAAGTTGGAAGATCCTGGATCTTTTACAATACCTTGTGCAATAGGGGATGTTCATGTAGGAAGTGCTTTATGTGATCTAGGGGCTAGTATAAACCTCATGCCTTTGTCTTTAATGAGGAAGTTAGGAATTAATGACCTGCAACCAACTCGCAAGTCTTTACAGTTGGCTGATAGGTCTATCAAATATCCTCATCGGATGCTGGAAGATCTATTAGTTAAAGTAGATAAATTCATTTTCCCAGCAGATTTTATAGTTTTGGATATGGAAGCTGATAGAGAAATTCCTTTGATTTTAGGAAGACCCTTTTTAGCTACAGGTAGAGCTTTAATTGATGTAGAGAAGGATGAACTCATGCTGAGAGTTCAAGAGGAGCATATAACTTTTAATGTCTTCAATGCTATGAAACATCCAGCTGAGAAAATGGATTATTTTATGATTGAAGAAATTATAAGTTATAAGACTCCTATGCTGTTAAAAACTGAAGAAGAGGTTTTACAAGCCTTTCTTGAGGATGATTTTGACTCTGAGACTGAGGAGTTAAATGATTCACATACTGAGTTGCTGAACCTACTTGAAGCATGTGAGGTAGGTGATTTTGAAAATGAAAAGAAAGAAAAATTAAATAATACTAAAATTGAGAAAGGTAAGGAAGTGTTTGAAGAAAAACATGATTTAAAACCTTTGCCTTCTCATTTGAAATATGTTTTCTTAGAAGATAATGAATCAAATCCTGTAATCATTAATGCTGAATTAAATGATAAGGATGTAGAAAAGTTGATAGGGGTGTTAAGGAAACATGAATCTGCTATTGGCTGGAACATTTCTGATATAAAGGGAATTAGTCCATCATTCTGTATGCATAAAATTTTGATGGAAGATGACTATTCCCCTGTTGTTCATCCACAAAGAAGATTAAACCCTATAATGAAAGAAGCTGTAAGGAAGGAGGTGGTTAAACTTCTTGATGCTGGGATTATCTATCCTATCTCGGACAGCGCTTGGATCAGTCCAGTCCAAGTGGTGCCTAAGAAAGGAGGGATGACCATTGTTAAGAATGAGGAAGGTGAAGTCATTGCCACTAGACTAGGGATGACCACTGTTAAGAATGAGGAAGGTGAAGTCATTGCCACTAGACTAACTACAGGTTGGAGTATGTGCATAGATTATAGAAGGCTTAATGACTCCACTAGAAAAGACCACTTTCCTTTACCATTTGTAGACCAAATGCTTGAGAGACTGTCAGGTCATGAGTATTACTGCTTCCTTGATGGATATTCTGGTTACAACCAAATTGTGGTTGATCCAAAAGATCAAGAGAAGACAACTGTAACATCCCGAATTTTATAAAAATAATAAATAATAAATAATTGTATATGAGTGGATTTGTGTCCCAAAAATATTGGAAAGATTAAATTGGGATTTATTTTGGAAAATTATAATTTATTGGGACTTTAAGAGATGAAATTATACCCGAATAGAATATGGGTGTCGGACCAAATATCTCGGATTGAGATGCCGTTGGTCAGGGCTATTAAGAATATTATGGGGAATCTGAATCTATAATTGGAATAATTTTTGGAACTAGTATTGAGCCCGAACTGAGAGCCTGTTTGTTACAAAACGAGGAGATTTTAATGTGAAGCCAAATAATAAAAATATAAACTCCCACTTTCTCTTCTCCTTTTCACGTCACTTTCTCCCTCTCCTTTCTACACTTCTTCTTCTTCTACCTTCTTCTTCCTCTCTTAAAAACCCTAAGCATGGTGGTGTGCCTTCTCCTTCTCTATTTCGTTTTGCTTCAAGCTTGAAGGAGACAACAATGGCGATTAGAAGCCTTCCTTCTCCCACTCTATTTTTGTGTTTTCTCTCCCTCTCTTGGAAGCTTACGGTTGTCTCTTGGTTGAGGTAAGTTCCTCATCATTTTCATGAGCTTTATGCCCTAGATTTTGGGTTCTTGGTATTTGGGGGAGTATTTATGGCATATGGGTTGTTGGGAGAGTATTAATGTGGAACCCTAGAGTGGGTTGTCATAAATGTTAACATTGGTGGTAATAAATGAAGAGGATGAATGTATGGTTAGAAGGTGATGAGGAATAAATAGATATTAATGAGTGCTGTTGGGTTTTAGTGAAACCCTAACTTTAATAAATTGGGGAAAGTGTGAAATGTGAAATGAATGTAGGTTTAATGATATTGGAGAATGGTATTAATGATGAAAGATGGCCATTTATGGTAATTAATGGGTATTAGTAAAGGTTGTTGGGTTTTGATGAAAACCCTAGCCCTTAGAATTTGGGGAAAATGGATATATTGTAATTTGAGAGGTTAGTTGAATGTGAATAGATGATATTTAAAGTGGAATTTTATTTAAAATGATATAGAACCATTGGTGGTGAAACCTATAGATAGGTGTTGACATGAATATGGAATGTAAGGGAGTAGGAGAATTGATTTTAAGGATGGACATATAAAATATTCAATGTTGGGTATCATTAGGTATGATAATAGACGATGATAATGATGATGTTTGAAGGATTGAGGTGATTTAAGATTATATTATGTGATGGATGAGATGATGATGATGTTGGGCTTAGTTGATCTTTAAGACCTAGAGGATCTTGGCTTTGGGAAAGGAATTCCCGAAGCCTAACACAATTGCATAAGTTGATGTTTACCAAGTCTAGGACTTGAGGTTGGGCTTTATGATAAGCTAACAAATGTTTAGAGTTATGATGGTTATTGATTATGTGTATGCATATGTATGGTATGTAGATCGTATTTCGGGTGATGCAATGGAGCATTCGGAGCATTGGAACCGTTTGGCTCTTCCCTCAAGGTAGGAGAGAAGTTTACATTCAAATTGCATAAGTTATATAATTAATGATTATTGTATGTCATGATACTCATGCTTGCCTTGCCATGATTATAGTGAAATGATGTGTGTGGCAAAATATTGGTTATTGAGAATGATACATGTATATATATATATATATTGATGATGAATGTTTAGTGTCCCTTTGATGGGAGTGATGTGTTGTTGATTAATAACCCATGAGGGGTTGAAATATGTATATGCCTTGTGAATTAAGAATTCCATGTGCCTTTGATGAATGACATGTTTGGTTTAGCCAATAAGGGTATGAATTACCACTAGGACATCAAGACCTAAGAAATGATTTATTGAATAAGACTTGTTGGAGCAAGTCACATTGTCCATGGAAAGTTTGGACAAAAACCTAGCCAATTGTATTTTGGTATGTCATGTAAATTGCCTAAAATATGCATAAACTACCCTATAGCTTAGATTTTGATTGGGATGGAATTATGGCTTGAAACTTTGCCATATAATTGATATTAGGGTAGGTAAGTTGTGTATAAAAGTTCATACAAATTGGATTTGAATAGCCTAGTGAAAAGGGGTCCCAAAGTTAGCAAAAACATAAGGGCCAAAAAGCTGCAGAATGGAGTATGCAGTAGTGGGATCCATGGCTAGTGGGTTTTTCCCACTGCCAATGGATCGTTCTACCTCAAAACACGCAAAAAAATAGCCATTTTGGGTGGTGGAACCAGTGGACTCCACGGCCAGTGGGTTTCCCCACTGTCAGAAATTTCCAACTACTCTGTTTTCCTTGTTGTTTTTTGGCCTGTTTGGGCATCTTAATTATGTTTTTGGCCTCTGACTTCTTCATGAAAGTTATAGATAATTATGTTACAGAGGTGTTAGAATTGGTCTCACTTTAATTGAAGTTTTCTAACTCTCATGAGGCCTAAAATACTGAACCTACTGCATTGAAAAATACAAGTTTAAGAGGGTTTTGAACCCAACTTTTTGTGGTGGTCAAATTGAGACTAATAGGTGATATTTATGACATGTCCCTTTATGTTTAAGGCTAAAAATGAACTCTTCCCATGTCCCAATGTTGAAAGTTATCACGGGCTCATTGTTGCCTAAAACCTTTATTATTATGGAAAAACGAACGGATTCACTAAAGGTATATGTGTGGTGTGTCTTAGTAGTGATTAGGGAATGGCTTGAGGCCTTGGAAAGGTATGTGTATGCCTATGCTATGTTATAAAAACATGTATGCTTCCCCTCTATTGATATATTATGAATCTTGATGAAAAGTAAATGATGTGATTGTATGACATACCTTGGTTAACGATTGGACTAATAAGGGGAAAATTGAATGGCAATGAGTTATTAAAACTCAATGAATTTTGAAAAAGTGTTAACGATGATTATTATTATTGTTAAGCCATTGTGTTTGATACAAGTGAAATCTTGTATATGTAACTTGAATTGTATTGGCTAGCATGTGATACTATGAACTTGAATTGTATCTGTTAACATGCCTTGTTGAATTCTGTGCATGAATTAATGTGAGAATGATATTGTGGCTATTGAGATTCCAAGTATATGAATGATATGCCTTGAGGGGCTTTGTAAATGATTGTATGTTATTGATTGAAAATGCCAGATTAAAATACATCCTTATGTAAGAGGGTGAGATATCCTTATGAGGTTGATTGGCATATGCATTATTGCATTTTGCATTCATGGCATAGCATAATTCTGAAATATGGTTGCGATCACAATATATCACCTTGCGGGGTGCCACGAAGGGTATATCCCGGAGTGAAGAGGACGTTGTCCTATTGTTGAATATATCACCTTGCGGGGTGCCACGAAGGGTATATCCCGGAGTGAAGAGGATGTTGTCCTATTGCTGAACATATCACCTTGCGGGGTGCCACGAAGGGTATATCCTAGAGTGAAGAGGACATTGTCCTATTGTTGAATATATCACCTTGCGGGGTACCACGATGGGTATATCCCGGAGTGAAGAGGACGTTGTCCTATTGTTGAATATATCACCTTGCAGGGTGCCACGAAGGGTATATCCCGGAGTGAAGTGGACGTTGTCCTATTGTTGAATATATCACCTTGCGGGGTGCCACGATGGGTATATCCCGGAGTGAAGAGGACGTTGTCCTAATGTTGAATATATCACCTTGCGGGGTGCCACGATGGGTAGATCCCGGAGTGAAGATGAGGTTTATCATATTGTTGAAATATATTACCTTGCGGGGTGCCACGAAGGGTGTATCCCTGAGTGAAGATGATCATATGTTTTGTTTTTTATATGAATCACCTTGCGGGGTGCCACGAAGGGTATAACCCGGAGTGATGATGTTAATTTAAGTAATTGAGATTATTATTGGATTAAAATTAGATCCGTTGCATATGCATTAAACAATTGACATGTGCATTAGCCATAAAAGCATGGCATTTAAGATGGGATGACCACGAGTGATGAGAAACCCCTTACGAGGAGGAAATGAGATAAAGATTTAATAAGATGATGATAATGATTTATGAATGCCCTTGTTGATAAGTGGCAAGTGATTGTATATGTGATTATGTATGTGCTTGTGCTTGTTTATGATATGAATTACGATTCATGAGGCTTGTATGCCTATTATAATAATAAGATGTTGAATGAATGATAATTTAATGATTTTATAGCAAAGCACACATGACGTTTGTATGCATATACACATGATCACAATATATATATATATATATATATTGTCATTTTGAATGTATAACTCACTCTCCCATGTGGTCTCCTTTTTAGCATTGTGATGCAGGTTGCCATGGGACGAGTTCAGATTTTAAATTGAAGCTTTGATAAAGGTAAATAGTGATAGAGGAAATGCCTTAGCCGGCATCATTTGTGAACTATTATGTATTGAAATTATGAAATGAATGGGTTGTTTATGATGATATAGATGATTTTACTGAATTTGGATATGTAAAGGATAATCCTTCAGAATTGTGAATTGTGGACACAAATGTAGTATGTAAGAGGTGATTTGATGTGTATTAGAAGGATTAAAATTGAATGATGAACATTGATGATTGTGATAATCGGGAGAAAATCCCCGGATGTATATGTATACATATATATGTAATTATATCTTAGGCATTGTGTAACATCCCAGATTTTCAAATAATTATAAATTTCAGATTAAGGTTATGGATTTATGGAATTAATGGCTAATTAAGGATTAATTGCCAATTAGGCAAATTATTGAGTGATAATAATAACTTGAATAATAATAATAGTAATGCCTTGGTGGCATTAGAGAGAGTTTCGGTTCTCTCTTCCCTCTCTTCCGTGTAGTCCCCACGTGATGGCTGATGGCTTTAATTGGATGGACTATTGATGGGACTTGCATTAAATACGAAGGTGATGGCTGTGGCAGAGCAGCGTGATGATAGGCTGAATGGGAGTGCGTGTGTGTGTGTTGATAAGGCTTCAGCTTTGGTTTTCCTCCACACTCTCTTTATTTTCCTTGTGGGTGTATGTTATGGAGGAGAGAAATGCTCCTCCTTCTCTCTAGAATTCATTGGAGCTCCTGCTTCATCTTCTTCCTCTCCTTTATCTTCTTCTTACACTCAACGCTGTGTTGAACCCGAGTGGAGCTGCATGGTGATGGTGAACAGCGTGGCTGTGTGTAACCATGTGGGGCAACATGGTGCTATGTTTTGGAGGTTGTTTCCTCCTCTTCATCTTCTTGTTGATGGAGCTGTTTGCGTGAAGAAGGCAGAGATGGATGAAGACATGCATGCAGGTTGCATGGAAGCTGGTGGTTCTCCATGGTGGGGAGAATGGTGTTGTTCAAGTGTAGAACAACTTTGTACTAAGCTTTGGAGGTTGCTGCTCGAGTAAACAGCATGGATTCTTCCATGGCTGTGAGCAGAGTAGAGCTTGGAGTGTTGATGCTCATGTGTTGCGTTCAGATGGGCTACTGGGTGTATCTCGCTCAAGCGAGAATGGTCACGCTTGAGCGAGCCACTGAAGAAATGGTCACTGGACCATTTTCGCTCAAGCGAGTAAATGTGTGGCTTGAGCGAAAGGCTGAAGACTGATGCTGGTTGGCAGGGAAGCTGTGTGGCCCTTCCTACGTTGGAATACCAAGCAGAAGCTGCTATGGCTGGGCCGAGTGGCCCATGTGACTCCTGGAAGCTTCATCCAGGTAAGGGGGGCTTTGCATCTCAAATGCATGGATTTCTGGACGGGTTTCCGGGTGAAATTATCACTGTGTTGTGTTTTAATGTGTATGGTATGCTGTAGTTGAGTAAATAGCCCGGATTATTGATTCTTATTATTTATGTAATGTATGATACCCGTTCATATGATGTGTGATGTTGTTGATGATGTTTATGTTAAGATGTATGAGATACACATGATGAATGTTGTGTTCTATGTGTGATCCTCTATTTGTCCCTGGGTATGTTGTACATTTGAATGCATATGATGCTTGTTGATGCTTATGCTTGTGATGAATGAATGAATGGGGACTGTTATGATGAATGCCGAGTAGGCTTTATGGAGGAAAGCATGAAAGGCTTACTAGAAAGGATAAATCTGAGTGGATAGATGATAATCCGAGTGGATGACATAGGATTGCCGAGTGGATGTGGTATAAGCTGAGTCATCTGATTGTTGTTGAATTGCCGTGTGCATATAATGTTGTATGCTAAATACCGAATGGGCAATCGGATGAATATTCGTTTAATGAAATTGATTGTGTTGATGTGATATAAGACCCGGGTTGGACTCAGGCAGTACCTAGAGCATAAAGCGTTGGACGCTATTGAGGATTCTGAGATTAATCCTAAAAGACCTCCGAGTTAGACTCGAGGCCATGCTTGGAGCATGAGCATTTGATGCTTAATGGAAGTCCTTGGGTTGGACCCAAGGCAGATGCCGAGTGCATTGGAGTTGGACTCCGAGTGAATGTGACCATATGCATCCGATTCGCACTGGAATGCTTGTAGCATGTGTATATACCGATCGGCAATCAGATGATGAGATATGTGAGAATGTGATTAAGTCCTGGAGCTGGGCTCAGGCACACTCCTTGAGCAGGGCTCGGAGTTGAGTGAAATCCGAATGGATCAGTATACTTGTAGAAGAGTGAGTTGAGCATTATAGCCGAGTGAAATGGGTGAAATCCCGATTGAAAGATGTTTGTGATTGCTTATGTTGAATAGCAGTGTATGTTGAATGATTGATGATATATATGTATAATTGTAATGCGGATTCCATGATTAATCCGAGCCAATATCTGTCATTTAATATGTAATGCTCACCCCTACACCATTTTTCAGTATATACAGGTCGGATTGGATGATGTGATGGCCTTAACCCGAGTGTTGGGTATTTATTGATGAGGCTGTGTACATAATGTAATGTACCGAGTGTCTTTTGTTGTTTTAAAGCCTTGGCCGACTCATAACAATGTTGTATCATGAATATGAAATATATATATATATGTACTGGAATCTGAATGCACGTTAATATATATATATACTTCGAGTGGATGGTATTATATGCATACCGACTGATTGTGTTGGTGATGGAAAGTATAAAGATAATAAGTATCCGAGTGTATGCGTATGTCTATATACATATATGTTATGTTGATAACATGGTTGTGAATCGGTGGAAGTGTACTGCTATATTGGTAGTCGGACTTAGAATTAGAGAATATGTTTATATAAGTCATTTATGTTGATTTGATGCTTCATACCGACTAGGAAATGATGTTGTATGAATATTCCTAAGTTAATGAATCCTGAGTGAAATGTAAGTGGCTTAGTTGCTTTTCCAAGTGAGTCTTATGTATGTGACTCCATATCTGAGTGTGACTCATCTGTATGTTAGTAGCTCTTATGGATTCCGAGTGAAAAATATATAGTGAACCCCGAGTGGGAAATGATTTTGTATAAACCCGAGTGGAAGTCCGAGTGACCCTCTCCGAGGGGAGAAAGGTTATGATGGATTAGATTGGGCATATTCTAAGTGTTTTATTTATATGATCCGGGTGAAGTTATGCATGTATTCCGAGTGAGCATGGGTACCTATTCCAAATGAATAAGGTAATATGTATTCTGAGTGTGTAAGTGTGGAATGAGTCCGAGTGAATTACTTGGGTAATTCCTCTGAGTGTTGAGGAGTTTGGATCATTCTGAGTGGAATTGATTTTGTTGGCTATTTCTGAGTAATGAGTGGTTAAGGTATTATCCGAGAGTGAATAGGCATGAATGCCGAGTGTGTGGCCGAATGAGTATTGGTCGGTAATGATACTAGTTACCGAGTGGAATACCACTCAGAAGACAAGTTGGTTATGAATGATTAGACCGAGTGATTTATGGCCGAGAGGAAGCCTATGTATTCTCTGAGTGATAGAGTTCAAATATGCCGAGTGACTCAAGGTTGAATTATACCGAGTGGCGTTTGGTTGGGTAATAACCCGAGTGAGGGGTTTTATGGAATCCGAGTGGGATACCCCTCATTCCCGAGTGGATTCTATATGTGACCCTTGTGGATAAAATAGAATACTAAGTATAATACGATGCAGCAATCCGAGTGAATGGAACTCTGAATACCGAGTGATGGGAATGCCGAGTGTGGCTTCTCGCTTCAGCGAATGAAGGCTTCGCTCCAGCGAGTGTGTGTTGTTGGAAGGCTTGGGGTCGGCTTCGCTTAAGCGAATGGTGGTTCGCCCGAGTGAGTTGTGCGGTCTCGCTCAAGCGGAGTCGGATCTCGCTTGAGCGAGTGGGCGCTGTATTGTGGGCTTCGCTCAGGCGCTGTGTTCGGTTTTATTTTTCCTTGCCTTCTTTCCCATTTTGTATTTCCCTTCTTTGATTGGCACTTTGCCTTTCTGCCTTGCGCTGCTTGTCTTCTTGATTGGTCATTGGACCTAGCTCTCATATCTTCATATATGGGAGTGGCTTTTTATTATGATCCAGGTATACTCTAAACAAAACGCGAAAAATTTTCCCCTAAAAATTAGGATGCTACATTTTGGTATCAGAGCATACCAAAAGGTCCATGGCCAAGGTTTGCTTACTGAGTGTAAGCGGTTATGTGCTGTATGACCGAGTGGTCATCATTTCTTGTGGTGTTTCTCAACCTGAGTTGGCCGAGAGAGAATGTAATGGTAATGTTGAGTCGGTTGTGAGGAAAATTGGGTGATGATATTGAAGCTTTCATAATTATTAAAACTGTGTTAATTGATTGGGACTCTTGTGTATGCCATGCTAATGGTTCATGGCCGGGTCATATTGATTGGATGGATTTGAACTCATATGCTGAGTTGGCTGAGTGAGTAATGTTGAGGAATCCCATGTGTTAGGAAATCCCTAAGCATGAGCAGCGGAAAAATAAAAGGGATTCCATAGGATTTGCAAGGTTCCGTGTTTCAAAGCACAAAACAATTTCGAAATTATTTTAGGTTACCTCTTGAAGAACTCCGAAGCAGTCGTAGCTTCGTCCTTTAAGAGTCCACACGAGCACTCCCACCAGAATCGCAACACCTGCCAACTGCTAGTTTGACGGCGTGTAGCTCTTGCAACTTTTGCGAATTTGTGTCTTACTTGAGTGAACGGCCTATGAGCATCTTATGCTCTATTTATAGGCTTAGGTTTGACCTAATTTGTTCTCTCTAAAAGTGGGCTCCTTACTCATTCCAAATGAGTTAGGCCCAATAGCTTTATTTTAGTCCAACTAAAATAAGACAACATTTTTTGATGGGCTTACTCTATGTGTGTGACCCTATAGGTAAAATACCCGGTCATATTAATAATAAACTATTTTATTATTAATATAAAATAAGAGCGGCATCTAGCAATGCATCATTATGTCCGAATATTATCAACATAACCTATAAGTGATAATTATTTAATACGTTTATTCCTTTTGTCACGATATCCTAATTGGGCCTAAGGCATGGTCGCGTCATCCTTGTACGGCCCAATTTATTTTACTTGATACCGGAGTAGACTGGATCCGAATAAATATCTAATATTTATTCTTTCTAGCATGGCCATGCGTTTTCTTAGTCTTACTCCATCAAGTGGCCTATGGATATCACTCCTGTCACATAGGAGAGATAAATCCCATCTACATCACTCACATCCCTCTGCATAATTTGTTCATTGCCTTATCACAACCTTTATAGTCCTCTTGTTACAGAAGACGTTTAATTGTATTAAAACAATAAACTCCTCATGTAGGAATCGTAGTGACTTCAGGTCGAAGGACTACATATATCATTATCACATTGAGAATCGTTTATGACAATCATGTAACGATCCATGCAACGTTCTCATGGTGGGTCTGTCCAGTACATCATTACTCTTAATGTGTACCCGTGTGAAGACTTGATATCATCTATATCTATGATCTGTGAGATCAGGTCATCAGTACACTCACACACTAGTCTCAGTGTATTTACATGTCCCCATGTAAATACTTAACTAGGGACATTTTAGGAATAATTTTTATATGACCTATTACTCCAAGGATAAATATGTTTTAAAACAATTTTAAACTGAAATATTTATTCTATTGATAAGTAGAAAAATGATACAAATGAAAAAGCATAAAAGCTCATAGTGCATACACCAACAATCTCCCACTTGCACTAGAGCCAATCAGACATTTGCCTAATGCCTAATGATCTAGTGTGCCCCTCATGTTTTTGTTGTGTAAGAGGTTTTGTGAGTGGGTCAGCAATATTCTCATCAGTATGCACCTTACATATCTTTACATCTCCTCGGTCAAGGATCTCTCGAATGAGATGAAATCGCCTAAGTATATGCTTGGATCGTTGATGTGATCTAGGTTCCTTAGGTTGTGCGATTGCTCCACTATTGTCACAGTAAAGACTTATAGGGTCCACAATGCTAGGAACAATCCCAAGTTCTGTTATGAACTTCTTGATCCATATTGCCTCTTTTGCAGCATTTGAGGCAGCAATATACTCAGACTCTGTTGTAGAATCAGCAACTGTCTCTTGCTTTGAACTCTTCCAGCTTACAGCGCCACCATTTAGACAAAACACGTACCCAGATTGCGATCTTGAGTCATCCTTATTAGTTTGGAAGCTAGCATCAGTGTAACCTTTTACAATGAGCTCTTCTTCCCCTCCATATATCAAGAATGAATCCTTAGTTTTTCTTAAGTACTTCAGGATATTCTTGACAGCAGTCCAGTGACTTTCACCGGGATCAGACTGGTATCTGCTCGTCATGCTTAAAGCGTACGAGACATCTGGTCGGGTACATATCATGGCATACATGATTGATCCAATAGCAGATGCATATGGAATCTTATTCATCCGTTCTCTTTCTTCTTTAGTGGAAGGAGATTGAGCTTTTGATAAGCTTATGCCATGAGCCATAGGCAAAGTTCCTTTCTTGGAATCTTGCATGTTAAACCTTTTTAACACTTTGTCTATGTATGTATTCTGACTTAGGCCAAGAAGTTTTCTTGATCTATCTCTATAGATCTTAATTCCAAACACGTAGGTTGCTTCACCTAAGTCTTTCATAGAAAAACAGCTTCCCAACCAACTCTTCACAGACTGAAGAGTAGGAATGTCATTTCCAATAAGTAGTATGTCATCAACATACAGGACCAGAAAAACAATTGTGCAGTCACTAACCTTCTTGTAGACACAAGGTTCATCCTCATTTTTAGTAAAGCCAAATTGTTTAACAGCTTCATCAAAATGAAGATTCCAGCTTCTGGAAGCTTGCTTAAGTCCATATATAGAACGTTGTAGCTTGCACACCTTCCTGGATGCTTCAGGCTTAACAAAGCCTTCAGGTTGTGTCATGTACACTTCCTCAAGAAGATTTCCATTAAGGAAAGCAGTCTTGACATCCATTTGCCATATCTCATAATCATGGTATGCAGCAATAGCAAGCAGAATCCGAACAGACTTTAGCATAGCAACTGGGGAAAAAGTTTCATCATAGTCTATACCATGTATTTGCTTGAAACCTTTAGCCACCAACCTTGCTTTAAAGGTACTTATATTACCATCCATGTCAGTTTTCTTTTTGAAAACCCACTTGCATCCTATAGGTTTTACCCCTTCAGGTGCATCAACCAAGTTCCAAACTTGATTAGTGTACATGGAGTCCATTTCAGATTCCATGGCTTCTAGCCATTTCTCAGATTCTGAACTTGCAATGGCCTCTTCATAAGATGTTGGCTCATTTTGATCCATTAGGAATACATCTCCTTCCTGAGTTACAAGAAATCCATATCTTTCAGGTTGTTGACGTATTCTACCTGATCTACGCAAGTCTTGTGCTACTGGAGCTGGTGTTATCACAACATTTTGTGGGTCCTGCTCCTCTTCCACCATTGGCTCTTCAATGCCTTGTGAGTATTTAATTTCTTCAAGTTCTACTTTCCTCCCACTGATTCTTGTAGAGATGAATTCCCTTTCTAAGAATACAGCATTCTGAGCAACAAACACTTTGCCCTCAGTAGGATTGTAAAAATAATAACCCTTAGTTTCTTTTGGGTATCCCACAAAAAGACATTTATCTGACTTGGGCCCAAGTTTATCAGAACTTTGGTGTTTAACATAAGCTTCACAGCCCCAAATCTTAAGAAAAGACATACTAGGTCGTTTCCCAGTCCATATCTCATATGGTGTCTTTATGACAGCCTTTGATGGAACACGGTTAAGTGTGAAAGTTGCTGTCAACAAAGCATGTCCCCAGAATGAGTTAGGGAGGTCAGTTTGACTCATCATTGATCGAACCATGTCCAACAAGGTTCTATTTCTCCGCTCAGAAACCCCATTCCATTCTGGTGTTCCAGGGGGAGTAAGTTGAGATATAATCCCACACTCTTTAAGATATTCATCAAACTCTAGGCTCAAATATTCACCACCTCGATCGGATCGAAGTGCTTTAATTGTCTTGCCAAGTTGGTTCTCTACTTCATGTTTAAACTCCTTGAACTTTTCAAAGGATTCTGATTTATGTTTCATGAGAAACACAAATCCATATCTACTGAAATCATCAGTAAAGTGATGAAGTAACTAAAACCTCCCCTAGCCATTGTCCCTATGGGCCCACATACATCACTATGTATCAAGCCAAGAAGATCACTCGCCCTTTCACCTTTTCCGGTAAAAGGGGTCTTGGTCATCTTCCCTAATAAACAAGATTCACATGTATCTATTGATTCAAAATCAAAAGATTCTAAATATCCATCTTGATGGAGTTTAGAAATGCGTTTCTCATTTATATGTCCTAGGCGACAATGCCAAAGATAAGTTGGGTTTAAATCATTTGTTTTAACCCTTTTAGTATTAATGTTATAGATAGGGGTTTCGAGATCTAGAACATAAAGTCCATTACTCAAATTTGCACAACAATAAAACATGTCTTTTAAATAAACAGAACAACTATTGTTCTTTATTGTAAAGGAAAACCCTTTCTTATCAAGACAAGAAACAGAAATAATGTTTCTCCTTATTGCCGGAACAAAATAACAATTGTCCAATTCAAGGACTAACCCTAAGGGCAAGGATAAAAAATAAGTCCCTACAGCTAATGCAGTAACTCTTGCTCCATTTCCAACGCGTAGGTCTACCTCGCCCTTCATCAACTGCCTACTCCTTCTTAGATCCTGCACATTAAGACAAATGTGAGATCCACATCCAGTATCTAATACCCATGATGTTGAAGTTGACATGTTAATTTTTATAACAAAAATACCTGAAGTGGAAGTCTCACCTCCCTTCTTCTTAAGCTCTTCTAGGTACTTTGGACAGTTTCTCTTCCAGTGTCCCTTTTGTCCACAATGGTGACATTTACCTTCCTTAGCCACCCCGCCCACAGGTTTTAAGGCTGATGTACTTGGCTTATCCTTGCCTTTCCAAATCTTCTTGCCATTTCCTACAATAGCCTTTCCTTTGCCTTTATACATGCCCTTTCCTTTACCTTTGCCAGAATTGACCATCATTATGGCCTTGCCCTTTCCTTTAGAAATATTGGGCTCAGCAGTCCTCAACATATTGAGTAGCTCTGGCAATGTTTTGTCCAATGCATTCATATTGTAATTCATGATGACTGGCTTAAAACTGTCAGGTAATGATTTCAAAATGAGATCGGTCGCCAACTTCTAAGGGAAGGGGAATCCTAGCCTAGCTAGATTCTCCAAGTACCCAATCATTTTGAGCACATGAGGTCCTACAGAACCTCCCTCTTCAAGTCTGCAGCTAAATAAGGCTGAAGAAACTTCATATCTTTCTTGGTCAGCTTGACCTTGATATAGTTTCCTTAGGTTTTTGATCATATCGAAAGCCTCCATATGCTCATGTTGCTTCTGAAGCTCAGGAGACATGGTTGCCAGCATAAGGCATTGGACATCTAAAGCGTCATCCTGATGCTTCTTGTAAGCATCCTTGTCAGCTTTAGAGGCATTGTTCGCGGGTGGTTCCGGAATCGGACCTTCCAGGACATACTGTTTTTTCTCTTGTTTGAGGACAATCCTCAAATTTCTATACCAGTCAAGGAAGTTAGAACCAGACAATTTTTCTTTGTCTAGGATTGATCGCAACGAAAGGTTTGAAGGTGTGTTTGACGTCATGGTTATCTAAAACAGAAAATATGTAGTAAGTATCATTTTCAAAACATATTTAAATTATGGTCATTTAAATTAAATATGTCTCCCACTATTTCGATTCAAAACAAAAATACCCTCCACGAATCAGAAAATCCCGTTGGAAGATTTTCTAGTGGGCTAAGATCCATATTTTGCCAAGCGTTAAGTCAGCTTTGGCTGATCACCTAATACTTGGTTATTTAGGTAGGAAACTTTTCCAATTGTATCTTTATACAACTCTTAGTCATTGGGTTAAGTAACCATTACTAATTATTCATCTTATGAATATTTAGCCCAATGTTTACGCCTCTAAGTTATATTCAATCCAATTGAAAACTTAGTTAAGTTAAAGCCCAATAAAACAGTTTGGATATTACCATTATCCCATCGCGTCTTACTAATATAAATAATAGTGCCCTGCTTTGGCAGACCCACTATTTATTGACATTAGTGTTGACGAGTGTACTTATTCGAAGGCGTTTATAACTTAATATTATTTTGAGGGATTTTAATTTATTTTAAAATTACCGTCTTTGTTAAACGCTTTAACGTAATAAAATTATCCCCAAAACATGCAAACGAAATTGTGAGATGGTTATGGTCTTCCTAGAAGAAAATAAATAAAAAAAATAAATAAATAAACCTAGAGGAACTATATAGCCAAGGCTTCATGAAGTCCTACTTCTTGAACCCACCATCCTCTTGGAGTCACCACTCCTTGGTTCCTTTCAAAGACAAAAGTGCTTAGAGTCACCACTCTAGTTTTCTTCTAGATCTCTACTTTGTTGCCTCGATCAAGATTACAAGATTTTTAAAGAAACTCGCTTTACATACGAGTGAAGGGTTGAGAAAAGAAATACAACAGAATGAAGAGAGGCACAGCACGCAGGCTGTATTTAAATAAAATAACTAAGACCATAACCATTCACCATGCAACGTGTTAATTAATTAATTATAACCCATTTGAAATAATTTAAAAAAAATAAATTTTTAAACGGGCCATTAAACACGTGGGTCGGTAATAAGGCGCTACGCAGAGAATATACGGGGGTCCCGAAATTTTAGTACTGTAGTCAGGTTGGTTCCCAGGAAAGAGAGGTGGGTCCGGTGTGACCGCTTAAGTACCAAATCTTTCCTAGCCAGAACGTCCCACTGACCATTAACAGCTCTAAAATTTCGGCTAGGGTTTCAACCACTTTGAAACCCTAATTCCTTGTTGCGAACACTTCACAACGCAGCCGTCAAGGCACATGGAGGCAGCGCCGTCTAGGGTTTCAAAACCTAGAATTCAATTTGCGCTAATGCCAACATGCAATGCCTTTCCATGACGGCCGTCTAGGTTTCAACTCTTGAACCCTAGATTAAGAAACGGCCATGGTTTAACACTTAAACCTTATCACTTAACGCCCCATAACATGAACCATTCATGTTCGAAGATCAACTCAATTGATTCAAAGTTTGTACGATGACTATCATATGAGTAAAACACATATCAAAATTGCATAAACTCATACATCATACAAATTTAAACGGCAACAACATACATACTAAAATTAAGAAACTCTATAACATGCATCATATACAATTTATAAAGAATAACTCAAAATTATATGTATCATGCCAAAACAGAGGTCATACCATATACATGATTAATCATTGTAATAATATGCATCATATGCGATAACTTAAAATAGCAACATAATCATGCATGTTCATTTTCGAATCCTAGTTTCACAAAACATTTTCGCAAAACAAAATTGCAAAGCTTTAAACAACGAAACGATTTCGCAAATCATATTTTCCAAAAGCTCTTGCAAACGAAAACATATCATCATAAAATATAAACAAATGCCCAAAACACGGTTTTGCAACCTAGGATCTGATACCACTGTTAGGAAATCCCTAAGCATGAGCAGCGGAAAAATAAAAGGGATTCCATAGGATTTGCAAGGTTCCGTGTTTCAAAGCACAAAACAATTTCGAAATTATTTTAGGTTACCTCTTGAAGAACTCCGAAGCAGTCGTAGCCTCGTCCTTTAGGAGTCCACACGAGCACTCCCACCAGAATCGCAACACCTGCCAACTGCTAGTTTGACGGCGTGTAGCTCTTGCAACTTTTGCAAATTTGTGTCTCACTTGAGTGAACGGCCTATGAGCATCTTATGCTCTATTTATAGGCTTAGGTTTGACCTAATTTGTTCTCTCTAAAAGTGGGCTCCTTACTCATTCCAAATGAGTTAGGCCCAATAGCTTTATTTTAGTCCAACTAAAATAAGACAACATTTTTTGATGGGCTTACTCTATGTGTGTGACCCTATAGGTAAAATACCCGGTCATATTAATAATAAACTATTTTATTATTAATATAAAATAAGAGCGGCATCTAGCAATGCATCATTATGTCCGAATATTATCAACATAACCTATAAGTGATAATTATTTAATACGTTTATTCCTTTTGTCACGATATCCTAATTGGGCCTAAGGCATGGTCGCGTCATCCTTGTACGGCCCAATTTATTTTACTTGATACCGGAGTAGACTGGATCCGAATAAATATCTAATATTTATTCTTTCTAGCATGGCCATGCATTTTCTTAGTCTTACTCCATCAAGTGGCCTATGGATATCACTCCTGTCACATAGGAGAGACAAATCCCATCTACATCACTCACATCCCTCTGCATAATTTGTTCATTTCCTAATCACAACCTTTATAGTCCTCTTGTTACAGAAGACGTTTAATTGTATTAAAACAATAAACTCCTCATGTAGGAATCATAGTGACTTCAGGTCGAAGGACTACATATACCATTATCACATTGAGAATCGTTTATGACAATCATGTAACGATCCATGCAACGTTCTCATGGTGGGTCTGTCCAGTACATCATTACTCTTAATGTGTACCCGTGTGAAGACTCGATATTATCTATATCTATGATCTGTGAGATTAGGTCATCAGTACACTTACACACTAGTCTCAGTGTATTTACATGTCCCCATGTAAATACTTAACTAGGGACATTTTAGGAATAATTTTTATATGACCTATTACTCCAATGATAAATATGTTTTAAAATAATTTTAAACTGAAATATTTATTCTATTGATAAGTAGAAAAATGATACAAATGAAAAAGCATAAAAGCTCATAGTGCATACACCAACACCATGATGTGAGGAATTTAAATTGGGTGATTGCTTGTGCAATTTGTGATGGGTGAATTATATTCTTGGCACGTGAACCCCTATATGGCACTTGATGTAGATTGAATGAGTGCAGATTCCTAAGTTGGAGGATTTTAATATGAGATAGGTGATTGAATATAAAACCTGATGCATGATTGGTTGGGATTTTTGTCTCGGTTTGATGTGTGGTAACCCAATTGATTGAGCCTAATCATGTGTGGTTGGATGTTGTGAGGAATTGATATGGTAAGGTACCTATTGGCTGGGTGCTGTCTCAGTTTTGTGATTGAAAACCGAGTGAGTTGTTGATTGAATTTCTGACCCTGAGTTGTACATCTCTATGGATGTAGTGAGTTATTAGGCTTAAATTCGAGTCGTGGCCTGTAATGAATAGTGATATTAAAGAATATTAGGTTGATTGGCCAATAGTTTGTGATGGATAAGATTAAAGAAGGAATTTTTACTCGGTTTGGACTGGAAACTGACTGTTTTTCTGCCATTTTATGGTATGTATGACTGGTATTTGATGATTATTATCATGATGATTGCATTAGAATAGGTGTAAGGGCTGCACATATGCCTTGAATGAGTCAGAAATCCATTGGTAATATGCATTTTACTGTGAGAATGATTAATGTTTGCTGACTGTTGGCATGAGATGTATCACTGTTGGTGCCTAATGGTGGTATTGCTTCGGATGTATTACTTATAAAATGGTAAGAATTGCCATCAATTTTCATATAGATTGGCATTATCTGAGTGATTTTGGGTCGGTATGAGTGAAATAGGATGTGAGGATGCTGTTCTGAAAGGCTCTCCATGCCATAGGTATTGTGGCAGTGTACGTTTTTGCTATGACTCTATGCAACTGTTATGACCCTATAGGAATGAGGCATCATCCTATAAGTTGGATGCAGCAGTTCATAGGTCAGCAAGTGAGATTGTAGCTGCTTATGGAGATGGCTTGAGTCTATTGGACTGCTCCGAGCAAGGTGAGGATTTGAATCTGAATGGATGAGTATTTGGTTGAGTATTAAAATGATGGACAAGTGAAGGAAAGAGTTGTTGGGTGAAGTGGAATTGTGGATACCCGAGTGGGTGATTTCCGAGCCAATTGGTGACACTTCCAAGTGGAAGGTGTTAAGAGTGGGCTATCATAGAATTTCTTGTGGTGTGGTCAGTAACCACTTGAGAGATGGAGTTGTTCCGATTGGAAAATTGACTGGTCGGTGAATGCTTAGAAGGCATTGGTATGTAAGTTATTTTGTGTGGCAGGCAGTGTTATGCCGAGTTGTTATTGAGGCAGGATCCTGATTGAATTTCGAGGATGAAATTCCTAAAAGGTGGGGAGAGTGTAACATCCCAGATTTTTAAATAATTATAAATTTCAGATTAAGGTTATGGATTTATGGAATTAATGGCTAATTAAGGATTAATTGCCAATTAGGCAAATTATTGAGTGATAATAATAACTTGAATAATAATAATAGTAATGCCTTGGTGGCATTTGAGAGAGTTTCGGTTCTCTCTTCCCTCTCTTCCGTGTGGTCCCCACGTGATGGCTGATGGCTTTAATTGGATGGACTATTGATGGGACTTGCATTAAATACGAAGGTGATGGCTGTGGCAGAGCAGCGTGATGATGGGCTGAATGGGAGTGCGTGTGTGTGTGTTGATAAGGCTTCAGCTTTGGTTTTCCTCCACACTCTCTTTATTTTCCTTGTGGGTGTATGTTATGGAGGAGAGAAATGCTCCTCCTTCTCTCTAGAATTCATTGGAGCTCCTGCTTCATCTTCTTCCTCTCCTTTATCTTCTTCTTACACTCAACGCTGTGTTGAACACGAGTGGAGCTGCATGGTGATGGTGAACAACATGGCTGTGTGTAACCATGTGGGGCAACATGGTGCTGTGTTTTGGAGGTTGGTTCCTCCTCTTCATCCTCTTGTTGATGGAGCTATTTGCGTGAAGAAGGCAGAGATGGATGAAGACATGCATGCAGGTTGCATGGAAGCTGGTGGTTCTCCATGGTGGGGAGAATGGTGTTGTTCAAGTGTAAAATACCTTTATACTAAGCTTTGGAGGTTGCTGCTCGAGTAAACAGCATGGATTCTTCCATGGCTGTGAGCAGAGTGGAGCTTGGAGTGTTGATGCTCATGTGTTGCGTTCAGATGGGCTACTAGGTGTATCTCGCTCAAGCGAGAATGGTCACGCTTGAGCGAGCCAGTGAAGAAATGGTCACTGGACCATTTTCGCTCAAGCGAGTGAATGTGTGGCTTGAGCGAAAGGCTGAAGACTGATGCTGGTTGGCAGGGAAGCTGTGTGGCCCTTCCTACGTTGGAATGCCGAGCAGAAGCTGCTATGGCTGGGCCGAGTGGCCCATGTGACTCCTGAAAGCTTCATCCAGGTAAGGGGGCTTTGCATCTCAAATGCATGGATTTCTGGACGGGTTTTCGAGTAAAATTGTCACTGTGTTGTGTTTTAATGTGTATGGTATGCTGTAGTTGAGTAAATAGCCCGGATTATTGATGCTTATTATTTATGTAATGTATGATACCCGTTCATATGATGTGTGATGTTGTTGATGATGTTTATGTTAAGATGTATGAGATGCACATGATGAATGTTGTGTTCTATGTGTGATCCTCTATTTGTCCTTGGGTATGTTGTATATTTGAATGCATGTGATGCTTGTTGATGCTTATGCTTGTGATGAATGAATGAATGGGGACTGTTATGATGAATGCCGAGTAGGCTTTATGGAGGAAAGCATGAAAGGCTTACTAGAAAGGATAAATCCGAGTGGATAGATGATAATCCGAGTGGATGACATAGGATTGCCGAGTGGATGTGGTATAAGCCGAGTCATCTGATTGTTGTTGAATTGCCGTGTGCATATAATGCTGAATGCTAAATACCGAGTGGGCAATCGGATGAATATGCGTTTAATGAAATTGATTGTGTTGATGTGATATAAGACCCGGGTTGGACTCGGGCAGTGCCTAGAGCACAAAGCATTGGACGCTATTGAGGATTCTGAGATTAATCCTAAAAGACCTCCGAGTTGGACTCGAGGCCATGCTTGGAGCATGAGCATTTGATGCTTAATGGAAGTCCTTGGGTTGGACCCAAGGCAGATATCGAGTGCATTGGAGTTGGACTCCGAGTGAATATGACCATATGCATCCGATTCGCCACTGGAATGCTTGTAGTATGTATATATACCGATCGGCAATCAGATGATGAGATATGAGGGAATGTGATTAAGTCCTGGAGCTAGGCTCAGGCACACTCCTTGAGCAGGGCTCAGAGTTGAGTGAAATCCGAGTGGATCAGTATACTTGTAGAAGAGTGAGTTGAGCATTATAGCCGAGTGAAATGGGTGAAATCCCGATCGAAAGATGTTTGTGATTGCTTATGTTGAATGGCAGTGTATGTTGAATGATTGATGATATATATGTATAATTGTAATGCGGATTCCATGATTAATCCGAGCCAATATCTGTCATTTAATATGTAATGCTCACCCCTACACCATTTTTCAGTATATGCAGGTCGGATTGGATGATGTGATGGCCTTAACCCGAGTGTTGGGTATTTATTGATGAGGCTGTGTACATAATGTAATGTACCGAGTGTCTTTTGTTGTTTTAAAGCCTTGGCCGGCTCATAACAATGTTGTATCATGAATATGAAATATAAATATGTACTGGAATCCGAATGCACGTTAATATATATATATACTTCGAGTGGATGGTATTATATGCATACCGACTGATTGTGTTGGTGATGGAAAGTATAAAGATAATAAGTATCCGAGTGTGTGCGTATGTGTATATACATATATGTTATGTTGATAACATGGTTGTGAATCGGTGGAAGTGTACTGTTGTATTGGTAGTCGGACTTAGAATTAGAGAATATGTTTATATAAGTGATTTATGTTGATTTGATGCTTCAGACCGACTAGGAAATGATGTTGTATGAATATTCCTAAGTTAATGAATCCTGAGTGAAATGTAAGTGGCTTAGTTGCTTTTCCGAGTGAGTCTTGTGTATGTGACTCCATATCTGAGTGTGACTCATCTGTATGTTAGTAGCTCTTGTGGATTCCGAGTGAAAAATATATAGTGAACCCCGAGTGGGAAATGATTTTGTATAAACCCGAGTGGAAGTCCGAGTGACCCTCTCCGAGGGGAGAAAGGTTATGATGGATTAGATTAGGCTTATTCTAAGTGTTTTATTTATATGATCCGGGTGAAGTTATGCATGTATTCCGAGTGGGCATGGGTACCTATTCCGAGTGAATAAGGTAATATGTATTCTGAGTGTGTAAGTGTGGAATGAGTCCGAGTGAATTACTTGGGTAATTCCTCTGAGTGTTGAGGAGTTTGGATCATTCCGAGTGGAATTGATTTTGTTGGCTATTTCTGAGTAATGAGTGGTTAAGGTATTATCCGAGAGTGAATAGGCATGAATGCCGAGTGTGTGGCCGAATGAGTATTGGTCGGTAATGATACTAGTTACCGAGTGGAATACCACTCAGAAGATGAGTTGGTTATGAATGATTAGACCGAGTGATTTATGGCCGAGAGGAAGCCTATGTATTCTCTGAGTGATAGAGTTCAAATATGCCGAGTGACTCAAGGTTGAATTATACCGAGTGGCGTTTGGTTGGGTAATAACCCGAGTGAGGGGTTTTATGGAATCCGAGTGGGATACCCCTCATTCCCGAGTGGATTCTATATGTGACCCTTGTGGATAAAATAGAATACTAAGTATAATACGATGGAGCAATCCCGAGTGAATGGAACTCTGAATACCGAGTGATGGGAATGCCGAGTGTGGCTTCTCGCTTCAGCGAATGAAGGCTTCGCTCCAGCGAGTGTGTGTTGTTGGAAGGCTTGGGGTCGGCTTCGCTTAAGCAAAGGGTGGTTCGCCCGAGCGAGTTGTACGGTCTCGCTCAAGCGGAGTCGGATCTCGCTTGAGCGAGTGGGCGCTGTATTGTGGGCTTCGCTCAGGCGCTGTGTTCGGTTTTATTTTTCCTTGCCTTCTTTCCCATTTTGTATTTCCCTTCTTTGATTGGCACTTTGCCTTTCTGCCTTGCGCTGCTTGTCTTCTTGATTGGTCATTGGACCTAGCTCTCATATCTTCATATATGGAAGTGGCTTTTTATTATGATCCAGGTATACTCTAAACAAAACGCGAAAAATTTTCCTCTAAAAATTAGGATGTTACATATTGCATGCTTATGTAATTATGTAAAATTATGATGGTTGTCTATTAGGCTTATGATATGCCATTGCATGCTTTGCCGAGCCTTTTCTCATATCGTCATATATGGGACTAGGCATTAGCCTGGTATACACATTCTTCTTCCGCTGTAAACTCTATTATTTTTGTATACCGTTATGGGCATTCTAGTTATCGATCCAGCTTTAGGTTATTTAATCTCACTCTTTGGTCTTCTGTGATTCGAGTTTTGATGTGATCATGGTGGTGTCTTGGAAATATTTTCAAACGTGAAAAATTTACTCGTGTTTTTATTATTTAATTATGACGATTACATCGGGATTCGAGTACAGAAAATTAGGGGGTGTTACAACAACCTTCACCTATCCTTATGGAATCTTTGCATATAGGCGCATGCCTTTTGGTTTGTGCAATGCACCAGCAACCTTTCAAAGGTGTATGCTAGCAATTTTTAGGGACATGGTAGAGAAGTTCATTGAGGTATTTATGGATGACTTCTCTGTGTTTGGAAATAGTTTTGATGTATGCCTCAGCAACCTATGTAAGGTGCTGGTGAGATGTCAGGAGACTAATCTTGTCCTTAACTGGGAAAAGTGTCACTTTAAGGTTAAAGGAGGGATAGTCCTTGGCCACAAAATCTCTGCTGAGGGCATTTAAGTAGATAGAGCCAAGATAGATATCATTGAAAAACTCCCTCCTCCAATCAATGTGAAAGGAGTGAGGAGTTTCTTAGGATGTGCTGGCTTCTATAGGAGATTTATTAAAGATTTTTCAAAAATAGCTAAGCCTTTGACTGATTTACTTGTGAAAGATCATGCTTTTGTTTTTGATGAAAACTGTGTTAAGGCTTTTGAAAATTTGAAACAAAGATTAATTTCAGCTCCGATCCTTGCAGCACCTGATTGGTCTTTACCATTTGAACTAATGTGTGATGCAAGTGATTTTGCTGTAGGAGCTGTACTAGGACAAAAAAAAGGAGAAATTAACATATGTCATTTATTATGCTAGCAAAGTATTAAATGAGAATCAAATAAATTACACCACTACTGAAAAAGAAATGCTTGCTGTGGTGTATGCATTTGATAAATTCAGAGCTTACTTGATTGGTGCTAAGGTCATTGTGTATATAGATCATTCAGCAATCAAGTACTTGCTAGCTAAAAAAGAATCAAAGCCAAGATTGATCAGATGGGTTCTTTTACTCCAAGAGTTTGATTTGGAAATAAGAGATAAAAAGGGAGTGGAGAACTCAGTGGCTGATCAACTCTCTCGTCTGGAGGGTGAATCTGATTCTATCTTGATTAAAGAGGAATTTCCAGATGAGAGGCTGATGGCAATTATCCCAGGGCCATGGTATGCTAATATGGACAACTTTAAAAGTGCCTCTGTGGTACCAAAAGGATGGACATCCCAAATGAAGAAAAAATTCTTTTATGACAGTAAATCTTTTCTCTGGGATGATCCATTTCTTTATAAGATAGGAGTAGATGGAATTATCAGGAGATGCATGCCTGAATGAGAGCAAGAAAGACTCTTATGGCACTGCCATGACTCCTATTATGGAGGACACCATGGTGCCTCCAGAATAGCAGCAAAAGTTTTGCAATGTGGCTTTTATTGGCCAATAATTTTTCAGGATGCTAGAGTATATGTTCAAAGGTGTGATAAGTGTCAAAGAAGTGGAGGCCTCTCTACTAAAGCTGGCATGCCTTTGACAAATATTTTAGTTGTGGAGTTATTTGATGTTTGGGGCATTGACTTCATGGGACCATTCCCAAAGTCATTCTCCAATGAGTATATCCTTGTTGCTGTGGATTATGTCTCCAAGTGGGTAGAGGCAATCCCTACCAGAACCAATGATGCACATGTGGTGCTTAGGTTTATAAAGACGAACATTTTCTCTAGATTTGGAGTCCCTAGAGTCCTCATTAGTGATGGAGGGTCACATTTCTACAATAGAATCATGGAAAAAGCCCTGAGACACTATAAGGTACTGCATAAGGTATCTACTCTATATCATCCATAAACTTTTGGACAAGTTGAGCTGTCTAATAGAGAAATTAAGAGGATTTTAGAGAAAATGGTAGGGAAGTCTAGGAACGATTAGTCTGCGAGATTGAATGATGCATTGTGGGCCTATAGAACAGCATTTAAAACTCCCATTGGCATGTCCCCTTATCAGTTGGTTTATGGTAAGGCTTGCCATCTCCCTGTGGAGTTAGAACATAAGGTATGGTGGGCCACAAAGCTGTTAAATATGGACTTTGACCAATCTCAAGAGGAGAGAGTCCTAAAACTCCATGAACTTGAGGAGTTCAGACTCAATGCTTATCAGAGTACCTCAATTTACAAAGAGAAAACTAAGAGGTGGCATGATAAGTGGATTAATAGAAAAGAGTTTCAGAAAGATGATAAGGTCCTGTTGTTTAATTTTAGGCTGAGACTCTTTCCAGGAAAACTAAGATCAAAGTGGTCTGGACCTTTTATTGTGAATGAGGTTTTCCCTCATGGTGCAATTGAATTGAAAGAACCAGCCACTGATAGAACTTTTAAAGTGAATGTCCAAAGACTCAAACTCTACTTTGGAGAAGAGTTTGATAGGCAGAAAACCTCCATGTTATTGCAGGCATCTTCTTAGATGTCAGAAGGTCAAGCTAGTGACCTTAAAGAAGCGCTTGGGGGAGGAAACCCTATATTTTGATTGTTGCATTTTGTGTTTTGTGTTTGAAACATTAAAAGAAAACTAAAAATGTTGAATAAAGTGTGAATAAACTTGTGAATTTTTGAATAAAGTTTGAGTGTTCATACGCTCAATTTCCAGTGTACCTTCACGTAAATCCATTAGTTAGAATTAGAATCAGGTACCCTTGGCGCTTGAGCGTAACTCTCTCGTGCGATCTCCTATATGATTCTCACGCTTGAGCGAAGCCTATTGGCGCCTGAGTGTGACTAGTTATATACCATGGCGCTTAAGCATGACATCTTACCGCTTGAGTGAGCTCGGGACCTATTGATTCTCACTCTTGAGCGTACATTACTCACGCTCGAGTGTGAGCTTTTTGTGCCTTCTACTGCTTCTAGCGCTCGAGTGTGATTCTCTCACGCTTAAGCGTGAATGGTGCCTGGTTTTAATTCCTTCTGTCCGCTTAAGTGAGTATACTGGCGCTTAAGTGAGTGCATCTATTTCTTTTATTTCGCTTGAGTGAAACACTTTTCGCTTAAGCAAATTTCATACAGAATGAAAATTACCAAAGTCTTTTCTCCTCACTCAAGTGTAACCATGTGAGCTTAAGCGAGAAGGCCCTGTTTTTCCTACACGCTCAAGCGAGAACTTGCCAAGCTTGAGTGTGATCATGATGTGTACCCCCCTGTTGCACCGCGCTTGAGCGCACATTACTCACGCCTGAGCGTGAGCTCGTATGTAAGCCACTGATTCTCACGCTTGAGCGTGCAATAGCTTCGCCTGAGCGTGCTCGGGTGTGATTAGATTGGAAGCTTTCTGTTCCAACTTGTCGCTTAAATGGATATCAATCACACTTAAGCGTGATAGCTAGTGGTGCCTGATATGAATACCGCGCTTGAGCTCAGATAACCACGCTTTGAGCGTGACTTGTGTATTAGTCCCTCACCTGAGCGCCCATGTCCACGCTTAAGCGTGAATATCTCTGGTGCTTGTTAATTGAATCCCACGCTTGAGCTTAGCTATTCACGCTTTAAGCGTGGCTTGTATATATGCTTCACGCCTGAGCGCCCCAAGCTCACGCTTGAGCGTGATCGGGTTAAGGCAGTCCTGTTTCAAATTTGTCGCTTAAGCGTGATGCTGTAAGCTTAAGCATAATCGTCCCGGTGAAGCAATCTGATACCTATTTGTTTGGCGCTTGAGCGCAGTTCTTCACGTTTGAGGGTGACATTCACTTACATATCATTCGCTTGAGCGAATAATGGTTCGCTTGAGCGTGATTCATACCTGATGCTACCTGTGTGTTTTTAATTTGGGCGTTTATACGCCAAGATTTCAGCGTAGCTATGCGTACCTCAGGTATTGGGCTCAACAGTATAAAACCCTCTTAGTGTACAAACCCTAACTCATTATGCTGGAACCTTGGGTTTTGAAGAGGAAAAGGAACAGCCTCTGATTTCTTTAAAAGGTACCATCTTTTAAATTCTTACTTTCACTGTATAGTTAGAATTGTTGTAGTTCACTGTTTCAATTTCAAATTTCTTTCATCCATCATATCTTTTCATCTTATATTTTCATTTTGATTGTGGTTGTGCTGTTTGTATATTTGTATCCATTTAGGCATTATAAATACCATTGTTAACACTCACCATGATCAGACGATCACAAAGACTTTGTAGAAAACCTAAAAAAAGTGAAATAGAAAATGTGAAACAAGCCCGAAAAGAGAAAGGAAAAGGGGTGGCTACTATTAGTATCCTTGATTCTCCATCAACTAAAAGGAGTAAAAGTCTTGAAGAAGGAAAGAAGTCCCAGACAGTTGAGGGTTTTGATGGGGATAGGTTTAGAGATTCCAAGGCCGCCCAAGATTATGAGAATAAGTTCAAACATCGGGGAGTAATAAGGGATAGAGCCCTGGTCCTTGATGAAGAAAATTGTTCTGATTTTAAGTAAAAGCTGCTATGATTGAAAGGGGATGGTAGTTCTTTAATGAGAATTTAGGCAATGGTTACCAAGAACTCACTAGAGAATTCTATGCCAATCTGAGGACTCATTCTATGGAGGATAAGTTTCCTTTTTCTTCCTTCTTGAAAGGAGTCACCATTCCTTTAACTGGCCATATATTGAATAAGCTGTTGAAAGTACCTATATTGGATGAGGAAGGATGTCACTACACATGGAAAGTAGATATCTTTCATAGGGTTGAAAATGAAAATCTTAGGAAAAAAATTTTAGAGGAATGCTGTGAACAAGGAGCTGCATATATAACAAAGGTTAATGGTGCACCAAAAAGTGTCAGGAAGAATTGTTTGAATCATCTTTCCCTTTTATGGTGTCACTATGTCCTTTCATCCCTGCAACCTGTGGCTCATTCTACTGAAGTTGCCATTAAGAGGTTGGTGTTGATTTACTGTTTAATGAAAGGCCTGTATGTTAATCTGGGTGAGTTAATACTGGAGGAGATGATGAAAAACCTTGAAAAGAATTTCCAACTGCCATATTGTTCTATTATCACTTTGTTGGCCCAAAAGAATCAGGTTAGGTTGAATTATGACAAACTGACAAAGATAAAGCCTGAAAGGATTATGGATAAGCAATAGGTGATAAACCACATTGACAATTTTATGCCTCAAGAGTCAAAGCGTCCCAGACAACCTAAGCCAACATCTTTTGCGCCACCACCTCCAACAGGAGCAGGTACTTCCTCTGATATTTCCATGGTAATGTAGGAACTTCAGGTTATGAAGAAGATGCAGCTAGGAACCTATGATCTGGTCTTGAACCATGATCTCATGCTGAGAAAGATTGCCACCACACTGAATGTGGATCACACTGAAGAAATGGGAGTTCCACCTGACAGAGATTTATGGTTGGCTTCCATTGGATTCACCATTCCCCCTGATGACACACCCTTAGCAGCTGAATTTCCACCCTACCCTGAGCAAGATAATGATGAGTCTATGAATGAAGAAAATGAAGAAGAGGATGACTGATCTTTTACTTTGTTTATGTGTTATTTTGCTATTTTCAAGTTATAATGACTTTGTTTAAATATTCTCTTGAACAATGTATTCTCTTTTCAGTGTAATGGAACTTTATTTCTATGTTAAGTTATTTGTTGTTATTTCTTTTCTAAATTGTATTGTTAAATTCATGCACACCATTCACTGCCATTCAGGTAAAAAGGGAAGTAATCTATCCTTTTATCTCATTGATTGATAAACTATGTTAATTATGTTTAATTTAGAATCCATCTTAATAATTTAAAATTTGCTGATTCTCAGGCTTTAATTGGATAAATTAATTGATTCGTATTTCTTGATTCATGATCCCTGTCCATAACTATTTTAATCCTATATTATTTGTTTATTCAGCATGCTAGTTAGCAATCTGAGTTTATAATCTTGCATTAAGTTTGGGGACATGATTGGCTGATTACCTGTTAGCTTTTGAGCCTTTATTAATTCTTTTATGAGTGTGCCTGCATTATTGCTTAGTGAGACAAAATTTGCTTCAGTACTTGCTAAATGATTATATGTTTGCCAATTGGAAATGATGAAGGCCTTCTTTGTTAATTTAGCCAGGGCAAAATTTAACCATCCTAATCATTATTAATTATCCTTTGACCTAACAATTATATTTTGAGCCTGAGACCCTTTCATTCTACTTATGTACCTAACTTTACAAGCCAATTTATCTGAGAAAAACCAAGTGAATTATCCCTGGATGTATCACTGATGCATTACTAAGTGTTATCTTATTGTTAGGGACTAGCAAGTTCTAAGTTTGGGGATGAAGAGTGTGCCTAACAACAATTAAAGATACACTCTGACCTTAATTATAGATGAGAATTTTGAAAAAAGAAGAAAAAAAATGAAAGAAAGAACAGCAAAAGAAAAAGAAAAGTGAAAAATCAACAAAGAAAGAAGGTGCAAAGCACCACAAGAAAAAAATGGTATTGAAAAAAAAATTTGAAAAAAATGAAAGAGAAAGAAAGAAAGAAAGAGTCCAAAGGACTGAAAGAGAAGAAGGTGCAAAGCACCACAAGTAGTTGAGTATCGTTCATTTGAAAAGTTATAATTAAAGCAAAAGAACTAGTTAGTAGAGACATTTAAGTTAAGATTAAGGCAAGGCATTAGTGGGTACATCTTTTAACCTAACATTGACTAGAAAAACAAAAATAGAACCTGTAGCCTAACCCCATTACAAGCTTAAAAAGCCCTTACTGATCCAATTGTGCTAGCATATGTCATGATGTTTAGAACTGTTGCAAGCGTATGTTGATCTAACAATTATGCAGGTGATGAGTGCATATATTTAACCAATACACTGAGAAAAGAGTGAAACACCAATCCATGTGAGGAAAGCATCACCAGCTTGTTCCCAAATGAGGTGTGAGTAATTATATTTTCAAAAGTTGCAAAAAAGAAAGCATGAAGGGTATTCAATAATTATGGTATGATTTAAGTTAAGGAAAGGTTGATTGTTTTGAGTAAATGCAATTGATTTAATTAATCTGAGTATTTGCTTGAGGACAAGCAAGTTTTAAGTTTGGGGATGTGATAAGTCTTGAAAAGACTTAATAATTTCATCTATAATTTAACTTAATTCCTTAAATATTGTTTAGTTTAGTACTATTATTTAATAAATTGTCAATAATTTTTATTTTATTTATTTATTTCAAAAGTGTTTAATTTATGTAAGAAAATAATTAAAAATAATAATTAGTTAAGGAAATTTGTTTATTTATAAATTCACTAACCCAGCGTACATACGCTGGATAGCCAGCGTACAAACGCTAGGCAATTATTTTTTTTTACATATCCAGGAGCAGTTCACGTTCAAGCTTGAAGGTTACAAGCTCAAGCGAGAGATCCATGCAAAGTACGTAAAAAGAAAGAAAGGAAAACACGACCACGCTCAAGCGAGCATCACTCACGCTCAAGCGTGACTTCAAAAACACCACCCACGCCCAGGCTCCCACATTCACGCTCAAGCATGAATTCAAAAAGACAGTAATAATACGAGCGCGCTCAAGCGCGAGCCCTTCACGCTCAAGCGTGAAGGTGGTTATTTAATTTGCTATTTTTCCCTCCAAGTGAAGCACTGCACCGTTGCTGTTTCTATTTTTCTGTTGTACATTAGTAACTTACGTATTGAGTTATAATTATTTATTTGTAATTATGTATTTAGTTTAGTTAATTAATTGTTAATTAAGTTTCCTTTGTAATTAACTAAATTAGTTAGTTACTTAGATGCCTATATATATATATATATATTTGTACATACTCTGTAAAGAGAGGGGGTGGTAGAGAGGCAGAGTATAGAATAACACGATTCATTTTTCCATTTCCAATCTCTCTCTAATTCCCTTCTCTCTCTAAATTCTCTCATCCATGTCTCTTCACATTCCTTTGTCAAAATCCATTTCCATAGGTTTCTAAACCCCTAGGGTTGGGATTGCGAAGGCTTGCAATGAATTCTTGAAGGTGTATTGAGGAAGTCAACTTCTGATTCATGAGGAGAACAAGCTGAGGAGTGGAGTTCCATTGCTAGATTGACAAATCCAGATCTGATGAAGAATCTCACCAGAGAGGAATCATGGTTGAGGCTTAGGTAACTTCCAGCTTCCTAACTAATTCAAGCCTAGTAATTAGGTGAATAGTTAGGGTTCAACCCCCAATTTCACATTAGATTTCTCTGTTATTGAGCACCTAAGGGATTAAGGTTTAATGCTTAGGAATTAGTGTTAGTTACCTAAGGGATTAGGGATTAACCATCTGTGAATTATCCTCTTGCATCTGAAGCTCGATTGAACCTTACTTGCATGTTTCTTGATGAAATTGTAAGTTGAAGTAATCCTAACCTATCTTCCATTAATTACATTTCATCTTCTATTCTGTCTCTGAAAATACAAAAACATAGAAAGCATAAAAACAACAAAAACAGAATGAATTGCATCTACTTGCGTTGGTTCAGCTTGTACTAGTCTAAGATTACGGTAATTACCATAATCCCTGTGGGAACGATCAAATATATTACAAATTTAACGATTGGTGCGCTTGCCAAAAGAAATAAATCCTCTAAGAGTCACACTATAAGTCAATGTTAATACAGGATTTTCCAACCAAGTTAATGGCTCAGGATTTATGCATCACCGACCAGTGTTGTGTGTAATCGGTATGATTACCCGGTATTCTAATGAGAGGAGGCCGACTGGTGCTATGTGTAATTGGTATGATTACCCAGTATTCTAATGAGAGGAAACCGACCGGTGCTGTGTGTAATAAGTGGCATTACTCGGATCCTAGTGAGAGGAGACCGACCCCGATGTCGGATGTTTATTTGCTTAGTCTGTATTGCACACAGGACGAATGAAGTGATATCCGTATTCTGGTGTCGGTATTGAGGCGGGATTCGATATTATGTTGGAAATGTTGACAAAATGTTATGATGGTTTAAGATTATGCCTTGAATTGAATTCAATGATGTGAATTATCACAAATATGTATATGTGAATTGATGATTGTGATTGCCACTAACTACCGATGTGTATGAGCCCAAGGGGATCGGTAAAGATTGAGAATACGGAAATCCACTAAGTGGTGGTTATGAATGGATGATTGATTGAGTGGCATTTAGGATGCACAGTGTGAGAATGCATTGATTGGCATTTGCATCCATGGCATATCATTTGCTGCTTATATGGAATGTTAAGGGTTCCATTGAGCGGGCCCAGTGGGAGGGCGACCCAGTGCACGGGTATATTATTATAATTCCCTAGTGATTCTGGGAATCACAAAGCTATCCATAGATCGATGACGAGGCACCCTATATGGTGGGCCCAGTGGGCGGGTGGCTCTATGGTGAGCGAGTTACCTCGGTGTCCGACAGGGCACGGCTCTCTCGATGTGTGTTCGGGAGGGGCCCATAGCACTGGTGGCAAGTAAGGCCACGATGATGATTCGTAGTCACGGGGTGACTAATGCTACAGATGGGCAAGAGCGGTTTGGTACCAGTAAAAATATGTTGTTGATCATGATCGACATCGGATATAAGTGTACACATTTACTACTGTAGTAAGGGCATAGTAGCACACCTATGCTTGTCCCACATTGATATGTTGTTGTTTTCCCACAGTCGGACCGCACTTGAAAGTAATTCTGTTGTGCATATGCATTAGCTTTAAGAGCATTTGCATATAGCCGGGATATGCCAAGTAGATAGCCCGAGGTGGCGATGGATGATTGTTAACTAGAGGGAAAGTAAGCCGAGGTGCTAATATTAAATATGTGATGATTTTTGAGAATGTTGAGGATATATCGTGTATTGTAGTGCCTTGTGAATATATTGCGCCGAGTGGGATGATGTATCATGTGTGTGAAATTGTGATGTTTTCTTGAAAGATGAATGTAATGCACACATGTATGAGTATCATCATAATTTATGACTTTGATTCATTTGGATTATGTTACTCACCTCCCTGTTGCCATTTTCAAGCTTGATGTAGGTGTGAGGTAAAATCCTACTCTTCTGGAGGTTGAGCATTGGAGAAGGTAAATATGAAAGGAATATGGTTGAGCCTTGGCCGGCATGTGTACTCATTTTGTATAGTACATAGTGCGTATATGTTTATTTTGAAATTAATTTTGACAACGGCTGATTTTGGAAGGTCATGTAGGAAAATTAGACCGGATATGTAAGGCTAATTTTCATTAATGACCTTGATAATGTATAGATGACACTATTATTATTTATGAAAATATATTTTGTTGTTAAACAAGTTGACGATGCACTTTTCATCCTCTTTTCGGTTGATATTTTAATCACTCTTGAAATTATTCTTATCTTTATCTTCCGCTTTTCCCTTATGATGCCCTGCAGTCCGGTCGTCCGAGGTGTACTCTGATACCTTTCTCATATCTTCATATATGAAATAGGTTATTTATGATCCAGGGTAATTACTCAGTATTTTATATATTGAATTCTTTCTACTCTTAATTATTTTAAATTGCAAAAAATTTACCCCTGTTTCCAAAATAGGATACTCGAACTTGGGGCGTGACACTTTCTAACTTAAGCAATTCAAATTACATGATACACTAAACCACATTATATGCAAAATTGACCCCGAGCATCATTTGACACGCGTTTAGGCACCTAATTAGGACTTGCTCCAACAAGTCCCACCTCATGATTTTAGCTCTAGATCATTACATATGCAAATGACATTTTAGGCACATTTTAAACCAACTAGCTATGCCAATTTGAATTATAGGCCTATTTGGCCACAACCGTACATGTACACAAATCATACACAAGCATTATGGGTTATAGGTGCCTTCTACAAGAGGTATTGGTCATCCCATGGGAAGATGGCCTATCCATTTTCCAATTATGCATAAATAAGGCATATTATCACTTTTGCAACTAATGATCATGCTATTTCACATTTCATTTTTATTATCAATCAACTTAAATCATTCATTCATAGATTTGGTTCAAAATCAAATATCACGTTGTCTCTAGTCATTATTAAGGTCATAACAAGGAAGTTAGCCATCAAACATTAAGGTCTAATTTCACCCATGACCCCTAAAATCCAAAACAGAGGTTATACACATATAAGCATACACATATAATATATGCTATACAAATTTTTCCGCTAACCAAGGCTCACAAGCTTTTCCTCCATATTCACCTTCTTCGGCTCAACCTACAAAAGGTAGGATATCCAATATACCTACATCAATCTTTTAAAAATAGCAACTAGGAGGTGAGTAACAAGTACCAAATGGATCAATATTATACATTATGATAATACACGCATACATAAGCACATCTTGAGTTATACCATGGATTCATATATTCAACTCTACATCATGCCAATATATACAAAGCGCATGACTTACTCAACACATTCACATTATACATATACCAAATCATTAGCATTCAAACAAGCACAACCATTACTTTAAGGTTTGTACCACATATTTATCCATTCACCTTCAATACTTCGTTGTCTCAAAGGCCACCAATTTCTTGGCATATCCTTGGCTATATGCAAATGCTCTTGTAGCTAATGCATATGCACAAATGTCATAGTATTAAATGCGGATTCGACTGTAGGAAATAGCATCATGTAATATGTGGGTTAAGCATAAGTGTGCTACTATGCCCCTACTGTAATAGTAAATGTGTACACTTATCTCGTCACACTATGCCAAAAATAGTCTTTTATAGCGTTTTCGCATCACATTTAATAGCATTTTTAAACGTTATTGTTTCAGGTGTAGTAATAGGTAGGCATGTCCTATTACAATGTTTTGAAAAAGAATGGAAATGCTGTAAAAAAGGTGTACAATTTATAGCGATTTTTCAAGAAATGTCATAATAACTATTTTACGTATGACCTTTTACAGCGTTTCCACACTTTTTAAAACGCTGTAATAGAAGGTTATGTTTGACTCTATTAGTGCCGTTCTTATTGTAACCGCACTAATAGGCATTTCTTACGAAAGAAAAAAAAGGTTCAATGAGCATTCAATTGACACTTACACAACTAAAACTTTTTTAGTTAATACTAAAAATGTTATTTAAACCGGTAATCACAATTTCAACCTTTTAAAATAATCTTTTTTAATAATAACAAGACCATCCTTCATCGATTACCTCTCTAGAGGGATTAGCATTCCACGAGTCAAATCAATTTTGACATTACAAACAGCTACATCTTCCTCTTTCAGTGTAACTCCACCACTCTTTTGCCAAATGGTAGTAGATATATGAAACTCCTTATTGAACAACAAGAATCTAAAGTATACACTAAATGAGAAAGTTTAACAAGATTTTGAAGACCTGGGAACAAACAATATCTTGAGTAGTGACTTTCTTAAAATTGTGTAGCATATGCTTTGGTACAGGATACTCATTACAGAACTGTAAAATAAGAGAATCTTCCTGAGCATCAAGCAAGACTATGTAATTATAATTGAATAAATACAAAAAAATGTCAATCACACTTTGAACTGCAAATTATGCCTGGTACAAATTCCTCCTTCGAATGCGCAGGATCAACTCCCTTGCCTCCTTTAGTTCTGGACCTAGAGCAGTCTCAATGGTTTTAATTAGTGTGTCATCCAGCTGCATTTTTTAAAGTGAAATATATTTTAGATTTAAAAAACATTGTAAAAATGTTTTGAAAACAAGTTCAATTGTAAGAAGCCCTCATAACCTTCCAGTATTCCAAAGGATTGTCTATGTGAGATGAAATCTCCAGGTAACTATTTGCTTGAACAAGTGCATCAACCACCATAAGCTCTATTGCCTGGAAACATCAAGATGGGATTAGAAACAGTGAAATCCAAGAGTAAAATAACTTACACATACCTTAAACAGCAAGATGGATATTAAAGAGATGGGAAAGGAAAATAGAAGAAAAGGTAAGGATCTATGCCTCAATGAATAAATCAAATGATCTTCTTAATAAAATAACCTCTTCATACCTTCACTTTTGAATGAGTATAAACAGTTCTATACAGATCAACACGAGTGTCAAATAACTTATGGATGGTAAGATCTAGCAAATTACACAGCCAAAAGCAACGGGCCGATCAGAAACATACAATTGAATTAGAAAGGTATTAAAAAACGGTGTAATCAAATAAAATGTTTTGAGATAGGACACTAACAGTCCTTGGCACGATAACAAATCTCATCATCCAAAATCCGCATGGTCTCCAATAACCTGTAAGAACTTGACAATTTAACATGCTAGAAGCAAAATATATAACTGCTATGTTTACTTTCAATCTAAGAGAAATTATGATTAGACTAGTACGGTTAATTTGAAGATATTCATTAAACCTTTGAAATTCAAAGTTGCATCCCAGACCAACTGCTCGACAGCCACGAGTAATATAATCAAATCTGCAAATCAATAGTTTACGCAAAGCATTACAAAATAGGATAATTCAGATTCAAATACCTAAAGAATATATGATAGAAAAGAATAAACCAGATTTGACTGTTAAATTTTATCTGTTTACTTGTCAACATCAAATCCATTTCTTCCATTGGCAACCACATCATACAAGAACCGTTTCTCACTTGAGCTCTAAATAAACAACACATTTGGAAAATTTGAAGGAAGAAAAGGATAAACTGGTAACAAATACCTTTCTTAAGAAATAATAAAAATCATCCACCAACATCATGATAAATGACATCTTGAAAATAGACAATATAAGATAGAGCAAATTGAAAATCTTACTTTTGGAAGAGCACATTCAGAGCTCACCAGTATCATCTCCTGCCATTAGTAATGTCACATTAGGTGTGTATTTGGATTGAATTATTTGTATCTTTTAGAGATTATTGAAATAATCTATTTTTCTCAACCATTACACTGAATATGTAAACCACTTTCTATTTTTTTATTTATCTGAGTGATGCATGCTTCTTAAGTAAAATACTTCTTAACTATATCTATATGTGAAAATACTTCCAAACTTGAAGCTTTTTCATTTTTTACTTTAACTAAGCACTCAGTTTATTAAACTAACAACTTCATCAACAAATTTACCTAAAACTGCACAACAACTATTCAGAATCTCAAGATACCAAGGCAGTATTTGAACCAACTTTTTGGGCTTCTCTTCTCCTTAAGAGTAGAAACTCCTCAAACTAGATTCTGTAGAAGTTCTATTTTTTGGTTTTGCTCATTAATTAAAAAATACTTTTAATTACAATTAAGGAAATCATGCCCAATAAAAATTGCATCAAACACTACCTTGATCTAAAACATGAAAAATTAGGCTTTACCTTGACTCTTCTAATCATCTGGGGATCAACATCAATATGGTGTTCATTAACTATATAATCAACCATATTGACTAACATTTGTTCATGGTACCTACAAATTACAATAGCATATGGCACGTATTCAATGGATAAAGATCAAAAAAGAAATTTAAGAATAACCAAGTAAAATGTTAGTATATTTTTTAGGATTTTAGAAATATGGTAAAACATCATCTCTACAGCCACTATAATGGTTAAAAAATAAAATAAATTATGTCATTAAATGTAATAAAATACAAAAATGATAAAAAAAGTACCAATCAGAACCACTAATAACTTAGGGAAGGAACTCACGTTCAAACAGGTGACTGAAAGGCCCATGTCCCACATCATGCATAAGTCCTACAAAAAATGAAATATATCAGTAAACATGATAAAATAAAAAATAGCTTGTTGGGAGCATTTCTAAACATTAGATAACTCATACCTGTGAACTTCACTGCTTGAATATCAAATCTATCAATACCAAGCTCCATGCCCTGCAAGATCACATGCATATATTAGCGTCACATCATAAAGATTTAACATGGAAAAGAAGTGACAATCGAAGTTTTTTTTTTATAAATCAAAGACATTTCAGATTTAACATGGAAAAACAAGAACAAAAACAGCCACACCAGAAAACCGCCATGAAACAAAAGAACCAATAAAAAAACTATAATAATAATAACAAGACAACCAAATTAGAAGCCTGATTGCAATAACTCAACAATAACAATGAAAAACGCAGAAACAACCAAATTAAAAGCCTGATTGCAATGCCTATTAAAAATTAAAGTTACCTGTCAGACTCGTTAATGGCGTGAGCGGAAGCAACTGAAGCAGATCAAAAGAGGAATAAATAGGTTCCTTTGGGGTTGTTGCGCACAGAGGAAACAGAGAAAGAAGAAACTCAAAAAGGTGAAAATAAGTGAAGCTGAGGAGGCGCGCGCAGATGAAAAAATGAAAATAAAGATTAGTTGCGTATTACAACGTTTGCTTAAAAGTAACAGAAATATTGTAGATTTAAGATACTATTACAGTATTTTCTTTTAAAAAAACACAGAAATGCTATAAATAAAGATACCTATTATACCATTTTCCTAGATAAATGTTATTATTTTATTAAAATAATTATTATAATAAAATTTTAAATCATTATAACATTTTAGAGTGAAAATGTCATAAAATAACTTATCATTATTTTTTATATCATTTATTAAGATAAACGCTTTAATATGAGTGTTGTAATATCTTATTTTTGGTATAGTGTCTCATTTGCATGCATAACAACATCTTTTACTGTACCAAACCGCTATCGTCCCCTTGTAGCACTAGTCACCTTGTAACATACGAATTCACAACATGGCTATAAATGCCACAAATGCTATGGGCCCTACCTGAATACACATCGAGAGAGTCATTTTCCATTATAAACACCAAGGATACTCACTCATCACAAAGCCGCCCACCCCACTAGGCCTGCCACATAGGGTGCCTCGTCACCAAACTATGGACAACTTCATGATCCGTTAGATCACTAGGGAGCAATACAATTTTACCCGTGCACAGGGTCGCCCTCCCACTAGGCCCGCCCATATGAACCCCTAATATTCCACATAGACAGCTTATGATATGCCATGAGTGCAATGCCAACCAATGCATTTCTCACACTATGCATCCTAGATGTCACTCCATAATTAACAACTCACCACCGTCACTTAGTGGATTTCAACATCATCTTCATTCTCAATCACCAACTATCATTGAATTTCATTCACACCAATTGTTAATGGCAACCATGGTTCATCAATTTCTTCAACACACATATCATAGGATATTCACACATTTATATCCAATCCAATGGCAATTATGGCATTAAACTCAAACAGACCACAAGTCATATACCAATCTGACATCAAGTCATCATCCAAAGCATTTACCACATAACATTAATCAACCTAAATACATTTCAACAATTCATAGCATTTAATCATTCATTTAAATCAAAAACAAAGGATCACACCCATATATATATATATATATATATCAACAATGGATGAAATCATGCATTTAAATAATGTTACCCCTTCCACCTCAAGAGAAATAGTGTTCTATGCGGTCCGAGGGTTTCGCTTCACTAATGGGGTCGGTTCCTACATTACATAACATAACATACAATTATTTCCTATCTTAACCACCAAGATTTATATGTTCTTAGTTAATCTCTTGGTGTTTATACCATTTTGAATCTCAAATTACTTTGTTTACATTTAACCCACTATAACCCTTATGGGTTCCCACTTGCATGTTTATTTTACCATCATCAATAACACTTCTCATATTAATGTTACTCTTCCAACCTCAATAAATGTACCCATACTCACATTTCACATTTCCCCAACTCAAAAGTTAGGGTCTCATCAAAAACCCAACAACCACCATTAATACTATCATCTTCCACCACATGCATCACCATTTTTGTATACCTATTAATACCCCCATAAAACCATGCATTTATCACACCCCACCCTAGGGCTTTACATAAAAATGACTTCTGAACCATAACCCATCATGAAATACTCTCACAAACCATAACCTAGGGCTTGGAACACATGAAAATGGTGAGGGAACTTACCTCAAGCCAAAAGAAAATGAGCCCCAAGGAGAGCGAGAGGGGGAAACGAAATGGAGAAGAAGAGGGAAAGCTTCCAATGCCACAAACTCCTTGCTTGCAAGAGGGAGATGGAAATAGAAGAGGGGTAAGACGCCCCAAAAATAAGGGTAAATTTTTTGTGATTTTTAAAACAATTAAAGTGTGGAAGAAACCACGAAATAAAAGTTTAACAAGTAACCCCGGACCATTTTGAATAACCCATCCCATATATGAAGATATGGGAGGGTGGATAAATTAGATTAAGAGTGAATCTTGGACAATCAATCTCATGATCATCAACAAGGAATAGCGGAAGTGCACAATTAATTCATGAAGGGTGAATGGGAATGAGAGAAAGTTCAAGAGTATCCCATTTAGTTGTTAAAATGTGTTAATTATATGCGTATGTTGTTGTATAATCATATCATGACCAAACAATACCAATCATGCCCTAAAATAGAGGAAAATATATGAAAATAGGGCCATGAATCGATTCAAGAACCCCATGAATCGATTCAGACACTTCTGGAGTCCAAACAGTTAAAACAAGCCCTTTTGAATCGATTCAAGCTCGCATGAATCGATTCAAATGTTCCTGGACCTCATGAACAGTGATTCTAGTAAGCTTTGAATCGATTCATGCGGAGGCTTAAATCGATTCAAAGTGCCTAACTTTAAGAACAGTGAAAATAATGTGTCTTGAGTCGATTCATGCACTATTGTGAATCGATTCATGACAGCACAGAGGCCATTTTATGCAGAAAAAGTCACATTGTTGGACTTCTAACCCCCTAACTTTTTTATACGAATTCCAATGCCTACCAAATTTTGACACCAACTTATATACATCATTTATGATGTGTGGCAACTGACCACACTCAAAAATTCCTGAAAACGAGAGTTATGTGCATAAATGCATTTCACTCATTTTGAGACATTTTTATGCATCTCAAGGGCCTATACTTAATAGAATTGGCTCATTCCAATTTCTACAAGTCACAAATCATGTATCTAAGCCATTGGGACCATTACATACCATTCAAATCTCACAAAACTCATTTTGACCCTTTGGTTTCTCAATTATGCATAAAACCATGAAAATTCATCATATACTTCATGCCAAAATCATTCATTCAACATTCTAATGCCCTACTCACATTCTCATTCATACACAAGACTCGTATACATTGTTAATAAACATAAACCTCGTGGTATCAATATCCATCCATTAACATGGCATATAATCCTTCAATTTACAATCAATATAATCTATTGTTAGGGTCATTACTAAAAATTAGCCATTTAAAAACACACAGGTCTAATTTTTACACATGACCCACAAATCAAGATTCATGACCAACCAATTATCATACACAAAATAAAAATCTACACTTATCAAATGATCTACAAAAGATGCTTGCCAAGGCTCACACTTTACTTCCATATTTACCACCATCATTGCTCCTCCTCCAAAAGAGTAGGATTTTCATCATGCTTACATCAAACTTTAAAATGGCAACTAGGAGGTGAGTAACATATACCAAATGATTCAAAATCATACATAATGATGATATATGTATATATATGTGCATGACATATATTTCTCAAGAAGCATCATGAGCTTCATTCACACATCACCTTATTCCATTTCAACATTATGCATATCCAATTCATTACATTCATAATTCACATATCAAAATCATAGACATTCTCAATAGAGATCATCATACATTCAATGTTAGTATCACTATATATTCCCTCTTCATTTAATAATCATCCATTGCCACCACAGGCTACCAACTAGGTATATCTCTGGCTATATACAAATGCTTTATGGCTAATGCATATGCACAAAGGAATCAACAACAATCACGGATCTGACTGTGGGAAACAATATCATACCAAATGTGGGTCAAGCATAGTTGTGCTACTATGCCCCTATCGCAGTAGTAAAAGTGTACACTTATACCTCAAATCATGCATGCTTAATATTACATGTTACTGGTACCAAACCGTTATCGCCTATTCGTAGCACTAGTCACCCCATGACTTGCGGATACAACAACACGGCCTCACTTTTTATAAGTGCTACGGGCCTCTCCCAAACACTCATTGAGAGAGCCGTGCCCCGTCAGACACCGAGGTAACTTGCTCAACACAGAGCCGCCCGATCACAGGGCCTGCCATATAGGGTGCCTCGCCACTAGTCTAAGGGCAGCTTCATGATTCCCAGAATCACTAGGGAATAAAAACAATTTACCCATGCACTGGTTCGCCCTCCCACCGAGCCTGCCTATTGGAACCCCTAACATTCCATATAAACAGTGAATGATATGCAATGGAAGCAATGCAATGCAAATCAAATGCATTCTTGCACTATGCATCCTAAATGCCACTTTACCATCAATAATTCATCATCAACACTTAGTGGAACCCTAAGTACTTATCATTCACAACCATCACCAACATTCATTGGATTTCATATACATATCTAGTTAGTGGCAATCACAAATCATCAATTCACATATCATGGGATGTTCAATAACATTGAAATCAATATAATCATGGTTCCAAACCATTAACAACAACTCTCATCAATCATGAGTCAATTCAATAACATAATCATCATCCTACAAACATAGGCCACATAACACCATTCACTCTAAATGCATTTCAATCAAGTAATCATCAAATCATTCATCCAAACCAAATTAGCATAACACAATCATATAGACACATCACTAATGGATGAAATCAAGCATTTAGAGATGTTACCCCCTTTTACCTCAAGAGAAGTAGAAATCAACATGGTCCAAAGGTCCCACCTCGTCGATGGGGCTATTTCCTACATTATACCATATACCACACAATCAATTTTTATTTAAACTACCAAAACTGAAGTGCTCATATTTATTTCTTGGTGTTTTATACCATTTCAATTCTTAACCTTATTTCTTTCATTCAACCCACCATAACCACCATGGGTTAGGTGTTTTCATTCATTATTATGCATCTTCAATGCCATACCCAATAATGGGTTCCTACACTAATGGTTCTCAACAACCATTATCAACCATTCATCATCATTAATGGCTATTACCTATTATAAATAACATCTTCCATCAATAATAAATGCACATCACCCACATTTCATATTTCCCCCAATTTACAAAGCTATGGTTTTATCAAAACCCAACAACCATCATCTATATTCATCATTTTCCATTATCTTCCATGTCATTTTCGTGTACCCATATATCCCCTCATAAACTCACATTAAAACACCCCACCTTAGAGTTTCCATCATAAATGGCTTCTCTCAACAACCCATACACATTAAATCACTCACCCAACACCCAAAACCCATAACCAAGGGTTCAAGCTCAAAGAAAAGATGAGAAACTCACCTCAAGCAATGAAAAAAGTGAGCTTCTGATAGCCTACCGAAAGCGCATGGAGTATCGAAGTAATAAAAAGATATCATTCCCACAGAGATTGTATCCAAGTACTAGTTATAACAGTGGTTCAATTATCTAGTGAATCGATTAAAATGAATTATTAAAACTATGACGAATAGTAAATTAGAAAACAGAAAATCCAACGACTTTTGTAGAAGAAAATAAGAGGAAGTTTGGAAAGTTAATCAAAGGTAAATTTTGGGGTATTAAGGGTTCATATGCTAGTATCAAAATTAAAGGTTAGTCGCCTATCCAATTATATGATTTTGTTTCTAAGGTAGATTTCCCTAAGTTAATTAATACCTTTCTCTCGAAAGCCTATTAATGTACCTAATTCCCAAAGAACCACGTTCAATTTGTTAATTAGACCCTTTACGTTCTATGAAAATCTGATTAACCTTCAAACAATTTTGCTTATTGTCGTAAATCAAAATCATAGGTTCAATTTAGGTATTTTTGAATTACATGCCAATCTCTCGATTACCCATATAATTTGTGATCATCTACGCTTATCTCTAAGTCTTGCAAAAGCATTAGGCATACATAAATTGAATAGAAATTGAAATTAGCCCCAAGAAAAGAGTTTAGTGTGCCATAAGGATGGTTGTCATCATGTCACATCACAAAATCAATGCCAAGCATAAAGGATTTCAAAAGTGTAAAATAGGGATTCAAAAATTACAAATTAGTTCTTACTAGGATTCCTATTCTTCCTCCAAAATCTATAGATTTGATTTCCCTTGATGGTCTTGACTCTTGATTCCCAATGAAAGCTTCCCCAAAAAGGTCCTTCAAAATATCCCAAAAGTTATCTTCAAATCTGTCTAAGTATATGTCCCTTAAAAATCCCCTAGAGTGCCCATTAAAAACCCTAAACAATTAAAAGATTTGGGCCTCGTAGGGGACAACCACGGCCAGTGGTGGATAACCACGATCAGTGGCGGCTTCTGACTTCCTATTCTTTGCTCCACAATACTCCATAGTGTACTACAGTGCCTACCACGGCCAATGATGGATAACCACGGCCATTGGTGGCTTCTGACTTGCTTTTTTCTCTTTTCTAGTGCTAACCACAGCCAGTGGTTGTCCACCACTAGCAGTGGTTTCCTCCAACCTTGCCAAAATGCACTCCTAAAGGCCTCAAGGGTCTCTTCTTTCATCCACTTTTCCATTTTTCCTCAAAAGAGACCTAGAATATCATTGATCCTACAAAATAGGAACAACCAAGTAATATGTATGGAAACGAATCAAAATCAAGAGAATCGGGCATGAACAATATGCAAAAACCCTAAAAGCTAGACCTAAAAACAATCAAAAACAACACACAATACACACTTATCAAAATACCTCAAACTAAAACATAATACACACTTATCAAAATACCTCAAACTAAAACATTGCTTGTCCTCAAGCAATCACTGAATCCATATAAGCATACAATGAAAGACCGGTAAACCCAAACAAACTTAAGGAATCTTGTATTTATTTATTTTCTTTGTTTTTATGTTTTTAATAGATTACACAAACTACCAGAATATACCATAATCAACAGTCAAGCCATATTCACTAAGATTAGACCTAGGGTACTCTTTTTTACTTTCCACTCAGTGTATGTGCTTATGTTTCAATCCACTCAGACCACAACATTCTAAACACTACAATAGGCTTGGCAATTAACCACAAACTCCACAGTTATCAAGAAAACATGCATTTGTCAAAAGGTCTTTTAAAGGGTTGTAATGGGGCCAGTGGATTCATAACATAGGAATGGAAACCAAGAAAAGGGAAATGCAAAGGGATTAATTTTGTAAGAAGATCAGTATCACCAGAGGGCAAGCAAACCTCAATTCAATAACTCTCTATACTTTCAAACCATAAAGGGTATGATTCATTTTTCTTTTTCTCTTCTTTTAATTTTGAGATCAAACTCCTTATCTTTCCTTTTCTTTGAATCACACACCCCAAACTATCATGGTTTTTATTTTTCAATTTAACTACTTTTAGTTAGCTTACCCTTTTTGCCTTTTCTATATATGAACTAGAAATCCTAAGGTTAAAGGTTTTGAAAAAAATATCATGTTATTTCATGGCTCAAAAGGGACAACTAAGGGGTTACACTTTTCAACAAATTATGAGGTTAAGGAAAACAAAACCTAAAGTGCCTTTTTCATTCCAAGCATGCATTCATAAACCGTTTTGAATTGGTCAAAAGCCAAGTTCTAGAGTGCCTAACAAGGAAACATAATCATCATACAGAGTGATTATTCTGGTAAGAATAGTAATCAAAAACTTTTTTCTTTATTTATATTTTTTTATTTTTACAAGATTTACCTAAGCAATGCTTAAGATCTAACTAATCTACATCACATGTCATACAGATAACAATAACTGCAATCAGCAATCAATGCTAGCCTAAGGCATATGGCAAACATACAATCATGCATATGAACACTAGAACATAAACATACAATGATGCAAATTAACTAGAAAATAAAAATAAACAAAAATAAAAAAGAATAAAGAAAAAGCTGAACTTTTGTGTACCCATCACCCAAACTAAAACTGGACATTGTCCCCAATGTCCATATCAAGGGGACCAAAAAGGGCCGCAATTGAGGAACCAGTGGTAAAAGGGCATAAAAAGTTCAACGGACACTTGTCATGAAGAAGGGGGGTGGAAGTAACCCTGCTGGGTATGCCACTCATACATGGCATCTACCCGGTCAGAAATCTGATCAATGTGGGCCCTCTGACAGGTTTGCTCAACAGACATCTGCTGAAACAAGGTGTACATTTGCTGCATGGAGAAAGGTGGCCCCTCACCAAAATGAGATAGCTCACCCTGCTTTGGAGGCCCGATGGGTGGTGGCATCTCAATAGAGAGTGGAGCATGGTTATCTGTCTCTTTAAAAAGAAAAGATGTCTTGCCTCCCAAACTAGTAAAAGTAGGGTCAGGCAAGGGGTGAGGCATAGAAAAACCAGGTATGACTAAACAATAAACATTATGCTCCTTTATAATCATTCCTATGTTTATTAATTCACCTATATATACCTTCTTTAGTTGGTGAAGAAGAGTATCCTGCTCTAAATCTATACCCACATACCTTGCTATAGGATTAATGTAACCTGCAAGAACAATTTTACCAATAGTGGCATTACCGACTTGGGAAAATTGGCTACCTAACAATTTAGCAGAGTCAATACGAGTATTATTAAGCATAGAGTGCAAGAAAAATACCTCAGCTTGTCGGATGGTATTAGGGCTATCACATCTACCAAAAATAGAGCGGGAATAAACCGCTGAAGATATCAAAAAACGGGATGATGAATGGAGGAAGCTTTGGAAGAGAAAGGATCATAGTTACCTCGTGCGCTGGAAATAAAGGACCAAAAGTATCCTAGTCTAAAGTCCTTTGGGATGCTAACAGCACCCCCTGGGGGAAAACCATAAATTTCAGTTACCTCATCCACATTCATTTTTATAATCAGTATTGTTCATTCTAAAAGACATTTCCTAACCATCAGTAGTTGGGTACCTACTTACCTCCACTGAACTTAGGAATTCTAAAGAGGTACGCTCATACACGGGTTCAAACAATTCAATAAAGGAATCCCAACCCATATTTTGACATAAGCGTAATGTATCTTCAAAAATTCCCAATTCCATTAAAGTATCTTTACAAAAAAATCTAGAGGGAATAATCTCTCTACTCAATAAAGATTCCAACCTTATCTTTTGCCCCTCCAATGGGCACTCAATATCATTCAAATCAGAGTAGTTAAAAGACATACCTGTGGTCTTCCTTTTCTTGGAAGGAATCTTGGTTGCCATGGAGTTGAATTAAAACTTAGAGATGTCCTAATAAAACCATACAAACAGGGTTAAAAAAGCATTCTAATTCACCATAAATGATAAAGGAATCATAAGATTAAACAATGGTGTCACTTTCAAACCAAATCCCCAATATGCAAGAATACCCCAAACTACAAAAAGAGAAACCCATAGTTAAGAAGGTGAAGATTACTTACTTGATTTAGAGAGATGAAATGATATATCAAGCAAATAATTGATGCAAATTGCAAGATAGTTCAAAGAGATTGGGAGTTTCTCCAATGCAAAGATGGTTTCTTGATGTTTTGAGGGAGTGAGTGGTGAAAAGGAACCAAGTAAAACATGTGGAATGAGGGGTTTAAGGCATGGGGTGTTTAAAAACATGAAAATCCCCATGCTGGGCCGAACCACGGCCAGTGGTGAATAACCACAACCCATGGTGTGCTCTGTTTTGGCTCAGGTTTTGAAAAACAAACATCCCATAGTAACTGATGGCAATCACGGCCAGTGGTTGCCTTTGACTTGTGCCTAAAGGAAATTCCAGAGCAAACCACAGCTAGTGGTGGCTAACCATGGCCAGTGGTTCTCACTATTTCTTGCCCAAAAATTCAATGTTTTTAGTGGAAAATGCCTGGGCCAAACCACTGCCTTTTAATCTAAAAATTATGTCAAGCAACCTAATTTAAAACACTTCCTTTTGATTCCAACCAAATCATGAAAAATAGTGATTAATTCAAACATTATACTATATAAAAGGCAACATCAAACCATATATTTTTTATTTAATTTTATGTAAAACATGCAAGCAAACAAATTCATGCAAAACAATTAAAATTGAATGACAAAATGAGGTTACCTCCCAACAGTGCTAAGTTTAACATCTTAAGCCAGACGTTATTCACCATTTGGACTTACGAATCTGATGCATCAAGCAAATCCAAAGTACTTGCTTGATAAATGGGCTCGCCTGTCAAGTAGTGCTTAAGTCTTTACCCATTTACTCTAAATGGTCCAGATTTTTCACTCCATAACTCAACAGTGCCAAAGGGAAATACTTTCAAAACTCTAAACGGCCCCGACCATCGGGACCTCAGGTTACGTGGAAATAGCCTCAATCTAGAGTTAAATAACAAGACTATATCACCTGGATTGAATGTCCTCCTAAGGATGTGACGATCATGCCAACATTATATTTTTTCCTTATAAATCTTAGCATTCTCATACGCATCCAAACGGAGTTCCTCTAGTTCATTTAGCTCCAACAACCTATGCTCACCTGCAACCTTATGACCAAGATTAAGCATTTTAACTGCCCAAAATGATTTATACTCAAGTTCAATAGGCAAATGATAAGGCTTTCCATATACTAGTTTGAAGGGTGTGGTTCCAATAAGGGGTTTTATATGCGATGCGATACGCCCATAAGGAATCATCTAATTTAATAGACCAATCCTTAAGTGATGTATTGACCACCTTTTGGAGAATATTTTTTATCTCCCTGTTGGAAACCTCAACCTGTCCACTAGTTTGAGGGTGATAAGGTGTAACAACCTTATGCCTCACTCTATATTTCTTTAAAAGGGACTGAAACGTTTTCTCAATAAAATGAGACCCTCCATCACTTATAACACACTTAGGAACCTCAAACCTCGAAAACATAATCTTTTTAAAAAGCTTAATAACAGTTTTAGCGTCCGAATAAGGTGAAGCAATGACTTCCAACCATTTAGACACGTAATCAATGGCTACCAAGATAAACTAATTTCCAAAGGAAGAGAGAAAGGGTCCCATGAAATCAACCCCTCACACATCAAACAGCTCAACCTCTAAAATGCTATTAAGTGGCATCTCGTGCCTCTTACCTATGTTACCTGTTCATTAGTAGGCATCACAAGTCAGGATATATTTACGCATATCCTTAAAAAGGTGTGGCCAGTAGAACCCAGCTTGTAATACTTTCGAAGCTATCTTGGATGTGCCCATATGGCCACCACAGGAAAGAGAGTAGCAATGGTCCAGAATGGCATGGACTTCATCCTCCGGAACACACCTCCTAATCAAACCATCTGCACACTGTTTGAAAAGGAGGGGCTCATCCTAATAGTAATGTTTAATATCTGCAAGAAACTTCTTTTTCTACTCAAAACCAAGATCAGGGGGTAAAATACCACAAACAAGAAAATTAACAAAATCCTCATACCAAGGCACTTGTTGGACACTAAGATTTAGTAGTTGTTCATCTGGAAAAGACTCATTGATGGGAACAACATCTCTCAACTCATCTTTTTCAGATGATAACCTAAATAGGTGGTCAGCAACAAGGTTCTCAATACCCTTTTTATCTTTTATCTCTAAGTCAAACTCTTGCAAAATCAAAATCCACCTAATTAACCTAGGCTTTGCTTCTTTTTTATGTAAAAGATACTTGATGGCAGAATGGTCAGTATATACAATAACATGCGAGCCTACCAAGTATGATCTAAACTTATCAAAAGCAAAGACAATAGCCAATAATTCCTTTTAAGTGGTGGCATAATTTACATGCACTTCATCAAGTGTACGGTTAGCATAATGGATTATATGCAGCTTCTTATCCTTCCGCTGCCCAAGCATAGCCGCCACTGCGTGATCACTAGTATTGCAACACCCAAAAATTGGGGGTAAATTTTTTACAATTTTAACATCATTAATTAATGGAGACATAAAGTGGTGAAGCTTTAATTCATCACCCTGGATCTATAGAAAACCTATCTCATATATAGAGATATGAGAAGGTAAGTTAAAAATGATTAATGAGAAATCCTCAATTAAAATCAGCAGAAAGAATTATTTAAATTGATGCTATATGGTTGGATTTAAAGAGGTCAAACATCATGAGGTTTAATGACTTCATAATATGTCCAAAGTATTTTTAAGATGTTACAAGAAGAAGATTTGATGCAAAAGGGAAAGGAAAATAATTAAAACAATGCAAGTTGGAGAATCAGGGCACCACTCGCTCAAGCGAGAGCCACACTCGCTCAAGCGAGAGCCACACTCGCTTGAGTGAGTCCGAGTGGGGTGCTTGAGCGAGCCACAAAACATGCTAAGCGAAAGGAAGGAAAGAGTATTAGGGGCCATCTCGCTTGAGCGAGCCCCATCTCGCCTGAGCGAGATCCTTAGGATTCGCTTGGGCAAGGCAAGCGAATGTAGGCGAAAGTGCCCCAGAACCCAACATACGATCGTTCGCTTGAGCGAGTGCCACACCCAAAGGCCTTCCGCTCAAGCGAAATTGGTCCAGTGGCAATTTACCTCGCTCTCGCTCAGGCGAGGCCTCACTCGCCTGAGCGAATCTCCTCCAGTGGCCAATAACTGATGCATGGGCAGTCTCGCTTGGGCAAGATGCTCGTTCGCCTGAGTGAACCACGCCCAGGGACATTTGACATGGCTCTCGCTTGAGCGAAGGCGAGCTCGCTTAAGTGAGAAGTGTCCAGAATGCAAATACCCAACGTAGGGGTGTCTCGAGACCTACTCTTGCCTAAGCGAGATTTGGCCAGTGGCCAATTATCCAGCACAGGGGATTCTCGTTTGAGCAAGAATCCATCTAGCTTGAGCGAGATTATCAGACATGCGTAGAAAGTATGAAATTTACACAACTTAACATATGAAAATCCATATAAAACCAAATTGAACAAGTTTAATATATCAATTGCATCATATTAGGCATTTAGAACTTATCTCAAATGTCACATTTAACAATTCCCTTTTTTTAATCAGTTAATCACATCCAAATCATACTTATCATTTTATGGGCTCTATAAAACACAAAATCTAGATAGATATCCATTCATTTACAAATTCTAACTGCATCATACATCATTTTCATTATCCAAACAATGTCAAGCTCACCAATGAAAATGAGCCATATGTACTAGGGTCTCATTTTCCTACATGACCTCCCAAAATTAACATCCATATATTTATCTTCCTTACAAGTTACTTACATTAAATTCATGGCTAAACAAAGTATTCATCATGCATATTCATTACAAAAGATTACATATAAGCCATAACATAGAAACATTGCCGACCAAGGCATTCTTTACCCAAAATAATCTCCTTCACATAATTCTTCCTCCTATGAGCTCCATGGTCAAGCCCTACAACACAAGAGCTAAAAAGATAGACCACATGGAGAGTGAGTATACCTTTTCAATGATGAAATATCCAATAATTAGTGATAATATACACATGAATGCAAGTTAGCATCTTCTCCTAAAAAGGAGTTCAAGTGACACTAAAGTCAATCAATCATCCAATTCATATAACACTCATATCCATAAAGATACATTGAGTCACACCAAACCAAAAACACAAATATAGTTAGTGATCAGGGGATTCCACATACACTTCACCTGACTTCCTCATGGGGATATCACTCAATGCCATGCTTCTATGGCTAATGCACATGCTGGTGTTTAAAGATGCATATGCACGGATCCGATTTTATTTCATTAGGTGATCGCAACCACCATAATCATTCATTCATTCTCATTGGTTTCCCGCCTCACAATGGGTACTCCCTCTAGCAACCTCGCAAGGTGCTTTCTCGTGATCGCAACCACGTTCAATAGTTCATAATGGTTTCCCGCCTCGCAAGGGGTACTCTCGCCTCGCGATCGCAACCACAGGCATTCAATCTCAATGGTCCCGTAGGGCCTTTCATTTCAAACACCAGGTGATGGCAACCACCAGCTCAATATCATAGGAACTCACAAACCCTTTATATCTTAAATCTCAAGTGATCGCAACCACTTTTCAAGCATTATGTTATGCATACCATGCTATGTATGTAACAATGCTCATGCATGTCTTAACCTCATAAGGATTATCTCACTATTTCATCTAGGGTACCACTCATACTCAATCACAATATTAATCCCATATAATCAAATATATATATATATACCATTTCACAATCAACCATCGTAAGATTCAATCTCTATTTCATATCACAAACAAAAAACACTACATCCATTCAAGGAATGACATGCAACATGGTATCAATATATACATTATCAACATACAAGGTTTCATGCATTTAGAAAATACACCCCTCTCCCACCTCAAGAGAAGTAGACTTTCGGGTTTGATGTTCCCGCCTCACAAGTGGTATCAAGTCCTACACCATTCAATTTTAGGACCACATCAATCATTCATTCAAGCACCATTTTCAATATATATACATATACATATATACATGATTCTCATCATGTAAAAACTATTTATAGTTCTATTCATTTGCTCAATTAGGCTTCGGGAATTCCTTCCTTTTTAATCAAAACCTATCATTACCAAAGGCAACAACCTAATTAGTTAGGTTACCACATATACCAATCTCACATCCAACTCATTTTAAGTGGGTTTTTCATTTATGGCTTCTAACCACCATTACTAATCATCATTTATGGCAATACCTCATCATTAATAATATTCTCATCATCATTTAATGCCAACCCTTTTTTCATTATACATTTCCCCCAAATTAATAGGTTAGGGTTTTACTAAAAACCCAACAATCATCATATATATACATCAATATTCATCATTCTCCAATACCATTTTCGTGTATCCTAATTAAGGCTCATGAAAGTTCACATTTATTCCACCCTACCTTAGGTTTTAAGCATTTAATGGTTCCATTCAATACCCACATGCATTTAATACTCTCCCAAGCCATAACCATCCATTTCCTAGGTTCCAAACACAAGAAAAATGACAAGAAGTTTATCTTATTCCAAAAACGAAATTGGGAAACAAGGGGGAGGATAAAGATGATGAAAAAAATGGTATTGGATGGTCTCCTCCTTGGCCAATGAAAAAAATGAAGATTGAAGGGAGAAGATGGGTTCACCAGTTGATTAGGTTTTGGGAGAGGATGAAGAAGATATGAAGAAGAGAAGAATGAGAGAAATGTGTTTGCCAACGGAAGTGAAAAACCAGTGTGAAGAGAAAAGGAGAGTAGGCTTTAAATTTAATATTTTGCTCATTCACCTAAATTTTCTCTGTTTTAAGATAAACAGAATCTATGTTCGGGCTTAATACTCATTCTAAAAATTATTCCAAATGCATATTCAAATTCCCAATAATTATCTACAGCCCTGACCAACGGCATCTCAATCAGAGATACTTGGTCCGACACTCATATTTTAACCAGGTCAGTTTTCCATTTATTCGGTCCCAATAAATTACTAACAGTCCTTGAAAATCTTAATTTAATTATTTTCAATATTTTGGGATAGTAAATAATTCACATTCAATTATTCAATATTTATTTCCTTAATTAATTCTCTATTTTTAAAATTTGGGATGTTACAATCTACCCCACTAATAAGTGTTATTAAACATTAATTTAATACTTCAATTAAACTCATTTTGGAGAGAATTTAACTGGATTAGTAATTAATTAAGCATAATTTCTGTTATAAATAACACATTGTGTAAAAGAACTTGATTTGTCAAAATCTGTGAAGAAAGATGCCAAAAGTCCTGAAGAAACCAAGAAACACCAATATAAAACAAGAGGGATGCTTGAACGTGACATGTTCCACGCTTGAGCATGAATTAAAGGAAGCAAAATGAATCAGGACCCTTTCACGCTCAAGCGTGGGAAAGGGCCGCTTGAGCGTGAGCCCGAGCTCGCTTGAGCGTGGCTTGAGCGTGGATTGGACATGTTGAACTAAAAGGCACGCTTAAGCATGACAAAGTTTAGCTTGAGCGAGGATAAATCAGCATCAGGACCTTCCTCACGCTTAAGCGAGAGAAGGAGACGCTCAAGCGTGAGCCTGAGCTCGCTTGAGCGTGGCTGAGCATGGTTTAAGGGCAGCATCAAGAAGGATTCCACGCTTGAGCACAAGAGTCACACGCTTAAGCGAGAATAATGACAAGCAAAGCCTAAACCCGAGCTCGCTTAAGCGTAGCTGAGCAGTGTAACATCCTAGGTTATTTTTGCATTTATTTTTATTTAAACAATTACCTCTTACGATAAATTTTTTTCCTTTTCTTGAAAATTAATCGATATTTAGTGAAAAAGCATTTATTTTTACTGACTTATTCAAGTGACAGCAGTCACAGTTAGATTAATTAAATAAGGTCATGAAAAGAAAAGCAAGTTAATTTAAACACAACGGATGGGAGAAAGGGTATCAGGGCTTCTCACTTGAGCGAGGCCCTTACTCGTCTAAGCGAGATTCCGGATTCTCACTTAAACGAGGTTTCTATTCGCTTGAGCGGATACCTTTCACACACCGGATTAGACAAGACATGCAACCGGACTCCCAAAATTTCACTCTAAAAATGGTTCTGTGAACCCAAAGAGTTATCATAACTACCATGAAAGCATATGCAAATAACAGTGATGTATTTTAAAATATAGGTTTACATCCGGTCCGGTCTTAATTAAACACAACTAATAATAATACTGAGAAGTTCTTATACACACATATGACTCTATAGAGAGTCACTCGAAGTCACTCGGACCCTGGCACCGTTCTCCCCCTTGGCGCGGCTCCATGGCTCCTTCCCCCTCCCTGTCTCTGGTTACTAAAAAAAAATGCAAGGGTGAGTGTTTGGCATTGTAATTAATTTAGAATGGAACTTAACAAATATACATGCATATTTATACATACACATCAAGCATCACTTGTAAGTAAGCATACCGAAACATAGTGTATTACATACAGTAGCTATATTAAACCAACTACACAATTCCATCACATTCATCACGATCACAACTGACTCTCATACAATCTGACTCCTAGTATCCGGATACTAAAGGATTGGCCTTCAGCTGGGGGTCCTACTTGACACCCCGTGAACCCTGCTTGGTTCACCGAGTCCTGCTTGACTCTCCACCTCGACCACTGGGTCCTACTTGACCACTCGGTAGCTCAACTGGGCACAAAAACCACGGGAGCCGGAAATGAGGGGCTATCATATACCGTCAGCCATCCCATACCACATAATCATTCAACAGTTTGCCTTTCATATAATAATATCAATTCCTCATCACTCGGGCAGCCTGCTTGCTAACCCGACATCACATAACACTGATCATTTCACATTAGATATCACAAGATCATACATGATAAACTCATCCACACCCGATCCTCCATTAATTAATGTACTCAGTCACACATGCACAAGCATAAACACACAACTACGTTTAGCAACATTTTCCTTAACCTGTTTACGTTACTTCAATGACCTGTTTAAGAAGCGAGTCCTATTCTAATTAATTATAACCTGAACATCCCCTTACTTTGGTTCCACGCTTCGATGATCTGTTCTCTGTGTCGATTCCTTCCTCTAAACACTGGTTTCGCAGTCTCAACTCCGTCACTCAGTCTTCCGTTGCTTAGCCTACTACCTACGGATCATAAAGTACAGCTCGTCACTTCAACGCCCTTAGTTCATGGACTGCATTTGGGCTCACACTCACTAGAGGAGTGGAGAGCAGCCACGAATATAGCCATGCATGGCTCTTAACAGCCAAAGAATAAAAGGAATAAGGGAATCACAATTAGAACAGATCAGTAGACTTACCTTGAAGCCTCGATCACAGGAATGGGGTTCAATCGAAGTTTAGACACAAATGGAGTCCCTCTCCAGCGCATGCAAATCAGCGTTAAGAGAGGAGAGAAAAACGAAAGAGAAAGAATAGACCAACAGCAAAGGTAACTTGTAAATAATGAAGAGGGAAGGAAAAGAATCTCCTTATATATATATGTATAGCTCATGGGCAAGATCGTCTTTTCCTTTATTTTATTTGTATTCTTACTAAATTTAATTAATTTCACTATATTGAACTATTGCATAGTTATCAAATCAATTACACGTATTTATTCCCTCAACGTTTAATTATTCACAATTCTCTAATACTTCGCAAGAGTATAGGCCCAATATGAATATCGGCCCCCGACGTCCTAACTTAGTGTTCATAACTCGGAGATCCGAGCTACAACCTGAGAGATCGGATACCTCATCCGTGCTCACCTCTTGGTTACCTACATCCATTTTTTTAGTCATTATGAGGTTAATCCGGGCTATGACTCCGTGTGAGGTGCTCTCCTCACAACGGTTCGGACCAAACCTCCTGGCCCTGTCTGCTCTCCTCTTACACTCCCGATCTTTAACTCAGCCTGCTCGCGCTTCAGATACCGATCTCGACACCGGCTTTCTTATCTCTGGCTAAGACAGAACAAATATTGAATAAAACTTCTAAAACATTTACTAATCATTTCCCATTTCTTATAATTCTCATTAAAACATCAGGGATGTTACATCCACCCCCCCTAAAAGGAGATTTCGTCCCTGAAATCAGTGTTCCGGTTGGAAAAGATGAGGGTACATTCGTCTCATATCGGATTCTAACTCCCAAGTGTAATTTATCCAATGTAAATTCTGCCACTTCACCTTCACCAGCGGGACCTCCTTGTTCCTTAACCGTTTGGTTTGATGCTCTTCAATGCCGATTGGTACCGCCTCCACCGTCAAGTTCTCCTTCACTTCAATGGAGTCACTCGGTACAATCATGGTATCACACGGAATGTAGGCTCGAAGTTGTGATACGTGGAATACGTTGTGAATGTTAGTCAACGATTGGGGAAGATCCAATCGATAAGCGACTTCACCAATCCGTTCTAGTATTTGGTATGGTCCAATATACTTCGGATTAAGCTTTTGGCTTTTCAAAATTCGACCTACACCCTTAGTCGGTGAAATCCTTAGGAACACCCAATCACCCACTTAGAATTCAAGGGGTCTGTGCCGATTGTCATAATAGCTCTTTTGACGGTCTTGAGCAATTTTTATCTTCTCTCGGATTAAGGCGATTTGTTCGTTCATCTCTTGAATCATCTCAGGCCCCAGATGAAGGGCATCACCGTTCTCATTCCAACATAATGGAGTACGACATTTCCGACCATAAAGAGCTTCATATGGAGCCATCCCAATGCTGCTATGGTAACTGTTATTATATGCAAACTCTACCAAGGGCAAGTATTTCTCCCATGATCCGCCCTGTTCCAGTACACATGCCCTTAACATATCTTCAAGAGTCTGTATAGTCCGTTCTGATTGGCCATCGGTCTGGGGATGGTAGGCTGAGCTCAATTTGAGCTCAGTACCCAGTTGTTGTTGCAAACTCCCCCAAAACCTTGAAGTGAATCGGGGATCCCGATCGGAGATAATGCTTGAGGGCATACCATGCAGTCGTACGACCTCAGCAATGTACAACTTAGCTAATCGATCTAGCGACCACTTCATATTTATTGCCAGGACATGCGCACTTTTGGTTAGTCGATCAACAATCACCCAAATCGTGTTGTATCCGGTTTGAGTGCGGGGTAGTCCGGACACAAAGTCCATGGTGATACCTTCCCACTTCCAGATCGGAATTTCTGGAGGTCGAAGCAAACCTGGAGGTCGTTGGTGCTCAACCTTGCACTTCAGGCATATCACACAGGATTTCACATACTCGATTATTGCCTTCTTCATACTTGGCCACCAGAATTCCTTTTTTAAGTTATGATACATTTTTGTCACTCCCGGGTGTATACTCAAAGAGCTCTTGTGTGCTTCTGATAGCACTGCCTGCCTGAAGCCTCCATGTGCAGGCACCACCACTCGGTTCCTGAATCTCCATATACCATCGTCACCCCTAGTTATCTCCACATTTTTGCCTTGGGTCTGAGTATCAATCAGCCTCTCCCAAGCCATAACCGCCTCCATTTTTGTCGGATCAACTAAGATTCCCTCTTGGGAAATTATATGCCCCAAGAATTGTGCACTACTCCCCCAGAAATCACACTTAGATAGTTTAGCGTACAACTTCTTCTCCCGAAGTACTTGTAAAACAAGTCGAAGATGTTGAGCATGCTACTCGTCCGACCTCGAATATATCAAAATATCATCAATGAATACTACCACAAACTGGTCCAAGTACGGTTGAAAGGTCTGATTCATATAGTCCATAAAAATGGCAGGAGCGTTCGTTACTCCAAAAGGCATTACTACGTACTCGAAGTGCCCATAACGAGTCCAAAATGCTGTCTTTGGGATATCCTCCGACCTCACTCGGATCTGGTGGTATCCCGACCTCAAGTCGATCTTAGAGAACACAGCGGCGCCTCGCAACTGGTCCAGTAAATCGTTAATCCAAGGTAGTGGATATTTATTTTTGATTGTCAGTTTGTTCAGCTGTCGGTAATCAATGCACATTCGCATACTACCGTCCTTCTTCTTTACCAATAACACCAGAGCGCCCCAGGGTGAGGCACTGGTTCGGATAAAGCCCTTTTCTAGTAATTCGTTTACTTGTTTCTTCACTTCGGTTAATTCCACTGAAGACATTCTATATGGCGCTCGGGACATAGGTTCTGCCCCGGGAATCAAGTCAATAGAGAAATCAATCTCCCGACTGGGAGGTAGCTCCGGAATTTCTTCTGGAAAAACGTCAGGAAATTCACAAACAATTGGAATATCACTTAGCAGGAGGTTATGCCGACCCTCCGAAGCGAATAAAACAACATACGTGATTAGGACATCGCTCACCCCGTTCTTCACGTCAAAATCCTGAGAGAAAACAATATTCTCCCGATAACAGTCGACCAACACATGATTAGCAGCAAGCCAATCGAGACCCAGAATAACATCTAAGTCCTTCAATGGCATACAGATAAAATTTACTCGAAAAGTACGGGCTTCGATTTGCATCGGCAGTTCTCTACACACTGTAGTTGCACGGAAAGTGGAACCAGTTGGAGTGGAAACAATAAGAGCGTTCTGCATTAAACTGATTGGCAGACCAAGCCGTCGCACACAACTTTCCGAAATAAAGGAATGGGTGGCACCTGAATCATAAATTACATCAACCAGATAACCATAGATGAGGCACTTACCCTGTACCAAATTGTCATTCCTCATAGCTTCTGAAGCATCAAACGCAAATACACGCCCGGTCATGGCGTTCTGGGCATCGCTAGATTGGGCATCATATCTTCCCGATTGTTGGTTCCCTCTACCAGCTTTATTCCGGCCTCTCCTCGAAAAGTTGGAACCCCGGGTCCCAGAAGAGTTAGTTCGGTTATCCGTCCTTCCCTGCTGTTGCCTCTGAGGGTAATCGGGCCTGAGGTGCCCTGGTTGTCCGCACTGGAAGCACATAATCTGATTGGCTTGGCAATGTTTGGCAATGTGGCCTTCCTGACCACAATTGTAGCAGGTACGATTACCAGAAGGATTACCCGATCGACCAGTGGAACCCCGACCGGAAGAGGATGAGGAGGTAGCAGAAGACTTGCCACCCCGGAAGAATTGACTCATCCTCTTGAAGTTGAATCCTTTTGCCTTCAGTGGCTTTTTATCTCTTGGCTGGGACGTCCTTTGTAACTGCACCTCTTCAGTCAATCTTGCTTTGTTCACCAGGGTTGGGTAGTCCCTAATCTCCATTGGTACGATTACACTACGGAGCTCAATCCGTAGTCCAGCTTCGTATTTGGCGCACTCGCTACCTTCAGTCCCTTCTAACGAGAAAGGGTGGTAAAAATCACACAGCTCGTCAAATTTGCTGGTGTACTCAGCTACAGACATCCGGTCTTGCTCCAACTTTAGAAATTCCATTTCTTTCCAGATTTTGTAGTTGTCTGGGAAGTATTTAACAAGGAACCTCCTTCGAAAATTCGCCCATACCAACGGCTCATTGGCTGCGTTCATTTGCATCTTCACTCGGGACCACCATACTCTAGCCTCTTCTTTTAGTTGGTAAGTAGCAAATAAAACCTTTTGCTCTTCAGAGCACTCAAAATATTCAAAAACCTGCTCGATATCCCTGATCCAGATGTATGCCCCGTCATAGTCGTGTCCCCCTTTGTAAGTCGGAGGATTCCTTTTCAGGAATTTATCCAGAGTGGGACCGGACTCGGTCCTACTCATCAGCTGAGTAAATCTAGAGAAGAAATCATCTCTTCCCCCAGAACTAGTCTCTCCGGCCATTTAGTGATTCTACAATGAGCAAACACATCACCATTAATAACCAAGATCAGTCAGGGGATCGTAAACTTACCTTATATTCATAGAATACTACGCCAGTGGAGTGCCAAGGGAACGATGCCAGACCACACAACAAAATACAATCAACTTTCATAAAACTATCACAATCACTAGATCAGCCCACACACCGGCTCTAGAAAGAACCGCTTTGATACCACTGTAACGCCCCAGCCGCTTTTTAGGAATGAACGACTGGCCCCACAGACCAACACGAGACCTTTCCAATGTGCTTTTGTCCTCACTCACACATTTCCTGAGAACTTCCCAGGAGGTCACCCATCCCAGAATTACTCCACGTTAAGCACGCTTAACTTTGAAGTTCTTAAGTGATAGGCTACCGAAAAGGCTAATGCATTTGTTGGTATAGGTAGTACGAATTCATTTTTTTAAGCTATCCTTGACTATATAGTCTCATACCTATACAGTCTTTGGATCCCTCTCATTCTGGTATGTATTCGGTTCGTTCATGTGTCCCTCCCACTGGAAGCCTGCCAGGAGCCGCTCCTTGTCCGTGCCTATGCACCGGCGATCACTCCCCGCCCTCAACAGTGCCCGGGATGTCACATTCCCCGCTGGAAGCCTGCCAGGAGCCGCTCCTTGTCCGTGCCCATGCACCGGCGATCACTCCCCGCCCTCAACAGCGCTGGGATGTCACATGAGGCACTGTAACGCCCCAGCCGCTTTTCAGGAATGAACGACTGGCCCCACAGACCAACACGAGACCTTTCCAATGTGCTTTTGTCCTCACTCACACATTTCCTGAGAACTTCCCAGGAGGTCACCCATCCCAGAATTACTCCAAGTTAAGCACGCTTAACTTTGAAGTTCTTAAGTGATAGGCTACCGAAAAGGCTAATGCATTTGTTGGTATAGGTAGTACGAATTCATTTCTTTAAGCTATCCTTGACTATATAGTCTCATACCTATACAGTCTTTGGATCCCTCTCATTCTGGTATGTATTCGGTTCGTTCATGTGTCCCTCCCACTAGAAGCCTGCCAGGAGCCGCTCCTTGTCCGTGCCTATGCACCGGCGATCACTCCCCGCCCTCAACAGTGCCCGGGATGTCACATTCCCCGCTGGAAGCCTGCCAGGAGCCGCTCCTTGTCCGTGCCCATGCACCGGCGATCACTCCCCGCCCTCAATAGCGCTGGGATGTCACATGCCCACCAGCTTCCGCCTGGTTCGTCCTCAAACCATACCGTACTAGGAGAGGCTAGGCTCTGATGCCACTTGTAACATCCTAGGTTATTTTTGCATTTATTTTTATTTAAACAATTACCTCTTACGATAATTTTTTTTCCTTTTCTTGAAAATTAATCGATATTTAGTGAAAAAGCATTTATTTTTACTGACTTATTCAAGTGACAGCAGTCACAGTTAGATTAATTAAATGAGGTCATGAAAAGAAAAGCAAGTTAATTTAAACACAACGGATGGGAGAAAGGGTATCAGGGCTTCTCACTTGAGCGAGGCCCCTACTCGTCTAAGCGAGATTCCAGACTCTTACTTAAACGAGGTTTCTATTCGCTTGAGCGGATACCTTTCACACACCGGATTAGACAAGACATGCAACCGGACTCCCAAAATTTCACTCTAAAAATGGTTCTGTGAACCCAAAGAGTTATCATAACTACCATGAAAGCATATGCAAATAACAGTGATGTATTTTAAAATATAGGTTTACATCCGGTCCGGTCTTAATTAAACACAACTAATAATAATACTGAGAAGTTCTTATACACACATATGACTCTATAGAGAGTCACTCGAAGTCACTCGGACCCTGGCACCGTTCTCCCCCTTGGCGCGGCTCCATGGCTCCTTCCCCCTCCCTGTCTCTGGTTACTAAAAAAAAAATGCAAGGGTGAGTGTTTGGCATTGTAATTAATTTAGAATGGAACTTAACAAATATACATGCATATTTATACATACACATCAAGCATCACTTGTAAGTAAGCATACCGAAACATAGTGTATTACATACAGTAACTATATTAAACCAACTACACAATTCCATCACATTCATCACGATCATAACTGACTCTCATACAATCTGACTCCTAGTATCCGGATACTAAAGGATTGGCCTTCAGCTGGGGGTCCTACTTGACACCCCGTGAACCCTGCTTGGTTCACCGAGTCCTGCTTGACTCTCCACTTCGACCACTGGGTCCTACTTGACCACTGGGTAGCTCAACTGGGCACGAAAACCACAGGAGCCAGAAATGAGGGGCTATCATATACCGTCGGCCATCCCATACCACATAATCATTCAACAGTTTGCCTTTCACATAATAATATCAATTCCTCATCACTCGGGTAGCCTGCTTGCTAACCCGACATCACATAACACTGATCATTTCACATTAGATATCACAAGATCATACATGATAAACTCATCCACACCCGATCCTCCATTAATTAATGTACTCAGTCATACATGCATAAGCATATACACACAACTACGTTTAGCAACATTTTCCTTAACCTGTTTACGTTACTTCAATGACCTGTTTAAGAAGCGAGTCCTATTCTAATTAATTATAACCCGAACACCCCCTTACTTTGGTTCCACGCTTCGATGATCTGTTCTCTGTGTCGATTCCTTCCTCTAAACACTGGTTTCGCAGTCTCAACTCCGTCACTCAGTCTTCCGTTGCTTAGCCTACTACCTACGGATCATAAAGTACAGCTCGTCACTTCAACGCCCTTAGTTCATGGACTGCATTTGGGCTCACACTCACTAGAGAAGTGGAGAACAGCCACGAATATAGCCATGCATGGCTCTTAACAGCCAAAAAATAAAAGGAATAAGGGAATCACAATTAGAACGGATCAGTAGACTCACCTTGAAGCCTCGATCACAGGAATGGGGTTCAATCGAAGTTTAGACACAAATGGAGTCCCTCTCCAGCGCATGCAAATCAGCGTTAAGAGAGGAGAGAAAAATGAAAGAGAAGGAATAAACCAACAGCAAAGGTAACTTGTAAATAATGAAGAGGGAAGGAAGAAAATCTCCTTATATATATATGTATAGCTCATGGGCAAGATCGTCTTTTCCTTTATTTTATTTGTATTCTTACTAAATTTAATTAATTTCACTATATTGAACTATTGCATAGTTATCAAATCAATTACACGTATTTATTCCCTCAACGTTTAATTATTCACAATTCTCTAATACTTCGCAAGAGTATAGGCCCAATATGAATATCGGCCCCCGACGTCCTAACTTAGTGTTCATACCTCGGAGATCCGAGCTACAACCTGAGAGATCGGATACCTCATCCGTGCTCACCTCTTGGTTACCTACATCCGTTGTTTTAGTCATTATGAGGTTAATCCGGGCTATAACTCCGTGTGAGGCGCTCTCCTCACAACGGTTCGGACCAAACCTCCTGGCCCTGTCCACTCTCCTCTTACACTCCCGATCTTTAACTCAGCCTGCTCGCGCTTCAGATACCGATCTCGACACCGACTTTCTTATCTCTGGCTAAGACAGAACAAATATTGAATAAAACTTCTAAAACATTTACTAATCATTTCCCATTTCTTATAATTCTCATTAAAACATCAGGGATGTTACAAGCAGGGCTTAAGCATGATAGAAATAGGACTATCAGGCCCTTCACGCTTGAGCATGACCATTAAGCTCAAGCGTGACTCATGCAGCATGGGATTTTTAATTTTATATTAACCAATGGTGCGATGCCAACTCACCCACCTTGGTGTGTTTCTGCATGTCTTTGAATGATTCTCATGGGCTCTACGCAAGTGGGGAAAGAAAAGTTGAAACATGATCCCTATAAATCAAGCAGAGAACGGGGAGTGGAATCATCAGCTGGATTATACCCTTCATCTTATTAAACACATCTCCTGCATCCCACCATTCATTCTGTATTCATTTCTAAATTTTCTTAAATGAAAATGCATAGTGTGAGTAACTAATTTTCCTTATTGGGATTGGTTGTAATCAAATCAAACCTGAAGTAATGCTGCTGTAAGTTTTCATTTATGTTAATGAGATTTGATAGTTTCTGTATTTCATTCTGCCATTAATGCCTAAAAGTACTTGATCACTATTTTCTTGTTTCAAGTTTTCTTAAGTATACTGGGAAGTAACTTTTGAGAGCAGATCTGAATGAAATACTCATTGTGAGTAGCTGACCAGGGATGACATCTAACGTAATGAATGTCAAAACAATCGATCGGTAATGCTGGAATGGTTTCAAAATGACTGAGGGATCAGCAGTTTGAAAGCATTTTTATGAATTTTGTAGTCGAGGGATTGATACAAATGACTTTGATTGTGACGTAGAAATTGTCATTTCAAGTTATATACATGCAAATTTATTTGGCCTATGAAAGGTGCGATGCGATGAAGCTAATCCCAGTTTTCCAAATCTGATTTCTACTAAAACACTTTACTGTCGTTATTTTCATTCAACACTGTTTCTTTTGTATTCAATCTTGTGTATAACAAAATCAAACCAAACCTTTTGTCAAAATAAATTCAAGAACTAAGATCTTCAAACCAATACCTCCTCAGTGGAACGACATCTATACTATACTACAACCACTGTGTTTAAACTTGGCACAAACATTCCATTGAGTTCATATTATACAAACTTGATTCTCTTTCCTTGAACACTTCATTTCCTTTGTATGATTAACATGCAAAATATATTACCAAGTTTTGGCGCCGCAGCCGGGGAGGTGATTTAGGTTTGAATGTTTTAGCATTGAATAGACAAGACTCTATAAATAAATTTCAATTTGTTTGCATTCTTTATTTTTTGTGTGGTAACATTGCTAGAGTGAGTACTTGATTTATGATCTTGAGAGGTAAGGGACCAAAAGAACAACTTGCATTTGATTTAGAAATAGATAGGCTCCTTAAGAAAATCAAGAAAGCCAAGCAAAAGCATAACTTCCACACAGGAGAAACTTCCTCTGACAGAATGGCGGATGTCAATAGCAACAATCAAAATCCACCAAGGAGAAGACTGGGGGATTACACTTTACAACAAGGACCCAAACATTACTCAAGCATTGCTATTCCAAACATAATAATGGCTATAGAAATGAAACCTGCTTTTCTTAGTTTAATTAGTTCCCACCAATTCCATGGAATGACAAGTGAAGATCCATATACTCACTTGGCCACATTCTATGAACTAGTTGGAACTATGGGTTTTGAACAGGAAATAATTGAAGCTGTATATCTAAGACTATTTCCTTTTTCTCTAGCAAGTAAAGCTAAAGAATGACTCCAGTCGCACCCAAATCAAAGTTTGAATAGTTGGGACACTGTGGAAGAAAATTTTTTACACAGATTCTTCCCACCATCCAGATTTATCAAAGCCAAATCAGACATAACAACATTCAAACAAGGGCAAGATGAACCCTTCTATGAAGCATGGGAACGTTTCAAATCCCTGTTGAGAAAGTGTCCAAATCATGGCTTGGAAGATATTGCCCAACTGAATATCTTCTACAGTGGACTGAAAACAGACACCAAAATGATACTGGATGCAGCAGATGGAGGCACTATGATGACGGTGGATGCAGAACAAGCTACAAGAATCATTGAAGCATTATCATCCACAGATTACCAAGCCCAGCATGATAGAACACAAGTCCAGAAGAAGGGAATATTGGAACTGAATACAACAGATGCCATTTTAGCTCAAAATAAAATTTTGACTCAGCAAATTGAAGCTCTAACACAGCAAATGGCAAAACTCCCATAACAATTACATGCAGTACAAACCTCTACAAACAGTCAACAATCACAATTGAACTGTGACTTTTATGGAGGGGAACATCAGAATGGACACTGTCAAGGAGAGCAAGGAGACCAATCCATCCTCTATATGAATAGTCAAGGTAAGCAGGGTAACTTCAATAACAATGCTTATTCTAACAATTTTTCATAAGGATGGAGAAATAATCAAAATGGTGGATGGAAGCAAGAGGCAAGCACTTTCAACAGACAACAAACTTATCAACAAGGTCCTTCCTTAACAGAAAGCACATCAAAACTAGAGGACACTCTAGAAAAATTCATGCAAGTCTCAATCACCAATCAGAAAAACACTGATGCTTCAATAAGAAATCTGGAGACTCAAGTGGGGCAATTGGCTTGTCAAATTACAGAACGTCATAACTCTCAATTTGGAGCTAATACCCACCCAAATCCAAAGGAGCAATGCAAAGCAATCACAACAAGAAGTGGAAAGGTCATTGGACAACAAGAAGTAAAAGGCGAAAAGGTGGAAGAGAAGAATTGTGAAAAAAAAATAAGAGAGGAAGTCAGTGAAGAGAAAAACAAAAAGAATGATAATGTACATATGAAGGAGGATGAAGTTGGAAAAAAGAAAGAAATAAAAGAAGGGGAGAAGAAGGTAGACGACCCAGCACCACAGCTGAAAAGTTTGCTGTATCCAAAGAACCCTTCAAAGATAGACAAGGAGAGGCAATTTGCAAGATTCATGGACATCTTCAAAAGGTTGCAAATAAACATACCTTTTGTGGAAGCCATGGAGCAAATACCAATGTACGCAAGATTCATGAAGGAGCTGTTAACAAAGAAGAAAATATTTTTTGAAGAAACAGTGGAACTCGCAACAGGATGCAGTGCCATTATTCAAAAAGCATTACCTCAGAAAATAAAAGACCCAGGGAGTTTTATAATTCCAGTAACTATTGGTACTTTACCAGTAGGAAAAGCACTCTTAGACTTGGGAGCTAGCATTAACCTAATGCCCCTCTCAATGGTAAAAAGAATCGAAGATCTTAAGGTGAAACCAATACGAATGACCCTCTAACTCGCTGATCGATCTATGAAGTTTCCATACGGCATAGCAGAGGATGTGCTGGTACGAGTTGACAAATTTGTGTTCCCTATAGATTTTGTCATTATGGACATTGAAGAAGATTCAGAGGTACCTCTCATTTTGGGGAAGACCTTCATGAAAACTGCAAAGGTGATTATTGATGTGGACGATGGGAAGCTAAAAGTGAGAGTGCAAGATGAGGAAGTAGATTTCAATATGTTTGATGCAATGAAGTACCCAGTGGAGAAGCAGCAGTGGTTCAAAATTGACATTGAAGAAATAGCCATCAGAGAACAATCCAATGAATTGCTCAACAAAGATCCACTGGTCGAGTTAATGGCAGACACTGAACCAATTGGAAAAATAATAGAAGAAAATTTGAAGAACTTGGAGGAGGATAAGCATGACATCCAAAAAACAATTCATTATGAGAAGCTGCCAGAAAAAGCAAAAGAAGTCGTAGCATCCAAAGTGGAGCTAAAGGTGTTTCCCTCACACTTGAAATACATTTTTCTTGACGAGGATGGACAAAAACCTGTTATTATTAATAGGCAATTGTCAGAATCAGAAGAAAAATAATTAATTCAAGTATTAAAGAAGCACTCAACAGTAATTGGTTGGAAACTAGAAGACTTGAAAGGAATAAGCCCAGCCTACTGTATGCACCGCATATACATGGAACAAGAATTCAAACTAATTGCCCAGCCGCAGAGACGTTTGAATCCAACCATGAAGGAAGTAGTAAAAGGGGAGGTAATTAAGTTACTTGAAGCCGGTATAATTTATCCAATCTTTGATAGTTCTTGGGTGAGTCTTGTATAGGTCGTTCTAAAGAAGGGATGAGTAACCGTCATACAAAATGACAAGAATGAATTAATTCCCACAAGGACAGTCACTGGATGGAGCATGTGCATTGACTACAGAAAGTTAAACACAACAACTAGGAAAGATCACTTCCCTCTACCCTTCATGGACCAAATGCTGGAAAGGCTTGCAGGACAAGCATACTATTGCTTTCTAGATGGATACTCAGGTTATAACCAAATAGCTGTTGCACCAAAAGATCAAGAGAAAACAGCATTCACATGTCCCTTTAGGGTGTTTGCATACAGCGCTTTGGGTTATGTAATGCCCCTGCAACATTTCAAAGGTGTATGTTAGCTATTTTCTCAGATTTAGTGGAAAAATGCATTGAAGTCTTCATGGATGACTTTTCAATTTTTGGACCGTCATTTAATCAATGCTTGGAAAACTTGAGTATAGTATGGGAAAGATGTATGAAAACCAATTTAGTTTTAAATTGGGAAAAGTGTCACTTTATGGTTACTGAAGGAATTGTGCTGGGATATCAAATCTCCAAAAGAGGCATTGAAGTGGACAAAGCCAAAGTGGAAGTAATTGAGAAACTGCCACCACCAGGGAATGTGAAAGGACTGAGAAGCTTCTTGGGCCATGCAGGATTTCTATCGAAGGTTCATCAAAGACTTCTCCAAAATCGCAAAGCCTTTAAGTAATCTCTTGAACAAAGACACTCCCTTTATTTTTGATGATTCTTGTCTGCATGCATTTGAAACTTTAAAACATAAACTTTAAAACATAAATTAACTTGTGCACCTGTGATAGTTGCTCCTGATTGGGAGTTAGATTTTGAAATAATGTGTGATGCCAGTGATTATGCCATTGGGGTCATATTAGGACAAAGGAAGGCAAAAGTTTTTCATGTTATACACTATGCTAGCAAAGTTTTGAACCCTGCCCAAACAAATTATGCAACAACAGAAAAAGAGTTGTTAGCAATAGTGTATGGCCTGGAAAAATTTAGACCTTATCTGATTGGTTCCCAAGTCACTATTTTTACTGACCATGCTGCTATTAAATATCTGCTGAATAAACCTGACTCTAAGCCTAGGCTAATTAGATGGATCTTGCTAATGCAAGAATTCAATCTAGTGATCAAAGACAAAAAGGGCAGTAAAAATTTTATTGCAGATCATTTGTCTTGCCTTGTTAACAAGGAAGTCACACTACTACAACCAGAAGTGAATGAAGAATTCCCTGATGAGAAGCTACTGATGATAAAGGAAAGGCCATGGTTTGAAGACATGGCAAACTTTAAAGCTGTAGGGGTGTTGCCTGAGGATTTTTCATGGCAACAAAAGAAAAAGTTTCTGAAGGATGCAAAACATTTCATATGGGATGATCCATACCTGTTTAAACTTGGATCAGACCATATTTTAAGGAGATGTGTGTCCCAAGAGAAAGCTAACAACATCTTATGGCACTATCACAGCTCCCTATATGGAGGATACTTCAATGGGGAGAGGACTACAACTAAGGTCCTCCAATCAGGTTTTTATTGGCCATCATTGTTTAAAGATGCTAATGTTTTTGTGCAGCATTATGATGTATGTCAGAAAACAGGTAGCATATCAAAAAGGAATGAAATGCCACTAACTGCCATTCTTAAAATAGAAGTCTTCGATTGTTGGGGTATAGACTTTGTTGGACCTCTACCTACTTCATTTTCTAATGAGTACATTGTTGTGGTAGTGGACTATGTATCAAAGTGGGTTGAAGCCTTGGCCTGTGTTAAAGCTGATGCAAAAATCATTATCAAATTTCTCAAGAAAAACATTTTCAACAGGTTTGGTACTCCAAGGGTACTGATAAGCGACAGAGGTTCTAATTTCTGCAACACTCAACTTCAAAAGTGTCTGGAACACTATGGAGTAAAGCATAAGGTAACCTCTCCATACCACCCTCAAGCCAATGGCCAAGTGGAAGTATCCAACAGAGAGATCAAAAGGATACTAGAAAAGACAATCGGCCACAATAGGAAAGATTGGTCCTTAAAGCTGGATGATACTTTATGGGCATACAGAACAGCCTACAAAGCACCAACTAGATTTTCACCTTACCAGTTGGTGTATGGAAAGAATTTCCATCTTCCAGTAGAGCTTGAACACAAGGCATTCTGGGCAATGAAAATTCTCAATTATGACCCAAAGGCATCAGCTCAAGAAAGAAAAGTTCAGATGCACAAGTTAGAAGAATGGAGGATGGATGCCTATGAATCATCAAGGATCTATAAGGAGAAAATGAAGGCTTACCATGACAGACACATTATGAAAAAGAGTTTTTACCCAGGACAATCTGTGCTCCTTTTTAATTCAAGGATATAATTATTTCCAGGAAAACTAAAATCTAAATGGTCAGGACCATTCATTGTGAAGGAAGTAAGATCTTATGGGGCCATTGAATTACAAGACCCTAAATCTGAAAGAACCTGGGTTGTAAATGGTCAAAGACTCAAGCCTTATTTAGGAGGAGAGGTGGAGAAGGTCACCACCATCATTCAACTGGCAGATCCATGATCAAACAAAATCAGGCGTCAAGCTAATGACGATAAACAAGCACTCTTGGGAGGTAACCCAACCTTTTATGTTCTCTATTAATCTTGTTAGTTTCAATTTAAGCTATTTTTGTGTTATGTTCAAAAGTCTCTCTTATTTTTTAGGAACACTCATCACCATCACCATCCATCATCCAAGGACCAAAGAGCAAATGGTTAAAAGGAAAACAAGTGTCCTTAATTCGCTCAAACGAATGGGCTCAAGCTCAAAGCAAGACCAAAAATCAAAGTGTCAGGTTTGTACAAGCTCAAGCGTGACAATTCACGCTTAAGCGTGGGCATTCTGTGTGAAGTCACACTCAAGCGTGATCTTCCCAACTTAAGTGTGAATTATTAAATGCATCAGGGGTCATTCCATAAGTAATCACGCTCAAGCGTGACAGATACACGCTTAAGCGAAAAACAAATTGATTCTGACTTAAATTCGCTTAGGCGAATAACTACGCGCTTAAGCGAGGGATTATAAATTGCATCAGGTCCAAAAATCCTTCATGCACGCTTGAACGAGTGTTGAGAGTGCTTAAGCGCCTATTTTAAAATTCACTCACGCTTAAGCGTGATTTAGCCCAACCTAAGCGCAAGTTTCATTTTCTAAGGGAAATCCCATAAAACTGACCACGCTCAAGCGCCACTCTCCCACGCTCAAGCGTGAAAAGTTTCCTCTAACAAACGCTCAAGCGCACTTGAATTAACCATTGCTGAACGATCACGGTTAAGCGTGATATACCCACGCTCGAGTGAGAGGTTTGAAAATTGCCCCTGATGCTAATAAATGGATCGTTTTGTAACCCCCCACTCATGTAACCGCCCATTATCGCCCCTGTCTTTCAAAGTTTTGTAACTGACAAATTCCTTTTTCATTACTTGTCCCATTCTCTCTTAATTTAAATATAGCATTCTCACTGCATGCTATTCACAATTCACTTCAAGGTCACTGCAATTTTTGTTCTCTGCTTCCATTTTTGATTCTTCCAGGTAATCATCGAACTCTCCTCTTTTAAATTTTATCACACTATTACCTTGTCAAGAAGCATCAATAACCTCTTTTAGGAATGCATGCGAAACTTCAAGATTTCTTTATACTCATTCCTAGTGTGTTACCATCATAATGTAAAAGGCTTCATGGTTGACTTCTCTTTTTGGGTATTTAAAGGGAGGATTGGTGCTACTATTCTTAACATCTTTGTAGTGCATGTTGACTGTTTATGAAAAATCCTGAAAGAAGTTAATTTGCATAGTGATCATTATACATGATAATCAATGACATTTATATGGCCTACAATCTTGACACAGGACACTGCATATATGGTTTTTTTTTTGCCATCCTCATTATATCCTCAATTGAAGTTATGCTCTTTTGCAGAATGGCCAGGACCAAGCAAGTTACACCAAGTTCTCCTGCAACCACTTCCCCACCAAGAAGCTCGAGAATAAATAAGGGAAAGAGGCCAAGGAATGAAGACCAAGATAATGCCCCAAAATTCAGAAACAAAGATCAGAGCAGGCGTTATGAAGATATTTCCAATTAGACATTTATCCCAGAAAGAAAGGTAGATTTGGCTTTAGGATAATGTGATGCGTTTTTACAGGTTGTGAGAAGAAGAAACTGGCTCAAGATCTGCTATCCAAGGGAGAAGTATGACCCAAAGATAGTCAGAGAATTTTATGCCAATGCTTGGCCCAAGGAGGGAGAAGGTGACCGAAGAACATGGGTAAGAGGTCATTGGCTCTCATATGGCAGGGATAAGATTAACTTCTACCTCGGAAGCATCATGGAGCTAGAAGAAGGAGAAATCTGTGAATACACTTCTATGCTTGCAAGAAACCAATTCATTGCCACCAATGATCTTGAGGAGGCCATATGCATTCTAGGTCGTCACTTTCAGATGGGTCAAGGAGAAAACCCACTGCGCATTTTAAGGAAAGACATGAGCATCATCTCTCAAGTATGGACTTCTTTCATGCTTGCCAACATTGCACCTAATGCGCATTTTTCTGATCTTATTTTTAGTAGGTGCTATTTACTATATTGCATTTTGCAAAATGACATATCCATTGATCTACCCCAAATAATTTTGGATGAAATTCATAAGTTTGTGAAGGCTGATCAGAAATACTCCTAAGCAGGGCAAAAGGTAAAAGGGAGTCTAGGCTTTCCTGCATTTATCATTGATTTTTGTGCAGCTCATGGGATTGAGGTACAAGACCTCAAACCCATCAAGCCTTCCATAGACAAACGCTTCATTGAACGGTATTGCAGTACCCAAGAGTCAATTGCACAAGAAGCACCGCCCCCACCTGCCTCAGATACACAGCAAGCACCACCAGCAGGATCAGAACTCTCTCCTCCAACTTTCAGCTCAGAAACATTGATGCTCTTACAGGGAATGTACCAGATTCAGATCCAGAACAACCATCTCTTATTACAGCAAAATTCCAATCATAGAGGTCTGCTGCATATACATCATGGTTTATATCATAGTATTCCTGCAGGACAACCCAACCCTTGGATGGACCCATTCCAATTTGGAGCTCTCCTTGCTTGGCCTGGGGACAGGCCTCCTTCTGTGGGAGGGGGTGAGACTTCACAAGCTAGGCTAGGACCTTCTTCACAGGGACCTCCAGAAAGAGAACAGGAGACAGAGGATGACTCTTCTAATGATGAGTGATGAGTTTCTGCTTAAGTCTTTAACTGCTTCAGTTCCACACTGTTTTAGTCTTTAATTGCTTTAGTCTACTCTTGAGTTTTTTTTTAGTCTGATATTACTGCAGCATACTTTGAAATTTTTTACATTTTTCATGCTTTTGTGTTATGATTGTTTTGATGCAAAGTTACATGCTTGAAACTAAAACAGTTTTGAAAAACCCAACCAGGATTTAAACTTTTTAATCAAGAAAAGATTCTGAGTTAGCAAGTATTTTGAGGCAGTAACATTGGTTTTTGAGAAGGCAAATTAACTGATTTAAGACCATGAAAATGAAGGAAATAAACCATTAAAATTTGTTGCATGCTTGAACCTTTTTAGAATATGGAAGTTGATCTGCCCTGAACCGGGGTCTAGAGATCCGGATTCAAGTCAATCACAAACAGTATGTAAATACCGTACAGAAGACTGGATGTATGAGTATCCAGTGTAAGTATCCGTTGTCCTTGAGTGAGGAGAGCGGATTGGGCGTCCTGAAGATCCTTCACACCGACCTAACGCATTGAAGTGGGCGAATGGTGGTGTCAAGTGGCTATTTTATATTGAGCATGGAGAATATAGACTAGGATTAGGGAACAAGTTGACCATCCCCGTGAGCAGAATTTGGCTCGTAGTGTAGGGAATTATTGATCGATCCCTGTAGCAATAATCCTTGTCTTTAGCACAGTGACGTGTGTGTTGTCCGGTGTCATGGTGTTATCCTGAACAACCGGTATAGGGAGAACGCCTGATACGGAATTACAGTCCGGATGTTTACCGATGACACCGGTTACACGTAGATGTCTTGACAAAGACGTTGAAATATGTCTTGCAGATCGGATACCGGTATTGAGACCGGATCATATGTCCCCTAGCTTGTGTGAGGGACTGAGTGGTTGTTCACATAAGCTACTCAACCTGCGAGAGGTCTGAATATCGGTAAGCTTACGCGTATAACAGTTCCTTCGCATTTGTTATCATTCGTAAAGAACCGTTTTCAAATTAAGACAAAAATTCGTTGTACGAGAATTTCAAGAGTTTATTGGAATTGAAAAGCTCTTGAAGTTCGTGTAACGGCTGTAAAGCGCGAATTGCGTTGCATGATTAGACATTAATACTTTTAATCACGTGGGCAAGCAATTATTGCGTCTGAGATGGAAATCTCATTAACCGTCGTTTTGGGCTCAATGGGCCTGAAGTTTTCGAAACTTTTGGGCCTAGTAGATAGGCCCTTCGTCGAATTGCTATTGTTTTGGCGCCCATGAATTTGGAACGGTTGTGTTGTTTCGCTTGTGAACCAATGTGTTTAATCGAGAACGACACAACTTCCAGAGTGGGTAACCGAACCTCTTCGTTTCTTATAAAAGAAACACTTAGTGGATTCTGAGTTCCACCTGCTTCTGTTTTCTTAACAAAACCCTGCAAAAATCTCACAAGGAAGTTCGTTGCTTGCTCTACGAGGCCTTTTTCATTCTTCATCTCCATCATCATTACCTGAGGTAATTATTTCTTCTTCTTCCCCTGTAAACCTCGTCTTATTTTGGGTCTGTTATTTTTGCTTGAAGAGAATGTGGTTTATTTAGGGGGAGAATAATTTCCTGCAACCCTAATAGTCATGGGGAAGAATCCTTGTGATTCTTCCTAGGGCTGAGTCATGTCGCTCAGAAAGGGGATCTTACTCACTGTGGAAAGTGACTTTTCCCTTCTCAGAGTCGTCCTCTGATTGTAGTCGCTTTTAAAATGAAGTGAGTAATGATTATCAACTTTCTGACGACATAATTTCTCATCGTAGATTAAAGAATTTGGTCTAGACAATCCAAATGGCTACTGGAGAAGGAACTTCCGGAGATAATGCTATTGTGAAGACAACAGAAGGTCTTTATAGCGTCGCTGCTTCCAGGCTGAATTGGGAAGAGCTTCAGGCTAAATGGCCTTTCTGTTGGGTGTCCAGTGAATTCAAGGACTTGGCTTCCCGTCATGCAGACGAGGATGGAGCCCGGATTCAGCCAAGGTTCACGCTCCATGCGGAAGAGGAAACGAAGAGGTGGTTTAGGGTTTACGCACCGCTCCCCACAGAACGGATATGCCACGTCGTACCAAACGACCGTTCTGTGTATATGTATGATTTTATCTTTCATTACTTGGGAGTTCGTTTCCCTCTAACCGAGCTTCAGATGGGAGTGTTGAGGTTTTTAAACTGTGCACTCTCCCAACTTCATCCCAACGGTTGGGGCCTCATCCGTGCTTTGGAGGTTTTGGGTGAACATTTCAACTTCACACCTACTGTAGCAATGCTATTTTACTACACTCAGGTAGTTCGGAGGACTAACAAGCAGGGCGGTGTTGGCCTAGTGACACTCCGGACTCTTTGTTCTTTTGTAAACTTTGAGTCTTACACTGATTCGGCCAAGGTTGATGGGAAATCGTTTAAGACCTATTTCACCCGGATCTCCATTAAGAAGATTAAACCGATATTTTGGAAGGATGAAGAGGGTGTCAACAAATTTCCATTGAGTTGGACTCATAAACATTTTCTCTTGAGCTCCCACGCGTATTGTACTGATCAATCCGTCCTGTCTCCTGAAACGTCGAAAGTGCTGTTCGCACTTGAATCACACACTACACGACGTCACGTCTTTTCGTGTAGGCGTTTGTTAAGTAGTTCAAGCGGAGTCCGGGATGAATATCTACGTAATACTCATTTTATTTCACTTTTTCTCCTTTGTCAAATATATTGAATATTTTGTAGTTGCTAATATCTTGTGTTTGTTCATGCAGGTGAAATAGAACAAGAGACTCCGGAAATGAACAAGTTGAAGGGATTCAAGGCGGCGGGTAAATCCATTGCCCGCGAAAATGAAATCAAGCCCAGACCATCCACCAAGGATCGTCCTGAGTTAATCATCCTGACCTCGGATGCTGAAGGGGACATTCCGCTGGTTGAGGGTGGTTCCTCCGATGTTGGTGCAGCCACGGGTCAGCCCCCAGTCACTGAGAGAAGGAGAAAAATTAAGAATGACTCTGTGGGGGGTCCGTCCAAGAAGCGTAGAACTTCAGAGGATAAACCTGTTGAAACCTCGGAAGCAGCTGGTGCTTCCTCCGGACTTAATAAAGGAATGGTTACCGGGGTTTCTGGGTCGAAGCCGACCTCCTACCCAATCACCTCGTTTCTCACCCCCTTCCTCTCATACCGGGGATCTACTTCAGCTATTCTTCCACAGCCGATGTACGAACTCCGGCCTACGCTCAGCACTAAAGAAATTAAAGAAGCATGTGAGGCCGGAAGGTGGCAGTTAGCCGAACTTGCTGGAATGCTTTATTCATTCAGCGAGTTGGCTGACAACGTCGATAAGGTTGATGAACTGAGTGACAAATTGGAACAACTCAACCTTTCATCGGGGAAAGACAAAGCCTTCATCAAGCTAATGGAAGATCGTCTTGCCAAGTCTAAGGAGTTCGGAGATATCATGAACAAAGAGAACCTTAAGCTTAAAGGTGACTTCAAAGACTTGGAAGGCAAGCTGGCAGAGAAGGAGGAAGTCCTCAACAAAGCAAAGGAAGAACTCCACAGCAGCCAGGATAAAAGCAAAGCTGCTGCTAAGGAGTGGTCCCAAAGGGAGAAGAAGCTCCTTCTTGAGATCGAAGGACTGAAGGCTGGGAGAGCGGAGTCTGAAGGATTGAGTGGGGAGCTGTTGAAGTTGCGGGAAGAATTGGCTATAGCGAAAGCTGAGAAAGAAGAAGCAATTGACATATGCAGCCAGGCTGTTAAAGAATCCTTCGGCCTAGCTATACGCCAAGTTTTCTACCGCAACCTCACTGTGAAATTTAATCTCTATGGAATGAGTCCGTACTATGAATTCCATGGAGGAAAGTTAGTCACAGTGGTTGATGGTCATCACGAAGATCCTCCGACGTCCTTGTATGGTTTGCCTCCTCTTCCTGAGGGTCAAACCATGGGACCGGATTTTGTCCTTCCTGCGTCTGAGGTTCCTTCGTCTGAAGAAAGAACTGAGGCTCCCGGAGGGGAGATTCCTGTAGAAGTCCCGAAGGAAGGGACACAAGAGCCTGGTGCTGAGGAGGCACAGAAAACTGAAGAACAGATTCCTCCTCCATAGCTTTGTTTTCCTTTAAATGTATAGTTGTGTGCCGGGATCAACTCCGACTTTAAACTATTATGTGTAATCTCGTTTTCAATGAATAAATTTCATTTAAGAAATTTGTCTTCAGCATTTCATGTATATTTAAATCGTTGCTAATCCGTTTTGTATGATTAACCTTGAGGTCGGATTGAAATAACTGCCTCGGAAGATTAAACAACAAATGAATTTAGAACGGATAAATATATACATGTCCCCAAGTGCGTGTTAAGAAGAAGGTGCCTGTCTTTGGGGCATGATCCTTAATTCTTTTGGGGAAAAAAGGAGTCGATCCGTTGTTTAGTCAAATAGTGTAACGGGACGGATGACTGTTCTTTATTCATGTTATTCTCACTAGAGAAAACAATGTCGTCCATTGTAAGAATATTGTTCCTAGTTTGGGGAACTGCACAGGTGTAAAAAAGTGGTGTTTGAGTCTTCCATCATAAGGATGATGATGGGAGTTTGTCTATGCCAGGAGTTATGTCGTTGTATCACAGAATAGGTGATAAAGAATATCCGTCCTGGGAGAATACCACTTGAGAGCGAAAGTGCGGATTAACTTTCAAAATCTTCCATCATAAGAATGATGATGGGGATTGTTTATATCAGGAGTTACATCATCGAATCACTTTATAGGTGATTGAGATCGCCCGTCTTGGGGATGTGTACGGCTCCAGGAGTTATATCGTCAGATCACATAATAGGTGATTGAGATCATCCGTCCTTGGGATGTGTACGGCGCCAGGAGTTACATCGTCAGATCACAGAATAGGTGATTGAGATCATCCGTCCTGGACAAGTACACAACGTCAGGAGTTACATCGTCAGATCACATACTGAGTGATTGAGATTATCCGTTCTGGAAAAGTACACAATGCCAAGAGTTACATCGTCAGACCACAGATTAAGTGATTGAGATAATCCGTCCTGGATACATTTTTTCAATCGTAGGAGTACGGATTGTGTGAATGCTTCTCAATTTTCAAAAGCGTCCATCATAAGTATGATGATGGGAATTGTTCGTACCAGGAGTTACATCATCGAATCACGGAATAGGTGATTGAGATCATCCATCCTGGAGTGATGATTGGAATTGTTCATACCAGGAGTTACATCATCGAATCACAGAATAGGTGATTGAGATCATCCGTCCTGGAGAAATTTTTCCAATCGTAGGAGTACGGATTGAGGTGGATGCTTCTCAATCGTATGAATTGAGCGTTCAATTTTTGTATCTGAAATCAGATATCAGTAGTACTCTACTAGCCCCCTAGCTGATGTGAGGAATTAGTAGGTTTGCTCATATGAGCTATATCGATCGTAGTACGTTTGGATTTCAGAATTGTACTGGTGTGTAAATATCCGCTCTGGGAACAAGGTTCCGTTGTGATGGAACGCTTGAGGGCGGATTAGAACAATGAGAATCTCAGAGGTTTATCGAATTTTGCAACCCTTGGTATTCGGGTAATGGTGGCCACGTTTCTCATGATTGGACATTTAATGCCTGTAATCACGTGGGCGAGCCATTATTGCGTTAAATGCGCATGTCTTAATAACCGTCACATAGGAACTTAGTGGGCCTAGGATTTGGGTTTAATAGGCCCATTTAGAAGGCTCTATGACGAAACGATGGCATTTTCGCGCCTTTGGGTTCAAAACGACAATTTTGATCCACTAAACGGAGAGTCATTTGAAAGTAAACGACAGGTTGCTTGAATTGGTATTTGAGAGTTTTGATACCCTGAAAAAGGCATATTTGGCAATTCTAGTAGTCACTTCTTCTTGCTCCCTCGACGAACCTCTGCAAAAGTTTCGAGAAGATTTTCGTGTCAGCCTCTGTGAATCTTAATTCACTATCCTCATTTATCCTTAGGTAACCACTTTCCTCCCATTTTTTGTATCTTGTTTCAATATCTGAAAATGTCTAGGAAAGGTTTTAGTTCCAGTGGTGTTAGCCCTAGAGGGAGAGGAGGAAGGGCGTTAACTCGAAACCCTACAGTTCGTGGTGGGAGGATCCCAGTGATCTTCCAATCGAAGCCACAATACCCAGAGAGGGAGGCGTCGCCGTATCAGAGGCGAAGTGTGATAATACCCTCCTCAGAATCCTCCTCTAGTGGAAGTGTCGAGAGTGGTGATTTGTATCTCTCTGACGATGTGGATTTTTACCGCAGCGTAAAAGCTTTCACAATGGCGGTGAAGAAAACAACTGGGGGAAGGTCATCTGGTGGGGAAGTATCCTCTCAGCAGTATATAATAAAGATAGCTTCTGGCCTGTGCAATGTAGTTGCACACCGGATTGACTGGGTGAAATTCCAACGGAAGCGCCCATTCAGCTGGGTGGCTGAGGAATTTCGCGAAACAACATCTGTCCATGCTCGAGAGGACGGAGCGGAGCTGGAACCACGTTTTACGGTCTTCAAGAAGGATGAGGACAGGTTTCGGTTTATGGTGCTTGCTCCGCTTCTGTCAGAACGGATATGTCATACGCCGGACGAGAGGTCCTTGTATATGTATGACTTTCTGTTTTTGAATCTTGGCGTGCGCTTTCCCCTCACCGATTTTCAGATGGGGGTTTTAAGATTTCTGGATTGTGCTCCTTCGCAGCTTCACCCCAACGGATGGGGGTTGATCCGTTCTCTTGAAGTGCTTGGGGAGCACTTCAACTTCCAACCGATGGTAGCTATGTTGTTCAATTTTTCCCAAGTAATCCGTCATGCAAATAAGGAGAAGGGGGGAGTGAGTTTGATATCGCTCTGGACTCTCTCCAAGATTATCAACTTTGAGGCGTATACCGACTCAGCCAAAGTTGATGGTCATTCTTTCAAGTCTTACTTCACAAAGATCAGCGCCCGTCCTGACGAACCAATTTTTTGGTTGACTGAAGATGGGATTCCGAAATTCCCAGTGGCTTGGACGCATGAGCATTTCTTATTGACCTCCCAGGCGTACTACACTGAGGAGGATGAACTGAGCCCATCTTCAGTTTCTGTTCTTTCAGCCCTTCAATCCTACACCGCCTCGCACCAATTTTTCTCTTGCAGGCGTTTATTAGGATCGTGGTCCACCCGCGAGGAGTATTTGCGTAATTTTCCTGCCATTTTTCATGCTTTATTGTATCATGCCTTGAAATCTTTGATCTCTAACCGTGTTATTTGATTTTGCAGTTGAAATTGAAACTGTGTCACCAAAGATGGAAAAGCTGAAAGGACTCAAAGCTGGAGTGAATTCCGTAGTAGCTGAGAATGACATCCAAGTAAAACGGAATTCGAAGAAAGCTACAGCTGAGACTATAATTTTGACTTCATCTGTTGGTGACGATATCCCCTTGCTTAAGGGCGGATCCGGGAAACCGGCCTCTGAGGGTGCGGTTGTGAAGGTCGGAGAGAAAAAGAAAAGGACAAAACGTGATTCCTCCCAGACCTTGGACCGTCAACCTTCTCCCAAGAAACCAAAAACTTCAAGAGGGGCTGCTGATCCGGAGCTTTCTAAGGGAAAGAAAGTTGAAGGGCCCACTCCGGATGCCCCAGGCGATGCGGTCACTTATGGTGCAAAGCCAATAACGACTTATTTTGCACCCAAAGTTTCTCGCCCTCTTGAAAGTAGCTCCGGTCTTGCTCAATACCTGGTATACGAGGGTTCCGTTCCTGAGGGCGTCCCTGAAACTCCGTACAAGCTGAAGCCTTCATTGAAGAGTGAAGAAGTAACCAAGGCTTGCGATGCCGGACAGAAGCACCTGGCAGAATTATCTGGTCTTCTGAGATCGGTTCGCGAGCTTTCAGAAGAGAATGAGAGGCTCAGCTTGTTGGTTGGCAAGGTTAACGATCTTAGCGTTGCTGCTGCTAAGGATAAGGCAAACATCCTCCGTTTAGAAGGTAGATTAGAAGCTTCCAAAGAGGAAGGATATAAGAAGGATGAAGAAATTGCCAGACTGAAGTATCTTGCCAAGGAGTTGGAGGTCCAAGTACTTGACCAAAAGAAAATCAATTCCGACCTCCATGCCAGTCTTTGTACGGAGAAGGAACGCTCTTCAAAGCTGGAAGAGGAGCTTAAGGAAGCCAAGATTGTCTACTCTCAAGGAGCAGAAGATTGGTCGTGTAAGGAGAAGGAGCTGTTCTTAAAGTTGGCGGATTCGAAAGCAGAATTGGATGAAGCTGTAGATATGTGTGATCAAGCAGTCAAGGAATCTTTCGGGTTGGCTATTCGTCAAGTTCAATACCGGAATCCCAAGGTGAAACTTAATTTGAATGGTATTGATCCGTTCTATGAGTTTCACCAAGGGAAACTGGTGGCCATTGTTGAAAACCGTCATGAGAGTCCGCCTGACATGCCATACGAGTTTGCTCCTTTACCTGAAGGCCAATCAATGGGACCTTCTCTCCTGAAGCTCCGAAGTACAGGAACAAGCTCTAGCGTTAACGAAGGCAAGACCGGAGATAAAGGCAAAGGGAAGGAAGGAGATACAAGTCAGAAGAACTAATGCCTTCCCTGTTTCTTTTTCTTTTTATTGATTCAAATTTGCTGTGTTCCGGGATCAGCTCCGGATTATTAAACGAATTTTTTCATGTAATTTCCATTTGATCAATAAAAGAGACATTTGCCTTTATATGCTTGTTTAGTAGAAAACAACTTTAATAGAGGGATTGCATGTGTATTGAATCATTCCGGATTTACGTAATGAAGATCGGATAATAATATAAAATCTTCATTCCGGACTTGTACATGCGAGATGAAGAACGGATAGGAGTATATAATTATCGTTTTTCATGTATAGGCGTTTTGATAGCCAAATACTTGATTTGACAGGAAAGATAGAGTATCTTTTTGTCAAGTATGAGTAATTTGATATATAAAAGCCTGGTAGAAAGCGTATCTTGCCTCTTGAAAGTCAGGCCTTTTGGTCGTAAATATCATAATAGGATCGCCGTTGTGAGTGAACATGTTATTGTCATGAGAACGGCTTATAATGTTAATCTTGAGGGGGAATGATTGTGAGAACGTTTCATCAAGAGTTCATTCCTCAAGATATTCGTTAAACCGTTGATGCTGTCCCCCAGTATCATTGGGTGATCAGTACTTTGAACAAACTCTGAGTGAGACTTTCACGTGAGAGTTCTTAAGAGTGAGGATTTAAAATAGAAATTCCTCTTCAAATATTTCCGACCGAGAGGTTTCGGGTGAATATGCCTCAGATTGTGGCGTACCCGAATGAATTATTTTTGTGTCGGAGTTTATGAGTCAGGTTTCAATTGAAGAATTGATGACTCAGAATTTAAAGCTATAAAACTTCCACATAAAGAACTTCAAAAGAGAGTATTAATTTGGAGTTCAGTATAACTTACTTGTTGTGTTTGGAGTTCGGTTTGATCCTACAATCCATGTCGTATTTGGTGTTCAGTTTAATCTTACTAACCGTTCTCCAATCGGTCTTTGGTTTTACCCAATGACGATTCTTCACCGACGTTCGGTCAATCCTACTAGTCGTACTCAGAGTTCGGTTTAATCCTACAATCCGAGCCTTCAACACGGGGTTCAGATCAGGGCTAATCCTGAACCTACTGCGCCCGTTACTTGGGGTTCAGCGTGGTCTTGAAGAAGAACCAGCTTACTGCGCCCAAGCCTTTAATACGGTATTGGGTTCTACCCTTTTACCATTCTTAGAATGGGGTTCGGTTCAATCCTACAACCCATTTCCTAAGGTTCGGTTTAATCCTACAGCCCAGGTCTTCACCGGTGTTCAGCCAAACTTACTAAACGTACCCAGAGTTCGGTTTAATCCTACAATCCGGGCCTTCTATTACTTAGACACACTCGAGGAGTTACATCGTCAATTACAGAATGGGTAATTGAGATCATCCGTCCTGAGTATGCTCTTGTGCGCTGCACATATTCGAGGAGTTACATCGTCAACTACAGAATAAGTAGTTGAGATCATCCGTCCTGAATATGCTTCTGTACGCCGGATAAACTGAAAATCACAGCATAAGAAAAACTCGAAAGAGTTCAATTGTTGTGAGAGGTTCTTATTAAATCAAAAATAAGAATTACAATGAAAGCGTGGCTGGGAAAATAATTTCTCCAGTATTCGATCCAAAATGAGGATAGGAGAATATGTATTGCTCCAACAGCTAGCTATAGTAGATGCGCAAGTTTTGGGTGTTCCACTTATTTCAGATTGGAGTGCCATCAAGGTTCTCAAGGCGGAGCCTTTGCCAGCAACCTCGGATACCCTGTATGGGCCTTCCCAGTTTGGGGCTAGTTTGCCTTGATGAGCAAATTTGTTCCCTATACTTGCTTTTCTCAAAACCAAATCTTCGACATTGAAAGTCCTTGATTGAACTCGCTTGTTGTATCGGAGAGCAACTTTGGCTTTGATAGCTTGATCTCTGACGAATGCATCTTCTCTGAGTTCTTGTATGACATCCATTTCTGACGCCAAATTAGCATTATTAGTCTCTTCAGAGAAGTATTTGACCCTTGTGGAAGCAATCTGCAGTTCCACGGGTATCATTGCCTCTACCCCGTATGTTAGGCGATATGGGGATTCGTTAGTAGATGAATGAGGCGTTGTCCGGTATGCCCACAGGACGTGGCACAGCTGGTCTGTCCATCCGCCCTTGGCTTCACCAAGGCGTTTCTTTAGTCCTTTCAGCACTTCCCTGTTGGCCACTTCAGCTTGGCCGTTAGTTTGGGGATGTTCGACGGATGAGAATATCTGGGTTATTCCTAACCCTTCGAGTAAATCTGTGAATTTTCTATCCGTGAATTGGGTGCCATTATCTGTGAATATTCGTGCTGGGACCCCGAACCGTGTTATAATGTTTTCATACATGAAACGACGAGTTCGGGCTGAAGTAATATGTACCACCGGCTCTGCTTCTATCCACTTAGTGAAATAGTCGACCCCTACAATGAGATATTTGATGCCCCCAGGAGCAGTTGGAAAGGGGCCCAGAATATCCAATCCCCATTGGTAGAAGGGCCATGGAACAGCGGATGTGAAGAGTTCTTCCGCCGGTGTGTGGTGAAGATTAGAGAACTTTTGGCAAGCGTCGCATTTTTTGACGAAGTCAATGGAGTCTTGCTTCATCGTGGGCCACCAGTATCCAGCCCTGAGGATTTTTCGCATTAAGCTTCTTCCTCCGGCGTGGTGTCCACATTGTCCTTCATGCACTTCCTCCATTACGTCTTGCACCTCATTCTCTTTGAGACAGATCAAGTAGGGCACGGAGAGCGCCCTTCTGTAAAGATTACCATCGATCATGGTGAAATATGGTAATTCCCTCCTTATCCTTGTCTTTTCCTTCTCATCTATAGGCAGCTGTCCATCAGCCAAAAAATGGATGTAGGGGGCCATCCATGTGTCTCCATATAGGGAGTTTGTCATTATGGCATTTAGAGAAGGGAAAAGAGGAATGCTGGGCGACGTTAGTGTGCTTTGAACCAGCGTAGTGGTGCTACCTGGTCGTTTGGTGCTTGCTAATCTGGAGAGTATATCCGCTCTAGTATTCTCTTCGCGTGGAACATGTTTGAATTCCATTTTCGAGAATTTCTCTCTCAACTCCTTGACACAGTTCAAGTATAATTGGAGTTGAGGTTCGCGAGCCTGATAATCTCCTAAGATTTGTGAAATCACCAGTTGTGAATCGCTGTAGAGCGTCGCCTCAGAAGCTCCGATGTCAATTGCAGCTCTCAGTCCGGCCAAACAAGCTTCGTACTCAGCTTGGTTATTGGATGTTTTGAAATTAAAGCGAAGGGAGATTTCCAGGTGTACTCCGTCATCACTTTCTAGAACTACACCTGCTCCAGAGCCTCTTTGGTTCGATGAACCATCAACGTAAATGGTCCAATGGACACGAGGGGAATCTGGATCAGTCCCTGTCATTTCCACAATAAAATCAGCCAGGACTTGAGCTTTAATAGCGCTTTGGGGTTCATAGGATATATCAAACTCAGAGAGTTCAATAGACCATTTGATCATCCTCCCAGCGAGATCGGGCTTGATTAATACAGAGCGGAGTGGTAAATCCGTTCTCACTATGATTGGATGGGCGTGAAAGTACGGACGCAGCCGTCGAGAGGCCCAAACAACAGCGAGGGCGGCCTTTTCGATTTTTTGATACCGGATCTCAGCACCTTGTAATGTCTTGCTAGTGAAATAGACCGGTCTCTGTCCATCGGGAGTTTCTTTTATCAAGGCAACGCCCAAAGCTTCATCTGAAATAGCCAAGTATAGGATGAGTGTGTCTTCGGGGTCAGGCTTCGTGAGAATGGGAGGTTTGGACAACACCTCCTTAAGCTCTTGGAATGCTTTCTCTTGTTCCTGTCCCCACTCGAACTTCTTGGACTTTTTCAGTATTTTATATAAAGGGAGTGATCTATGAGCCATTTTAGGCATGAACCGTGCCAAAGCTGCTACTTTGCCATTTAGGGATTGGACTTCTCTGAGATTCTTTGGACTCTGCATGTCTAGAATCGTTTGGCACTTCCCTGGATTGGCTTCAATACCACGTTGAGTTAACATGAAACCCAAGAACTTCCCAGCAGGGACAGCGAAGGTGCATTTCATTGGGTTTAGCTTCATGTTAAATTCTCTCAAACGGGTGAATACTTGGCGTAGGTCTTCAATATGATCACCTCCAACCGGTGTCTTGGCTATTATATCATCAATGTACACTTCAACAAGCTTGGTATGCATATCTTCAAAAACCTTGTTGATCATGCGCTGATATGTTGCCCCAGCATTTTTCAGGCCAAAGGGCATAACGGTATAGCAAAAGACACCACGATCATTTATGAAAGCTGTCTTTTCTTGATCCTCTTCGCACATTGAAATCTGGTTGTAACCTGAATAAGCATCCATGAAGCTCAGGTATTGATAACCAGAGGAATCATCTACCATCCGATCTATATTAGGAAGAGGATAAGGATCCTTTGGACAGCAGCGGTTGAGGTCCACATAATCAATGCACATTCTCTATTTACCATTGGATTTACGGACCATCACCACGTTTGATAGCCAAGAGGAATAACGGATTTCTTTGATAAATTCAGCCTTCAGCAATTCCTCAGTTTGCTGGCAAGCTGCCTTCTGTTTCTCTGGGCCCAATCTCCTTTTCTTTTGGGCAACCGGTCTCGTCTCTGGATAGACGGATAGTTTATGACAGCAGAAAGCAGGGTCTATGCCAGGCATATCGGCTGCGGTCCATGCAAAGAGGTCTTTAAATTCTTGCAGGAGCGTCAGTAGTCGCTGTTCCATTTCTGTATCTAGCTTGTCATTAATATGGGTGATCTTTTCTGGAGAATCTCCCAAGACGATGTCCCTGGAACTTCCATCCGGTGTGGGCTTTAATGGGTTGGACGAATCAATGTTCAAATCCGCCCTAGGGTCCAGGTCGACAAGGCTTACAGATCCAGCGGCTGCTCCAGCATCATTGAGTTTCCTCTTTTTATTGGAGGCGTCCAGCTTTGTCATGTTGAGGCTTAGGTTGTAGCAGTACCTAGCCATCTCTTGATCACCCCGGATAGATGAAACAGCATTATCCTTGTCAATGAACTTGATAAGGAGATGTGGGGTTGATACAACTGCCTCCATTGCATTTAGAGTGGGGCGGCCTATGATGCCATTAAATGGTGATTTGACATCAATCACCAGCACACAGGATTTAACCGTCCTGGCCCCTGGTTCGCCTTCAAATGAAATAAGGGTATCAAGATACCCTTTAGTCGATTGCTTTGCTCCGTTGAAAGCTGTTAGTTCCTGCGTATAAGGCTGTAAGTCTGAGTCTTTAAAACCCATTCTTTCAAAGCAATTATAGAAAATAACATCGCAGGAACTTCCCTGGTCAACAAGGATTCTTCGGACGTCCTTGTTGGCTATCACTGCAGTGATGACCACAGCATCATCACCACCAGGAATGGTTGGGCCAAAATCCTCATCGGAGAAAGAGATTGTTGGAGCCTCAATCCCACCTCTGTAAGGGCGATTGTCTTTGACTTTCCCTTGCACGGACAGAATCATTCTATGATGATTCTTACGAGCTGTAATTGAAGCTCCTCCTCCAGCGAATCCTCCAGCAATCATGTCAATGACTTCACGCCGGCCTTGACGCTGTTGCTGAGGCATGCCGTCTTTGTGTGCTATTTCATCAGTCATCACACCCTTTTGTTTCTCCGAAGCAGAGAATTTTCTAACCGGATTACGGTTATTGTCATCCCCGTCATCTGGATCCCTTTCTCTTTTCTCAGTCCGCTCTACTCTGTCAAAGGATTTCTCTTTGAACAGGTATTGCTTTAATTTTCCTTCTCTAATTAGCGTCTCAACCGCGTTCTTTAGAGCTTGGCATTCATCAGTGGAATGACCATTCTGTTCATGAAAATCGCAGTACTTACGGGGATTTCCTGGTCTTTTCATGGGAGCTGGTCTTCTGATGCCATATATGCTGAAAGCTGCCATCCGACCTCTCTCAAAATCTGAGATGGTTTGGCAGATAGTTGTGCATAATGGCTGAAGGAATTAACATGCCTTTCTCGAGGTCGAGGAGAGTGGTTATTAACCTTAGGATTGGTGAATGGCCTATCCATGTGTTCTGACCTCGTTTTCTCCTTACCCTTCTGGGTTTGTAAAGGTGGTGTTGATGGCTTTTTCTTTGCAGATATGGCTTCCAAGTGCATCTCTATACTCACGTACTTTGAGGCTTTTTTCCTGAACTCCTCAAAAGTTAATGGAGGGCTTTTTGCCAATAAGAGAGCAAAAGCTGATCCTGGCTGCAGCGCCTCAATAACAATATGCAGCTTAATAGACTCTGTGAGGTTAGGAACCAGGGCTGCTTCCTTGTAGAACCTCTTCAAGAAATCTTTTAAGCCTTCGTTTTCACCTTGCTTAATCTGAGCCAAGGTATGAGATGTCTTGGGCACATCTCTAGAGATGACAAAGTGAGTCTCAAAAGTAGCTGCCATTTCAGCCCAAGAATCTATGGATCCAGAAGGTAGGCCTTTAAACCATCCGAGGGCCTCCTCAGATAACGTTCGAGGGAACATTCGACACATCACATCTTCATCAGCCCCCAAGTACATGGCTTCAAACACATAAGCATCAAGGTGCTTAGTAGGATCAGTTTCACCATTATACTTTCCGATGGAAAGTGGCTGAGTAGTTTGAAGGTGCTTGGGGATATGGATGCTCATGAGTCTCCTTGAAAAAGGAACTTTTAGCTTGTAAGCCACTGGGGGTGCTGTCGTTGACTCTCTCTTCCTTCGGGAAGCTTCATCTTCAGAATCACGAGTCTGTTCTCCCCCCTCAAACATAGGGATATTTGAGTATTGGAGAGTGGTGGACTTTTCACCATCAGTTGCGTGGGGAGTGTTTCGTGTGCGAGATGATTCTTTATCCTCGCTTTGCCTTCTTTCTCTTTGCAACTCAGCGAGTTCCCTCTGAAGTTGGCTGATCAACTCATCACGAGGATCAGGATTAGACACTGTTACTATCTTCTTTGAGCTGCCCCCATGAGAATCAAAGTTGAGCTTCCTGAAGACGTTGGGGTTAGTTCTGCCTTCAGGCTGATTCTCCATGAAATCTTGTGCTTCGCCTTCCATTGTGGATTACTTGCTCTTTCAATGGATATGGGAATAACTTTATCGTGTCCCACTGGGCGTGCCAATGATCTGCCCTGAACCGGGGTCTAGAGATCCGGATTCAAGTCAATCACAAACAGTATGTAAATACCGTACAGAAGACCGGATGTATGAGTATCCGGTGTAAGTATCTGTTGTCCTTGAGTGAGGAGAGCGGATTGGGCGTCCTGAAGATCCTTCACACCGACCTAACGCATTGAAGTGGGCGAATGGTGGTGTCACCTGCAAAGATTCTCCGACGCTCAAGTCAGTGATGATATTCCAAGTAAGGAATGTATTTCAGAGAGTAATCGTTCGTAAAATTCAGTTGAAGATCCTTCACTTCATTAATGAAATCAGTTCATGTACCTGATTGGCTCATTTTACGAGGACTCGTTAGTGGGGAACCACTAACTCCCATTAGCGTTATTTTATTGTGCACTTACCAGCATGATTGGGTCAAGTGGCTATTTTATATTGAGCATGGAGAATATAGACTAGGATTAGGGAACAAGTTGACCATCCCCGTGAGCAGAATTTGGCTCGTAGTGCAGGGAATTATTGATCGATCCCTGTAGCAATAATCCTTGTCTTTAGCACAGTGACGTGTGTGTTATCCGGTGTCATGGTGTTATCCTGAACAACCGATATAGGGAGAACGCCTGATATGGAATTACAGTCAGGATGTTTACCGATGACACCGGTTACACGTAGATGTCTTGACAAAGTCGTTGAAATATGTCTTGCAGATCGGATACCGGTATTGAGACCGGATCAGAAGTATACCCTATAACCCGGTGAGAAGAGAGAAATTTAAACACTGAGAGTCTCATTAGATTTGCTAAAGTTTGCATTGCCTAATTTTCTAATTAACATTTTTCATAAGAAATTAAGCAAGGAAAGGATAAAGGCAATTTTGAAAATAAAATAACCCAGAGCCAAAAAGCTACCCTAAAAAATATGCCCTATTCTTTGGTAGCCCACTTTTGAGCCAAAATTTTTTTCTATAAAAACACCGTAACCCAAGCATGAGAAATAAAAATCCTACCTTATCAGCATGCTTAAAGTTGATCAGAGCATAAAATATTTTTCTAAAAGAGTCATGAAAGAAACAGAGGCAGAAAAAGAGAATGCTAAAAATAATAAGTTCTCCAGAGATTCAAATAAGAAATAGAGAACTATAGAAAGAGAAATAAAGAATTCTATAGCTCAAAAAGGAAGAAACCTCATAAAACTTTGAAAAGTCTCATAACTTATGCTCTTCCTTATGCATGCATTTTGAACTCAAGAAAAACCAAGAATTCTTGTTTAGCCCAGCCTCATCACAACCCTTAAAAGACCTTTTGATCCTTACTGCTCCTATGATTTGAGTTTGATTGGAAATGACTGGCAATGTTAATTAGGCAGTTCTCATGATGAATGTCCGACACAGACACCTGGTGAGAAATAATGAGAGTTCCTTATTCTTAACTGGTTACTTGCATTGTGAAAAATTGAATGGTGCATTGTATTTCAAAGGATTGGTATTGAGGATGTATTTGCCTTAAGATAGACCGAGAATATTGTCTTCAAAAATTTTGTCTGCAACTGAATCTGATCTTATTGAATGATTGATTTCCTTTCCAAACTTTTTTTTGAGGACAAGCAAAAATCTAGGTTGGGGAGAGTTTGATAAGTGTTATTATACATTAATTTAATACTTCAATTAAACTTATTTTGGAAAGAATTTAACTGGATTAGTAATTAATTAAGCATAATTTCTGTTGTAAATAGCACATTGTGTAAAAGAACTTGCTTTGTCAAAATCTGTGAAGAAAGGTGCCAAAAGTCCTGAAGAAACCAAGAAACACCAGCATAAAATAAGAGGGATGCTTGAACGTGACATGTTCCATGCTTGAGCGTGAATTAAAGGAAGCAAAATGAATCAAGACCCTTCCACGCTCAAGCGTGGGAAAGGGCCGCTTGAGCGTGAGCCTGAGCTCGCTTGAGCGTGGCTTGAGTGTGGATTGGACATGTTGAACTAAAAGGCACGCTCAAGCATGAAAAAGTTTAGCTTGAGCGAGGATAAATCAGCATCAAGACCTTCCTCACGCTTGAGCGAGAGAAGGAGACGCTCAAGTGTGAGCCCGAGCTCGCTTGAGCGTGGCTGAGCATGGTTTAAGTGCAACATCAAGAAGGATTCCACGCTTGAGCACAAGAGTCCTACGCTTGAGTGATAATAATGACAAGCAAAGCCTAAACCCGAGCTCGCTTGAGCGTAGCTGAGCAGGGCTTAAGCGTGACAGAAATAGGACTATCAGGCCCCTCACACTTGAGCATGACCATTAAGCTCAAGCGTGACTCATGCAGCATGGGATTTTCAATTAACCAATAATGCGATGCCAACTCACCCATCTTGGTGTGTTTCTGCATGTCTTTGAATGATTCTTCATGGGCTCCATGCAAGTGGGGAAAGAAAAGCTGAAACATGATCCCTATAAATCAAGCAGAGAACGGGGAGGGAACCATCAGCTGGATTATATCCTTTATATCATCAAACACATCTCCTGCATCCCACCATTCATTGTGTATTCATTTCCAAATTTTCTTAAGTGAAAATGCATAGCATGAGTAACTAATTTTCCTTATTGGGATTGGTTGTAATCAAATCAAACCTGAAGTAATGCTGCTGTAAGTTTTCATTTATGTTAATAAGATTTGATAGTTTCTGTATTTCATTCTGCCATTAATGCCTGAAAGTACTTGATCACTATTTTCTTGTTTCAAGTTTTCTCAAGTATACTGGGAAGTAACTTTTGAGAGCAGATCTGAATGAAATACTCATTGTGAGTAGCTGACCAGGGATGGCATCTAACGCAATGAACGTCAAAACAATTGATCGGTAATGCTGGAATGGTTTCAAAATGATTGAGGGATCAATAGTTTAAAAGCATTCTTATGAATTTTGTAGTCGAGGGATTGATACAAATGACTTTGATTATGATGTAGAAATTGTCATTTCAAGTTATATACATGCAAATTTATTTGGCCTACGAAAGGTGCGATGCGATGAAACCAATCCCAGTTTTCCAAATCTGATTTCTACCAAAACACTTTACTGTCATTATTTTCATTCAACACTGTTTCTTTTGTATTCAATCTTGTGTATAACAAAATCAAACCAAACCTTTTGTCAAAATCAATTCAAGAACTAAGATCTTCAAACCAACACCTCCTCAGTGGAATGACATCTATACTATACTACAACCACTGTGTTTAAACTTGGCACAAATATTCCATTGAGTTCATATTATACAAACTTGATTCTCTTTCCTTGAACACTTCATTTCCTTTGTATGATTAACATGCAAAATATATTACCACCCACCTAAAAGAAATTTCTTCCTTGAAATTTGACATACCGGATTCGAATACATGAGGATATTGTTCCTGAATATTGTTAACCCGACGATAGCGTCTCAACCGTTTGTTTTTACCACCGAGTTGTTAATTGGCAAGCGCACCAATCGTTTGTAGTTTTCAAAATTTAGATATCGTTCCACTGGGATTGAAAGTCCAATAACAATAGTAATTTTCTTCTCACTATGGTAAATGTGAAGAAAGTTATGGACAAAAGAATGATTTATATACAATTTATACAATATTCACAGGATAGTATGATTGAGTAGTTCATGAGATAAAAAGAAAATAAAAATCTATCTAAAAAAATTAAGTTGTAATCTAGAATAGGTAAGATACTTGAGATAAACACAGATAAACAAATTATGTTAGAGATTGGATCCCTAATCTAGAATAACAATGAGGAACTCAAGACATGCATATTTAATCATCAAGTTTCATGTCATTGCATCTAAAAATCATTATAACTGATCCCTCGTGATATAAATTCTAAGAATTCACCGTAAAGTCCGATCCCTCGTGAGCTTTCTCAGTAAAAACTTGCATTAAGACCTGGCCTTATGGCAACAATGGTTAACAACCCCTATAGAATTGAGATACCAAGGGTATTCCAACTTTTACTTTTGTCAAAACAAGTTTCAATATGGCATGAATAATCATTCTCCAGTTTGACATTCACACTAATAAAACAAGTTTCAATACACATGAAAATCATTCTCCCGTTTGACGTTCATATTAATAAAAGATTGAAATACTAACATGGACTTGAATCATAAACATGCAGAGGTCGAATTCACAACATTATACTCAATAGATTAGTTCACCAATTCCAACATAAACAGATTAGTTACACATGGTGAAAGTAAAAACAACACTTACAGAGGTTGACATTACGAAGACGATGGAAACTTCACGATACAACGATCATAATACACCACAACACTCTCAAGTATCTAGAAAATTATTCTAGAACTACAAACTCTAAAAGAAATACTCAAAACTCGAGTATATAAGAGAGGAAAGAACTCTGAATATAGAGAATGGGATGTGATGAATGGTGTTGGATGGCTCTATTTATAGGGCTGAGCAAGGGTGCTGACGCTACGCGTCAGTCCCTGACTCAGCCTCCATTAACATAGCTGGTAGTGGCCACCTTGGAATATTATATTCAATCATGCTTGGCCATGTGTCCCTGTCTCCACTGCGTTTTAGCCATTTGTGCTGAGTGGAGTGGCCAATAATGGGTCACTAAGTGAGTGCTTGGCCAGCTTGGCTGTGGAGTCCACGCAGCACTAACGCTACACGTGGCTGTGACGCGTAGCGTCAGCATTAAAAGTAGCTATGGACGCTACGTGTGGGATTGATGCTATGCGTCAGATCCTCCAGTATAATTTTCTCTTGAATTCTTTACTTTTTCACTGCAAAACTAGAGAAAATTGATCAAGGGCAGATTATTTCCAACAACATCCATTTATTGAATTAAAACCTAATTTTCTAACAAATTATCCAAATTTTTATTATTTTTATGAGATTTTTATTAAAAGATTTATTGTAAATTTGAGGACTAACAAATATCATCTTCACGTTCCAATGTGAGTGTCTCCATGTTTCCTTGCTTCCATACTACCTCCACCAAAGGTACCATCTTATTCCACAACCTTTTCACGGAATACTCGACAATACAAATAGAAACTGGAGGAACGGACAAGTCATCCCGCACATCAACATCATCAATAGGGATCACGTGTAAGGGATCGTGAATATACTTTCTCAACTACGACACATGGAGCACATTATGCGGATTAGCAAGATGTGGAGGGAGCGTAATTCGATAGGCAGCATCTCCAATTCGCTCCAAGATTTCGTAATGTCCGATGAACTTAGGGCTTAATTTTCTGCTCTTCAAAGCTCTTCCAATACCCTTGTCACGCGAAACTCGTAAGAACACATGATCGCCAACTTGAAATTCAAGTGGCTTCCTCCTCTTGTCATAATAGCTCTTCTGTCGGTCTTGAGCGATTTTCATCTTCTCTTAGATCATCTTAATCTGTTCAGTGGTTTCCTCAACAATCTTAAGCCCTAAGGCCAAGTTTTCACCAACTTCAAGCCAACATAAAGGGGTTCGACAGTTCCTTCCATATAACGCCTCATATAATGCCATGCCAATACTAGAATGAAAGCTATTATTATAGGTAAATTCGATCAGTGGCAGATAATTCTCCCATGAACCACCGTGCTCCAAAACACGAGCACATAATAAGTCCTCAGACTCTGAATAGTTCTCTCAGATTGTCCATCAGTCTGAGGATGATACGCCGAGCTTAGCTTCAATTTTGAACCTATCATTTCATGTAAGCTCCCCCAAAATCAGGAAGTAAATCGGGGGTGACGATCAGAAACAATACTTGATGACACACCATGCAACCTCATAATTTCTTTGATGTTTAACTGTGCCAAATCCTGTAAGGAACTCTTCATACTGATTCGTAGAAAATACGCGCTCTTTGTTAAGCAATCCACGATCACCCAGATTCCATCACATCTGGACCTCGTCCTAGGTAAACCGGACACAAAGTCCATAGCAATCGCATCCCACTTCCAAACGGGGATATCAAGTGGTTTCAATGTACCAGAAGGTATCTGATGTTCTACCTTCACCTTCTGACAAATAAGGCATGAAGCTACAAAGCTGGCAATGTCATGTTTCATTCTGGGCCACCAAAAATTCTTCTTTACGTCTTGGTACATCTTGGTCTCACCATGGTGAATACTAAAAATGCTTTTGTGTGCTTCCTCAAGCACTGTATATCTCAAATCTCCAAATGAAGGCACGTACACACGACCTTTTACACGCCATAAACCATCAACACCCTCAACAAGGAATAGATTTTTCCCATCACGTTGAGATTTTCTCATCTCCTGTAAGTAATCGTCATTTTCTTGTTTCTTCTTCACAAGCTCTAAAAACTCATTACATATCCTTAGTGTAGCAAAACACAACTTCTTGGAAGATTGAATTTTGGTCCCAACATTCAAATTCCGATATTCCTCAATCAATTCGAATTCCTTGACCATCATGGCGACATATGAAAGGACTTCCAACTAAGAGCATCTGCAACTACATTAGCCTTCCCCGGATGATACTTCAATTCAAAATCATAGTCCTTCAAGAATTCCATCCATCTCCTTTGGCGCATATTCAATTCCTTTTGATCAAAGACGTATTTCAAGCTTTTGTGATCACTAAAGACCAAGAACCTCGAACCATAGAGATAATGATGCCAAATCTTCAAGGCGAACACAACCGCCGTCAACTCCAAGTCATGAGTCGGGTAGTTAACTTCATGAGGTCTCAACTGGCGTAAAGCATAAGCTATAACACGTTCCTTCTGCATCAAAACACATCCAAGACCATGCTTGGAAGCATCACAGTACACCACAAAATCTTCTTATAAATCAGGCAATGCCAAGATAGGCGCAGAAGTCAGTCTCATTTGTAACTCTTCAAAACATCTTTCACACTCGACTGTCCACTCAAAAGGTTGGTTCTTTCTTGTCAAGTTTGTCAAAGGTTTAGCAAGACGAGAAAAACCTTCGATGAACCTCCGATAATAACCGGCAAGTCCAAAGAAACTTTGGATATCAGTAACCGATGTAGGTCTAGGCCATGCCATGAAGGCTTCCACCTTAGAAGGATCCACCGAAACACCTTCTTCGAATATCACATGTCCAAGAAACTGGACGCTCATCAACTAGAATTCGCATTTAGAGAGCTTAGCGTACAGCTGATTCTCTCTAAGAAAGTTCAATAGAAGTTTCAAATGTTCCTCATGTTCCTTACGGCTCTTGGAATACACTAAGATGTCGTCAATGAATACCACCACAATACGATCCAAATAATCATGAAAGATGCAGTTCATGTAACTCATGAACACCGCTGGAGCATTAGTCACTCCGAATGGCATCACAACGTACTCATAATGGCCATATCGTGCCCTAAAAGTAGTTTTTGGAATGTCTTCGGTTTTCACCCAAATTTGGTGGTAACCAGAACACAAATCAATTTTTGAAAACACCACAACACCTCTTAATTGATCCAACAAATCATCGATACAAGGCAAGGGATATCTGTTCTTTATTGTCATCTTATTCAATTCGCAGTAATCAACACACAACTGTATGGTTCCATCCTTCTTCTTTACTAATAATACAGGAGCTCCCCAGGGTGATACACTGGGTCAAACAAATTCTTTCTTAAGTAACTCCTCAATAAGCTTCTTAAGTTCAGCTAACTCCATAGGAGACATCCTATAAGGAGCGATAGATACCGGTTCCGCGCCAGGCACAAGGTCGATAGCGAATTCAATCTCCCATGGAGGTGGCAAACCAGGTAACTCCTCAGGGAACACATCCAAAAGTTCCAACATCACAAGGATATTAAGGGGATCGGGACTATTTGTCCTATCGGCAAGAGATAATAATATGCAAAGTTGAGCTATACCTTTCACATTGGATATAAAAGAATGAGTCGCACCTAAATCATAAATAACATGCATGAAATTTCCTAGTATTTCACACTTACTTTCAACTAAGTTATCAGCTTGAGCTGCTTCCTCACCAGTCACAGCAAACACTCTTCCAACAGTTGGTTGAGGATTCCAACCATTTCCATTTCCCTCACGAACACCATTGCCGTTACCACGACCATTGTGAACACCTCTTTTTGTCCGGCCAATTGGTATAGTTCCATCCTTTGGGCACTCTCTGCTGCGCATGGTTCACTTAGAAATTCATAACTCCTTCATACGACCTTCGATTTGCGCAAACCCGGTCTCAAAATTTCCGTAGCAAAATCGTCTACGACTTTTGTGAAGACCTTGAAGGCTATATCCTTACCAATTGGTACAGTTTTAATAATCTTCCTAGACTTGTTCCAGTTTCATGACTGCTCTGCACATCTTTAGGAAAAAATTCATATCTCCCTCATATGATACTGAAATGACCCCGTTCTTTTTTCTGTGGCTCCACGTCAAAGATATCTACAAACTTCATGAAGGTCACAAAAGCTAATTCTCCACCCATTTTTCCCAGTGAATTTATTTTGCTTGCAAATGTATTTCCGTCATAGTCTGGAGCAGCTTTCGTAGATGAGCCATATCTCCCTCGTTTCTTGATGAAAATTTTTGTGCCATATATCAAATTAAAGCTAAGAGAAAGATCTACAATTTTTATGTTGGACTCTTTTTCAAATTTGGCACGTATCATCCCTCTAATGTGTGAGCAAAGTTTGTTAAATACAAAATCAAGTGCAGCCCCCCTCCTTTGTGTATCTGACGTGAATTAAGAAGCATGGACAAGAAAATTTGTTTAATTTTACAATTAGAGCATGTAGGATAATGGAGCCTACCAATTTTGACTAAGTCAAAATTAAATCAAGAAGGCTTCACCATGGTCACGACAATAACACTCAAATGGCAACAAATTTTCATCCAAAGCCCACCAATTTTGACTAAGTCAAAATTAAATCATGAAACAAGTGCCTTTCTTTTGTCTTCACGTAAATTGGTGTTGAAATGCAAAGGGAGTTGGTGACAAATTTGCAATAGAAACCATGGAGGATATTATGAATTTTTCAAAGCCAAGACCCCACCACAAAGGTGATAATGATAAAATACAAAACCTTGGCACCAACCACAAGAAGTTCTCTCAGTTGAACAAAGAAAATATGGCTCATAATACTAAACCATTCACTCTTGGTTATTCACGTGAATTGATGGCTGAAAGCAAAAGTTGTTCGTATCAAAATGGAAGGCCACTTTATTTGTTCCCAACAACAGCATTAATTTAATAAAATTACTAGCTCCAGAATGCTAAGTGCCTTACGTGGAAATGGAAGCCAAAAGAACAAGGATTTTTGCTTTTTAATAATCAAAATGGAATGACACCCACCACAAGGATATACACGGTTTTGACAAGAAGTGGAAATAAATTAAACAAGACAGGCTTTTCATGATGATTAGAAAAGGATATATGCTTGTAATGGAGCAACCCACGGTCAAGGAGGAATATTTCGTGAAATATTCAATTACAAATGTTTAAAATCCTAAGACCACTTCCCCACATGCAAGACATTGTTTAATTAAAATATTAAGGCCAAATACCCCATGTTTTTGGCACAAATGCAGCTCCACCTTGTCTAATGGATCATCACGTGAAGAAAGGCCCCCACTTAAGCTAATAGAAATTTAAAATTGTGCTAGGAAATGCCAATTAGCAAGAAGACAAAATGGATTGCAAAGAGATTCCATGGCAATTCAGGACAAAATAAAGAGGCAAAAGTGATGTGGAACCCAGGAAGCAATTAAATTAAAAATGCGTGACAAAAATGCTTGGATTCCTTTTGTGGGAAGGGGAAGGTCACGGCTACAAAGAAAGGAAAAGAGAGCTAATATGAAAAAGACAGAGAAAAAACAAATGAGAAGAGAAAGAGGACCACGGTCACAAAAGAAAAAAAGCCAACGTGAGGAGGAGAAGGTTGAAGGAAATAAGAAACAGAGAGGGTTTCTACCGTTGAAAAGAAAGAGAACAAGATGCAGAAAACATGGAAGGTTTGGTAGAGGCACTACAGAGCTACAAAAGTGGAGGTCCAGCTACAAGAACCACTCAGAATAGTGGTATCCTTTTCATCCTCCATTAAAGCAGTAAGTGGAGCTTCCACTTTCACATTTCTTTTACAGAAGAGGGCAAGGAACAGAGGCTATAAATACCCCTCTGTACAAAAGAATGGGGGTTCGAAAATTTTTTCTCTAAGAGGTTTGGAAAAGATTTCATAGGGAAGAGATTATTTCAACATTCTTGAGCTTTGAAAGGTACTTCCGGATTTTTGACAGTAGAAATTCGCAGCAACAGCAACAGCAGCAGCAACAGCAACAGCAACAACAGCAACAGTAACAGCAACAACAGCAACAGCAACAGCAACAGTGAGCAAGAACTCAATCAGTGAGCAAGAACATTATATATTTTGTGAAAACAGTGTCTATTTTTCAAAATATTAAATTTTTGTATAAGGATCAGATTAGCATTGTTGTATTGGACTCTCTATTCTGTTGCCTATTGTTGTTATTATTTGGTTTTTACAGTAGCATATTGTGATGTATGTTTGAATCTTCACTCTATCTCTGTTACTATTTTTGCTCATGTTACTTTTTTTGTTTATCTATTGCCCAACGTTATTGTGCAAGTTGTTAGTGTATGTTTTTGTTTCTGTACGAATTTAAATTGTATGAGGGATAGTTGCGATCATAATTTTATTGCCCAGAATATTAATCCTATCGCAAGGAATCAGTCCTCCTCTGTATACTGTTCCTTTTTCCCGATAATTCATTTACCGTATAGTTAAAGTGTAATTTTTTTTAAGACACCCGAACAAAGCTTGACAAAATGTGATTTTTTTATCTTTTTAGTTTCTGTTTTTTCTTTCTGTTATTTTCAAAATTTTGTCTAATTGAAATTTTAACAACTCAACATTATCTTCAACCAAAAAACATTACCCTTTTTTTTTTTTTACCTTAGTAAGTCCGCGTATTCTTCGTCTAGTTTTTTTTTTTTTTTTGATAAATTTTTACTACTTTTTTTTTTTACCTTTTTTAAAAAAATAAAAAAATAAAAAAAAGAATCATTTTATCCAAAAGAGATCAATTTAGACGAGACGTCTTGTTGACTTTCCCTTATTTCAGTAAACCATCACCATAATTCATAAGGAACGGGATACTTGAGACGAGACGTCCCGCTTATCCCCTTCCCATATTTTGATTAAATTCCATGAAAATCAATTTAGACGTGACGTCTTGTTGATTTTTTCCTATCATTGGTAGGCCATCACCACAAGGAACGGGATACTTGGGACAAGACGTCCCGTTTACCCCCTTCCCGTTTCTAACCTCGTATCTTGTTTAAATTCCATAAAAATCAATTTAGACGTGACGTCTTGTTGATTTTCCCCTATTTCCAGTAGACCATCACCATGAGGAACGGGATACTTGGGACGAGACGTCTCGCTTATCCCCTTCCTATATTTTGATTAAATTCCATGAAAATCAATTTAGACGTGACGTCTTGTTGATTTTCTCCTATCTTTGGTAGGCCATCACCACAAGGAACAGGGTACTTGGGACTAGACGTCCTATTTATCCCCTTCCCGTTTCTAACCCCGTATTTTGATTCGAGGATGACTAATTTAGATGTGACGTCTTGTTAGTATCCTTCTTTTTTCCTGTTTTATACCAAAGCCAGGGTTAATTTGGACGCGACGTCCTGTTAACCTACACTCCATGTCTTTTCGATTTGTTCCTTCTGTTTTTACACAAAGTACAACAACAAAAGGGGAGAAATATAACATCTTTTGTAAGGCTATTCAGGTTGCGCATTTTTCAATCTTGGTACTGTTTTTGACAGGCGATGTAGGGTGCTAATACCTTCCCTACTCGTAACCGACTCCCGAACTTGAATCTCAATTTTTAACCAGTGCTTTACTGAACTTAGTAGTTTTTTTTCCAATGTTTTTCCTATGGATAAAAACGTTGGTGGCGACTCCCTGTTTCATTCCACACCATTCTCTCTTGTTCGCCGCGCGGTCGCGATCCAGGTTGCGACAGATGGCGACTCCACTGGGGACACTTAAGAGAGTCAGGCCAGTTTGATTGAAAGCACATGTTCTTTTTATATAGCCTTTGTTATCTCGGATTTCTTCCCATTGTCTTATTTTCTATTGGTTGTTGTGAATGTTTGTTCTTGTTTTAATCGTCTTGTTATTTGTTTCGTTGTCTATATTTTGCATGTTTATTGAACCCTAGGGTAGGAGACCATGTTACTTTTCCGCAAACATTGAACCCTAGGGTAGACAACTTTGTATATTTGCTTTGTGTTTGTTCTTTGTGCAGAATGAGTAAGGTATAAGGTATGGACTTCCCTTCCACACACTACACTCACAATTATTTACACACACCTATGAGTGGCGCCCTATACCCGGGCCCCAAGTGAAGCTTAAGTTAGGAGAGGTTGGTAGCGGAATCGTATGGGATGTACTTCCTATCCGGTATTCGTGAGAACCTCAACCAGAGTTCGACCTCTCATGATACACGCACTTAGTGAATTCCTCACTATTTGCGTCCCTGTCATGATTAGGATCTTGGCTCTGGTGACCTTCTAGATGTCTAGCGGAAGCCACCCAATGTGAGAAATCCACTGTTAGATAAGCTATAGGTCCCAGAAAAGACTTTCAGAAAAACCTGGCTTAAGGCACAAGAGGGCAGGCTTTACTATACCTTATCTCATTCTCGCTTTCCCTTTAAATCCAAAATTGATGAACTGCTTACATGTTTAAAGGGTTACTTTACTCCAAAAAAGGGGGTGAATCATTTTTCTTTCTAAAAAAGGAACTATTAGTCCTTTAACAAGTAAGCAGTTCCTTCTCCTTTCGTGTACTTATGAGTCCTGGGTTATAGATCTTCTCTATCGTCAAAACAAAAATGAAAACAAAATTCTATTCGAGCAGATATTGACGATGTTAGGAAGATCCATAACCCACGTGACTTTAGCTCAACATGAGTTTTGCCGACCGCTACTTCTCAAACTGAAAGTGTTTTCCAATAAATTAATAAAGAAGTAGTGGTTCACAAAACATGACAGAAACTGATTTCTTTTCCTCTCTCTTTGCTCTTGCAGGAAGCTGTTTGGAACTTAGCGAGTACCTTTGAGCAATATGGAAATTAACATGAGATCTGATAGTTGTGACACAAATGTAACCGAGTTGAGGAAAGTGTTACACCTTAAGGCCAAGAAGATTGACATGGGTAGTCTGCAAACAATGGGGAGAAAATTAAACCTGACACAGAAAATGGCTTTTACAAGAAAGTATGGAAGGATTCTGAAGTTGTTAGAAGTGGAAGTGCAAACTGAGGCGATCACTGCCTTAGCACAATTCTATGACCCACCTCTCAGATGTTTCACATTTAGAGACTTTCAGTTGGCCCCATCCATTGAAGAATTTGAACAAATCTTGGGGATGCCTTTGGGAGGACAGATACCTTATCGTCATCTTGACCATCATGCAACTATTGCTTCCATCGCCCGTGTTCTGAAGATCCATCCCGACACCTTAAGGGATGTACAACTAAATAGAAATCAGATCCCCGGATTCACTCGGGAATTTCTCGAGAAACATATGCAGGTCCTGGCAGAAAAGGAAGATTGGGAAGCCTTCATGGATGCTCTAGCTATTACCATCTATGGTGTTGTTTTGTTCCCCAACATTGATAACTATGTGGATTATGATGCTATTGCCGTATTCCTAGCTCGCAAGCACAGGCTTGAGAATCCTGTCACGGCTGTATTGGCAAACGTGTACTGCACCATGGATTTCTGCCACACACAAGGTGGAAAAAGGGTTGTTTGTTGTTTACCTGTTTTGTATGTATGGCTCACATCGCATGTTTTCCACCAAGTCTGTAGGGCCGAATGTCCGGTTTCTGATCTGAAGCTATGTCAGTTAACAGTGAAAAGTGGGCGCGAGTGGGCCAATCACCTCATAGGGCTCACAGCTGAGAAAGTTAGGTGGTATCCCCAATGGTTGGAAGTTGAATCAATTGTTCATCACTGTGGAAATTACCCAAATGTTCCCCTTATTGGTACGCAAGGATGTATCAACTATAATCCCATCATAGCCAAGCGTCAGCTAGCTTATCCTTTGCTTGGACCACCTGATGAAGAGTCTCTCATTCCTTTCGTCTCATATTACTCGAAAGGAAGTTGTGTCCTTGTCATTCGGGATATAGCGAATGCATGGAAGAAAGTCCACCGAAAGGGAAGAGAACTGGGGGCCCGAAGCCATGATGTCAGAGGAGAATATTATGAGTGGATCTTGAATAGGGTCTCTATTGTTAAATTACCCTTCAGGAGTCCCCCTCGTCTCCAGGAAAATCCTCCTGCTCCATCACTTGTTGCGGAGGATGAAGCAACCAAGGCGCTAAAGACCAAAATAGAAGAGTTAGCTGCCAGGAACAAGAAGCTAGAGGAAGACTTATTGAGATGTCAGCAAGAATACACCCTTCAGAAAAGGGAGAACCTGGAGAACAAGCAAGCTGTTGAAGAGATCAGGAAGAAACGAAAGATTGATGAGAGCTACATGATAAAACAAGACCAATGTCTTCAAGCGTCCAATTCTCAACTAAAAATGAAGAACAAGCAAAGTGATACCATCCTGGCTGAGAAACGTCTTCTGAAGGATATGCTGGCACAATCGAAAGAAAATGAGCAGAATATCATGGTACAAAAAGAGCTCCTACAGACACAAGTCCACAAATTGGAACAACAGCTCAATGAAATGAAAAAGGCTTGCGAACAAGAGATAAGTAGGGAACGACAACGCGTCATAAACATTGAGCAAGATTGTCAAGAGACCATACGCCTCTTAGAAGCTGAACAAAATGAAACTATTCACTTATGGATGGATCGCTTTGCTAAGCTGGCGTACCTGGCCAACGGAACTCTAGAAGATCTCCCATTTTTACTCAAACAAGCGGAAGGAATTGCTAACCCTGTCAACACTCCTAGGGAAATTGCAACGTTCTTAGAATACTGCAGAGGACGAATTTGTAAAATGAGGGAAATGATTGCCCGAGCTAGAGATGGCTGATTTATTTTCCCACTTTGTAACTCGGCACTTTATGGCAATAATGTACTCTTTTCAAGATAATGGATTCCTTTATCTTCACAACTATCTCATGTTAATTTCCATTCAATGCTTTACTTAGTACTCTTGAACGTGACGTTCTGAGGAACAGTCGAAGGATCCGTCAAGTTCCAACATTGCTTCCCGCGTAATCTCGTTTCACTTAATTTTTTTTTTCTTTAATTCGCTTATCTTTTCTAAATTTTCTTTTGTGTTTCTTTCTAAAGACATTACGGGTAAACATTCTTACGGGACCAGGCTCAGGAAGAAACTCATGGCTGACATGGAACAAGAAAATAAGAATTTGAAGGCTGAGCTCGCCCAGGTCAAGGAACAGATGGCCGAGATGGCCAAGCTCCTGGAAAGGAGAGTCACAGAAGGGGGATCTTCTGCAGGGGTTGAAGACGCCCGGCAACAACCACCCACCTCTCATCACGGTCAAGATCCGGCTACAGGATCTGACCCCAGGACCACCGCACCTCCCCTCGTTGTTCGTATAAGGAGACCAAATCCTGCAAACACACAACAACATACCTTTGTGGATGAGGAAGGCAATGTTATTCCCTTTCCCCCGTATGGTTTACCGCACGGATATTTCCCACCACTCCAGGAAGAACCTTGCCACCAAGACCAAGTTCCCATCACTGCCCAGCCTAACACTAATCAACCAAACGACCCACTTACCCAAGCACAAGCCACCCAGATGCCACCCACTCATACTCAAGCCGCCCAAACACAAGCCGCCCAAGCGCAGCCTGCTCATACCATTCATATACCCCGAACCACTACCAAACCGGATACCTTCATACCAAACACTGACCTGTTTCATTCCTACCAGCAATATGGGAAGTTTGGTCAACACACTGCTGCCGGTCCGAGTGCTGTGGCTACCACCCAGGAAGAGAGGTTGGAATTCTTGGAAAGGCGTTTAAGGGAGATGGAAGGAACAAGTAAATTTGGGACAGGCACTGCTGCTGAACTTTGCCTAATCCCTGATGTCGTCATACCTCCTAAATTCAAGACGCCCGATTTTGACAAATACAGAGGGTTGACATGCCCAAAGAATCATCTAACCATGTACTGCCGTAAGATGGCTTCGCATGCGTCAAATGACCCTCTGCTGATTCATTGTTTTCAGGACAGCCTGGTTGGGGCTCCCCTGACATGGTACAATCATCTAGAGCGCTCTCGTATACGCTGCTGGAAAGACCTAGCAGACTCGTTCATGCAACAATACAAATATAACCTGGACATGGCCCCGGATAGGGGACAATTGCAGAACATGACTAAGAAAGATAACGAGACGTTCAAGGAGTACGCCCAAAGGTGGCGCGAAGTGGCGGCACAGGTTGACCCACCTCTATCTGAAAAGGAGGTGATCACTATGTTCATAGATACACTTCAAACTCCTTTCTATGAGAAGATGATTGGAAGTGTCTCGTCCCATTTCTCTGATATTGTCACTATTAGAGAAAGGATAGAAAATGGGCTAAGGACCGGCAGGATAGTCCGAAGTCCATCTGGGATGGGAGCTACAAGGAGACCTACACTTGGCGAAAACAGGAGAAGAGAAGGGGAGACCAACTTGGTCTCTCACAACCAGAGAAGGAACCTGGCAGGGCCACCTACCCCAGTTAGCCTTTCACCAGTATATCCCAGCGTGTCGCACCCGTATGTGGCAGCCATTCCAAACCTTAATCCACCACAATTCAGACCAACCATTGTACGGCCGCCTGCGCCACCACAGATACCACACCAAGCACCACAAGCCAACCCACCGCCAAATATCCAAAGAAGGAACAATGACCGTGCTCCACCCCAATTCGATCCCATCCCAATGTCCTATACCGAACTCTTGCCTCACCTCATTGAAAAAACTCTAGTAGTACCCTGTCCCTTGAGGCCACTACAGCCACCTTATCCTAGGGGGTATGACCCTAATGCCCGATGCGATTATCATGCGGGTGCACCAGGCCATTCTACTGAAAATTGTCTGGCTTTGAAATATAAAGTAAGGGACCTGATTCAGGCAGATTGGATAAGCTTCCGAGAAGGAAGTCCAAATGTGACAACAAACCCTCTGCCTAATCATGAAGGGCCTGGGGTCAATGCTATCGGGGAAGATGTGGAGTATACGTCCAATGTTGAGGACATTCAGATGCCTCTAAAAGGAATTCACTCCCTTATGTTTGAGGTAGGGTTAGTGAAGGACAAATGGGATGAAGACTTCGATGATGCCCAATCGACAAAGCAGCAAGAGTTTCGAAAAACTCTCCAAAGGTTTATGGACAGTCACACTATACAAGTCTGCAAGCGCCATGGCGATGAGGTAAATATGATACAGGGACAGACTGGACCTCGGGCCCCAAAACCCCTGGTCATATTTTATAGTAAAAACGCGTCGCTAACGCAGACCCCTGCCAGAACTACTATTACGGCACGGCCACCTGCTCCATTCCCGTATGACAACTCCCACGCCGTGCCTTGGAAGTATAACACGGACATAGTCGTTTCCAACCCCGTAATAATTGATCTGGCGCCTGCTTTGTTGGTTACCAACATCGCCGGTGTAGGCGGAATGACCCGAAGTGGGAGAGTGTATGCACCTTCAGAGCCAAAGCGAGACAAGACTGCCGCGGAAGGCAAAACCGGGAAGGTTGGGATCGCTGGCGAAGCAAAGAAGGTTGTGCCAGAAGAGGAGACTAAGGAGTTCTTAAAATTTATCCGCCACAGCGATTACCAGGTATTGGATCAGTTGAACTATACCCCCGCCAAGATCTCCTTATTATCTCTGCTGACAAGTTCTGAATCACATCGGAACGCGCTGATGAAGGTGCTAAGTGAGGCACACGTGAAACATGACTTGCCTGTTGATAAGTTCCAAGGTATTGTCGGACATATAGTGGCCAGTAACTATCTGACTTTCACGGATGACGAGGTGCCGGTGGAAGGGAAAGGACACAACAAAGCTCTTCACATCTCTGTGAAGTGTCAAGACCATATTATGGCAAAAGTGCTCGTCGATAATGGATCATCCTTGAATGTGATGCCTAAGTCTACATTAGCTAAACTACCCATAGATGGGGCATGCATGAGACCGAGCTCCATGATAGTAAGAGCTTTTGATGGGACCCGACGGGAGGTCATAGGCGAAGTTGAGCTACCCATACAAGTTGGACCCCATATCTTTCAAGTTCTCTTCCAAGTAATGGATATCATGCCCGCCTATAGTTGCTTGTTAGGGAGGCCATGGATTCATTCAGCAGGGGTAGTTCCTTCCACTTTACACCAGAAACTAAAGTTCATCGTTGATAACAGACTGGTAATCGTTTCTGGAGAGGAGGATCTTCTGGTCAGTAAGCCAGTTACTACCCCCTATGTAGAGGCAGCCGAGGAAGCCCTCGAGACATCATTCCAGGCTTTGGAGATAGCCAACACCACAAGCATGCCTTTCCCAAAGGTACCGCTAGCAGTAGCAAAGACCATGCTACGAGGAGGATATAAGCCGGGAAAAGGACTCGGAAGAGAACTGGAAGGAAGAATTCAACCTGTCTGTCTCCCTGAGAACAAAAATAGGTACGGCCTGGGATACCAGCCTACCACTGAAGACCAAAAAAGGGTAGAAGAAGAGAGGAGAGGGAAGAGGATTACTCGTCATACCGGGCATGCATTCAACACTGCGAAAATCCCCATCTGTGACCTCTACCAGAGCTTCAGGAGCGCCGGAGTAATGTTTCCAGATCAAGTGGCCGTGATCCAAAGTGATCTTGATGAAGGCCCCGGATTTGTGTATGCTGGCTCACCTGGTCAGGAACTGAACAACTGGGAGGTCATAGAATTCCCCACGATTTGTACCATTTCATCAAAGTAATCATGTTTTCTGTTCGATCCTTTAGCTATGCTTCGGGATCTCATTTTGTAACAATAAAAACTTGTTCGTTTGTTTGAATAATAAATGCCGTCAGTTTCCAAATAGCTTGATCTGTTTAGTAACCTATTATTTAAACCTTTCTCTTGCTTGTTTTCCTTTTCATTTGCTATAATACACTGGAAATGCAGATCCGAAAGCGATTCATCTGAGAATAGTGAGAATTCGGTCTTATTTCACGATTTTGACTGTCTAACTGATTGCGCCAATGAGGAATATGATGAAGACTGCAATCCCTCGCCTGAGTTAACCCGGTTATTGGAACAAGAGGATAGGGAAATTCTGCCCTACTTAGAGATAGCCGAGGTTATCGATTTGGGAATTGGAGGAGTTAAAAAGGAAGTCAAAATTGGTACCTCGTTAAGTAAAGAACAGAGGCAGGAACTGATTGGGTTGTTGAGAGAGTTCAGCGATGTTTTCGCCTGGTCTTACCAAGATATGCCGGGACTGGACAATAGCATTGTCGAACATAGGTTACCATTAAAACCCGAATGTCTGCCGGTAAAGCAGAAGCTGCGACGTATGAAACCTGAGATGCTTTTGAAAATCAAGGAAGAAGTCAAGAAGCAATTTGATGCCGGGTTCTTAGCCGTGGCAAAATACCCACAGTGGGTGGCAAATATCGTCCCGGTCCCGAAAAAGGATGGCAAAGTACGAATGTGCGTGGACTATCGCGATTTGAACAGGGCTAGCCCCAAGGATGATTTTCCCCTGCCTCAGATTGATGTTCTGGTCGACAATACCGTGCAACATACGATCTTTTCATTCATGGACGGTTTCTCCGGATACAATCAAATTAAGATGGCGCCCGAGGATATGGAAAAAACCACATTTGTCACCTTGTAGGGAACCTTCTGTTATAAGGTGATGTCTTTTGGTCTAAAGAATGCCGGAGCAACTTACCAGAGGGCCATGGTAACCCTTTTCCATGACATGATGCACAAGGAGGTGGAGGTTTACGTCGATGATATTATTGCCAAGTCTAAAACGGATGAAGCGCATATGGAAGACCTAAGGAAACTCTTCGAAAGGCTGAGGAAATTCAAGCTTAGGCTAAACCCAGCCAAGTGCACCTTCGGTGCAAGATCCGGGAAATTGCTGGGATTCATAGTAAGCAAGAGAGGCATAGAGGTCGACCCTGGCAAAGTTAAAGCCATTCTTGAAATGCCTCCTCCCCGTACAGAAAAGGAAGTTAGAGGTTTCCTAGGGAGATTAAATTACATCGCTCGCTTCATCTCACAGTTGACGGCAACATGCGAGCCAATTTTCAAATTGCTCCGTAAGAACTAACCAGTTCAATGGAACGAGGATTGTCAAAAGGCTTTTGAAAAGATAAAGCAGTACTTGCAGAACCCGCCAGTTTTGATCCCACCTACCCCGGGGAGACCACTCATTTTATACCTTACAGTGTTAGATGAATCCATGGGTTGTGTGTTGGGGCAACATGATGAGACTGGGAAGAAAGAGCATGCCATTTATTATCTAAGCAAGAAGTTCACTGACTGCGAGATGAGGTATTCTGCTCTGGAAAGGACCTGTTGTGCGTTAGCATGGGCAGCCCGACGTTTGAGACAATACATGATAAACCACACTACTTGGCTAGTTTCCAAAATGGACCCTGTCAAATATGTCTTTGAAAAACCTGCCTTGACCGGAAGGATTGCTCGATGGCAAGTCCTGCTAACTGAGTACGATATAGTCTATGTCTCTCAGAAGGCTGTAAAAGGAAGTGTTCTGGCTGACTACCTAGCTCGTCAACCCATAAGAGATTATCAGCCCATGCAGTTTGACTTCCCGAACGAAGATATCATGGCCCTGATTGATGAAGAAGGAGCCCAAAAGGATAAATGGACCCTAAGGTTTGATGGTGCTTCTAACGCATTAGGGCACGGAATCGGAGCAATCCTCATTTCACCTGACAGAGAACTTATCCCCGTTTGTGCTCGTTTATGTTTTGATTGTACCAATAACATCGCTGAGTACGAGGCGTGTTCTCTGGGAATCCAAGCAGCATTGGATGCCAAAGTGAAGAAATTGGAAGTATACGGGGATTCTGCCCTGGTCATTCACCAACTAAAAGGAGAGTGGGAGACTAGAGACAGCAAATTAATTCCCTATCAAACTCGCATCAAGGAGTTGATTAAGGAATTTGATGATGTTTCTTTTCACCATGTTCCCCGGGAGGACAACCAAATGGCTGATGCTTTGGCTACCCTAGCATCTATGTTCAAGGTGAGCAATGATTACGACATGCCTCTCATTGAAATAGTGCGGCACCACGAACCCGCATATTGCCAGATGATTGAAAGGGAGTCAGATGGGAAGCCTTGGTATTACGATATCAAGAGGTATGTCCGAAATCAAGAATATCCCGAAGGTGCTACAGAGAATGATAAGAGAACCCTGCGACAGCTCGCCATGGGTTTCTTCTTAAACGGTGATGTGCTTTATAAGAGAAACTACGACTCTGTCCTTCTTCGTTGCATCGACACCGACGAGGCAAGTAAAATCATGAGGGATGTCCACGAGGGATGTTTTGGAACTCACACCAACGGGCACGCCATGTCGAGAAAGATCTTGAGGGCTGGTTACTACTGGATGACCATGGAGTCAGACTGTTTTGCCTATGTTCGTAAGTGTCAAATGTCAGATATACGCGGACCATATTCACGCTTCCCCGTCTTCCCTGAATGTCTTGTCAGCTCCCTGGCCCTTTTCAATGTGGGGTATGGACGTCATTGGGCCCATCGAGCCAAAAGCCTCTAACGGTCATCGTTTCATTTTAGTCGCTATCGACTATTTCACAAAATGGGTAGAAGCTGCTTCGTACGCCAATGTGACAAGGAGTGTTGTGGTTAAATTTGTCAAGCGTGAACTGATATGCCGGTACGGTCTGCCGAGTCAGATCATCACTGATAATGGCATGAATTTGAATAACAAAATGATGAAGGAACTTTGTGAAGACTTCAAAATCCACCATCATAATTCCTCCCCGTATCGCCCTAAAATGAATGGGGCAGTCGAGGCAGCCAATAAAAACATCAAGAAGATCGTACAGAAAATGGTTGTGACCTACAGAGATTGGAGCGAAATGCTCCCCTTTGCTTTACATGGGTATCGTACCTCGGTCCGAACTTCAACTAGGGCGACTCCATTCTCCCTGGTTTATGGTATGGAGGCAGTCCTGCCTTTCGAAGTAGAGATCCCTTCTCTTCGAGTGATAATGGAGGCGGAATTAAAGGAAGCTGAATGGACCCAAACTCGACATGACCAGTTAAATCTAATTGATGGGAAGAGATTAGCGGCCCTTTGTCATGGTCAGCTGTATCAAAAGCGTATGAAACGAGCGTTTGAAAAGAAGGTACGACCTCGACAATTCCGAGAAGGAGACCTAGTCCTCAAGAAAATCTTGCCAATCCAAAAGGACATCCGAGGGAAATGGACACCTAATTACGAAGGACCATACGTCGTGAAGAAGGCTTTCTCTGGAGGAGCTCTAATCCTCACCAACGTGGATGGAGAGGATCTACCAATGCCTGTGAACGCCGACGCGGTGAAGAAATATTTTGCCTAAAAAAAAACAAAAAAAGCAAAAAAAAAACAAAAAAAACAAAAAAAAAAGGTGCTCGCTAGGCTGAAAACCCATGGGGCAGCCTAGGCAAAAATTAGAGTTGCTTGATGAGTCGAAAACCCGGAAGGGCGGCTCAGGTAGAATAAAAAGCCACAAGTTCAGGCATAAGGACGTGAACTCTTCAGAGAAGGAAAACTGGTCAGGCAAGCGCATCTTTGTCAAAATCATTTCCCAGAAGTAAAATCAGAGGATGGTCTCGAAGTCGTGAGGAAAAGATCCGGATTCTTATCACTCGCGAGGAGTCGCTGGAGGGTTTAAAAGGCCTTCTTTCTCTCCCACCTTTTAATTGTTTATACATATGTTTTTGTTACCTTTACCTTCATTACCAATGTACATACTTATATTCAATAATAAAATAAGCTTTCCCTTTCCTTCCCCTGAGTCTACGGCTGAATCTTATAAACGAACAAGTTTTTCTTAAGAGGAAATTTTTGAAATGAAAAGTGATGAAATGAAAAGTCGTGGTGAAACGAAATGTATCCTGGCGTCAGACCCGGCCCGTGAGAAAGCATAACCAATTCTGTTAATTATGTTCCTGAAAGACAGAATTTGTCTCTATCTCATCCATGAGTTATCTTGAAAGCCTATCTCTCAGGAAAGGTCGCTCGAAATGTCAATTCTTTTGATTACTCGTGCTTCTAACCATCTGTTTTGAAGGATGATGGAACTACGTCACACAGAAATGAAGAACCTGACACCAAAGATCCGGACCAGAAGTTTTCCCCAAGAGAAATCAGTAGATTGGCATCCCCAGTGAAATCACAATCGCCAGAGCCGACACTTCCCAAATCCTTCCCCAGTGGGACTACACTTCCCGGTCAACCCAAACTGGGGCATCTCCCTGGGTTTGTTCTTTCATTCAAAAGGGCAGTTCCCCAAGATTTCATCCAATCATGTCAAACTGGGGCATCCCCCCGGGTTTTTCCTATCAGTCAAGGGGTAATCCCCCACCTTTACCTTTCTGCAAATCACGGGCCACACCCCACAGTCATATTTTCCTGTCAGTCAAGGGGCAATCCCCACCTTTACCTTTCCGAAAACCAAGGGCCACACCCCACATTTATTTTCCTGTCAGTCAAGGGGCAATTCCCCACCTTTACCTTTCCGAAAACCAAGGGCCACACCCCACATTTATTTTCCTGTCAGTCAAGGGGCAATTCCCCACCTTTACCTTTCCGAAAACCAAGGGCCACACCCCATATTTATTTTCCTATCAGTCAAGGGGCAATCCCCCACCTTTACCTTTCCGAAAACCAAGGGCCACACCCCACATTTATTTTCCCATCAGTCAAGGGGCAATCCCCCACCTTTACCTTTCCGAAAACCAAGGGCCACACCCCACATTTATTTTCCTGTCAGTCAAGGGGCAATTCCCCACCTTTACCTTTCCGAAAACCAAAGGCCACACCCCACATTTATTTTCCTGTCAGTCAAGGGGCAATTCCCCACCTTTACCTTTCCGAAAACCAAGGGCCACACCCCACATTTATTTTCCTATCAGTCAAGGGGCAATCCCCCACCTTTACCTTTCCGAAAACCAAGGGCCACACCCCATATTTATTTTTCATGTCAATCGAGGGGCAATCCCCCACCTTTTACCCTTCTACAAACCAAGGGCCACACCCCACATTTATTTTCCTGTCAATCAAGGGGTAATCCCCCACCTTTACCTTTCTGCAAACCAAGGGCCACACCCCACATTTATTTTCCTGTCAATCAAGGGGCAATCCCCCACCTTTTACCTTTCTGCAAACCAAGGGCCACACCCCACATTTATTCTTCATGTCAATCGAGGGGCAATCCCCCACCTTTTACCTTTCTGCAAACCAAGGGCCACACCCCACATTTATTTTTCCTGTCAATCAAGGGGCAATCCCCCACCTTTTACCTTTCTGCAAACCAAGGGCCACACCCCACATTTATTTTTCCTGTCAGTCAAGGGGCAATCCCCCATGTTTTACCTTTCTGCAAACCAAGGGCCACACCCCACATTTATTTTTCCTGTCAGTCAAGGGGCAATCCCCCACCTTTTACCTTTCTACAAACCGAGGGTCAACCCCACCTTTACATTTCCTGCCAACAGTGAGTTAATTTGGACGAGACATCCTGTTAGCTCCCCCAATCTTTACCTTTCCTGTCAACCGAGGGTCAACCCCAACCTTTACATTTCGTGCCAACAGTGAGTTAATTCGGACGAGACGTCCTGTTAGCTCCCCCAATATTCACCTTTCCTGTCAACCGAGGGTCAACCCCAATCTTTACATTTCTTGTCAACTAAGGGTCAACCCCAACCTTTACATTTCAGGTCTACCGGGGGGCAACCCTAATCCTCTCACCTCCTACTAACTGGAAGACAATCCTTTCCGGCCGATTCAAAAAGAAAAACACAAAAAAGGAATCCCTAAAAAAAAACAAAAAAAACATAAAAAAAACAAAAAAAAACAAAAAAACAAAAAACAAAAAAAAAAGAGAGAGAGAGAGAAAAAGAAGAAAAAGAAAATAGAGAGACAGAAGTGAGAAATGCTCGTCTTTAAAGAGAAAAAGGTCACACTGACTAGTGATTGCCAGCACCATCAGACGCCATACCGATCAAGAGGCCCCACTTGGCCCCTACATCGGTGTTCATATCTTTACTTCTTTTTTTCACTTCAGAAACACAGAAGCTTCGTGTTTCTCTTGTGAAAAAGAAGTAAAGAGGGGCATCTGTGAACACCTCTTTTTGTCCGGCCAATTGGTATAGTTCCATCCTTTGGACACTCTCTGCTGCGCATGGTTCACTTAGAAATTCATAACTCCTTCATACGACCTTCGATTTGCGCAAACCCGGTCTCAAAATTTCCGTAGCAAAATCGTCTACGACTTTTGTGAAGACCTTGAAGGCTATATCCTTACCAATTGGTACAGTTTTAATAATCTTCCTAGACTTGTTCCAGTTTCATGACTGCTCTGCACATCTTTAGGAAAAAATTCATATCTCCCTCATATGATACTGAAATGACCCCGTTCTTTTTTCTGTGGCTCCACGTCAAAGATATCTACAAACTTCATGAAGGTCACAAAAGCTAATTCTCCACCCATTTTTCCCAGTGAATTTATTTTGCTTGCAAATGTATTTCCGTCATAGTCTGGAGCAGCTTTCATAGATGAGCCATATCTCCCTCGTTTCTTGATGAAAATTTTTGTGCCATATATCAAATTAAAGCTAAGAGAAAGATCTACAATTTTCATGTTGGACTCTTTTTCAAATTTGGCACGTATCATCCCTCTAATGTGTGAGCAAGGTTTGTTAAATACAAAATCAAGTGCAGCCCCCCCTCCTTTGTGTATCTGACGTGAATTAAGAAGCATGGACAAGAAAATTTGTTTAATTTTACAATTAGAGCATGTAGGATAATGGAGCCTACCAATTTTGACTAAGTCAAAATTAAATCAAGAAGGCTTCACCATGGTCACGGCAATAACACTCAAATGGCAACAAATTTTCATCCAAAGCCCACCAATTTTGACTAAGTCAAAATTAAATCATGAAACAAGTGCCTTTCTTTTGTCTTCACGTAAATTGGTGTTGAAATGCAAAGGGAGTTGGTGACAAATTTGCAATAGAAATCATGGAGGATATTATGAATTTTTTAAAGCCAAGACCCCACCACAAAGGTGATAATGATAAAATACAAAACCTTGGCACCAACCACAAGAAGTTCTCTCGGTTGAACAAAGAAAATATGGCTCATAATACTAAACCATTCACTCTTGGTTATTCACGTGAATTGATGGCTGAAAGCAAAAGTTGTTCTTATCAAAATGGAAGGCCACTTTATTTGTTCCCAACAACAGCATTAATTTAATAAAATTACTAGCTCCAGAATGCTAAGTGCCTTACGTGGAAATGGAAGCCAAAAGAACAAGGATTTTTGCTTTTTAATAATCAAAATGGAATGACACCCACCACAAGGATATACACGGTTTTGACAAGAAGTGGAAATAAATTAAACAAGACAGGCTTTTCATGATGATTAGAAAAGGATATATGCTTGTAATGGAGCAACCCACGGTCAAGGAGGAATATTTCGTGAAATATTCAATTACAAATGTTTAAAATCCTAAGACCACTTCCCCACATGCAAGACATTGTTTAATTAAAATATTAAGGCCAAATACCCCATGTTTTTGGCACAAATACAGCTCCACCTTGTCTAATGGATCATCACGTGAAGAAAGGCCCCCACTTAAGCTAATAGAAATTTAAAATTGTGCTAGGAAATGCCAATTAGCAAGAAGACAAAATGGATTGCAAAGAGATTCCATGGCAATTCAGGACAAAATAAAGAGGCAAAAGTGATGTGGAACCCAGGAAGCAATTAAATTAAAAATACGTGACAAAAATGCTTGGATTCCTTTTGTGGGAAGGGGAAGGTCACGGCTACAAAGAAAGGAAAAGAGAGCTAATATGAAAAAGACAGAGAAAAAACAAATGAGAAGAGAAAGAGGACCACGGTCACAAAAGAAAAAAAGCCAACGTGAGGAGGAGAAGGTTGAAGGAAATAAGAAACAGAGAGGGTTTCTACCGTTGAAAAGAAAGAGAACAAGATGCAGAAAACATGGAAGGTATGGTAGAGGCACTACAGAGCTACAAAAGTGGAGGTCCAGCTACAAGAACCACTCAGAATAGTGGTATCCTTTTCATCCTCCATTAAAGCAGTAAGTGGAGCTTCCACTTTCACATTTCTTTTACAGAAGAGGGCAAGGAACAGAGGCTATAAATACCCCTCTGTACAGAAGAATGGGGGTTCGAAAATTTTTTCTCTAAGAGGTTTGGAAAAGATTTCATAGGGAAGAGATTATTTCAACATTCTTGAGCTTTGAAAGGTACTTCCGGATTTTTGACAGTAGAAATTCGCAGCAACAGCAACAGCAGCAGCAACAGCAACAGCAACAACAGCAACAGTAACAGCAACAACAGCAACAGCAACAGCAACAGTGAGCAAGAACTCAATCAGTGAGCAAGAACATTATATATTTTGTGAAAACAGTGTCTATTTTTCAAAATATTAAATTTTTGTATAAGGATCAGATTAGCATTGTTGTATTGGACTCTCTATTCTGTTGCCTATTGTTGTTATTATTTGGTTTTTACAGTAGCATATTGTGATGTATGTTTGAATCTTCACTCTATCTCTGTTACTATTTCTGCTCATGTTACTTTTTTTGTTTATCTATTGCCCAACGTTATTGTGCAAGTTGTTAGTGTATGTTTTTGTTTCTGTACGAATTTAAATTGTATGAGGGATAGTTGCGATCATAATTTTATTGCCCAGAATATTAATCCTATCGCAAGGAATCAGTCCTCCTCTGTATACTGTTCCTTTTCCCCGATAATTCATTTACCGTATAGTTAAAGTGTAATTTTTTTTAAGACACCCGAACAAAGCTTGACAAAATGTGATTTTTTTATCTTTTTAGTTTCTGTTTTTTCTTTCTGTTATTTTCAAAATTTTGTCTAATTGAAATTTTAACAACTCAACATTATCTTTAACCAAAAAACATTACCCTTTTTTTTTTTTACCTTAGTAAGTCCGCGTATTCTTCGTCTAGTTTTTTTTTTTTTTTGATAAATTTTTACTACTTTTTTTTTTACCTTTTTTAAAAAAATAAAAAAATAAAAAAAAGAATCATTTTATCCAAAAGAGATCAATTTAGACGAGACGTCTTGTTGACTTTCCCTTATTTCAGTAAACCATCACCATAATTCATAAGGAACGGGATACTTGAGACGAGACGTCCCGCTTATCCCCTTCCCATATTTTGATTAAATTCCATGAAAATCAATTTAGACGTGACGTCTTGTTGATTTTTTCCTATCATTGGTAGGCCATCACCACAAGGAACGGGATACTTGGGACAAGACGTCCCGTTTACCCCCTTCCCGTTTCTAACCTCGTATCTTGTTTAAATTCCATAAAAATCAATTTAGACGTGACGTCTTGTTGATTTTCCCCTATTTCCAGTAGACCATCACCATGAGGAACGGGATACTTGGGACGAGACGTCTCGCTTATCCCCTTCCTATATTTTGATTAAATTCCATGAAAATCAATTTAGACGTGACGTCTTGTTGATTTTCTCCTATCTTTGGTAGGCCATCACCACAAGGAACAGGGTACTTGGGACTAGACGTCCTATTTATCCCCTTCCCGTTTCTAACCCCGTATTTTGATTCGAGGATGACTAATTTAGATGTGACGTCTTGTTAGTATCCTTCTTTTTTCCTGTTTTATACCAAAGCCAGGGTTAATTTGGACGCGACGTCCTGTTAACCTACACTCCATGTCTGTTCGATTTGTTCCTTCTGTTTTTACACAAAGTACAACAACAAAAGGGGAGAAATATAACATCTTTTGTAAGGCTATTCAGGTTGCGCATTTTTCAATCTTGGTACTGTTTTTGACAGGCGATGTAGGGTGCTAATACCTTCCCTACTCGTAACCGATTCCCGAACTTGAATCTCAATTTTTAACCAGTGCTTTACTGAACTTAGTAGTTTTTTTCCAATGTTTTTCCTATGGATAAAAACGTTGGTGGCGACTCCCTGTTTCATTCCACACCATTCTCTCTTGTTCGCCGCGCGGTCGCGATCCAGGTTGCGACAACCATTACCATGCCTTCCACCATTGTAGCCACCTCGACCACTATTTCGACCGCCATTGTTTCCATTACGACGTCCCCGACCATCATTGTCGCCTCCGCGGTTCACATGAGCGGGAGTAATAGCACGGTTGGGAGTATTAGCTTACATAGGAGTCTGTCTTGCGAGCAAAGGGCATGCAGGACGGATATGTCCCACTTGATCATAATTAAAACACACTACATCGTCACGGTGTACATACTCATGAACATAGTGAGGACCACCACACCTATAGCATTTCGGCCCATTGGCATTTGCATTGCCCCCGCGAAAGGTATTACTATGACCACCGCCTCTAGCTTGGAAACTAGAATGAGCACCCCTCTAAAAATGTCCCCTTCTAAAATTCCCTTGCTTCTTGAAACTGGAAGATTGACCTTTCAACTTAGAGTCAAATTTGGAAGGATGAGGTGGAGCATGTTCCTCATAAATACGACACTTATTCACAAGTATCATGAAACTTCAAATTTCTTGATAGCACATGGCCCTTTAAATGTCAGGGCGTAGACCGTTCTCAAATTTCACACACTTGGAGGCTTCGGTTCCCTCTTGCTAATAAGGAGGGTAAAATTCACAGAGTTTTTCAAATTTGGAAGTGTACTCTTCCATCGTCATTGTGCCTTGCTTAAGCTCCATGAACTCAAGCTCCTTCTTACTTTTATAACTCTCAAGCATATATTTTCTCATGAGTTCCAGCTTAAAGTTTTCCCAAGTCAAGGGGATAGCAGCAGCAATCATCCTACTCTTAGTGAGTCTCCACCAAGTCTTAACTTCATCTCTCAACATAAAAATAGCATACTCCACTTTCTGGAGCTCAGTGCATTCGAAACTGTCAAAGATCCGCTCAACATCTCGGATCCAAACGTAAGCTTGCTCGGGTCTAAATCCACCATGAAACTCGGAGGGTTTCTGCTTTAAGAACATGTCAAGGCCTTGAGTACCTTGAGTAGCAGGAGTAGTTTGCCTTTCCGCCTCTTGTCTATCACAGTTTTGCGACTCAAGAAGGTCCACAAAGCGATTCAAAGCTCTAGCTATAGCGTCATCGTTATCTTGATGATGAAAAGCCACCATAATATCTATAATCATAACATTAAATTCCACTAACATCAGTAAATTAACTCATAGACCTCTCTATAGATTCATGCTATAACAATTCATCATATAATTAAATCATGGCCCTCTATCATGGAGTCCAACATCAACCAATCTCGCTTGAGCGAGCCCCATCTTGCCTGAGCGAGATCCTTAGGATTCGCTGGGGCGAGGCAAGCGAACGTGGGCGAAAGTGCCCCAGAACCAAACATACGCTCGTTCGCTTGAGCGAGTGCCATACCCAACGACCTTCCGCTCAAGCGAAATTGGTCCAGTGACAATTTACCTCGCTTTCGTCAGGCGAGGCCTCACTCGCCTAAGCGAATCTCCTCCAGTGGCCAACAACTAATGCATGGGCAGTCTCGCTTGGGTGAGATGCTCATTCGCCTGAGCGAACCACGCCCAGGGACATTTTAACACGGCTCTCACTTGAGCGAAGGCAAGCTCGCTTAAGCGAGAATTGTCCAGTATGCAAATACCCAACGTAGGGGTGTCTCACCTGAGCGAGACCCACTCTCGCCTAAGTTAGATTTGGCCAGTGGCCAATTATCCAGCACAGGGGATTCTCGCTTGAGCGAGAATCCATCTCGCTTAAGCGAGATTATCAGACATACGTAGAAAGCAAGAAATTTACACAACTTAACATATGAAAATCCATATAAAACCAAATTGAACAAATTTTATCTCAAATGTCACATTCAATAATTCATTTTTTTTAATCCATTAATCACATCCAAGTCATACTTATCATTTTATGTGCTCTATAAAACATAAAATCTAGATGGATATCCATTCATTTACTAATTATAACTGCATCATACATCATTTTTATTATCCAACTAATGTCAAGCTCACCAATGAAAATAAGCCATATGTACTAGGGTCTTATTTTCCTACATGACCTCCCAAAATTAACATCCATATATCTATCTTCCTTACAAGTTACTTACATTAAATTCATGGCTAAACAAAGTATTCATCATGCATATTCATTACAAAAGATTACATATAAGCCATAAAATCAAAACATTGATGGCTAAGGCATTCTTTACCCAAAGTAATCTCTTTCACACAATTCTTCCTCCCATGAGCTCCATGGTCAAGTCCTACAACACAAGAGCTAAAAAGATAGACCACATGGAGAGTGAGTATACCTTCTCAATGATGAAAAATCCAATAATTAGTGATAATATACACATGAATGCAAGTTAACATCTTCTCCCAAAAAGGATTTCAAGTGACATTAAAGTCAATCAATCATCCAATTCATAGAACACTCATATCCATAAAGATTCATTGAGTCATACCAAACCATAAACACAAATATAGTTAGTGATCAAGGGATTCCACATACACTTCACATGACTTCCTTATGGGGATATCACTCAATGCCATGCTTCTATGGCTAATGCACATACTGGTGTTTAAAGATGCATATGCATAGATCTGATTTTATTTCATCAGGTGATCGCAACCACCATAATTATTCATTCATTCTCATTGGTTTCCCGCCTTGCAAGGGGTACTCCCACTAGTAGCCTCACAATGTGTTTTCTCGTGATCGCAACCACGTTCAACAATTTATAATGGTTTCCCGCCTCGCAAGGGGTACTCCCGCCTCGTGATCGTAACCACAGGTATTCAATCTCAATGGTCCCGCAGGGCCTTTCATTTCAAACACCAGGTGATCACAACCACCGGCTCAATATCATAGGAACTCATAAGCCCTTTATATCTTAAATCTCAAGTGATCGCAACCACTTTTCAAGCATCATGTTATGCATGCCATGTTATGTATGTAACAATGCTCATGCATGCCTTAACCTCATAAGTATTATCTTTTCCCCTCATCTAGGGTACCACTCATACTCAATCACAATATTAATCCCACATAATCAAATATATATATATATATATATACATATATACCATTTCATAATCAACCATCGCAAGATTCAATCTCTATTTCATATCACACACATAAAGCACTATATCCATTCAAGGAGCAACATGCAACATGGCATCAATACATACATTATCAACATACAAGGTTTCATGCATTTAGAAAATACACCCCTCTCCTACCTCAAGAGAAGTACACTTCCGGGTTTGATGTTCCCGCATCACAAGTGGTATCGAGTCCTACACCATTCAATTTTAGGACCACATCAATTATTCATTCAAGCACTATTTTCAATATATATACATATGCATATATACATGATTCTCATCATGTAGAAACTATTTATAGTTCTATTCATTTGCCTAATTAGGCTTCGGGAATTCCTTCCTTTTTAATCAAAACCCATTATTACCAAAGGCAACAACCTAATTAGTTAAGTTACCACATATACCAATCTCACATCCAACTCATTTTAAGTGGCTTTTTCATTTATGGCTTCCAACCACCATTACCAATCATTATTTATGGCAATACCTCATCATTAATAACGCTCTCATCATCATTTAATGCCAACCCCTTCTTCATTACACATTTCCCCTAAATTCATAGGTTAGGGTTTTACTAAAAACCCAATAATCATCATAAATATACATCAATATTCATTATTCTCCAATACCATTTTCATGTATCCTAATTAAGGCTCATAAAAGTTCACATTTAATCCACCCCACCTTAGGTTTTATGCATTTAATGGTTCCATTCAATACCCATATGCATTTAATACTCTCCCAAGCTATAACCATCTATTTCCTAGGTTCCGAACACAAGAAAAATGGCAATAAGCTTACCTTATTCCGAAAACAAAATTGGGAAACAAGGGGGAGGCTGAAGATGACGAAAATTAGAGAAGAGTGGGAAGAGCTTCCAGCCTCAATGGTCTTCTCCTTAGCCAATGAAGAAAATAAAGATTGAAGGGAGAAGATGGGTTCACCAATTGATTAGGTTTTGGGAGAGGAAGAAGAAGATATGAAGAAGAGAAGAATGAGAGAAGTGTGTTTGCCAAAGGGAGTGAAAAACCCGCGTGAAGAGAAAAGGAGAGTAGGGTTTAAATTTAATATTTTGCTCTTTCACTTAAAGTTTCTCCGTTTTAAGATAAACAGGATCTCTATTCGAGCTTAATACTCATTCTAAAAATTATTCCGAATGCATATTTGGATTCCCAATAATATTATCTATAGCCCTAACCAACAGCATCTCAATCAGAGATACTTGGTCTGACACTCATATTTTAACTGGTTCAGTTTTCTGCTTATTCGGTCCTAATAAATTACTAACAGTCCCCGAAAATCTTAATTTAATTAATTCTAATATTTTGGGATAGTAAATAATTCACATTCAATTATTCAATATTTATTTCCTTAATTAATTCTCTATTTTTAAAATTTAGGATGTTACAAGTATCACACATCAGCTCGAATGGGAGTTCCCAATCAGGGGGTTGTACCACAGGAGTTGAAATCAAAGCTTGTTCAATCCTACAAAAAGCCTCAAGACAAGATGAGTCAAAAACAAAAGGTATATCCTTACCCAAAAGATTAGTCAAAGGCTTGATGATCTTGCTGAAGTCTTTAATGAACCGCCGGTAGAACCCGACATGGCTAATAAAACTTCGAATACTTTTCATATTGGTCGGTGGGGGCAATTTTTCAATCACCTCCACCTTAGCCTTATCCACCTCAGTTCCTCTCTCAGATACCAAGTGTCCAACCTTCTCTTACCATGAAATGGCATTTCTCCCAATTTAAGACTAAATTGGTTTCCTCACAGCGCTGTAAAGCTTGGCACAAATTAGTTAAACAATTATCAAAATCTAAGCCATGCACAAAAAGGTCATCCATGAAAACTTCCATCACATTCTCAATCAAATCAGAAAAGATGGCCTACATACACCTTTGAAAAGTCGTAGGTGTATTACACAGGCTAAATGGCATTCTCCTATATGCATATGTCCCATAAGGGCATGTGAAGGTAGTTTTCTCTTGATCAGATGGATGGATGGGGATTTGATGAAAACCTGAGTACCCATCCAAATAAAAGAAATAAGAGTGCCTAGCAAGCCTCTCAAGCATCTGATCAATGAAAGGAAGAGGGAAATGATCTTTCTTTGTGGCGCTATTCAATTTCCTATAGTCAATGCACATACGCCACTCAGAAACTATCCTAGTAGAAATTAGTTCCTGTTTATCATTTTTCACAACAATTATCCCTCCCTTTTTAGGCACCACATGAACTAGACTTACCCACTTACTACTAGCAATGAGATATATACACCAACATCAAGTAATTTCAAAATTTCCTTTTTAACCATTTCTTGCATATTTGGATTTAGTCTCCTAAGTGGTTCTACTGTGGGCCTACTCTCATCCTCTACAGTTATCCTATGCATACAAAACGAAGGGCTAATCCCCTTTATGTCATCCATTGTATAACCAATAACCTTTCTATACAACCTAAGTTGTTTCAAAAGCTTCTCAATTTCACATGGATTCAAGTCAGCATTTACAATGACAGGATATGTTGAGTTGGGTCCAAGAAATTCATACCTCAGTGAAGCCGGTAAAGGCTTCAATTCAACAGCTGAGCTTACCACTTTCTCACACATGACTTCAGTATCATGTTTAAATAAGGCACTCTTTTCCAAACAATTAGATGTTCCTGCAGGCTCAATTAATAAAGCAGATTCAAGTGGATCCTTAGGAAGAGTTTCTTCCTTCACCACTTGGTTAATAAAATCCACTGAACAAACATCATCAAAAGGTTTCTTTAAAGCATCTTTAAAACTAAAATCTACCATTTGGTTTCCAACAGTCAGAGACAATTTTCCATTTTTAACATCTATTGTCGCACCCGCGGTTGCCAAAAATGGCCTGCCTAGAATAATAGGGACCATAGAGTCCTCATCCATTTCCAAAACAACAAAGTCAACAGGAATGAAAAATTTACCTACTTTAATAGGCTCATCTTCTAAAACACCTAAAGGATATTTAACAGACCTATCCGCTAATTGTAATGGCATCCTAGTAGGTTTTAGTTCACCTAATCTCAGTTTCTCAGTAATAGACAATGGCACTAAACTGACGCTAGATCTTAAATCACATAGTGCTCTATCAATAACTATGTCACCAATCACACAAAGGGTAGAAAAATTACCTGGATCCTGAAGCTTGGATGGTAGCTTCCTTTGGATCAAAGCACTACATTCCTTAGTAAATGCTACGGTACCATCCTCCTCTAATTTCCTTTTGTTGGATAAGATATCCTTCAGGAACTTTGCATATGTGGGCATTTGCTGTAAGGCATCTATAAAAGGAATATTAACTTAAAGCTTCTTAAGAACTTCAAGAAACTTACCAAACTATTTATCAAGTTTAGCCTTAGCCAAGCGCTGAGGGAATAGAACTGGAGGCTGATATGGTTTCACCTCCTCCTTCTTTTCACTTTGTTTCTCTTCCTCAATTACTGGATGAGAATGAGAATCTTCTACCTTCTTTCTTTCTTGGCCTCCTCCTCATTCATGCCAACCAGACCATCATACTGTGTACCACTCCTAAGAGTGATAGCCATGGTGTGGCTGGATAGTCCCGTCTTGGGCTTTCCAGGAAAGGTTCCTGGTATTCTCTGAGAGGATGAAGCCTGTTGAGCAATCTGGTTCTCCAACATTTTATTATTGGTGGCAAGAGTGTCCACCTTGGAGGTCAGCTTCTTAATAGCATCGGAGAACTCATCATTTTGTTTCAACTGGGTGGTAACAAAAGTCTCCATCAAGGACTCCAGCTTAGATTTCTGTGGAATGTATGGTCCTTGTGGTTGTCTAAAATTACTCTGATTGCCTTAATAGGGAGGTGGTCTATTTTGGAAACTAGGTGGTCCTTGTGGCTGTCAGAAATTATTGCCATCATTTCCACTATAGTTCCTAATAGTATCCACCTGTTGCATCTCTGGCTCGGTATTCTGAGTCACTCCAAGCTGACAACCTGAAATGGTATGACCTGAAACACCACACAGCTCACAAACAAGATTAGAAGTACCTGTTCCTAATTTATCAAATTTATCATTTTAACAAATAATGCCTCGACTTTAACAGTTAATAAAGAGAGAACACAATAGAGTACTTACCTAGAGTTCTTGGTGAACTCCTTTCTGAGGACTACTGATATGTGTTTTGGGCAACCTCCTCAATGAGATTGTAACCTTCCTCCATGTTCTTACTCATGAAGGCATCGCCATATACGGCATCCAAGGTCATCTTTTGGTTCAAAGTGAGCCCATTATAGAAAATGTGCATCGTCAACCAGCGTTCAATACCATGGTGTGGGCATTCCCGAAGCATTTCTTTGTACCTCTCCCAGGCTTCATAAAGAGTTTCAACATCTTTCTGAGAGAAAGTGATGATTTACTTCCTCAATTGATCTGTTTTGCTCCTTTGATAATATTTGTTGAGGAAAGTATGAGACAGCTGCTCCCATGTAGTGATTGACCTCTTCGGAAGCGCATACAACCAAGCTTTGGCCTTATCCCTTAGAGAGAATAGGAAAAGCCTAAGCCGGATTGCATCGTTTGAGACCCCATTTAACTTGAGCGTCTCACATTTACCTTGAGCGTGTCACAGTACTCAAGGAAAATCTGAAGATACAAGTTGGGATCCTCAGATGGCAATCCTCCAAACTGACTTTGTTGAACTATCAAGAGCAAGGATGGCTTCAACTCAAAATTATTCGCCTCAATGCTGGGTCTAGTGATGCTAGACCTTCGTCCCATCACATTAGGCGCTGTAAAATCATGAAGTGCTCTGTTGTTGGGATCTTCCATTTGTGCTTGACTCGTTGAACTTGAAGGTTGGTGCCTTTTTTGTTCAATGTGTGTCCTAAGAAGTCTAATCTTTTAAAGAGTTCTTTCAATCTCAGGATCAAATATATGCTCAAAGCTGTTGCTTTTTCACATAAAGGGGCCTGCACAAATCTATGAACAACCAAAAAGAACAAGCGTAATTCTACAGAAAAATTGAAATAAAACTAAAAATGCAGAAAAATATGTATAAAATGCACACTAGTCTAATTAAACACCGCTTAGCCAGTATTGGGGGAAACACAATCCCCGGCAACGGTGCCAAAAACTTGATAGCCTATCGCAAGCACACGGGGTATCAAAGTAATAAAAAGATATCGTTCCCACAGAGATTGTGTCCAAGTACTAGTTATAACGGTGGTTCAATTATCTAGTGAATCGATTAAAATGAATTATTAAAACTATAATGAATAGTAAATTAGAAAATAAAAAATCCAACGTCTTTTGTAGAAGAAAATAAGAGCAAGTTTGGGAAATTTAATCAAAGGTAAATCTTGGGGTATTAAGGGTTCATATGCTAGTATCAAAATTAAAGGTTACTCGCCTATCCAATTATATGATTTTGTTTCTAAGGCAGATTCCTCTAAGTTAATTAATACCTTTCTCTTGAAAGCCTATTAACGTGCCTAATTCCCAAAAAACTACATTCAATTTGTTAATTAGACCCTTTACATTCTATGGAAATCTGATTAACCCTCAAACAATTTTGCTTACCGTCATAAATCAAAATCATAGGTTCAATTTAGGTATTTTCGAATTACATGCCACTCTCTCGATTACCCATATAATTTGTGATCATCTACGCTTATCTCTAAGTCTTGTAGAAGCATTAGGCATACATAAATTGAATAGAAATTGAAATCACATAGATTGGAATGCGAAGAATAATTAATTGTAACACATAGGCATACTATATCCTTAGCCCCAAGAAAAGAGTTTAGTGTGCCATAAGGATGGTTGTCATCATGTCACATCATAAAATCAATGCCAAGCATAAAGGATTTCAAAAGTGTAAAATAGCGATTCAGAAATCACAAATTAGTTCTCACTAGGATTCCTAATTCTTCCTCCAAAATCTGCAGATTTGATTTCCGTTGATGGTCTTGACTCTTGATTCCCAATGAAAGCTTCCCCAAAAAGGTCCTTTAAAATCACCCAAAAGCTGTCTTCAAATCTGTCCAAGTATATGTCCCTTTAAAATTCCCTAGAGTGCCCATTAAAAACTCTAAGCAATTAAACGATTTGGGCCTCGTAGGGGACAACCACGACCAGTGGTTCGACTCCTAATCCCATTTAAATGAAATTTTGCAACAGTGGGTAACAGGCAAAGCCAACCACGTAGTGGTGGATAACCATGGCTAGCGGTGGCTTCTGACTTTCTGTTCTTTTCTCCACAATTCTCCCTAGTGGTCCACAATGCCCACCACGGCCAGTGGTGGCTTCTGACTTGTTTTTTTCTTTTTTCCAGTGCTAACCACAGCAGTGGTTGTCCACCACTAGCAGTGGTTTCCTCCAACCTTGCCGAAATGCACTCTTAAAGGCCTCAAGGGTCTCTTCTTTCATCTACTTTACCATTTCTCCTCAAAAGAGACCTAGAATATCATTGATCCTACAAAATAGGAACAACCAAGTAATATGTGTGGAAAAGAATCAAAATCAAGGGAATCAGGCATGAACAATATGAAAAACCCTACAAACTAGACCTAAAAACAATAAAAAACAACACACAATACACATTTATCAGCTTCCAAGAGAGGGTAAGGAGAGCACAAAAATTTGAAGAGAATAGGGGGAGAGAGTTCCAAGCCACAAGCTTCCTTCAAGCTCCAGTGAAAAACAAAAAATGGAGGAGGAAGGGCACACCACCACCTTATGGGTTTTTAGGAGAAGAAGAAGAAGATGAGTTGGAAATGGAAGGAGAAGAGAGAGAGGAAGTGTTTGCCTTAGTGAGAGGGAGACCACCGTGAGAGTTAAGAGAGGAATGAAGTTTTTACATTTAAAGTTTTGCCTCTTATTAAAAGTTTTCCGTTTTATAATAAACAGGATCTCCGTTCAGGCTCAATACTTTATCTAAAATTTATTCTGAATACATATTTAGATTCCCAATAATATTCTCAACAGCCCTGACCAACGGTACCTCAATCGGAGTTACTTGGTCTGACACCCATATTTTAATTAGGTATATTTTCAGTGTATAAAGCCTCAATAATTTATGAATAACCCCCAAAAATCTTAATTTAATTATTTTCAACATTTTGGAATATTAATTAATCCACGGGTAATTATTTAATATTTATTCCCAATATTTAATTATTTATATAAAATTAGGGATGTTACAATCCACCCCACCTTAAAAGAAATTTCGTCCCCGAAATTTACAACCTAATTCGAATATCTCAGGGTGTTGCTTTTGCATATCGTCCTCACGCTCTCATATGGTAGTAACCACATCTCCGTGCCTCCAAGATACCTTCACCAAAGGAATCAACTTGTTCCGTAATTTCTTGACGAAACACTCCATAATAGTAGCAGACACCGAAGGAATAGATAAATTCTCCATGATTTCAACATCATCAAGGGCTACCATATGCGTAGGATCATGCACATACTTCCTCAACTGTGAGACATGGAACATATTGTGCAAATTTGATAAATGTGGAGGGAGAGCAATCCTATATGCTAACAAGCTAATCCTTTCAAGGATTTCAAATGGTCTAATGAACTTCGGACTTAATTTCCTACTCTTCAAAGCTCTTCCGACGCCCTTATCTTGTGATACTCTCAAAAACACATAATCGTCAACTTGAAACTCAAGTGGCTTTTGTCGCTTATCATAACAGCTCTTCTAACGATCTTAGTCAATTTTCATCTTTTCTTGTATCATCTTGATTTGTTCATTGTCTCTGCAATCAACTCTGGCCCTAAATCAAGTTCTCATTAGTTTCAAGCCAACACAATGGAGTTCTACATTTCTGACCATACAAAGCTTCATAGAGAGCCATACCAATAGTACTATGATAACTATTATTGTGCGTGAACTCAATCAATGGCAGGAATCTCTCCCGACAACCTCCATGCTCCAATGCATAAGCCCGCAATAAATCTTCAAGGCTTTGAATTATTCACTCAGATTGTCCATTCGTTTGCGGATGGTACGCCGACCTAAGCTTAAGCTTAGAACCCAGTTCTTTATGCAAGCTTCCCTAAAATCAGGAAGTAAACCGCGGGTCGTGATCCGGCACAATACTCGAAGGCACACCATGTAGCCTAACAATCTCCTTAACATACAATTGTGCCAACTTCTCTAAAGGACTCTTCATGTTCATGGGCAAGAAGTGAGCACACTTCGTCAATCTATCAACAATCACCCATATTGCATCATTTCCAGGACGTGTCTAGGCAATCTAGAAACAAAGTCCATAGCAATGTTATCCCACTTCCATATAGGGATATCAAGAGGTCTCAAGAAACAAGATGGTTTTTGATGCTTAACCTTAGTGTTTTGACAAATAAGGCAAGATGCTATAAAGTTTGCCACATCTCGCTTCATACCGGGCCACCACAAATTCTTCTTTAAATCTTGATACATTTTTATGGAACTAGGATGAATGCTCAACACACTCTTATGAGCTTCTTCAAGTACCAGCCTTCTTAAATCACCACTTGATGGAACATAAATTCGGCCCTTCACACGCCAAATACCATCATGACCTTCCGTCAAAAATGAATTCTTCCCACTAGCTTGAACTTCTTTCATCTCAATCAAATACTCATCTTTCGGTTGTCGCAACTTTACAGTTTCAAGGAACACATTAGCAACCGTCAACATCTTAAGGGACATCTTCTTTGGATATATTTCTACACCTATATTCAAGTTTCTAAATTGCTCAATTAGCTCCATCTCTTTCACCATTATTGCGAAAACATGCAACTACTTCCGACTCAAGGCATCGACAATCACATTTGCCTTCCCGGGATGGTATCTCAGATCAAACTCATAATCTCTTAGAAACTCCATCCATCGTCGTTGGCGCATATTAAGTTCTTTCTGATCAAATAGGTATTTAAGACTCTTGTGATCACTAAAGACCATAAACTTTGAGCTGTACAAGTAGTGTCACCATAACTTCAAAGCAAATACCACCGCCGCCAATTCAAGATCATGCATGAGGTAGTTAACCTCATGTGGTTGTAATTGTCTTGACGTATAGACTATTGAACGCTCACTTTGCATCAATACACAACCAATACCAAGCTTGGAAGCATCACAATACACCATGAAGTCATCCAATAAGTTGGGCAAAGCCAACACGGGAGCAGAAGTGGGTCTAACTTTCAACTCTTTGAAACTTCTCTCACAATCAAGACTCCACACAAATGGTTGATTCTTACGGGTTAGCTTCATCAATGGCAGAGCCAAACGAGAGAAACCTTCAATAAATCTCCGGTAATAACCAGCAAGACCAAGAAAACTTCTTATTTCAGTTACGGATGTTGGTCTTTCCTAAGCCATCACGACTTCAATCTTAGATGGATTAACTGCAACACCATCTTTGGAGATAACATGTCTAAAAAATTGGATCTTCGACAACCAAAGTTCACACTTGGAAAGCTTCGCATATAGCTCTTTCTCGCGAAGAATACTCAAAACAAGGCAAAAGTGTTCTTCATGCTCTTTATGACTCTTGGAATAGACAAGAATGTCATTAATAAACACCATAATGAAACGGTCAAGATACTCATGAAAGATGCGATTCATGTAATCCATGAAAATGGCAGGTGCATTCATCACACCAAAAGGCATCACCACATACTCGTAGTGGCCATAGCGCGTTCAGAAAGCAGTCTTAGGAATATCGTCGATCTTCACCCAGATTTGGTGATATTCAGAACGTAAATCAATTTTTGAGAACACCACTACATCCTTCAATTGATCTAAAAGATCATCAATGCAAGGTAGGGGCTATCAGTTCTTAATGGTCAACTTGTTAAGTTATTGATAGTCCACACATAACCTTATACTTCTATCCTTCTTCTTCACCAATAATACAGGTGCACCCTAAGGAGACGCACTTGGGTGAATAAATTCTCGCTCTAACAACTCTTCAACTTGTCTCTTCAGCTCGGCTAACTCCATAGGAGATATCCGGTATGGCGCTCGAGAAATAGGTTCCGCACCTGAAACAAGGTCAATAGAAAATTCAACCTCTCGTGGAGGAGGTAGACCTGGTACCTCATCAGGAAATACATTCGGAAATTCGGATATGACAGGGATATCAAGGGATCGAATGGCATTTTCTCCATACACTATGCACAGCATAATAAGAAGTTGAGATATACCTTGCACATCAAAGCATTCGGTAGTCGAAGAAGGAAAAAGAATGCCCTGATTCAAACAATCCACCAACACTTTGTTGGTAGATAACCAATCCATCCCCAAAATAACTTCTAAGTCCTTCATGGGCAAGCAAATACGGGATATGACAAATCTCTGATCTTCAAGAATCATTTCAATATCATCACACTGAGTAACCACCCGCAAAAAAGTACTGGTCGGTGTAGACACCATGATAGAACCTTTCATCATGCTTATCGACAATTTTAATCGCCTCACACAATCTTCTGAAATGAAGGAGTATGTTACACCAGAATCAAATAATACATTAACACAATTACCATGTATTTTGTACTTACTTTGAACTAGATCACTGGCTTGTGCAGCTTCTTCACCCGTCATGACGAATACTCTTTCAACAGTTTGTTGGTTAGCACCATTATTGTGACCATTTCGGCCACCATTTCTATTCCCACAGCCATTCCCATTACCACGATCGTTGCCACCATTACCGTTATCATTACCATTGCGACCACCATTTCGGCCGCCATTGTTGTTTCCATGACCACGGCCTCTAAAAGCACAATAGCCTCCATGGTTTCCATCATTACACGCCACCATATCCATGGCATTCAAAGGAAATGGGGTGGATGTGCCCCGGTTGGTTGCATCGATAACACACCACAATCTCCTCATTACCACATTCACGAGCCAAATGGTTTCCGCCACATCGAAAACAACGAAGTCCTTGGCCATTACCTCAGCCACCATTCGCACCATGTCTTCTGCTACCATGTCCAACTCTAAAAGAAGAGGAACCATGCACAAATTATCTATTTTTCCTAAAATTTCCTTTCTTCTTGAAGCTAGAAGATTGGCCCTTCAATCTATGATCATGCCCCGCATAACACTTGGGCACCACATCATTGTCCTCAAAGTTTCTACACTTGTTCACAAGAGTAGGAAAGCTCTTAATCTCTTGATGACAAATCGCCTTCTTGATCTCTTGGTGTAATCCGTTCTCAAACTTAACAAATTTTGAAGCTTCAGTACCTTCCTATTGAAAAAGAGGGTAAAACACACATAGTTCTTCAAACTTTGAGGCATATTCCTCCACTGACATGCTTCCTTGTATGAGTTCCATAAACTTAAGCTCCTTCTTGTTCTTGTAACTCTCAAGAAAGTATTTCCTAAGAAACTTCACTTTAAATTTCTCCCAATTCAAAGGAGTATGAGCCGCCATCATACGCCCACGAGTAAGAATCCACCAAGATTCAGCTTCATCTCGAACCATAAATACCGCATACTCGACTTTTTAAACCTTAGTGCACTCCATGCTAGCCAATATCCACTCCAAGTTACAGATCCAAACATAAGCGTCTTCCGGTTTATAACCCCCATGAAATTCGGAAGGCTTTCACTTAAGGAATCGGTCAAGACCATGATTTGGTTGACCAATAGGTTGTTGTTGCTGTTCAAGAATATTGGTAAACCGGTTAAAAGCTTTAGCCATAGCAGCTGCATCGACGTTGCGTCTATTCGCCATCGATCAATCTAGACACACAACACAAATATATTTAGAAACCTTGTGTTTCATTCCTCAAGATTTATCAATCATTAACAATTATCATCGACATATGTATCATCATAATATATTCACAATTTAAAGGTAAATATTGGAAAGGAAATGTTTGGTCGGGTTTAATATCAACCACATACTTATCTTCATCATTCACAATATAAAGCAGTGAGCAATTTAAGCTCCAGCAATGCTCAACTATAGCAATAACATCCTAACATTAAGTGACAAGTACTCTCACAAGGCATAACAACATTTCAATAATAAACAATCACACTTCAATGTCAAACAACCTCACTTCTATAAGGGAACCCACCCTTCAATAACATTTAACTCATGTAATTAATCAATGAGCAATCAATGCTCTGATACCAGGTTGAGATGCCCCAAAAATAAGGGTAAATTTTTCATGATTTTTAAAACAATTAAAGTGTGGAAGAAACCATGGAATAAAATTTTAACAAGTAACCCCGGACCATTTTCAATAACCCATCCCATATATGAAGATATGAGAGGGTGGATAAATTAGATCAAGAGTGAATCTTGGACAATCAATCTCATGATCATCAACAAGGAATAACAGAAATGCACAATTAATTCGTGAAGGGTGAATAGGAATGAGGGAAGGTTCAAGAGTATCCCATTTAGTTGTTAAAACGTGTTAATTATATGCGTATGTTGTTGTATAATCATATCGTGACCAAACAATACCAATCATACCTTAAAATAGAGGAAAATATGTGAAAACAGGGCCATGAATTGATTCAAGAACCCCATGAATCGATTCAGACACTTCTGGAGTCCAAACAGTGAAACAGGCCCCTTTGAATCGATTCAAGCTTGCATGAATCGATTCAAATATTCCTAGACCTCATGAACAGTGATTCCAGTGAGCTTTGAATCGATTCATGTGGGGGCTTGAATCACAATTCATCAATTCACATATCATGGGATGTTCAATAACATTGAAATCAATACAATTATGGTTCCAAATCATTAACAACAACTCTCATTAATCATGAGTCAATTCAACAATATAATCATCATCCCACAAACATAGGCCACATAACACCATTCACTCTACATGCATTTCAATTAAGTAATCATCAAATAATTCATCCAAGCCAAATTAGCATAACACAATCATATACGCACATCATTAATTGATGAAATTAAGCATTTAGAGATGTTACCCCCTCCTACCTAAAGAGAAGTAGAAATCAACGTGGTCCGAAGGTCCCGCCTCGTCGATGGGGTTGTTTCCTACATTATACCATATACCACACAATCAATTTTTTATTTAAACTACCATAACTCAAGTGCTCATATTTATTTCTTAGTGTTTTATACCATTTCAATTCTCAATCTCATTTCTTTCATTCAACCCACCACAACCACCATGGGTTAGGTGTTTTCATTCATTATTATACATCTTCAATGCCATACCCAATAATGGGTTCCTACAATAATGGTTCTCAACAACCATTATCAACCATTCATCATCATTAATGGCTATTACCTATTATAAATAACATCTCCCATCAATAATAAATGCACATCACCCACATTTCATATTTCCCCCAATTTGCAAAGCTAGGGTTTCATCAAAACCCAACAACCATCATCTATATTCATTATTTTCCATTATCTTCCATGTCATTTTCATGGACCCATATATCCCTTCATAAAACTCACATTAAAACACCCCACCTTAGGGTTTCTATCATAAATGGCTTCACTCAATAACCCATACACATTAAATTACTCACCAACACCCAAAACCCATAACCAAGGGTTCAAGCTCAAAGAAAAGATTAGAAACTCACCTCAAGCAATAAAAAGAGTGAGCTTCCAATAGAGGGTGAGGAGAGCACAAAAATTTGAAGAAAATGGGGGGAGAGAGTTCCAAGCCACAAGCTTCCTTCAAGCTCCAGTAAAAAATGAAAAATGGAGGAGGAAGGGCACACCACCACGTTGTGGGTTTTTAGAAGAAGAAGAAGAAGAAGAAGAAGAGTGGGAAACGGAAGGAGAAGAGAAAGAGGAAGTGTTTGCCTTAGTGAGAGGGAGACCACCGTGAGAGTTAAGAGAGGAATGAAGTTTTTGCATTTAAAGTTTTGCCTCTCATTAAAAGCTTTCCGTTTTATAATAAATAGGATCTCCGTTCGGGCTCAATACTTTATCTAAAAATTATTCTGAATACATATTTAGATTCCCAATAATATTTTCAACAGCCCTAACTAACGGTACCTCAATCAGAGATACGTAGTCCGACACCCATATTTTAATCGGGTATATTTTTAGTGTGTAAAGCCTTAATAATTTATTAATAACCCTAAATCTTAATTTAATTATTTTCAATATTTTGGGATATTAATTAATCCACAAGTAATTATTTAACATTTATTCCCAATATTTAATTATTTATATAAAATTAGGGATGTTACAAAGGGAACAAATGACACACACCCTCAAGATTGGTTTTGAGAAAGAGAGAAGAGGAAGAAGAAGTTTGAGAAAGAAGATGAAGTGTTTGTGTTTTTTGTGAGAGAGAGAGAGAGAGAGTGAATGTCGGAATAAGAGACAAAAAAGAGGTTTTAGTTTTAAGTTTTGGCCCATCATTAAAATCTCTCTGTTTTACAACAAACATGATCTCTCTTCAGGCTCAATGCTTTATCTAAAAATTATTCTAAAGATATATTCGGATACCTCATATTATTCTTAACCACCCTAACCAATAGCTCCTCAATCCGAGATACTTGGTCCGACACCTATGTTCTAGTTGGGTATAATTTTCAGTTTTTTAAGCCACAATAAATTATAAATAGTCATAAAAATTCTCAATTTAATTATTTCAGCCTTCTGGGGCATTAATTAACTCATATACAATTATTTATTCCTTTTAATTAATTTATTTTTATCAAATTTTGGGATGTTACAATCCACCCCACCTTAAAAGAAAAGTCATCCCAGAAATTTACCAACCTAATTCAAATATTTCAAGATGTTGTTCACGCATATCATCCTCACGTTCCCACGTGGCTGTAACAACATCTTTGTGCTTCCAACATACTTTCACTAAGGGAATCAGTTTGTTTCATAATTTCTTGACAGAACGCTCCATAATAGTAGTGGACACCGGAGGAATAGATAAATTCTCCCTGATCTCAACATCATCGAGGGCAACTACATACGTAGGTCATGCACATACTATCGTAATTATGATACATGGAACGCATCATGCAAATTGGACAAATACGGAGGAAGGGCAATCCTATATGCCAACTCACCAATCCTTTAAAGGATCTCAAATGGTCCAATAAATTTCGGACTTAACTTTTTTCTCTTCAAATCTCTTCCAATGCCCTTGTCTCTCAACACCTTCAAGAACACATGATCACCAACTTGAAGATTAAAGTGGCTTCCGCCTTTTATCATAGTATCTCTTTTGATGATCTTGGCCAACTTTCATTTTCTCTTGCATCATCTTGATTTACTCATTGGTTTCTGCAATCAACTCCGGCCCAAAAGCCAAATTTTCACCAATTTCAAGCAACCACAAAGGAGTTCTACACTTCTGACCATACAAGGCTTCCTACAGAGCCATACCAATAGTACTGTGATAACTATTGTTGTATGTGAATTCGATCAATGGTAGGAATCTTTCCCAATAACCTCCATGCTCCAATACACAAGCTCTTAACAAATCCTCCAGGCTTTTAATTTTTCACTCGGATTGTCCATCCGTCTACGGATGATAAGCCAAACTAAGCTTAAGCTTAGAACCTAAATCTTCATGCAAGCTCCCCCAAAATCGGGAAGTGAATCGTGGGTCGGGAATCGACACAATGCTTGAAGGCACACCAAGAAGAAGATGAAGTGTTTGTGTTTTTTGAGAGGGAGAGAGTGAACATGGGAATAAGAGACAAAAGAGAGGTTTTAGTTTTAAGTTTTAGCCCATCATTAAAATCTCTCTGTTTTACAACAAACAGGATCTCGGTTCGGGCCCAATGCTTTATCTAAAAATTCTTCCAATATTATTCTTAACCACCCTAACCAACAGCTCCCCAATCAGAGATACTTGGTCTGACACTCATGTTCTAATAAGGTATAATTTTCAGCTTTTTAAGCCATAATAAATTATAGATAATAATAAAAATTCTTAATTTAATTATTTCAGCCTTTTGGAGCATTAATTAACTCATACACAATTATTTATTATTTATTCCTTTCAATTAACATATTTTATCAAATTTTAGGATGTTACACATCCAATGTAGTAATATGAGCAGTTTTGTTACAAGGTCACCCTATTGCATTTTTCAATGAAGAACTCAATACGGCTGCCCTCAACTACCTTACCTATGATAAAGAATTTTATGCTTTAATTAGAACCCTTCAAACTTGGGAGCATTACATGATCCCTAAAGAGTTTGTGATTCATAGTGATCATCAATCAGTAAAGGATATAAAAGGGCAACATAAGTTAAACAAAAGATATGCTAAATGGGTTTAATTTTTGAAAAAATTTCCATATGTTATTAAGTACAAGAATGGAAAATCTAACATTGTGGCTGATGCTTTGTCAAGAAGGCATAATTTGCTAGCTCCTTTTGGAGCTAAAATTCTTGGACTTAATGAAATTAGGGAATTGTATCAAAATGATCTTGATTTTTCAAACACATACAACTCATCTAGTTCAAACACATCTCATAAGGGATTCTAGATTTTAGATGGCTATCTTTTTAAAGTCATCAGGATCTGTATTCCTAGGAGTTCCTTAAGAGAGTCATTAGTTAGAGAAAGCCATGAGGGAGGAATAATGGGTCATTTTAGAAGAGATAAAACATTAGTTACTTTGCATGAACACTTCTATTGGCCTAAAATGATAAAAGACATTGAAAGACTATGCTCTAGGTGTGTCCTTTGTAGAAAAGCTAAATCTAAAACTTCACCTAATAGTCTTTAATTCCTCCCTTACCTACTCCTTGTTCTCCTTGGATTGATATTTCTACGGACTTTGTGCTTCGATTTCCTAGGACCCAAAGGGGAATGGATTCTATCTTTGTAGCAGTGGATAGATTTAGTAAGATGACTCACTTCATTCCTTGTCTTAAAGTGGATGATACAAGCCATATTGCTAAGCTGTTTTTCAAAGAAATTGTGAGATTGCATGACATCCTTAAAATAATTGTTTCTGATAAGGATACCAAGTTCCTTAGCCAATTTTGGAAAACACTTTGGGTAAAGCTAGGAACTAAGCTTCTTTTTTACACTACTTGTCATCCCAAGATAGATGGACAAACAGAGGTAGTAAATAGAACTCCTTCTACTTTGCTTAGGGTCTTAGTAAATAAAAATGTTAAGTCATGCGACGAGTGTTAACCACACATAGAATTTGCATATAATAGGGTAACTTACTCCAATAATAAACATAGTCCATTTAAGATTGTTTATGGTTTTAACCCTCTCACACCTCTTGATCTTTTGTCCATTGAGGTTTCTGATTCCTTCCATTACTTGGATGGAGAGGCAAAATCAAGTTTTATAAAAGATTTTTTTAAGAAGGTTAAAAAATTAAATACAATCCAAAAATGAGCATTATGCCCATTGTGCTAACAAGAAAAGAAAGAAAGTTATCTTTAAGGTTGGGGATTAGGTTTGGTTGCACTTGAGAAAAGAAAGATTTCCTAATCTAAGAAAATCCAAACTAAACCAATGAGGTGATGGTCCTTTTCAAATAATAGAAAAGATTAGTAATAATGCCTATGTCCTAGATTTACTTGGTGATGATGGGGTTAGTGTTACCTTTAATGTCTCCAATTTGCCTCCTTTTAACTTAGATGAAAATGATGATAGTCTAGATTTGAGGATAAATCTTCTCGAAGAAGGGGAGCATGGTGAGAACATGAGCAAGGAAGATCCTATTACAACCCTAGACAAGGGTCTAGAGCTTTATAGAGGTCCCTTGACAAGAGCAGGGACAAAAAAGGCCAAAGACATCACCCAACAAACCCTAACTGCCCTCCTAACTAGTCTACATGGGTCTAAGCTGTAAGGACTTAATCCCCCGGATCTGAATCCCAATGTAATCATAATAATTAATTCAATGAAAATATAAATAAATTTTTCATGTTTTCAAACCCCTAATATGCGACCTTACATTAAGAATCGAACAATAGAAAACCGGAGACCTAAGTTTTAAGAATTAAGGAAATGGATCAAGAAATAATTTCCCCTACATGTATATAGAATCACTTGCTTGAGCGGAAATCTAACAAAATCAATTCTTCAATTACTTGCTTGGGCGAGACGTCTCTCACTTAAGCGAAAAAGAGACAGAATCAAAACTTCTCATTCTCGCTTGAGCAAGCTCCCACTCGCTTGAGTGAGAATCACACAAAATCAATACTCTGGTTCTGCCTCGAGCGAGACCATGCTCACTTGAGTAAAAATAGACCAGAGAGCACATACACGATCAGAATCTTTTTCGCTTAAGTAAGAATCCCCTCGCTTGAGCGAGATTATCAGAATGCAGATTTTATGCATATGTTAATCATTTTATATGGCATACAAAAATGCAAATGGCAAGGTTTTGATCCAAACACATAATTGACATATATTCTCATGCATAAATATGACTTGCTCCAACAAGCCCCATCTAATAACACATTTCCTAGATCAGGGTATGCACCAATGGTCCTTTAAGCCTCTTTTGGCTAAACCAAACATGCCAAAATGCAACTAAGCCTATTTGGCCATAATCAACCATGGACACAGGTTTTAAACATACATTATGGATTGTGGTTAACCTCTACATGAAGTCTTGTCCATTAAATAGAAATGTGACCTATCCACTTCCTTGCCATACATACAACTCACAATACCATATATATACAAATCACATATGCATTACCAATGGTTATAAGTTTCATAATATCATCATTCATTCTTCAACATAGCATACAACCAATGCATCATAATTAATATCAACCATTGTTGACGTCATAACCAAAAATCAGCCTTCAAAACATTTAAGGTCTAATTTTCACACATGACCCACAAAATAAACATTCATCACTATTCAATTACCATATACAATATATATATATATATATATATATATATATATATATTGTGCTTTCCTCTACTTAATTGCCGACCAAGGCTCAAAGGGCTTTCTTCCAATATTTACCTTCTCCAAGCTCAACCTCCAAAAAGAGTAGGACTTCTACATACCTACATCAGCCTTTAAAAATGGCAACTAGGAGGTGAGTAACATATACCAAATGAATCAATGTCATACATTACGATAACATATATATACATGTGCACAACATATGTTCCTCAATGGAACTATATGATTCAACCACACACAATATCATTCCACATATAATTCTATCATCGATCATTAAAATCATAGCATGCGTACCAATCAATACATTTACATTACATTTCAAATTATTGGCGATCCACCAATCACAACCATCCATTCAAGGTTAGCACCATAAATCTTTTCTATTTCTTTATCAATCATCCATTACCACCACAGGCTACCAAACTCAGCATATCTCCGACTATATGCAAATGCTTTTATAGCTAATACATATGCACAAAGGAATCATTATCAAATCGTGGATCTGACTGTGGGAACAATACCATTTAATTATGTGGGTCAAGCATAGGTGTGCTACTATGCCCCTATTGCAGTAGTAAAATATGTACACTTATCTCTAAATTTTGGATGCATAACATCATCTTTTATTGGTACCAAATTGCTATCGCTCATATGTAGCACTAGTTACCTCGTGACTTATGGATCAACAACATCGCCTCATATGCCAAAAGTGCTACGGGCCCCTCCCGAACACACATCAAAAGAGCCATGCCCTATAGGGACACCAAGGTTAGTTGCTCATCGTAGAGCCGCCTACCCACCCACTGGGTCCGCCACATAGGGTGTCTCACCATCAAACTATTGACAGCTTCGTGATTCCATCAAATCACTAGGGAACAATAATAATTTTGCCCATGCACAGGGCCGCCCTCCCATTGGGCCCGCCTATAGGAACCCTTAACATCCCAAAATAGACAAACAAAATGGTATGCCATAGATGAAATATAGATCAATGCATTCTCACACTATGCATCCTACAAGGCCACTCCATAATCATCAACTCACCACCATCACTTAGTGGATTTCAATATCATCATCATTTCTCAATTACCACCAATTATCATTTGACTTTACTCACACAACGGTTAGTGGCAAACAATATCCATTAATACAGTATCAACCACAAGCAACTCATAATGCCATGAATCAAAATCAACATTATAATCATCATCCCAAATATTAGTCACCACATAACATAAATTATTCCAAATGCATTTCAAATCACATATTTCATCAAGACTTTCATCCAAATTAAATCATGGAAACACATCCATACATATACATCAATAATGGATAAAATCATGCATTTAGAAAATGTTACCCCCTCCTACCTTAAGAGAGGTCGTATTTGTTATGGTCTGAAGGTCCCGCTTCATCAATGGGGTTGTTTCCTATACCACACGATACACCATACAAATATTTTCATCCAACCACCAAAATTTAAACGTTTTAAATTAACTACTTGGTGTTAATGTCATTATTAATTTCAACTACCTTCCATTTCATTTAATTCACCACAACCACCATGGGTTTGGTGTTCATATTTATTATTAAGCATTTAAAGCCATACCCATTAAAGGGTTTCCACGTTAATGAACATCAACCTTCATCAATGGCACCTACCATCATTAATGTCATTCTCTCCACATTAATAAATACACTTACACTTTAAATATCATATGTTCATTCTCAAAATCAATTCTTCTACACATATTACATATTTTCCCCAAAACTTAGGGTTAGGGTTTCATTAAAATCTAATAACCACTATAAATTCCCATCTTCTTCCACTGCAATAAATGTCATTTTCATGTACCCCAATGTACCCATGTAAAACCTTACATTTATCACACCTCACCTTAGGGTTTTGCATAATAACGGCTCCCATTCCATAACCCATCAAATAACACTCTCTCCAATCAAAATAACCATAACTTATGGCTTAAGCTCAAGAAAATAGTGAGGGAACGTACCTCAAGCCAAAAGTATGAAGGGAACCTCTAAGAGAAAGAGAGAAAAAACAAAAATGCTAGGGGAAAAGAGAAGAGCTTTTAACCACCACAAATCCTTCTTGCTTGAGGAAGGGAAGTGAAAAAGAAAAATGGAGCAAATGGGAGCACACATACACACTTGATGCGTTTTGGAGGAAGAACAAAAATGAGAGGGTTTTCTTTTTAGGAGAAGAAGAGCACATGAAATATGAGGGAAAGATGAGAGGAAAATATAACTTAAGGCACTTCTCAATTTCTTTAATCCACATATATCGTTATTTTACCATTTTACGGTTTACAGGATCTCTGTATGACCTCAATACTTATCATAAAATTATTTTGAAACATATGTTCGTATTCACCTTAATATCCTCAGTAGCCCTGACCAACGGTACCTCAATCGGAGATACTTGGTCTGACACCTATATTTTAATCGGGCATTAAATTCAGTTCTTTAGTCATAATAAATTTTGAGTAGTCATAATAAATCCCAATTTAATTATTTCTAAATTTTGGGACACCAAGCAATTCATATTTAATTATTTTACTAATTATTTTACTCAAATAAATATTTATTTAAATTTTAGGGATGTTACATAAGCCCAATCAGGACCACTTGAAGACCTATTCATATTTTTCATGTTCTATTTATGAGATACAGGTTTTTAAGTGTATAATAGAGTTCCACATGTATTAGAGATAGGATTTAAGCCTTGCATGGTTATTAGGCCACATTTGGGCTTGTACTTTTATGTTTGGGCTTGTATTTAGGCCATCATTCTCTCATTTTAGCTAATTGGCCCTAGGAAAGTGTTAGGAGCCCAATTTAGCATGTCTTAGCCGAACTCCTCAAATCCTATATAAGGGCTTGCTTTCCATGTATTCATTACACTTTAATATTGAATGAAATCCAATTTTGTGATAAGTGAGTGCATACTTCCACTTTAGGCTAGATAGATTTCTAACCTTCTTCAAGCTCTCATCACTAGGTTCTCATCCCTAAAGTGGCGAGCTAAAGACTTATCCAAGCCTCTTGGTGGCGTCTCCATCATACCATCCATCCATTCTATTCATCTTCATCAAATCATCTTCATCCTTATCCCTTCCATTGTCTTTTCCCTTTAAATATCTTGAGTCTATCCCTTTCCTTAGCATTTTGCTTTTCAGTTTTCACCTCTCATTCCATGCCTTTAAAATGCTTTCATGTTCCTAAGGCAATCATCATCAAGAATTAAAGAAGAGAAAGATAGCTAGATCTATCTCCTTGCCTCCATTTGAAGAAAATGCTATATCACGGTAGGTGCCCTTGCTTATCACAATAGATACATGGTAAGGTCCTTCCTATCTTGGTGCAAGCTTGCCTTGATGAACAAATTTATTTTCGATGCTGGCATGACGTAACACTAAATCTCCAACTTCAAAGCATCTTTGAGAGACCTTGTTGTTATAACGTAATACAACCTTGGGTTTTATAGCCTAATCTCGAACAAAAGCTTAATCTGAGCTCTTCAATCACATTTATCTTCACTAAATGAAAAACATGTTTTTGCGGTAGTTTATTAGTGGCGGTTAATTAAAACCGCCGCCGATTAAGGAAAATAGCAAATCCCCTTGCAACATTTACGGTGGTTAAGTAACCACCGTTATGTACAACGTTTAAAAACCATATAGCTTTCACGTGCCCTTCTTTTCTTTTCTTTTCTTTTCTTTTACATTTACATACAGAATAGCCTTTCCTTTTGTGATTTCACTCTTTGTTCCCTCCATTGCCAAAAGCCCTAATCACTCTAATTTTTCATTTCCCCATTTCCCATTTCCCTCTAATTCATCAAGTCTTCCTCCACTTATCTTTTATTTTATTCCCCTTTTCCCATTTCGATTTGCTTTCCCATTTCTCTTTCGTTACTCTGTCGGCATCCTACAAGCTTTGGTCTAGTTAGTCATCTTTATCCTTGTTGTCGTGGAGCTGGAGTTGTGACCACCGTGCCTTTGTGACCGTTGCATGGTAAGTGTCCTACCTTCTCTACTTCTGTATAGTGTTTCCCGCTCTAAATGTGAAGCCTTTTTTTGCATCATTTTTTCATTACCTCTGTGATAATCAGATGATTTGTGTTCTTTTCTGTTATTGATTTCATATGACGCGTGTTCAGATTAAGCTTATGAATTTAATTTCAATTTTCAACCTTGTGTAAACCGACCAGCCTACAATTACCATTCTTTAAAATATGCGTTCTGTTAAGATGTCTTAGAAGCTTATAATGTAGCCCTTTCAGTTTAAAAGTTTCACAATATCTTGTTAGTGCATACTTTTTGGTGGAGTCATGAATACATTTAGTTTTGAATTTTGGTCAACTACTAGTAATCTTTATTGATTTACACATTATTTTGTTAGAGTAACCTGAAGCAGGGCAGGTTACTATCACAAATAATTTTGGCGATGAGAGTGTATTTAATGTGTTGGTGTTCCTTAAAGATAATGTCTAAAAGCAACATTACATGTGATTTAGTAGCATTAACTACATTAGATTTTAGCAAAGGCTAAGCATTTTGTTATTTCTCTTGTTAGATCAAAAGCCCTTACCTTGAAGGCAAAAGCTATTGCCAGTGGCAAGGGTGCGGTTTTATTTCTTTAATAATTTTTAGAACTGCATCTAGATTAAGGGATTACTCTTATTATAGACGTTATGGCAGGGATGTTAAACCCATCCATTCATATAGCTAAAATCAACACCCGTTTGAATGCAAAGTAAACTTGATACTACTGTTGGGCCTATGCTGATGATTTTGATCCAGCACTAATGATAATGTTTTCAACTGTCCTTTATTTGGAACTATTGTTAATTCCATAATCCTTTCTACTTATAATTATGATACATATAAGGGCTATTTTTGTGACGGATAGTTTTGGCCTTAGTGTTTTAAAATTAAAAAAAATGTAAGCAAATGAAAAAGAATTTGAGGGATTGGTTGCTGATGTAAAATTTCCAAGAGGAAAATTCCTTGTTTACTTGAATAAGCTTATCAGGTCATGTTCTTGTTCTGGTTCTTTTTAATATAATTCTATCAGTTTTAGTAGGTAATTCTGAGCTAAATGTTGTTACTTCTATGCATGATTGTCATAACATCTACCTGAGAAATACTTTACTCTAATAGAATTACATTCTTGAGATTTATTTTGTGTGTTATTATTCTTGCTTGTTGGTGTTAGAAGTTATCCTTTGGGTCACTCAATTGAAAAAAAGAATCTTTTTTCTTTTGATCTCCTTATTCTTATGCTACTAAACTGTAATGTTTCACTCACTTGTTAGGAGTTTTGCACCCTTGTGTATATTGATGAATTTTCCTGTCACTTTTCTCTTGTCTTTCTTTCTTTATGATTATCTCATATCGCTATCTAATGAAGGTTCCTTGGTCCTGGTTTCTTGTATTTGTCTTTCTCTTATATTTGGTTCAAAATATGTTTGATTAAGTATGCAACTGATTCTTTGTCATATTCTATTTGGTTAAGTATGCTTAATTAAGTTTTTACTTTAAATACTACTTAGAAATGTTCAATTGAAAATTAAAGTTTAGGTTCAGAATTTTTCATTTTACAAGGTTGCAGCTTCATTGAAAATTAAAGTTAGATTTGGTAAAATTTATATGGTGGGTACGTACTTGTAGGTTGGAACCAATAACTGCAATGAATTGTTATGCGTGATATTTCCCATTTACTGCATGTGTTGTAGTTTAGCTACAAGTTCTTTTATTTTAGTAGATTTAATTAAAATACAGATAATAGATCCAGGTATGAGTACTTAGATACTCAAAGAGTAGAAGAGTGTAAACTAAAATTTGTTTTTAGCATCTTCTCAGCTCCAACTGAATCTATTCAAGTCTAGTTGCTTACAATTGGTTACAACATCATTGTCTCCATGGTTGTTTAGGTCCAGCCTTGTTGCTGCATAGTAAGAAGGAGGCAACCTATAATCTTGAGAAACTTTTTCATCCATTGGTTTCATTGTTTCTATCTTGGTTTTGTTCCTATGTAGCTGGAACTCACTGTCTGATTGACTACTTTCTGTGATTAATCTCTCAAGATACATGTTGTGACCTTTTTCTGTTTCTCTTTCAAGTCCAATGCTCAGAATTTAGTCCCATTAAGGTAATTAATTTAGTTTGTTTAATGTTAATGCTAGCTACCTCTTTGTTTCATAATCTATTTATTTTTAAAATACATATTTTGTCTAATGTTGAGGATCAACATAATTATCAAACATTTTCACCTTCATACTTATAATACTAGGATGTAGGTAATTAAGTGGACCAAATTAAGTAGTATTTGTACAAAATAACAGAGCAAATGAGCATTTTTCTTAAAAACCAATTCACCTTATTGACAGAAAAAAGTAGAGAATGTTCGGTTAGGATCCTTTGACTAATAATTAATTAGCTATTTCTATTTTTCTGTTTGCCACCCAACCTTATCATTATCAATATCCCCAACCAAACAACACTATCTATATGTCAAGACAGGACCATTAAATTTTTTATTTTAGAAAAGAAAGTTTCCATTATTGTTAAGTCATGTATGTTTACTTTGAGCTTTGACATAACTTCTATATTTTTCTTCCTTGTATAAGTTATCTTCTCTTTTCAATTTGTATCCATGTGGTATACTTGTGTGACTTTATCACACTGACTGACCCTGAAGCATTAAATTTCGAGAGGGAATTGCATGAGAAGTGAAACATATTCTTATTTGCTTTGATTGAATTGTGATCCCTAGGTGGTTGATTAAGGATTTAATTTAATATGATTAGATCAATATAAGGGATGTATAAAATTACATTTTATAAGAAGTGCAACATATTCTTAGAAATTATTAATTGGAACCAGCCTGGGAGCTGCAGTATTATCTAATCTTTTCAAGTAGGCAAACAAGCTAAAAATTGGAACTCATTATCTACACCTGTACATATTATCGTTGAAGTGCTTTATAGTCTTTGCATATGCTGCTGAATGATAGTTGATTAAATTAGACAAAAGATCTATGACTAAGAATTGATGGATTTACCTTCTTAATTGTGGTGAAAATTTGTTGTGAATATTAGACATTAGGTAGTGTCCATTTTGAATAAGGGTTCCTACCATAAAGCAACTTATTTGGTATCTAGTTACCTTACTCTTTATTTTGTGGAAAATGTTAATTAATTAGTCCCACGAGATGAATGAAGAACTTGGTCAACCCGCATGCCCCTATCATGACTTGGTTTGATCTCTTCTATCTATACAGGTAAAACCATTTTTGGAAAGGAAAAGATTTCGTAACCCATTTTAAGCAGTTATATTTTAAAACTTAAATTCGATATTGGGTAGTGATATCAGCTTTTTGTTGTAGGCCAGTGTTTTCTTCTTTTTCAGTGTTTCTACTTTTAACTATTTTCTTCAATTTGAGTGTTATTATTCTTGCTTGTTGGATAGTCCTAAAGTGCATGTGAAATATGATACCTTTTTTTTAATTTCTCACCTGTAATTATCCTCATATCTTCATCACTATTTTAAAAGAAATTAAAAAAAACTGAACCAATTTAGTCTATATGCATATGCGGTTATGTATGTTAGTATCGTACTATAACCCCACCTGATCAATAGCATTGCTATCCTTTGTAAAAAAAAAGCTATTATATTTTTTTCTACTTGCAAAGAAGGGTGCTAAAAACTTCTACTCAGTGTTTTCTGTATTCTAGCTATGACTTTGTTTATAATGCAGAATATATTCTTATTTTTATATATTCATGTTATTGACAGGTATATAGTGGTCTAGCATATAGTTGTGGAGTTCATCAGCTAGCAAAGAAGTTGAACAAGGTAGTGTCTTTATTATACTACAAACAAAATATATTTCTCTAATAGTTATTACGCCATTCACTATTTTAAAGTGCGATAATACTACAAATTATGGATTTTTTAATTTTTGGGTGCTTGAACACGTGATAAGTGTGTTCAGGACTACTGGAGTTTTTATGTGCTATGCATTTTACCATATGGCAAGTTCTTATAATATATTACATGATATTTTATTCATAAATATTTGAGCATATTAACTAGTTTAGTTCAAAGGATGACATCCATGTGTTGATTCTATAACATATTTCATTAAAGTAAGATTTTGGGATTGGATTAAATCTGAGTTTATGTGTTCTTTTCATGGCCTAGATCTCAACACTTGTATCAAAAGCTTTTATATTAACAATGTTTCATAGTAACAATGTTTTTATACTAAAACATACCTTTATTAAAAACTAAATAAAACATGATGTTTACGTATTAAGAATTAAATAAAACATACCTTTATTAGTTAAATAAAAAAATGATGTTTACGTATTAAGAATTAAATAAAGCATACCTTTATTAAGAATTAAATAAAAAATGATGTTTACGTCTTAAGAATTAAATAAAATGTATCTTTATTAAGCATTAAATAATATATATATATATATATGGTATATGATTGGAATATTAACGTATTATATGTATATATGTAAATCATTTTATATCTTTTATATATTTTAAAAAAGATTGTAAAATATATTAATTGTAGTATGATATTAGTGTATTGAATTATAGTTTCTAAATTTTTTGATGAATTTTTTAATTTGTTTTATTAGTTAGTATTATATTTCAATTTGTAATTAGCCTATTATGAAATAAAGGAATTATTTTTATTTGCTATATTTTGAAATTAGAAAGCTAACTTAGCGGTAAGTCCTGAATTATTTTTAATTTGTTTTATGTGCTTGTTGGTTGGAATCAGTTATGGATAAGTCCTGGATTAAACTACAACGTACCGATCCTGCGTATAAAGGTGAGTTGAATGTGTTCTAAGACTTTGCTTTTGAACATAGCTCGAGCAAGGGTAAAATAGTATGCCTTGTAGTAAGTGTACCTTTAAGAGATGGAAAACTAGGGAAGAGGTTTATGATCACCTACTATATAGACCATTTCCTGAAGGTTACACTATCTGGTGTCATCATGGGGAGAAATTGACGGGGGAATTTATTGTGAATGCATATCAAATTGAAGCAAACTTTTCAAATGAAGATCCTAGGCAAGATATACCAAATGTTTCAGTTGTTGATGATCTAATGCGAAAAATGATGAATGATGCATTTGGATTTGCTTATACAGGCAATGAAGAACTTGAAGAAAGGAGTCGAGAAATTCCTTGTCAAGCAAACATTGATGTGCAAGAGTTTTGTGACTTGCTGAAGGATGGAGAAAAACCATTGTATGAAGGATGTACTAAGTTCTCAAAGTTGTCTTTCTTAGTCAAATTATACCACATAAAGTCTTTATGTGGTATTACTAACAAAGCCATGTCTATGATCATTGAATTGTTGCATGATGCGTTCGAGTTAGCAAAGATTCCGACATCGAGTTATGAGGCAGACAAATTGATAAAAAGGCTTAGTTTAGACTACCAAAAAATTCATACATGTCCTAATCATTGCATGTTATATTGGGGGGAAGATGAAGATAGAGAAGCTTGTAAAGTTTGTCAGACTTCTAGGTGGAAGAAGCGGGGTAATGAGGGTGGAGTTAGCCTTGGTAAGACACGAAAATGTTGCCTACAATGATTCTTTGATACTTTCCATTGATCCCAAGATTGAAGAGATTGTTTATGTGTTCAAAGACCTTAAAAAGTATGATTTGGCATTCTGATGAAAGTAGTACGGATGGATTGATGAGGCATCCAAGAGATGCTAAAGCATGGAAAGTTTTTTATCAAACATTTCTAGATTTTGCTGCAGAACCTCAAAATGTAGTTTGGGCTTAGCTAGTGATGGGTTTAATCCTTTTGGCAACCTAAGTGTTAGTTATAGCATTTGGCCGCTTATCCTTATCCCATATAATACTCCTCTATGGATTTGTATGAAGTCAAAAAATTTCATCTTGTCTGGTCTAATTCCCAGTAAAAAAGTCCTGGAAATGACATTGATATTTTCATGCAACCTTTGATTACTGAGTTAAAAGAGCTATGGGAGAAAGGTGTTGAAACATATGATGCTTTAAAAAATGAGATGTTCAACATGCGAGCATGTCTTTTATGGACGATCAGTGATTTCCCTGGTCTTTGGATGTTATCTGGATGGAACACTCATACAGGTCTTGCATGTCCATCATGTAACTTTGATGTCATTCCATTTCGTCTTCCATGTAGCAAGAAGTGGTGCTTTATGGGTCATCGTCGATTCTTGTCTAGAGAACATAAATTTCATTTGAATTGAGTTCGATTTAATGGTAATGTTGAGGATAGGGGTCCACCAAAAAAGTTATCTGCCTTTGATATTTGGAAACAAGTAGAGAAAATCAACAACATATTTGGGAAGAATAAAAGCTTAGTAGGACAGAAAAGGAGACAAGCACAAAATGATAACGATCGACAACCTAAACAATGGAACAAGAAAAGTATCTTTTTTGAACTTCCATATTGGGAGTTCAACTTGCTACGTCATAATTTGGATGTAATGCATATTGAGAAGAACGTGTGTGACAACATAGTTTTCACTTTGATTAATGACAAAGGCAAATAGTTTTCACTTTGATTAATGACAAAGGCAAAAGGAAAGATCATGTTAAAGCTCGTAATGACTTACGTGAAATGGGCATAAGAAGAGAACTTTAGCCACCGGATGGCGGGAAAAAGTTTCTTGCAGCTCTTTTTACCATGACAAAGGGGGTGATAGATGTAATGTTGCAAACTTTGAAGGATGTGACTGTTCTAGATGGTTATTCAAGTAATATCTCCAAATGTATTGATAAAACACAACAAAAGATCTTTGGCCTAAAAAGTCATGACTGTCATATTCTAATTGAGCAATTACTACCTTTAGCTATTAGAAATGTGTTACCTTTCGATGTTACGAAAGCAATCATTAGTGTGTGCACTTTCTTTAAGCTAATATGTGGTAAAGTATTGACCATTTAGAACTTAACAAATTGAAAGATGGAATTGGTTTGACTTTATGTCATTTGGAGATGATATTTCCTCCATCCTTTTTTACGGTCATGGTTCACCTTATGGTGTACTTGGTGGATAAAGCCAAGCTTGGAGGGCCTGTGCAATATAGATGGATGTATCCTATTAAAAGGTAAGCTATCTTGTCAAAAAGTTTGTCATTTATTTATTTCATTATTTTTTATTAACTAATTACATCATTTACACTATTTAGGTTTCTAGGAAAATTAAAGTCTTTTATGCGTAATAGAGCACAACCAGAGGGTTCAATAGCTGAATGTTGGGTATCAAAAGAGATACTTATATTTTGTTCAAGATATATAGATTTAGAAGTTGAGACAAGATTCAGTCGTCCAAGTCGAGTTGATGATCATCCTTCTGAGTCTACATCATCCTTATTCCTCACAATTGGCAAACCTATTGGAGGTGCATCGTATTTCAATCTAAGAGAAGTTGAAAGGTTACAAGCACATCGTCATATCCTAATCAATTATAAAGAAATTAATGCCTACATTGAGTAAGTGTCTAATACCTTTTATATATGTTCATGTTTAATTAAGGGCTTTATTAACATAACTGTTGACCAATCTCTTATGTATAGTGAATTTAGGGAGTTCACTAAAAGAAAGCTAAGGCATAAAACAAGGTTACCAAGTAGTATCGAGAAGGAAGTTCACCTGGGCTTGTCTCATGGTTTAGTCGTCGTGTGAGTACAATGAAAACTGTCTTTTGCTTTAACACTTCATTTTGTTCAAGTTTTAAAAATTACTCCATGTTTTCCTCTTTCTTTCATAGATTTTAAATGATGACCATGTACAACACTCTATTGAAATTCGTGCTCTTGCCCGAGGTCCACTTGAACAAGCTAGAAGGTTTACCATGTATAATGTGAATGGCTTTAAATTTTGAACCTTACAAAGAGACCAAGGGATGAGGACTCAAAATAATGGCGTCTTTTGTAACTTTGGAACTAAAAGCTATGCAAGTACAAGTGACAATAGGCCTGTAGAAGGAATGGTTCTGTACTATAGAAAGTTAGTTGACATTGTTGAATTGAACTATAGTGGGCTATTTTCAGTTATCTGTTCAAATGTGAATGGGCAAACACCACAAATCCAAGATATATTTAACAAGATGGTTTAGGCTTCAAATCCATAAAATTTTCTCATTTGATCCATACTAGTGTAAAAGAAGATGATGAACCAAACATCCAAGCTTCTGAAGCTCTAATGGTATATTATGTGGATAATAAGGTAAATGAAGGATGGTGCACTCCAGTTACTTTAAAACCAAGAGACTTATTTGACATGGGTGAAGAGATTGAAGAATTATCATATGAGAGTGCACCTTTTCAAGACCAACTCACCACCCTTTTGATAGACAATGACAATAAAGCTCTAATTGCTAGACCTGGTGTAGTTGTTAAATTTGCCTAGTTACTTGTAATAAATTATTATGTAAACATTTTTATTTGAATTCCTGCAATGTATGTTATGTTATCTAATATGTTTTTTCATGTTGACATTAAGAGGGTTAGAAGTCTATTTTTTATTGATATTTGATATTTAATATCATATTATTGTTATGAAATATATATATATATATATATATACATGTATGATGAGAAGGATAACGAATGGATGGTGTAGAGTATCCATCTGCACCACTTGGGAGTCATGGACATGATGGATCTAACGAATTAAATTCCAGTCAACCATCTGTGTGCAGTAAATGTCATACAAATTGGCTTGTACAAATTAAAAGTATGTCATTAATTTCATTGTATTTAGTGTATCTCAATTTATATAACTAATGTTGTTTTTTCTATATTTTAAATAGATATAGAAGGACAACTAAGGGAGGAAACCATGAGAGCCCAAGATGTTTGGGTGCTTAAGATTAGGGACACTGTGCTTCTCCATTGGCAAGGTGTTTCACCTACTGGCGTTGATGCTGGTAGCCTATTAGGACTTTTTCTCGGACTACTTGCAAGGGACCTCAAGCAATTACTAATAAGTTTCAAAACTTGGAAAAAAGTCCCTAATACCTACAAAGATGATGTATGGAATGTGATGAAGGTACAAAATCAATGCAACATCATTTAATATTTTCTTACTATTTGGTTAAATATAGTACGGATTAATAATATTTTCATAATGATGTTACAGTAAGTTTTCGTGGGAACCAACATATGAAGCTGCTGTAAAAAGATACATTTTTAAGGAACTTGGTAAGAAGTGGAGAGATAATAGACTAAATATATATGCCACCCATTATGATTCAACCAAGACTCATGAGGAGAATATTAGCAATCATCCGATAGGTGCTACTACAACAGAACGGGCAGCATATATTGATTATAGATCAGAAGAAAAGACTAAGGTAATATAATATTTAAAATTTTTAACATTCTTATAACCATTTGATTAATAATATTTTTTCATGCATTTTGATAGGAAATATTGCAGAAAAATGGGGTGAATAGTTCAAAGCAAACAATCCCTCATGCTGGGGGATCCAAAAAGCTTAAGCTGAGGGCTTCAGAGATTGTAAGTATAGATTATCTTCACATTGCAGTATGTTCTTTGTATATTACAAAATAAATGTCATACTTTTACTTGATTGACATAGGCTGCCGAGACAGTCCAAGTTGTTAGTAGGGGTACTTTGTATGTTGCTACTCACAAGAAGAAGGATGGGTCATATGTTAATAGTGAGGCTCAAGTTGTTTGTGTATATTGCTTTTGGAACAAATTTCCAGCAATATGGTACCCAAGTCTCTGGAGCATCTATTGGGGGTACATCTGGGGTGGGTGCATCTAAATGTAACATTGTACCTATGCAAGTAATGTTCAAGATACAATCAGAAGCCAAGGCTAGGATTCAAAAGTTAGAGATGATTGTTGCTGAGTTGCTCAATAAAGTTGATGTTGATTTACCTGTAGGGATAAATGATCCTTCTAATGACCTTGTAAGCTAGTTTAATAATTATTCACTTTATATAATTGTTTTATATATTATAACACTAATTTTTACTTCTAATAGTTTGTGGAGCCAACACCAGCACATCAATCTTCTACATCATAATCTAGCACACATCTCCCATGAATGAGTTGTCAGGTAACTTGTCTTCTACATGGCCTTATGCTTGCTGCTTGTATGATTATTAGTGAGAGAAAAAGTCAAAAGAGAAGGAAAAGATTTGTTGTGTAAGGGTGAGTTTTTGAAAGAAAATATGAAAATAATGTATTAGGTTTCTTTTTTTAATGCTAACAAAATGTACATGCTAGTTGATTTAAATGCACCGTGGAAACTTCATACTTTATACATTAGTTGCCAATTATGATATTTCCCCCTCACTTTGTCACTTAATATGACTTATAATATTCTAACAGTTATGGTTTGTATTTTGTTGTGGTTTTAGGGTTTGATCTAGAAGAACAAAGGAGCTTTTCGGATGGAGTTAGAAAAGACCACTTAATGGAGTTGTTGGCTGAGTTGTGTTTCTTTTCTTTTTTTAACTTAATGTGTTTTTTCTTCAATATGGATTAGAACATGTTCTTGACAAATGATGTTGGTTTTATTTAAAATTATAATAGAAAAAGCTTAGTTGTTTCCTTCTCATTAAAACAAAATAATTTCCAGAAGTTTCCAGGATCAGTGAAACTAAAAAAACTTGATGAATCAAACAAGTAAAAAACTAAATATGATTTAGATATCTTCACTTATGTTGTAATATAGAAAATTTAGAAAACTAAACCACTTAGGGCAAAAATCTATGTACTTTTTATGTTGAACAAGAAGTAAACACTGCTAAACAGGCAAAAGAATCAAATCCAAAGAAATATCTCCAAAAGAAAATTGAAACCATACCTTGTCATCTATATCTCCAACAGAAATTACGTTGTTTAATTTGTTCATTTCGGATTGAACTGAATGCATTTCCTGGCGTTTGGATTTGAGTAAGTCACGAGCAGCTCTCTCTGCTGTTATGGCAGCCCTTACCTCTTGACCACAATCCTTGCAACTGACCTGCATATATTTGCATTGAAATAGTTATCTAATATTGGTCTCAGAATAACAGCAAAGTTTCTATTTTATGCCTACAAAATAATATTACCTTTCTAGTCTGAAGGTTCAGCTTCCCTCTCTATTGCATCGGTTTTTATCTCAGACACCTTGAAAGAAGGTTCATCTTCACTCCGCACTGTGTTGTTTGAAGGTTCAACTTCAATCCCCACTAAATTGTTTGCCATCTCAGACACAATAGAAGGCTCTCTTTCACTTGGCACTGCACCATTTGAAGTTTAGCTTCCCTTTCCTCTCTATTGGTTTTCATCTTAGACACATCTTCACCTTCTCAGTCATGTCTGTGGTGTTTAAGGTTGTTGAATTATCTGCTTCAGAAACCAGTTTACTTCTTGATTCCTCCTCAGGCCTCTCTGATTTACTGTCAGGCTTACCTTCAACAGGAATCCCATTATCCTTAGTGCATTGACTAGACGCTAGCTCTGCCAAGCTATTTTGAACATTTGCACCAATATCAGAGACAGGCTCAACATGCGCCTTCTCTGAATTGTTTTCAGCATCTTCAATTGCACTTTCCTTTGAATCTATAGTACCAGAGACACCCTCAACATCAACAGTAATCTTATTCTTCTCAACACGATCTTCCCAATCATGATTTCCATTGGCTATTAAGTCTTTCTCATCTGAAACATCTGCAATAACAACATTCTTCTCAACACCATCTTCCAAATCATGATTTCTATTGGCTATAATATCCTTCTCATCTAAAACATCTACACTAACAATATTTTCTCTCTCCTCACTTTTATCCACACCTTTGTCAGAGGTAGACTTGCTTCCTCCCTTCATATCAGAAGAAAACTAATTCAATAAACAAATTGATTAATTCACCAAATTAATCCCTAGAATTACAATGGCATGATGATCAACCTTAAAATCATAAATCGCTACTTTAATCCTTAAAATTATCAGATGTCTCTTATTTTAGTCCTTATTTATCTCTTTCATAATTTCAAGAATCAAAATCCTATTAAAAAAATGAACCACAATGACCCTTAGTTCAGTAATGTAGGAGATTTAAATAGTACTAAATAAAATAACATTCTCAGCTAATATTAAAGACTACTGTCAATGACTAAACAAAATTAAGCTTGAGAATTGAAAAGATTTAAGGGGGAAAATTGACAACTGTCACATTGTTACCCGTATCTTAATATTAAAGACTAATTTCAATGACTAAACAAAATTAAGATTAATATTGACTGCTTGAGATTCAATTGAGAAGATTTGAGAATAAATAAATAAATAGGTTAGATGATATGCATTAAGTTAAAACTTAATGCCTAATATTAGTTAACTACAGTTAATACCATCCTTTATAGATTAAAATAATATCAACTAGATTTTCTTTTACTGAAAATGGGCAACTAACCTACTTATTTGATAGTTACATCATAACTGAGAAATATGCCAATAGTTACTTTTCTGCATGTGACTTGCTTCTATCTGACTCGTTTCATGCTAGTAAAAACAAATAACATCATATATAAGTGACTGTATTCAAATTCATTGCCCAATTATGATTAATTGTCACCTATCTTTCTTTCTTAAATATTTAATAAATGTCTTCAGCATGAAGTTGTACATCTTTGACAAAAATAAAACCTCAAATCAAGCCAAAAGGCAAACATTATGCTAATATCTAAAGAAAAGGATAAGACATATAAGACATCAACTAGAAAGCTATACCAGAATGAATATTCTTCATTGCTATCTGAAACCCATAGAATGCCTAAGCCTGCCAATTGTTATAGCCTAAGGGTTAAATGAAAAACTATAAGCAAAAACATCAAATGCCCAAGCCAAAAGCATAGCAGCAAATAAACATTAAGCATATCATGCTTAAAATAAAATTTAAAACAAGAAAAAAACCCATGTTTCATAGTGAAAAAAGAAGGGAACCACTACTTTTTTAATCTAAAAAATATCTAAAGCAAGTATATGTGAATAGAATAAAGCAGTCACAAATAGAACTATGTATACCACCTAATTCATTTATATAAAAAATATAACAATATAAGACAACTATAGACAACGCATGATTTCCATTCATTCGTTTATATAATTCTACAATTCATTCATTTATATAATAAATATAACAATATATGAAATAATGCAGCTCAGTAAAATATAGTAGTAAATAACACATCTACATACCAATTCATTCATTTATATAATAAATATGTAACAATATAATAAATAAAGCATTGATATAAAATAAAGTAGCTATTGGACGATGTACTTGATTTGAAATATTGAAAGCTTATGAACTTCATTTGAAATCAATTTTATTCAAAACACAAGAAATGTTGGCAGCTCATGGACTTGATTGAAAATCTAGCTATAGCATTTTTTTTTAGAATTCCTATTCTATTCCTATTCCTATTCCTTTAATATAATAAGCTAAATCAAATTTAAATCTTAATAACAAAACAAAAAGATCAAAATAAGAAGTAGCCTATTTCTACAAGTGCCAAAATATTATTTTGTAATTGAAAATAAACATGGAAGAGAAAATTAAAAAACCATAATGAAGGACCTCTGAGAAAATCCAAATACCTTTTAGTGTATTCAATAACCTATATAAGAAAATACATAATAGCTACCAATCAAAACAAGACCTTTCAATAAAAGATTTCAATTGAAATTCCATAGTAATTTTATTCTTTCTCCCTAAAATAATTATAGCCTTCAAGTAATTCCAAACTGAATTAGTTATGTTTTAGAAAAAATAAATCAGTTCAGATGACAACTATGACAAGTACAGGACTGGTTTTTTAAACTAAAGACCAGTTTCTACACCTTTTCAACCAATTTTAAAAGCAATTCAGAACTAGTTTTTAATCTTAGAAATAAGAAAAGAAGGAAACATATGAATGTTAAAACATAGCATTCCAAATTCAACCCAACAACTTTGAAATGCTTACCTAATTTTCCTTCAGCATGAAATCCAAAACTAAACTTATCTGCTCCAGCAAAGGGGTGAAATGCTCTGCAAGTCAAATAGTTATAATTTGCAGATCGGGTCAGATTTTTGTTGTAATGACTTCAAATGACAGGCCAGGTCATATAATAATCTTGGATAACTAATGAACTTTAAATTATATTATGATTATTCAAGTAAAATGGTAAGGGAAAATACATAATATTAACTAATCAAAATAAAGTTTCATCCACTGGAGCTACTCTACTCATCAAAACAAAGAACATAGCCTTGATTTTCCAATATGTCGAGGCAACTCTCTTGTATAAAAAAATGCACATGACAGTACAAAAAGGGGTAGTTAAGAGAGCTAGATGTGTAGTGAGAACTAGAAGAAAGAGAATTTAAATACTAAATTCTAAACTTCTCAATTCTTATCCCTTTCACCATTATTTTTAAGAACAATTAAAAAAGGGTTAGTGAGAAGAATTCTGAATGCAACTATGCAAGTGACACTAAGCAATTATCATGCATAGAGTTTGTCCTTTGAAACCATCTAAAAAGAATAACCAAAGATATTATTACATGTCACTTTTTATATCATCCTAAAAGCTGTAGTTAAATATATTAATGAATAATGATCAATAATGCCATAAGTTAAATAACAATAAAAAACCAAATGAATCCTTAAAGAAAATAGGCAACCTTTTAATTTCTTATACCTGAACGTGTACAGCAGCAACAACAAACCAAATGGCAGAAACAACTTTAATTAAATGTGCAATTAGACAATGGGTACAAAAACACTACACTTGTATACCAAATGCTTCACAGTCTGAGCATTTAATTCTCAAAATAATCTACTACCTTTGACAGTATCTGTGGGTACACCTTTCATATCAGCAGCTTTTACACTTTGAGTTCAAAACTCCTTATTCTCAAAACTCTGATAGTTTATTAGTTTTAAACTAGTTTAACTCATTGAGAATTGATTCAAAATTGATTTTAATAAACAAATCAAGTTCCAACCATGTATTAAACTCCAAAACTATAACTCTTAATAAACAAATTAAGCTTTAAACGTAGAAACAAACCATGTATTCGAGAAAAATGTGAAACAAATCAAACTTCAAAGTTAAAATTAAATTATTCACTTTAATTCTTTTAGGTCTTATTCAGGCCAAGCTAAAACTAGTGAACTCAGCTTACATTGACGACACAAGTGCTGCCTCCAGGTGCTGCTTCAAGGCTTAACGACCAGAAAGGTGTTTCTTCAAGGTTCTACCAAGGGCAGGGCATCTTCATAGTTGTTGAACCCCCGACGACATTGATACAGTAAGAAGAGGCACGCGGTTGTTGAAACCCCTGGAAACATTGATGCAACAAAGGAGAGGCACTTGGTTGTTGAACCTCCTAGCAGTGTTGATGTAGCAGAGGCGAGGCGTGCGTTTGTTAAAACCCCAGGTGGTGTTGATGCAACAGAAGAAAGGCGCACAGTGGTTGAACTTCTTAGCGATGTTGATGCAACAAAGGAGAGGATAAACCATTGATGACGTTGATACAACAAAGGAAAAGTTGGCGATGTTGACACGACAAAGGAGAAGTGGTGGCTAAACCATCAATGGCGTTAACATTAACACGAAAAAGAAGAAGCAAAGGAGAAAACGGGAGAGATGAAATCTTCTTTTAAAATATAACTTTATTAATTAAAAGAGGGAGGGAGAGACTAATGAAAAGAGGGAGGGAAAGACTTGATAAGAACACTAGAAATTGAGAAAGATTTCATATATTCTAGTTTTTTAATTTTTAAGCGCCAAGTGAATTTTAGGGAGGGGAAAGGGAAACGAGGTTCTCCATTTTATTAGGCATTTAATGAATCGTGGGAGTGAACATGAAAAATTAGGTATATAATATTTTATTTAAGGGAGGTTTTTAAAACCTCCACTAAATGAATTAAAAATTTCTTCTATTTATAGAGGTTTATGAAAAGGCCGTAAAATAAGTTTATTTGTGGAGGTTTTAGAAACCTCCTTAAAGAACCTCCATAATTCACTTGCTTTCTTACAGTGGACGTCAAACCGTGGATGTAAACTGTTTATACTCGTTGGTGTTGAGACTGTTGTAGGTCCCGACGTTTAGTTATGTTATGTTATTATTATGATAGTTGTTACTAGGAGCCTGCGAGCCCTATACCTTTTGAGTATACCGTTGTTATAAAGAATCGGTCTATGTTATAATGCTTATTTGAACTATGTGTTGATGATTACCAATAAAAAAAAACTCCTATTCTTTTTAAATAATTAGTGACTCCTTAATTAAATAGGACGTTCCAGTGCAGGAATTAGTCCTAGTTAATCGAAGGTGTCACAAATGTGTTTGGTGATCAATGTGGATGATGTCTTTTATTATTGAGTAGAAATCCTTGATAGGAGAATATGTTTAGTTAGACTTACATAATTATATTATAACACCTGTCTATTGTTCATCATTGAGAAAGTATACTCACTCTCCATATTTTCTATCTTTTCGCCCTTGTGTTGTAGGGCATGGTTATGGAGTTGATGCTTTTTGATGGGATGAGGTATAGGGTGAAGGATGAGACACTTAGATGCATTGGCCAGTAATGTTTTTAAAACTTAGACAATGTATGTATTTTGATGCCAATGATATGGATATTGATGTGGTGGTAATGACCTAAGTACTTGAGTATACTTATACATACACTGGACAATTCTTTTGTAAATGACTATATTGATATAGAACAATGTGAATTTGGTAGCCATTGTGATGGCATTGATGCTCATATTGATGGAAAACCATGAGTTAATCAAACATTAAATTTCTAGGTTGTGACTCAATGTTGATGCATGGTTCAGACATGAGTGGTAATCTATTAGCGTAATTGATTAGGATCATTCTAGATGGGTGGTAATTGATTAGCTAATCGATTATGACCATTCTGGAGGAATGATAATCAATTAGCATGATTGATTAGGATCATTCTAGATGGTGGCAATTGATTAGCTAGTCTGCGTAATAAGTTAGCTAACTGATTAGCCTAACAAATTAGTTAATTGATTAGCCTAATTGATTAGCTATTTGATTAGCGTAACAGATTAGCTAATCGATAAGGGAAATTATGTTTTCCTGGTAATCAATTACCCACCTGGTGTAATCGATTACCTTGCCCTAGTTTTGTATAGATATACTAAGATGACTTTGGATTGTACTTTAAACATAACATGGTAGTGTTGTACCTAGATGTATACATTGAATGTGATGAGATATAGTCATGTAATTTAAATCTTAGAAATGTGCAAATTTAGAAAAATGAGTGTTACTAATGAATACTTTTGGAACCTATTCTTTGAAACCCATTCTTGCCTATGGACTAATTTTAAATATTCCACAAATATATGATTAGTAGTTATGTGATTGATTATCCTAAATGCGCATTATTTAAATTACATACATTCTCATATTGTCATATATGAGATAGGTCTTTAAATAGATCCAGGGTTGATTGTTAAAATCTTCAATTGTGGTGTTCTTCTAACGGTTTTTTAATCTTGAAAAATTTATCTTATCATTAATATTATTTATCAGATTAAGGGTGCCACATGAAATGTGCTGATGTCACTATCTTACCATTGACAGACTATACCTTGTATAAGTTCTTGGGACTTAGGAGCTCCTGGATCACTTTGCACTTATCTAGGTTAGCTTCAATGCCTCTCTGAGTTAGCATGAATCTCAAAAATCTTCTACCACGGACAGTAAAAGTGCATTTCAACGGGTTAAGGTGCATGTTATAATGTCGAAGGTGTTGAAAAATATTACAAAGGTCTCCACATGATCTTCTCCAGCAGGAGTCTTGGTGATGATATCATCGATATACACCTCCACCAACTTTGTATGCATGCCCTCAAATACCTAGTTGATCACACGCTGGTATGTGGCCTTGACGTTCTTCAAACCAAACGACATAACTGTGTAGCAAAATACACCCATGTTGTTCACGAAGGCCGTATTCTCCTGATCCCCCTCCCATATCGATATCTAGTTGTAACCAGAATAAGCATCCATGAAGAATAAATACTGGTAACCAAAGAAATCATCAACCGTCCTATCATGTTGGGAAAGGGGTATGGGTCCTTAGGATAGAACTTGTTTAAATCAACATAATCAGTACACATTCGCCACTTCCAATCAGACTTCTGGACCATCACAACATTCGCGAGCCATGAGGAATAATGGATTTCCTTGATGAATTCAACTTTGAGAAGCTCTTTTGTCTAATCGCATGCAACCTTCTGCTTCTTGGGACCTAAACGCCTCTTCTTTTAGGCCACTAGTCTTGTCTCAGGGTACACAAACAACATGTGGCAGCAAAAATCTAGATCTATGTCTAGCATGTCGACAATCGTCCAAAATAGATAAATCCTTATACTTCTTAAGCAGCGCCAACAACTAATGCTTCATCCCAAGATCAAGTTTATCATTAATATGAGTTACTTTCTTTGAGGTATCTTCTAATACGACCATTTTAGGCCCTCCGTCCGAGGTTGGTTTAGACAGGTTGAGAGGATCAATCTTTAACTTAGCCCTTAGGTATAGATAAACAAGTTTACTAAACTAGCCACAACTCCTCCATCATTTAGCTTATGCTTCTTGTTGATGGCTTATAGTTTTACCATGTTTAGGCTGAGGTTGTAACAATACCTTCTCTTCTCTTGATTTCCCCAAACTGAAGACACTTTATTATCCTTATCGATAAACTTGATGAGGAGGTGTAGGGTTAAGACTATGGCTTCCATAGCATTCAAAGTGGGACGACTTATGATGCCATTGTACGGAGACTGCACATCAATGACCAAGATCTTTGACTTAACCATCCTAGCCCCCGACTTGCATTGAACGTGATGCAAGTGTCTAAATACCCCTTGGTGGGTTGCTTAGCTTCGTTAAAGGCTGTTAGGTCCTACATGTATGGATGCCAGTCTACATCAACGAGATCCATCCTCTTAAAATAGTCATAGAAGAAGACGTCGCAAGAGCTTCCCTGATCCACCAAAATCCTCTTAACATCCATATTAGCTATAATAGCCATTATTGTGATGACATCATCTTCTCTCTAGATTGTGGGCCTGAAGTCATCATCAGAGAAAGAGATGGAAGGGTCTACACACCGTCTCTGAAGGGACAGTTATCCTACTTCTTCCCTTGCAAAGACGAGATTACGCGATGATGGTTTTTTCTATGTCGTGATAGACATGCCACCTCCTACGAATCCTCCTACGATCATGTCAATCACTTCTCGCCTACCCCATTACGGAAGGGGAGGTAACTCCTCCTCCTGAAACGCCTCTATAAGCAACCCCTTCTGCTTCTTAGTGAAGGTGGACCTCTTAGGACCCCGACTATCATCAATGTCAGGAGACCGGTCCCTATGCCTTTTCTCTTTACATTCAAGCTCCTCCAGGGACTTGTTCTTAAAAAGGTATTATTTCAGCTTTCCCTCTCGGATCCAGACCTCAAAAATGTCCTTCAACTGTCTACACTCATAAGTTGAATGACCTGTTTGCTCATGAAAGTCACAATACTTTCTAGGGTTTTTAGGTCTCTTCACTAGGGGACGTTTTCTAACTCCGTAAACACTAGAAGATGCCTAACCAACTTCCCTTAGGATTTGGAAAGGTTTTATATTAAGTGAAGCGTAATGACTAAAGGTTGGAACTCTCTTATCTTGTTGTCGAGGCTGTTGCTTCCTGCCTTATTCCTTTTGAGGTATCTTGTCACCTCTTGGTTTCTCCTTCTCTTTCTCTACCTAAGGTAACTGTGGTTAGGGCTTGGTTTGTGTAGTTGAGGACTCCAAGTGCATTTTTATCCTAACATATTTGGAAGCTTTACACCTGAACTCCTCAAACGGAGTAGGTGGTCTCTTTGCCAAAGACAGTGCAAAGAGAGACTTAGGCTAAAGTTCCTCGATGACTATATGTAGCTAGATAGCCTCCTTGAAATCTAAAACCATCACAGCCTCCTTGTAAAACCTCTTGAGAAAATCTTTCAAAGACTCTAATTCACCCAGCTTAATTTTAGCTAGGGTATGAGGCGTCTTAGGCATTTCTATAGAGATCACGAAGTATTCTCCGAAAGCCTAAGCCATTTCCTCCTAAGAATCAATAGATCCAGAAAGGAGCCCTTTGAACCCACTTAGATCTTCACCAATTAGGGTCTGAGGGAACATACGACACATGACATCAGATTTAGCCCCCAAAAACATGACCTTATAGACATAAGCATCTAGGTGTTTTCTAAGATCTGTCTCTTTTGTGTACTTGTCGATGGAAAAAGGTTGGGTGGTTTACAAGTTCCATGGAATAAGAACACTCATAAGTCTTCTAGAGAATGGACTACTCAGTCTTTACCTTGAAGGAGGAGTTCCCATAGGAAGGTTCTTCCTTCATGGAGTTTGAGGCTTTGCATGAGATTATGACTATTGCTCCTCATCGTAAGTGACGATCCTTGAATAATGAGGTGTGTGGGACACCTCCTGTATTAAAACTTCAGGTTGGTGACATCCAATAGGACTCACCTTTTATCTAGGTGTTGCATATTCATGCCTCAACTCAGATATTTCTTTTCTAAGTTGCCTGATGATCTTATCCCAAAGGTCAGGAGTTACCATTGGAACCACTCGATTTGTAGATGCACCTGGGGTTTTAAAGGCTAGACATCTTGGCTCTAGGAACGTTAAATCTTCCACATGACCCTCAGGAACGTTAGTGTTATCCTCCATGATAACTTTTTTGCTTACGCAAACATGGGAATCAATATATAGAGTTCCACTGGGCGTGCCAATGAACTGGTCTAGGAAAGGGTGCAAGATCTGGTGTAACACCCTTGGTTAACTAGGGCAAACCCCTTCCACTAAGTTATCCTACTTAACTAAGAGGTTACGAGTTCTAAAAAATAAGGAAAATTTTTTTATACAAGTAAATGATAGTAGATCAGTGATAGCAAAGCATTAAATAATTTACATAACTGTTCTCATGCTTGAGTATTGTACTCTCAACAAAGTAGGGCACATAGGTTCCCTTATATATAGTCATCCATTGTTTGTTCTTTAATTAACTATAACTGAATCTTATATTATTACTGGCTGCTTGGGTTGAGGGGGTTACTGTCGTCACACAACCGACTGGTCTGGCTTACTGCTAGTTCTCACAGTCTAGCTCCTGATTCCCTTGTTCTTTTGTTGTTATTAATGAAAAGGGTTGAGTATACACTCTAGACCTCGAGGGTTCCCTATAAGGGCATACCTGGTTAATAAGCAACATATTATAAGATAATACAAACAATGGAATCATAACATACAATAATTAGCAATGTTATCATGGTATGCATGAGTTAGGTTTATTATGATTTATTTGAAGGATTAAGTCTCATGATACATGTGGGCCTATAAAATCAATTAATCATGACGTCCTCCATAACACGTCTACTAGGGACCTCAACATCATCATCTAGAGCGACTAGAGCTTACTAAGTCCCCCAACATCACAGGGTACTAAGGACTCTCAGGTCCTACTCAGCATGGATCTATCTCATCTCATTATTCATATCAAACCATAATGGGACTTGGCTCTACATGATTATAGTTACATTTCGTCATTTAGTTGAAGTACACTGGGCTTGCATCGATACGCCCGACTTCAGGCGTGACTCTGATGCTATTAGGTTTCTAACCAAGTTGTACTCCCAAGATCCTACTTGGGGATTGACCGCGAATGTCTTTCAGCGTACCCTGGTGTATGCTATAGTTTTATCAAAAACATTTTCATAATGTAATATGCATTCTTTTAATTCTCTTATTACTTTTGACCCCTGGGTGTCTATGTGTTCCTTACCTTGTAATATTTGTCCTTAACTTGTTAGGTCCCGCCAGTTTTTCAGACTTTTATAAGGTATTTCTATTTTATTCGAAAAACATACGAGTTGTATCTCAGCTTATTAACTTCTTCTTTAGTTCGTAAGGAAATGTATATCTACTTATAATCAATCAATTAAAATTTATAGAGGTTAACTGATCGTCAGAAAGGGATTTAGATTGTCTTTAAGAAGAGTAATAGAACTTGGTCATTACTCTTATCAGTATGCTTCCTTGAATTAAAATTCATGGAGCATTAAGGGATAAAGTGGCATTTGGCACTTATTAAAATATAATAGTATTTGGCCATTGCCCTTATCAGTATGCTTCCTTGAATCAAGATTCATGGAGCAATTAGGGATAAAGTAGCATTCAACGCTTATTTATGAAGCAAAGATTTTCCTTAAAACATCATTGGCCGTTACCCTTATTAGTATGCCCAATTAAGTCTGGAAGACTTGTGTTTGAATATGTATTTCAGGTTGTATAATTTTGATAATGACAAAAGCAATTGAAGAATCATGGCAAAGAGTTCAAGTGTTCATAAAAGTATCATTGCAAGGATAAAAATAGAGAATAAAGCATCAGACCTGCAAAAACACGTATCCTAATCGATTACAGGGTCTTATCTAGTCGATTACAGAGCTTCTATTCAACACCCAATCGATTACCTTATCTAAGCTAATCGATTATTAAGGTTCTGTTTTGTCATCTAATCGATTGCATCAAACAAGATAATCGATTACCAAGCTGAGAAAATGAATAAAAAGCATCAGGTGCATCTTCTAATTGACTAGAAGGTAGCCACAATCGATTACCAATGTTCTGTGATGTTACTAATCGATTGCAAGATAGAAAATAATCGATTACATAGTTTTTGTTTGTCCCATAATCGATTGCAACCAAGTCAAAATCGATTACCTTACTACGTAATAGAATTAAATGCATCAGGTATCACTCACAATCGATTACAATGTATGAACAATCGATTAGCAAGGTTCTATCTCTTAGCTAATCAATTACATGGGATATCACAATCGATTACAAGACAAATTTCACTGAAGAATTTGAAGTGTAATCAATTATAGCTTGAGGCATAATCGATTATGATAGTGCCAGATTTGGGGGAAAAGTGTTTTTAAGTGGGAAACCAGCTCACTTCTCCATTTTCAATCTGATGCCCACACTGTGCAACGGATATGAAGACTCTAGGGCACCTCTCCAAGGCCTATAAATGCAAGACCCATTCAAGCTATGAAACACATCAAAGGGAAATCATTCATAGCTTACATTTGTGCCTTATGAGTTCAATTTCTTTGTGTAGTTTCAATTTCTAAAACTTGGAGCTTGAATTTGTAAATCCTCTCTTGTTGAGAGTTATCATTGTTGAAGCTTTTCATTTGCTTATCTACTCTATTAATAGAGTCAATTGATTGTAAATCCAAACACCAAAACACTAAGGTTTTTCACTCTAGGTTGAGTGGTCACAAAGGTTGGGGTTCAACCTTTGGGTATTGAGAGTTTGGGAGATTGGGTGGGTTGCCCTTGTGCTAGTGAGGATTGAGTTCTTAAGTGTGGGACACTAGGAAGCTGTAATTGCTCATAGCTTATATCTCTAAACTTCAATAGTGGAAATCCTTCAAGTGAGTTGCTTGAAGGCGAGACGTACATCGGGTTGGTGGAACTTGTTAAATTGGTTTGCAAGCTTCTCTTCCCTACTCTCTTGCATTTACTTGTTATATTTGCTTAGTATATTGATTTGATTTTGATGTCATTGATTGAACTTGAGTAACTAGGCTAAGTTAAAGTATTGCACACCAAGTGTTTGACATATTGCCTAAGTGACATTTGTACATTGTTTTACATTGATTCTTGCACTGCACTTGCTATATCTTGCATACAAGCATATTTTGTGAAAAAGGGAATCAATTTCAAAGGCATTCTAAAGAAAAGTTTTTAACACTCAATTCACCCCCTCTTGAGTATTGAGGCCACTTGAACAACAAGTGGTATCAAAGCTTGACTCTTAGTAGATCAAGCTTAACAACTTCTAGAGAACAATGGCCTCTAATTCTCTAACTCTTTTTCCTGAGGGTGGTGCCACAAATAGACCTCCAGCTTTCAATGGGGAAGGCTATGCATTTTGGAAAGAAATGATGAAAATTTTTGTGCAATCAATTGACTTAAAAATTAGGAATGCCATTGAAAAAGGTCCCTTTTATACCAATGCATGTTGTTGATGGAAAACAAGTAGAAAAATTGATGGATGATTGGACCAGTGAAGAAGAAAAGAAAGTCCAATATAATTACAAAGCCAAAAATCTAATCACCTTAGCTTTAGGCCCTGATGAATTCTTTAGAGTAGTTACATGTAAATCTGCCAAGGATATATGAGATACCTTACACATAACCCATGAAGGTACAAGTGAAGTTAAAGACTCTAAGATTAGCACCTTAACTAGTCAATATGAAAGCTTTAGAATGAACTCCAATGAACCTATTTTAGATCTTCAAAAGAGATTTACCTTGATTATTAATCACCTCATTACTCTTGGAAAATCTTACACTATCAAGGACTCATCCATAAAGTTTTGAAAAGCCTTACTAGGGAGTGGCAACCTCTTGTTACCGCTATTAAACAATCACCAAATATAAATGATATGTCTCTTGCTACATTGTTTAGTAAGTGACGAGATTTTTACTGTCGTGGTCTCGTCAAATTAGTACATTAAAATTAATTAATGTAGTACTAAGGTATCAACCTAGGTCGTTCTCTCAAGGATCAACACAAAAATTTAGGAAAATCAAGTTTAAAATTAATTTTTACAAACAGAAGTTCAACAAACATACAAATACATTTGGGGGGGTTTGATTGATTGTTGCAATAAAATCAAAACAGAGTAAATATAAGATTTAGAACAATAAATAACAAGCGATTGATTTTCTTGGAGTATTGTAATTAAATTTATCCTTGGTTTATTAAAGATAATTTGTACACTTTCATTAATGTTGATTTCTTAGCTCAATTTGAATTAATCAACTAAGAGTCTTTTTCAATTCATAATTCCTTTACTTTCATTTAAAAAAATGAATATTTTAATCAAGCATTCTAATTAAGTAAAAGGAGTCAAGATCGTAAAATCTAGGAATTATTAAGCATATATAAGAACATCGTCTACATACATAATCTATTCTCAAATTATGGAATTAAGCAAACCATAATTATTAAAACTGTTTATGAAAATATTTATTAAGGATGCATATTTCCTTAATCCATTTTAATTTAAACCTTATTTTATTCCATTTGTATAATTAAATTAATTAAGCATACAAATTTAATTAAACGGAATGGAATTAAATAAACAGAGTAAGATTATGAAGAAATAAACAATAATAAAAGCATACTATATTAAAAACAAGAACCTCAAAATTATATTACAATATTCTCCAAGAAAATCAATCTAAGGGTTTTAACCCTCCCTAATTAAAACAAACTAAAAATAAAAGAACCTAACCCGGAATGAAGCACGGAGGGGGAGAAGAAGAAGAGGAAGAGAAGAAGAATGAAAGAAGAATTAAGGGAATGTGAAGGAATGGTGCCGGAAACAATAAAAAATGGACGAGTGGAATGCTAGTGTGTAATTAATAAACCTTCAGTGCTGATTCCACTTGATGAATGTGTTTCCTGCTGTTTCCACTTGATGAATCGATTACTAAAAGTACATGAATCGATTCATCTAGGCAAATACTGGGCAAATTCCTTACATGAATCGATTCCTAAGGGGTGAGAATCGATTCCCAAGGCAAATGAATCAATTCCCATGGCTTTCAAACACTTATGAATCGATTCCTAGGGGCAGGGAATCGATTCCCAGCTGTATGAATCAATTCCCAAGAAGCATGAATCGATTCCTGACTATGATTTCACATGGGAATCGATTCACCAACTTGTGAATGATTCCCAGACCTATTTTGGTGCTTTTCTTGCATTTTTGACCATTTCTTGAGGCGTGGCTTCTTTCGTTTGACCCGTGGTAATTATTTTTCAATTGCAGGCTCAATCATACACTACAAAACAAGAGAAACCAAGATTTCATTATTTTCATTAAAAACTAATCCTTAATTCATTTTAAAATCAAATATTAAATAAGGCTTAAATTATGAAAATGTGTTAAAATGTAATAAATCACACAATAAGTAATGGCAAATTATACACATTTAAACTAACGAATTAAGGATAAATCATGCATCATCAAATACTCCCATATTTTTTCTTTTGCACTCCCCGGCAAAATCAGAATAAAAATAAGTTTCACAATTTATTGAAAACATTAAGTTGAAAAATAGTAGATACACAAAACTAGCATGCTCAACATGAAATCTTTAGGAATATACAGAGAAACAAGAGTTATTCAACATGTAAGATACAGAGCATCAAGATATGTATGAAAATCATCCAAACACTTAGGCATGTGAGAATTAAATCAAACTGAAAAGAAGATCATAAGTAACAGAACCTCACAAGACATACTCTTAACTCTCAAGTGTTTTGGGTTTGTGTATACACTCAAAAATATTTCCTGAAAAACAGACAGTCCCATAAATTTTGGAAAATTTCTTAATTTCGCTATCAACACAAATGCATGTATAGATCGACAGGGCTTATCAGGGTTGTAATGTGGCCAAGGTAAAGATTTGGAAATTAGTTTCATATGCCATAAAGAATGATGGAGTAATTAATTTAACAGGCAAATAGTGAGGTAAAACATTTGTTTAATCACATTTGGTCGCAAACATCAATATTATCATTTTATTATTATTATTATTTTTTTATGCAATTGCATAATACTTAAATTAAGAGTTGCGACTTCTTTTAGCATACTCCAACACTTATTTGAATGCCTATTTTTGACTTGATTCCAAAGCTCCAACATCTTCTTTAAGTAGGTGTATAGCTTATTTGAGCTATAACAAAGAAATGGTTAAATAGGCTCAAAGGGGCTAACAAAGGATGATTTATTTATGGTAAGCTTATATGGCTAGTGGCTCAATTGAACAAAATGCTTGTGTCCTTTCAAATACATATATATGAGTTTCAAGTATCATCAAGAAATAAGACAAGGATTGAGATATAAGTATTCAGAAATAAATCATACATGAAAGAATTCAGATGGTATAAAGTGATCCATCAAATTTTTAAGGCTCAAAAATCTCACAAGGTATAATTCTATCATAGATGATTATCTCTCAATTATCATGTTATTCTCAACATACCAAAAATGTTTGAGTTCAAATCATAACATATCATTAAGCTTATATCAAACATGAAAGAAATTACCTATTACTCATGCATATCCTAAAATTCCAATAAACATACCATTTAAAAACAAAAACACATAAATTATATATATATATATATATATATATTATTTTTTATTTTTTTATTTTTTTATTTTTTGTTTTTTTTAAAATAGTCTCATAAAAAAATTCACTAAAAAAAATAACACACAAGAATAATCCTAAAACAACGTACAAGAGTAATCCCACCCCTACACTTAAATTATACATTGTCCTCAATGTAAGACAGAGCATACAAAATAGACAATAGAATGAAAAAGTAAAGAGATGGGTAAGAAAACTCCCTCAAGGGGGATCAAGAAGTGGTTATCCCAAAGCATGCTCCTCCATTGTGATATCTATAAGTGAAGGATTTTCATGGAACGGCTTCAGGCGTTGTCCATTAACTTTGAAGCTTTTATTGGAGGTTTCACTTTTTATTTCAACAGCTCCATGGGGAAATATATTAGTGATAATGAAAGGTCATTCCCATTTGGAGCGTAATTTTTCGGCCATCAGTTTCAACCGGGAGTTAAAAAGTAGCACTTTCTGTCCAGCAGTAAACTCCTTTCTAGCTATTAAGCTATCATGGAATTTTCTTGTTTTCTCTTTACAGAACTTAGAATTTTCATAGGTGACGTGGATTGTCGTGGTCCCATCAAATTAGTACATTAAAATTAATTAATGTAGTACTAGGGTGTCAACCTAGGTCGTTCTCTCAAAGATCAATACTAAAATTTAGGAAAATCAAGATATTTCATGATAATGAACAATATATCATAAGAATCCTAAATCATGCAAAAGAAATAAAACAAATAAACAAATAAATAAAATATTTTTTTTTATTTTTTTAAACAAAAAAATTAATTTAAAACAACAATTTTCCTAAAGATCGTTGATCCCCGGCTGCGGCGCCAAAATTTGACGTGGATTATCGTGGTCCCGTCAAATTAGTACATTAAAATTAATTAATGTAGTACTAGGGTGTCAACCTAGGTCGTTCTCTCAAAGATCAACACTAAAATTTAGGAAAATCAAGTCTTAAACTAATTTTAACAAAGTAAAATATAACAAACAAAATTTAATAATTTTCTTTTTACAAACAGAAGTTCAACAAACATACACTGGGGGGGGGGGGTTTGATTGTCACAGAAATTTAAAACAGAATACAAAATACAAAATGAGTGTAGAACAAGTAAATAACGAACGATTGATTTTCTTGGAGTATTGTAATTTATTTTATCCTTGGATTTGAAAAGGTTTCTATACACTTCCTTACTGTCATTCCCTTAGTTCAATTTGAATTAATCAACTAAGAGTCTTTTAATTCATAATTCCTTTACTTTCATAAAATGAAGATTTTAATCAAGCATCCTAATTAAGCAAAAGGAGTCAAGATTTTAAATTCTAGGAATTATTGAACATACATAGAACATCGCCTACATACATAAACTAGCTTCAACGTTATGGAATTAAGCAAACCACAACTATTAAGATTGATTTTTGAAACATTCATTAAGCATGTATATTTCTAAATCTATCTTAATATAATTTTTATTTAATTCTAACTGTATAATTAAATTGATTAAGCATACAACTTAATTAAACCGAATAGACATTAAATAATTGAGCTAAAATTATGAAGAGTTTAACAACAAGAAAATATATTAAAAATCAAAACCTCAAAAATAATATTACATTAACCTCCAAGAAAATCAATCTAAGAGTTTTAGCCCTCCATAATTAAAACAAAATAAAAACCGAACCCGGAATGACGTCTCCCGAATTCTTCCTCTGTTTCTCCTGCTGCTGTCCACTGCTCCTCTTCTCTCTGCAGATTCTTTTCTCTATATTTTTGGCTCCAATTTATAGGAATTCCATGGCTTATTTTTGGACAAATTAATTCAGCCCATCACCTTTGCCATGAGCTCTTCATGTTGGAAATTTATGCACTAAGGGAACATGCCATTTGCCTTCCATTCTTTTTGCCATGAAACACTAAAAAAATTTTGCACTTTTTTGAAGAATAATTCACTTTAATTCATTGCTGTCCAGCCCCAATTTTTCTGTCCATTGTCCAACAACATGGTCACGTTAATATTTGCTTGTTTGTTGCCAATTTTGCTGTCCAAATTAACGTGAATTGCTATCCAAATTCCTTCAGCATTCACGTTGATTTTACTCTAGATTTAATGTCTAATTTTCTTGTCAATTGTTGTCTCATTCACGTACTGCACCAGCCAGTTTTTTTTTTACGTTGGAACATCATGGGCTTTAGGTGAGTGATAGCTTAATTAATTAAGAAACCATTCAGCTGGTGGGTCCTATAAAGAGAAGAAAGCATTCAATATTTTTGTCCAATTTCCCATCAGCTTTTCACGTTAATTCCCATGGCTGCAGAGTGCTTTTTATTTTAGTGAATAAAATATGCAAATCATATTCACAAGGGGCCACTAAATGAATAAACAATGCATTAATCTTGTCTCCTTTTCTTTTTGTTGACCGTGTGGACCTTGGAGTATGACTTTTGCTTAAAATAACAAGCCATTGAACCTTGTTATTACCGTGAATGGTATTGTGGAATGGAAGGCACTTGTTGCATTAGAATAATTGGAGCATGGACCCTTGCTTTTGACTTTTGTTGTTTTCCTTTGTATGCATTAAATAATTGGCAATTAAAACCTCTTTTCTTTGTGTGCTGTCCGTGAGATGCTTGGCTGAATGGAGTTTATTTTGTTTATTTTTTTTAAGCATTGATAAGGCTAAAACAATTTCACATTAATATACTTGTCAAGAAAAAGTAATTAATGTGAATTTGTACTTGGAGGAGAGTAATTTATTTGCAAAATAATCAAGAAGCTTCCAATAATTTGATAGCCTGTAAAATAAAATAAAATCAAATTAAACTTAGTTAATTCAATAGATTTTATTTTAGGATGAAAGCTTAATTTATTTTAAACATACTAATTAACACAAACTAAACAGAAATAGTAGAGATTAAAAACAACAATCACTAATAAATAGTAACAGTAAAGGAAAACATAAATCACAAAATACAACACTCAATAGTAACAGTAAAAATAAGAAAACAGTGATCACTAGCAAGTAGTGAAATAAAAATTACAAATGGAGATTACTGACAAATTACGCTAAAACACAATTATTATAATTTAACAGTAGATAAAATAGACAAACAGAGTAAGTAACTAAAGGTAAAAAGATATGTCATCAAATACCCCCACACTTACTCTTTTGCACTCCTGGGCAAAATCAAAATAAAAAGAAGTTTCACACTTTATTGAAAACATTAAAATTGAAATACAATAAACACACAGAATTGGCATGCACATTATTGAGTTTTAAAATATACAGAGATACAGGAGTTGTCTGACATGTAGAATACAAAGCATCAGGATATGTATAAAAATCATCCAAACACTTAGGCATGTGAGAATTAAATCAAACTGAAAGGAAAATTATAAGTGACAGAGCCTCACAAGATATACTCTCAACTCTCTAGTGTTTTGGGTTTGTGTATATACTTAAAATATTTCCTGAAAAACAGACAGTCCAAAAATTTGGCAAGTTTCTCAATTCCACAATCAACACAAATGCATGTATAGATCAACAGGGCTTTTTAGGGTTGGAATGTGGCCAAGGTGAAAGTGGGTGGTAAAATTTTGGAAAATAAGTTTAGATACCAAAGAGAATGATGGAGCAATTTAATTTAACTGGCAAACAGTGAGGGTAAAACATTTATTGTATCATATTTGGTCGCAATCATCAAGAAATTTTATTTTATTATTTTTTTTTTCATTTATTCATCAATATTTTTTTATCTTTTTCTTATGTGATTGCATAACACTTGAAACAAGAGTTGGAACTCTTTTTTGTACAACCCCACACTTATTTGAATGCTTGTTTTTGACTTGATTCCAAAGCTCCAATATATTCCTTAAGGTAGGTATATTTTTGGTTTTTCGTCCATAGCTTATTTGAGCTGCAACAAAGAAATGGTTAAATAGGCTCAAAGGGGCTAACAAAGGATGATTTATTCATGGTAGGCTTATATGGCTTAGTGGCTCAATTGAACAAAATGCGTGTGTCATTTCAAATACATTCATATGAGTTTCAAGTATCATCAAGAAACAAGACAAAAATTAGGATGTAAGCATTCAGGAATTTATCACACATGAAAGAATTAAGATGGTTTAAAGTGATCCATCAAATTTTAAGGCTCAAAAATCTCACAAGGTATAATTCTATCATATATGATCATCTCTCAATTATCATGTCATTCTCATCATACCAAAATTGTTTGAGTTCAAATTATTACATATCATTAAAGTTCATATCAGACATGAAAGAATTTACCTGTTACTCATGCATATCCAAAAAAATTCCAATAAAACATGCCTTTTTAAAACAAAAACACACAAATTTTTTTTTAAAAAAATTTTTTTAAATTTTTTTTTATTTTTTTATTTAACTTTTTTTTTGAAAAATAGTCACACAAAATTAATCACAAATTCACACAATGAAAACAACACACAACAACATACAAGGATATTCCCACCCCCACACTTAAATCATACATTGTCCTCAATGTAAGATAGAGCATACAAAATAGACAATATAATGAAAAAGTAAAAAGATGGGTAAGAAAGACTCCCTCAAGGGGGATCAAGAAGTGTTTCCTCCAAATTATGTTCCTCCATTGTGACATCTACAAGTGAAGGATTCTCATGAAATGGCTTCAAACGTTGTCCATTAACCTTGAAGCTTTTATTGGAGTTTTCACTTTTTATTTCCACAGCTCCATGGGGAAATACATTAGTAACAATGAAAGGTCCTTCCCATTTGGAGTGCAATTTTCCGGCCATCAGTTTCAACCGGGAATTAAACAGTAGCACTTTCTGTCCAGTAGTAAAATCCTTTCTAGCTATTGAGCTATCATGAAATTTCTTTGTTTTCTCTTTATAGAACCTCGAGTTCTCATAAGCTGCCAAACAGATTTCATCAAGCTCATTCAGTTGTAATTTCCTTTCTTCACCTACTTGATCAAGTGCTAAGTTGTAAGCTTTTACAGCCCAATAAGCACGATGCTCAATCTCCACTGGAAGATGACATGCTTTACCAAAAACAATTCTATAGGGAGACATTCCTATAGGTGCCTTAAAAGCTGTTCTATGTGCCCAAATAGCATCATCTAGTTTCCTGCTCCAATCTTTTCTGTTAGGCTGTACTATTTTCTCTAGGATTCTTTTGATTTCTCTGTTAGAGACTTCTGCTTGTCCATTGGTTTGGGGGTGATATGGAGTAGAGACTCTATGAACAACCCCATACTTCCTGAGCATAGCTTGCATGGTCCTGTTGTAGAAGTGTGTTCCTTGATCACTAATGATTGCTCTCGGAATGCCAAACCTGCAAAAAATTTGAGATCTAACAAAATCCACAACAACTCGAGCATCATTAGTTCTGGTGGCTTTAGCTTTCACCCATTTAGAAACATAATCTACAGCTAACAGAATGTAAGTAAAACCAAAGGATGGAGGAAATGGACCCATAAAATTAATACCCCAAACATCAAACACTTCACAAAACAACATAGGTTGCTGAGGCATCTGTTGATGCCATGTGATAGCGTTTTCAGTTCTTTGGCATTTCTCACAGGTGTTATAAATTTTCCATGCATCCTTAAAAATGGTGGGCCAATATAAACCAGAATCCAACACCTTCCTTGCTGTTCTATGTGGACCAAAATGTCCACCAACTGGTGAAGCATGACATAATCGAAGAACTGATTCTATCTCTTGATCAGAAATGCATCTTCGAATCACCTGATCATTACACAACTTCCACAAATACGGGTCATCCCATATATAATATTTTGCATCACTTTTTAATTTTGAAATTTGGTTTCTGGATGCATATGGTGGAAAAACAGAAGCAACAAGATAATTTATAATGTTAGCAAACCAAGGTGTATCAAAAGAGTTAGAAATACTCATGAGGTGTTCATCGGGAAATTGGTCCTGAATAGGTGTCGAATCAGGAGCATTCTCAATTCTGCTTAAATGGTCTGCTACAAGGTTTTGTGTTCCACTTCTGTCACGAATTTCTAAGTCAAACTCTTGGAGCAAGAGCATCCAACGAATTAATCTTGGCTTGGACTTACCTTTCTTCAACAAGTACTTCAGAGCTGCATGGTCAGTAAAGATAACTACTCGAGAATCGAGTAGGTAAGATCTGAACTTATCTAATGCAAAAACAATGGCCAAGAGCTCTTTTTTAGTGGTGGTGTAATTTACCTGGGCAGCATCTAAAGTTTTAGATGCATAGTAGATGACCCTAGGTTGCTTGTCAATTTTTTGACCAAGGACAGCTCCCAATGCATAATTAGAGGCATCACACATCAATTCAAATGGGGCTGTCCAATCAGGTGCTTGGATTATTGGGGTAGTGGTCAATGCTTGCTTGAGGCAATTAAAATCCTCCTTACACTTTTCATCAAACTCAAATGCCACATCCTTTTGAAGCAGACTGGATAGTGGCCTAGCCTTCTTGCTAAAATCCTTTATGAATCTTCTGTAGGAACCTGCATGACCAAGAAAAGAACGAACCTCTCGAACACAAGAGGGGTAAGGCAAATGTGATATAACTTCTACCTTGGCAGGGTCTACCTCAATTCCTTTCTCAGAGATTACATGCCCTAAAACTATTCCTTGTTTTACCATAAAATGACATTTTTCATAGTTCAAGACAAGGTTAGTTTCAATACACCTGTTTAAAACTTTATCCAAACTTTCAAGGCATGCATTAAATGAAGATCCATAAACAATAAAATTATCCATAAACACCTCTATGCAATTTTCAATGAAATCATGAAAAATACTTATCATGCATCTTTGAAAGGTTCCAGGAGCATTGCATAGGCCAAATGGCATTCTCTTATAAGCAAATGTGCCAAAAGGACAGGTGAATGTGGTTTTTTCTTGATCCTCAGGTGCAATATGAATCTGAAAATATCCAGAGAATCCATCAAGAAAACAGTAGTGAGACTTACCTGCGAGACGCTCAAGCATTTGATCAATAAAGGGTAAAGGAAAATGGTCCTTCTTGGTTTCTTGGTTAAGTCTCCTGTAATCAATACAGACTCTCCAACTATTCTGCACTCTAGTTGGGATCAACTCATTCTTCTCATTCTTCACAACTGTGATCCCTGTTTTCTTAGGAACCACTTGAATTGGACTCACCCATTCACTGTCAGAGATAGGATAAATGATTCCTGCTTGTAAAAGCTTGGTAATTTCCTTCTTAACAACATCAAGGATTACAGGGTTGAGTCTCCTCTGGGGCTGTCTTATTGCTTTAGTATTTTCCTCTAGAAATATCCTATGCATGCACATGGATGGGCTAATTCCAGGTATGTCTGCCAATGTCCATCCTATAGCCTTCTTATGTTTTTTCAATACCTGTAACAATTTTTCTTCTTGATTTTCATCAAGAGAAGTGGAAATTATCACCGGGAGCTGTTCATCATCCCCTAAGTATACATACTTGAGGTTCTCAGGTAGGGGTTTCAATTCTAACTTAGGTGCCTACAAAACAGATGGAACTAACAAAGCAGATTTGGATTCCGCTGCTTGTACCTCAAAAATTTTGTTAGAGTTTTCTTGAAGTCCCGCATTCAGCTCCTTATGGTTAACAGGTATATCTAAAGACTCTAAATCAGAAATTATGTATTTATCAATTTCAGCACAAATATCACAGCTTCCAGAATCATTGCATGCAAAACATTTATTTGAATCATCTATGCATTCCAAATCAACATTAGAAAAATGTTCAAAAACTAGTTCATCAATAATGTCAATTTGGAAAACAGAATGATTTTCAGATGGGTCTTTCATGGCATCAAGAATATTAAATTGAACTCTCGTATCACCAAATTCCATAGAGAGAGTTCCAGAATGAACATCTATTTTGGTTCGAGCTGTTTTCAAAAATGGTCTTCCCAGAATGATAGGAACAGGAATTTGAGGCATACCTTCTTCCATATCAAGTATGAAAAAGTCAGCAGGGAAAACAAGTTGTTCTACCTGAACCAAAACATCTTCTATAACTCCAGCAGGGTAAGCAGTGCTCCTATTGGCTAGCTGAATTACTACACCAGTAGGTTGTAAATTTCCAAGAGACAAAGATTTGAAAACAGACATAGGCATAACATTTATTAAAGCTCCTAAATCTAACATGCAATTTTCAAATTTGTTATTACCTATGATACAGGGTATAGAAAACGTACCTGGATCCTTGCATTTCTCAGGAATATTTGGAACTTCCTTACCAAGCAGTGCAGATATATTTCTTCCCATGCTTATCCTTTCATTGCCTTTGAGTCTCCTCTTGTGAGTACACAACTCTTTCAGAAATTTGGCATACTTGGGTATTTGCTTGATTGCATCAAGAAGAGGTATATTCACTTCCACTTTCCTAAAAGTATCCAAAATTTCTTTGTCCACTTCTTCGATCTTCTTACTTGGAATTGCTTTTGGTGGGAAAGGAAGAGGGATATGAGGTGGAATTTGGGGTGGTTGTATCTCAGATTTGCTTGAAGAGGGTACATTATTCTCAACTATTTCAGGTTCAATTGTTTATTTTTCAGATTCCTTGGGTATGGGTACTTCAAGGTTCTTACCTAATCTTAACTGAATTGCACTCATATTTCTTGGATTTATAGCTGGTTGAGATGGTAATTTGTCAGAGTTTTGAGATTGTAACTGGCTTAATGATGAAGCCAATTGACCAATTTGGTTGCTTAAACTCTGGATGGTAGCATCATTCCTCTGTTGATACTCCAAATTTTGTGCAGCCATTTGTTTCACCAGTTCTTCCAAAGAAGGGCCACTTGTGGATGGTTGAGGTGTAGGTCTTTGAAAGGTTGGTGCATTGCTTTGAAATGGGGATTGGGAATGGGAATTTTGTTGTTGGTTACCCCATCTCAAGTTTGGATGGTTCCTCCAACCTGAGTTGTATCTATTGGTGGAAAGGTCATGGTTTTGTTGCTGTTGTGGTGGAGGTCTATCATGGTAGATATTGGCTACATAGGCTTGGGGATTATCATTACCCTTTTCTTGTAGAGAAGGACAACAATCAGTGGGGTGCTCTTGTGAAGTACAGATGCCACACACTTTAGCAGTCATGGATTTTTGATTAACTGCCAATTGGGTGACTAGAGTAGTGAGAGCGTCAAGTTTACTCTCTATTTTAATGCCAGATGCACTAGAATTTGAATCATATGAACTTTTGAAAGAATCATTTCTTACACCAAATTGTTGAGAGTTAGATGCCATCTTTTCAATCAGGTTTCTTGCTTCAGCAGCAGTCATATCTCCTAAAGCTCCTCCACTTGCCGCATCTATCATGTTGCGATCAACGTGGTGCAGACCTTCATAAAAGTACTGAAGAAGAAGTTGTTCAGAAATTTGGTGGTGAGGGCAACTTGCACAGAGTTTCTTGAATCTCTCCCAATACTCATAAAGACTTTCTCCAGAGAGTTGCCTAATGCCAGATATGTCTTTACGGATTGCAGTTGTTCTAGAGGCAGGAAATAACTTTTCCAAGAACATTTTCTTTAAGTCATTCCAACTTGTGATTGATCTTGGAGCAAGGTAGTACAACCAATCCTTAGCAACACCCTCTAAAGAATGAGGAAACGCTTTAAGATAGACATGGTCTTCTTGAACATTTTGGGGTTTCATTGTGGAGCACACAATGTGGAATTCTTTGAGGTGTTTGTGCGGATCTTCACCCGCAAGGCCATGAAACTTAGGCAACAAGTGTATAAGTCTGGTCTTAAGAATAAAAGGGACATCCTCATCAGGATATTGAATACACAAACTTTCGTATGTGAATTCAGGTGCAGCTAGTTCTCTAAGAGTTCTTTCACGAGGTCCAGCCATATCAGAAAAACTAGCAGTAGTACTTTCAGCAGATTCAGAAAAGATACTATCACTATCAATATCAACAAAGTTATTATTAAATCTAGCTTCTCTAATTAACCTATGAAAAGTTCTATCAATTTCAGGATCAAATGAATATAAATGCTCAAAAGTTCTTCTAGTCATACATAGCATACAACAAGATATTTCATGATAATGAGCAATATATCATAAGAATCCTAAATCATGCAAAAGAAATAAAACAAACAAACAAATAAATAAAATATATTTTTTTATTATTTTTTTTAAAACAAAAAAATTAATTTAAAACAACAATTTTCCTAAAGATCGTTGATCCCCGGCTGCGGCGCCAAAATTTGACGTGGATTGTCGTGGTCCCGTCAAATTAGTACATTAAAATTAATTAATGTAGTACTAGGGTGTCAACCTAGGTCGTTCTCTCAAAGATCAACACTAAAATTTAGGAAAATCAAGTCTTAAACTAATTTTAACAAAGTAAAATTTAACAAACAAAATTTAATAATTTTCTTTTTACAAACAGAAGTTCAACAAACATACACTGGGGGGGGGTTTGATTGTCACAGAAATTTAAAACAGAATACAAAATACAAAATGAGTGTAGAACAAGTAAATAACGAACGATTGATTTTCTTGGAGTATTGTAATTTATTTTATCCTTGGATTTGAAAAGGTTTCTATACACTTCCTTACTGTCAATCCCTTAGTTCAATTTGAATTAATCAACTAAGCGTCTTTTAATTCATAATTCCTTTACTTTCATAAAATGAAGATTTTAATCAAGCATCCTAATTAAGCAAAAGGAGTCAAAATTTTAAATTCTAGGAATTATTGAACATACATAGAACATCGCCTACATACATAAACTAGCTTCAACGTTATGGAATTAAGCAAACCACAACTATTAAGATTGATTTTTGAAACATTCATTAAGCATGTATATTTCTAAATCTATCTTAATATAATTTTTATTTAATTCTAACTGTATAATTAAATTGATTAAGCATACAACTTAATTAAACCGAATAGACATTAAATAATTGAGCTAAAATTATGAAGAGTTTAACAACAAGAAAATATATTAAAAATCAAAACCTCAAAAATAATATTACATTAACCTCCAAGAAAATCAATCTAAGGGTTTTAGCCCTCCATAATTAAAACAAAATAAAAACCGAACCCGGAATGACGTCTCCCGAATTCTTCCTCTGTTTCTCCTGCTGCTGTCCACTGCTCCTCTTCTCTCTGCAGATTCTTTTCTTTACATTTTTGGCTCCAATTTATAGGAATTCCATGGCTTATTTTTGGACAAATTAATTCAGCCCATCACCTTTGCCATGAGCTCTTCATGTTGGAAATTTATGCACTAAGGGAACATGCCATTTGCCTTCCATTCTTTTTGCCCTGAAACACTAAAAAAATTTTGCACTTTTTTGAAGAATAATTCACTTTAATTCATTGCTGTCCAGCCCCAATTTTTCTGTCCATTGTCCAACAACATGGTCACGTTAATATTTGCTTGTTTGTTGCCAATTTTGCTGTCCAAATTAACGTGAATTGCTATCCAAATTCCTTCAGCATTCACGTTGATTTTACTCTAGATTTAATGTCTAATTTTCTTGTCAATTGTTGTCTCATTCACGTACTGCACCAGCCAGTTTTTTTTTTTACGTTGGAACATCATGGGCTTTAGGTGAGTGATAGCTTAATTAATTAAGAAACCATTCAGCTGGTGGGTCCTATAAAGAGAAGAAAGCATTCAATATTTTTGTCCAATTTCCCATCAGCTTTTCACGTTAATTCCCATGGCTGCAGAGTGCTTTTTATTTTAGTGAATAAAATATGCAAATCATATTCACAAGGGGCCACTAAATGAATAAACAATGCATTAATCTTGTCTCCTTTTCTTTTTGTTGACCGTGTGGACCTTGGAGTATGACTTTTGCTTAAAATAACAAGCCATTGAACCTTGTTATTACCGTGAATGGTATTGTGGAATGGAAGGCACTTGTTGCATTAGAATAATTGGAGCATGGACCCTTGCTTTTGACTTTTGTTGTTTTCCTTTGTATGCATTAAATAATTGGCAATTAAAACCTCTTTTCTTTGTGTGCTGTCCGTGAGATGCTTGGCTGAATGGAGTTTATTTTGTTTATTTTTTTTAAGCATTGATAAGGCTAAAACAATTTCACATTAATATACTTGTCAAGAAAAAGTAATTAATGTGAATTTGTACTTGGAGGAGAGTAATTTATTTGCAAAATAATCAAGAAGCTTCCAATAATTTGATAGTCTGTAAAATAAAATAAAATCAAATTAAACTTAGTTAATTCAATAGATTTTATTTTAGGATGAAAGCTTAATTTATTTTAAACATACTAATTAACACAAACTAAACAGAAATAGTAAAGATTAAAAACAACAATCACTAATAAATAGTAACAGTAAAGGAAAACATAAATCACAAAATACAACACTCAATAGTAACAGTAAAAATAAGAAAACAGTGATCACTAGCAAGTAGTGAAATAAAAATTACAAATGGAGATTACTGACAAATTACGCTAAAACACAGTTATTATAATTTAACAGTAGATAAAACAGACAAACAGAGTAAGTAACTAAAGGTAAAAAGATATGTCATCAATAGGCTTCCAAATGGATCTCATCAAGCTCATTCAATTGTAATTTTCTTTCCTCACCTGCTTGATCCAGTCCAAAGTTGCAAGCTTTTACAGCCAATAAGCACGATGCTCAATCTCCACTAGAAGATGGCATGCCTTACCAAAAATAATTCTATAGGGAGACATTCCTATAGGTGCTTTAAAAGCTGTTCTATGTGCCCAAAGAGCATCATCCAATTTCCTGCTCCAATCCTTTATGTTAGGCTGTACTATCTTTTCCAAGATTCTTTTGATTTCTCTGTTAGAGACTTCTGCTTGTCCATCGGTTTGGGGGTGATATGGAGTAGAGACTCTATGAATAACCTCATACTTCGTAATCATAGCTTGCATGGTCCTGTTGCAGAAGTGTGTTCCCTGATCACTAATGATTGCTCTTGGAATGCCAAACCTGCAAAAAAATTAAGATCTAACAAAATCCATAACAACTCAAGCATCATTAGTTCTGGTGGCTTTAGCTTCCACCTATTTAGAAACATAATCTACAGCCAATAAAATGTAAGTAAAACCAAAGGATGGAGGAAATGGACCCATAAAATCAATGCCCTAAACATCAAATACTTTACAAAACAACATAGGTTGTTGAGGCATCTATTGACACCATGTGATAACATTACTAGCTCTTTGGCATTCCTCACAGGTGTTACAAATGCTCCATGCATCTTTAAAAATGGTGGGCTAGTATAAACTAGAGTCCAACACCTTCCTTGTTGTTCTTTGTGGACCAAAATGTCCACCAACTGGTGAAGCATGGCAGAATCAAAGAACTGATTCTATCTTATGATCGGGAATGCATCTTCGAATCACCTGATCATTACACAATTTCCACAAATACGGGTCATCCCATATATAATATTTTGCATCACTTTTTAATTTTGAAATTTGGTTTCTGGATGCATATAGTGGAAAACCAGAAGCAACAAGATAATTTACAATGTTAGCAAACCAAGGTGTATCAAAAGAGTTAGAAACACTCATGAGTTATTCATCAGGAAAATGGTCCCGAATAGGTGCTTAATCAGGAGCATTCTCAATTTTGCTTAAATGGTCTGCCACTAGGTTTTGTGTTCCACTTCTGTCATAAATTTCCAAGTCAAACTCTTGGAGAAAAAGCATCCAATGAATTAATCTTGGCTTGGACTCACCTTTCTTCAACAAGTACTTTAGAGCTGCATAGTCAGTAAAGACAACTACTCGAGAACCGAGTAGGTAAGATCTAAACTTATCTAATGCAAAAACAATGGCCAAGAGCTCTTTTTCAGTAATGGTGTAATTTACCTGGGTGGCATCTAAAGTTTTAGATGCATAATAGATGACCCTAGGCTATTTGTCAATCTTCTGACCAAGGACAGCTCCCAATGCATAATTAGAGGCATCACACATCAACTCAAATGGGGTTGTCCAACAGGTGCTTGGATTATTGGGGTAGTGGTCAATGCTTGCTTGAGGCAATTAAAAGCCTTCTTACACTTTTCATCAAACTCAAATACCACATCCTTTTGAAGCAGATTGGATAGTGGTCTAGCCTTCTTGCTAAAATCCTTTATGAATCTTCTCTAGAAACCTGCATGGCCAAGAAAAGAATGAACCTCTCGAACACAAGAGGGGTAAGGTAAATGTGATATAACTTCTATCTTGGCAGGATCTACCTCAATTCCTTTCTCAAAGATTACATGCCCTAAAACTATTCCTTGTTTTACCATAAAATGACATTTTTCATAGTTCAAGACAAGGTTAGTTTCAATACATCTATTTAAAACTTTATCCAAACTATCAAGGCATGCATTAAATGAAGATCCATAAACAGTAAAATCATCCATAAACACCTCTATGCAATTTTCAATGAAATCATGGAAAATACTTATCATGAATCTTTGAAAAGTTCCAGGAGCATTGCATAGGCCAAATGGCATTCTCCTATAACCAAATGTGCCAAAGGGACAAGTGAATGTGGTCTTTTCTTGATCCTCAGGTGAAATGTGAATCTGAAAATATCTAGAGAATCCATCAAGAAAATGTAGTGAGATTTACCTATGAGACGCTCAAGCATTTGATCAATGAAGGGTAAAGGGAAATGGTCCTTCTTTATTGCTTGGTTTAGTCTCCTGTAATCAATACAGACTCTCCAACTGTTCTGCACTCTAGTTGGGATAAACTCATCCTTCTTATTTTTCACAACTGTGATCCCTGTTTTCTTAGGAACCACTTGAATCAGACTCACCCATTGGCTATCAGAGATAGGGTAAATAATTCCTACTTGTAGAAGCTTCGTAATCTCCTTCTTAACCACCTTAAGGATTACAGGGTTGAGTCTCCTTTGAGGCTGTCTTACTGCTTTAGCATTTTCTTCCAGAAATATCCCATGCATGCACATGGATGGGCTAATTCCTGGAATATCTGCCAATGTCCAGCCTAGAGCCTTTTTGTGCCTTTTCAGAATGTGCAGTAATTTTTCTTCTTGATTTTCATCAAGAGAAGTGGAAATTATCACTAGGAGATGTTCATCATCCCCTAAGTATACATACTTGAGGTTCTCAGGTAGGGGTTTCAACTCTAATTTGGGTGCCTGCAAAACAGATAGAACTAACAAAGTAGATTTGGATTCCGCTACTTGCACCTCAAAAATTTTGCTAGAGTCTTCTTGAAATCCTGCATTTAGGTTAATGCATTCTAGCTCCTTATGATTAACAGGCATATTTAAAAACTCTGAATCAGTAGTTATATATTTATCAATTTCAGCACAAATATCACAACTTCCAGAATCATTGCATGCAAAACAATTGTTTGAATCATCCATGCATTCCAAATCAACATTTTGAGAGATATCAGAAAGATATTCACAAATCAATTCATCCATAATGTCAATATGAAAAATAGAGTGATCTTCAGATGGATATTTCATAGCATCAAGAATATTGAATTGAACTCTTGTATCACCAAATTCCATAGAGAGGGTTCTAGAATGAACATTTATTTTGGTTTGGGCTATTTTCAAAATGGTCTTCCTAAAATTATAGGAACAGGAATCTAAGGCATACCTTCTTCCATATCAAGTATGAAAAAGTCAGAGGGGAAAACAAGTTGATCTACCTGAACCAAAACATCCTCTATGACTCCAGCAGGGTAAGTAGTACTTCTATTAGCTAGTTGAATCACTACACCAGTAGGTTATAAATTTCCAAGAGATAAAGATTTAAAAATAGACATAGGCATAACATTTATTGAAGCTCCTAAATCTAACATGCAATTTTTAAATTTGTTATTGCCTATGATATAGGGTATAGTGAACGTACCTGGATCTTTACATTTCTCAGGAATATTTGGAACTTCCTTACCAAGCAATGCAGATACATTTCTTCTCATGCTTATCCTTTCATTTCCCTTGAGTCTTCTCTTGTGAGTACACAGTTCTTTCAGAAATTTGGTATACTTGGGAATTTGTTTGATTGCATCAAGAAGAGGTATATTCACTTCCACTTTCCTAAAAGTATCCAAGATTTCTTTATCCACTTCTTCCATCTTCTTGCTTGGAATTGATTTTGGTGGGAAGGGAAGAGGGATATGAGGTGGGATTTAGGGTGGTTGCATCTAGACTTTCTTGTGCTTGAAGAGGGTACATCATTCTAAACTGTTGCAGGCATAGTTGTTTGCTTCTCAGGTTCTTTAGGTATGGGTACTTCAAGGTTCTTACTTGATCTTAACTGAATTGCACTCACATTTCTTGGATTTACAGCTGGTTGAGATGGTAATTTGTTAGAGTTTTATGACTGTAACTGTTTCAATGATGATGCCAATTGCCCAATTTGGTTGCTTAAACTTTGGATGGTAGCATCATTCCTCTGTTGATACTCTAAGTTCTGTGCAGCCATTTGTTTTACCAGTTCTTCTAAAGAAGGGCCACGTGTGGATGGTTGAGGTGTAGGTCTTTGGAAGGTTGGTGCATTGCTTTGAAATGGGGGTTGGGGATTTTGTTGTTGGTTACCCCATCTCAGGTTTGGATGGTTCCTCCAATGTGGGTTGTATCTGTTGGTGGAAAGGTCATGGTTTTGTTGCTATTGTTGTGGTGAAGGTCTATCATGGTAGATGTTAGCTGCATAGGCTTGGGGACTATTATTATCCTTTTCTTGTAGAGAAAGACAACAATCAGTGGGATGCTCTTGTAAAGAGCAGATGCCACACACTTTAGCAGTCATGGATTTTTGATTTACTGCTAATTGTGTGACCAGAGTGGTGAGAGCGTCAAGTTTACTCTCTAATTTAATGCCAAATGTACTAGAATTTGAATCATATGAACTTTTGAAAGCATCGTTTCTTACACTGAATTGTTGAGAATTAGATGCCATCTTTTCAATCAAGTTCATTGCTTCAGCAGCAGTCATATCTCCTATAGCTCCTCCACTTGCCGCATCTATCATGTTGCGATCAACGTGGTGTAGACCTTCATAAAAGTACTGAAGAAGAAGTTGTTCAAAAATTTGGTGGTGAGGGCAACTTGCACAGAGTTTCTTGAATCTCTCCCAATACTCATAAAGACTTTCTCCAGAGAGTTGCCTAATGCCAGATATGTTCTTCCGGATTGCAATTATTCTAGAGGCAGGAAAGAACTTTTCCAAGAACATTTTCTTTAAGTCATTCCAACTTGTGATTGATCTTGGAGCAAGGTAGTAGAGCCAATCCTTAGAAACACCCTCTAAAGAATGAGGAAACACTTTAAGATAGACATGGTCTTCTTGAACGTTTTGGGGTTTCATTGTGGAGCACACAATATGGAATTCTTTGAGGTGTTTGTGCGGATCTTCACCCGCAAGACCATGAAACTTAAGCAACAAGTGTATAAGTCCGGTCTTAAGCATAAAAGGGACATCCTCTTTAAGATATTGAGTACACAAACTTTCGTATGTGAATTCGGGTGCAGCTAGTTCTCTAAGAGTTCTTTCACAGGGTCCAGCCATATCAGAAAAACTAGCAGTAGTACTTTCAGCAAATTCAGATGAGATACTATCACTATCAATATCAACAAAGTTATTATTAAATCTAGCTTCTCTAATTAATCTATGAAAAGTTCTATCAATTTCAGGATCAAATGAATATAAATGCTCAAAAGTCCTTCTAGTCATACATAGCATACAACAAGATATTTCATGATCATGAGCAATATATCATAAGAATCCTAAATCATACAAAAGGAATAACATAAAAAAACAAACAAAAGAAATATATTTTTTTTAATTTTCAATTTTATATATATAAAAATTAATTTAAAACAAGAATTTTCCTAAAGATCGTTGATCCCCGGCTGCGGCGCCAAAATTTGACGTGATTTTTACTGTCGTGGTCTCGTCAAATTAGTACATTAAAATTAATTAATGTAGTACTAGGGTGTCAACCTAGGTCATTCTCTCAAGGATCAACACAAAAATTTAGAAAAATCAAGTTTAAAATTAATTTTTACAAACAGAAGTTTAACAAACTGATAAATGTCCAAATTACATAGATTTTGTGATGAGAATTGATTAAAAGTTGGACATAAAATGCAATGTTTGTCATTTTTGTAAGCTAAATATGACATAAATTATGATTTAAGCATTGTATATGTAAAAGTAGTTAACAAATACTACCAAGTCCCAAATTTTGATGAAATTTCAGGTGTAATGAAGAAGAAAGAAGAAGGGAACAAGAAAAGAAAGAAATCCACTAAGTTAAGAGCAAAACAATGAAGAAGTCGCTCAAGCGAAGATGATCTCGCTTGAGCGAGACAAGCACTCAACAGTTGCAAGTATCAGGGCAGTCCTCGCCTGAGCAAGAACACAATTCGCTTAGGCGAATTTGAACCAGTACGGATTGAATAAGAAGTCGCTCAAGCGAAGGATTCTCGCTTGAGCGAAAATGGTCCAGAATGTAAGAGGTAGACTTCGCCCAAGCGGACCTTCACTTGTATCCAGCAAAATTCATCCAGTGAAGTTTCAATGCAGACTTCGCTTGAGCAAAATTTGTTCGCTCAAGCAAAAATTTCCCAGAGGCAAAATATAGAGACTCGCTGTAGCTAAAGAGAAGTGGCTCAAGTGAGATTCAAACAGAGTCTACCATAACGTTGAATCGCTCAAGCGAGTTGGTTTGCTTGAGCAAACTTATCATGCAATTCAAGCAGGACGTGGAATTTCTTCAAGTTGAAGGATGCTCCTTGCTTGAGCGAAACTTAAACTCGCTCAAGCGAATTCCGCCTTATAAAAGAAAAACATAAGAAGATTGAAAAAAAAAGAGAGGAGATCTGAAAGAGAAAAAGAGTATCTAGCTTAGGTTTTCTTCTTCATTGCACTTATATTTATGATCATGGCTACCATGAGTGGCTAATTCTTCCATTGGGATTGGAGGTAACCAATCAATCCGGATGAACACGTATGTAATGTTTATGTAATTGATGAATTTGTTTTATGATTCTTGGCTTTTCATTTAATTCTTATTTCCTGAATCTGCTTGATCAACAGTTTCTTGATTCAAGTTTACGTTTGTTATTGGAAAATAACTTTTGAAAATGGATTTAAATAGAATGCTCATTGTGAGTAGATAACCAGGGATGATATCTAACGCAATGAACGTCAAAACAATTGTACTTAATGCTGGAATAGATTTGAAACGATCAAGGGATTGACGTTATCAAATTTCTTCTTATGAATTTCATAGTCGAGGAATCGATATGAATGAACTTGATTGTGACGTAAAGAATCGTATTGCAAAAGTCGATTATATAAATGTTACACGTGTATCAGAATGTGAGAAAGGTGAACCCAATACCCAGCCTTTAAACTCTGTGATTTCACTAATAGTCTTTATATTAATTTTATGTGTTTCATACATTATGTCTTCAAGTTATCATTATGAAACAACAAAATCTGTTTACCGTAATAGCTTGAGTTCGATTTAAAACTATCTGTAGTGGGAACGACATTTGTTCTTTGAAACGTATACTACACCGACAGTGGTCCACTTGCCACAAGTCATATTAAAACTAACCATCTGAGTGTTTTGTGAATGCATCATAAGAAAAACACTAGCAAGTTTTGGCGCCGTCCACCGCGGACCGAATTTAAATCGAATTCAATTATTTTAGTTTGTGAATATAGTACTTGTGAGTAATTTTGTGCTTTTATATCTTTTTCTTTGTTAATCTCCTTGTTGTCAGTTTTTCTTATGATATTAAGAAGTCAAGAATCTAAAGAACAGGTTGAAATAGACCTTGAAATAGAGAAGACTCTGAAGAAAATTAAAGCCAAAGCAAAAGTACAACAAGAGGAAAGACAATCTTCTTCTCCAACTTCACCACCAATATCAACTCCAAAAATAGAAGATATGGAAAAACAACATCAACCACCAAGGCGTACTTTGGGAGATTATGCAAATTAACAAGGACCACGATACTTCTTAAGTATTGTGATGCCACAAACAAAAGCATTGGAGATGAAACCAGCCTTTCTAAGTTTCATAAGTGCTCATCAATTCACTGGAATGTCCAATGAAGATCCTTACACTCATTTGGCAACTTTCTATGAATTGGTTGGTACCATGGGTTTTGGTCAAGAGGATATGGAAACTGCATACCTTCGTTTATTCCCATTTTCATTGGCTGGAAGAGCTAAGGAATGGTTGCAATCACACCCTAATCAGAGTTTGATTAGCTGGTCTGATGTAGAAGAAAAATTTTTGCACCGTTTTTTCCCTCCATCAAGATCCATAAAAGCTAAATATGATATTTCAACATTTCGCCAAGGAGCTGAGGAACCATTTTGTGAAGCATGGGATCGCTTTAAATCACTGCTTCACAAGTGTCCTAATCATGGTTTTGAAGGCATTGCTCAGTTGAACATCTTTTATAATGGACTTCGACCAGACATAAAGATGATTTTGGATGCTGCAGCTGGTGGCACAATGATGACAGTTGATGCTGATCAAGCTACTAGAATTATAGAAGCCTTATCCTCAACGGATTATCAAGCTCAGCATGATCGTCAACAAATTTAGAGGAAAGGAGTTCTAGATTTGAATACTTCAGATGCTATTTTGGCCCAAAATAAAATCTTGACTCAACAGATTGAAGCTTTAACTCAACAAATGGCCAAACTCCCACAGCAATTACATTCAGTGCAGTCTTCACAACCAATACAGCAGCAAAGTGCAAGATGTGATTTCTGTGGAGGTGAACATCCTAATGGCTATTACGGAGCACAAGAGGAGACAGTTCATTACATGAATAGCCAAGGTAAACCAAATAATTTCAATTCCAATTATCCTAACCAATAATTTCAGGGATGGAGGAGTAATCAACATCAAGGACAAGGATGGAAACAAGAACCAAGTTCTTCAAATAGACCATATCAAAGTAACTATCCCTCTTTGATGGAGAAGACTTCAAGATTAGAGGACTCCTTGGAGAAATTCATGCAAGCTTCTTTAACAAACCAGAAAAACATTAAGGCATCGATAAAGAATCTGGAAACTCAAGTGGGACAATTGGCCTGACAAATTGCTAAAAATCAACGACCTCAGTATGGATCAAACATAGATCCAAATCCAAAGGAGCACTACAAAGCTGTCATAACAAGAAGTGGTAGACAGATTGAAGTTGAACTAGGAGAAAAAGAAAAAGAAAAAGAAGAGATTTTGAGAGAAAGTAAAGAAAAAGAAAGAGAGTGTCAAAAAGAAATTTTGAGAGAAAAAGAGAAAGAAAAAGATATGAAAGAATGTGAAGAAGAAATAAAAGAAAATTAAATAGAGAAAATGAAAAAGAGAAAAGTAAAAAGAGTGAGTTTGAGAAGGGCAAAGGCAAGCTTGATGAAGAGATACCTTAATTGAAAAGCATGCCTTACCCAAAGAATCCTTCAAAGCGTGATAAAGAGAGACAATTTGCAAGGTTCATGGACATTTTTAAAAGACTTCAAATTAATGTCCCATTCATGGAAGCTATGGAGCAAATGCCTACCTATGCAAAGTTTATGAAGGATTTATTAACAAAGAAAAAAAGGTTTTCAGAAGAGACAATTGAATTGGAAGCTGGATGTAGTGCCATTATCCAAAAGGCATTACCTCCTAAGACCAAGGACCCAGGAAGTTTCACAATTCCCGTTACTATTGGTCACATGCCGGTGGGGAGAGCATTACTAGATTTGGGAGCAAGTATAAATTTAATGCCACTCTCAATGCTTAAAAGGATTGGAGATCTTGAAATAAGGCCAACAAAAATGACATTACAATTAGCAGACAGATCAATGAAGTTTCCTTATGGTGTGGCGGAAGATGTTTTGGTAAAGGTGGAGAAATTTATGTTCCTAGTAGACTTTGTGATAATGGACATGGAAGAGGATGCTGAAGTACCACTAATCTTAGGAAGACCATTTATGAAAATTGCTAAAGTAATCATAGACGTAGATGATGGCAATTTGAAGGTACGAGTTCAGGATGAAGAAGTGAATTTTAATGTCTTTGAGGCAATGAAATATCCAGCAGATAAACAAAGCTGTTTTAAAATTGATGTGGAAGAGGAGGTTATCCAAGGACATCTCAATAAAGTGCAAAATTCAAGTCTTCTTGAAAAGGCTTTGATTGGAGCCGTTGAAAATCTTAATGATTTGGAAGCTGAAGAAGTTAGGGAGATTCTGCAAAGATTAGATGCAGGCAAAAAAAGTAATAGTAAATAAGAAGCAGTGAAGATCCTTCCTCAAAAACAAGTTTCTAAAGCTCAAAAGCTGGAGTTGAAGGAGTTGCCTTCAGACTTGAAGTATATCTTTTTAGATGCCGAAGGAGAAAAACCAGTCATCATTAGCAAAAACTTGTCAAAGGAGGAAAAAGAGAAATTGACTGAGATTTTAAAGAAGAATGAAGAGGCAATTGGATGGAAGCTGAGTGATTTAAAAGGAATTAGCCCTTCATATTGTATGCACCATATTTTTATGGAACAAGAGTACAGACCTGTAGCACAACCACAGAGAAGATTAAATCCAACTATGAAAGAAGTTGTTAAAAAGGAGGTCATCAAATTATTGGAAGCTGGGATGATTTATCCTATTTCTGATAGTTCTTGGGTGAGCCCAGTATAGGTTGTACCAAAAAAAGGTGGTATGACAGTGGTGAAAAATGACAACAATGAGCTTATTCGCACTCGAACAGTAACTAGGTAGAGAATGTGTATAGATTACAGGAAGCTCAATCAAGCCACAAGAAAGGATCATTTTCCATTACCCTTCATGGACCAAATGTTGGAAAGACTGGTTGGACAAGCATATTACTGTTTTCTGGATGGTTACTCAGGGTATAATCAAATTGCTGTAGCACCAGAAGACCAAGAAAAACAGCATTCACTTCTCCTTATGGTGTTTTTGCTTACAGAAAAATGCCTTTTGGACTATGTAATGCTCCAGCCACTTTTCAAAGGTGCATGCTTTCTATCTTTGCTGATCTTGTAGAGAATTGTATAGAAATTTTCATGGATGATTTTTCAGTTTTTGGTAAATCATATGAATCATGCTTGGAAAATCTTGACACTGTGCTTAAAAGATGTGTAGAGACTAACTTAGTGCTAAATTGGGAAAAATGCCATTTTATGGTATCCAAAGGCATTGTGTTAGGTCACACAATCTCAAACAAAGGCATTGAAGTGGATCGTGCTAAAGTGGAAGTTATTGAAAAATTACCTCCACCAATCAATGTCAAGGGTGTTAGGAGTTTTCTAGGGCATGCTGGCTTTTACCGAAGGTTTATTAAGGATTTTTCAAAAATTGCAAAACCTTTGAGTAATCTGTTGTAAAAAGACATTCTTTTTCATTTTGATGAAGCTTGTTTATCAACTTTTCAACAATTGAAACAAAAGTTGATCACTGCTTCTGTCATAGTTGCCCCAGACTGGTCACTTGATTTTGAATTAATGTGTGATGCAAGTGACTATGCCATCGGTGCAGTGCTCGAACAGAGGAAATCTAAATTGTTCCACCCTATATATTACGCTAGTAAAGTTTTAAATAAGGCACAAATTAATTATGCCACAACTGAAAAAGAATTACTAGCAGTAGTATATGGATTGGAAAAATTTAGATCTTACTTAATTTGTTCCAAAGTTGTTTGTTTTACAGACCATGTGGCAATAAAGTACCTGTTAAACAAACAAGATTCCAAACCTAGATTGATCAGATGGATCCTGCTTTTGCAAGAATTTGATTTGACTATTTGAGATAAGAAAGGCAGTGAAAACCACATAACTAATCATTTATCTAGATTGATCAACAATGAAGTCACAACATTACAACCTGAAGTCCAGGAAGAATTCCCAGATGAGAAATTGTTATTAATTTAGGAGAGGCCATGATTTATGGACATGGCAAACTTTAAAGCTGCCAGAATACTTCCAGAAGATATTACTTGGCAACATAAGAAAATTTTTTTAAAAGATGCACAACAATATGTGTGGGATGATCCATATTTATTTAAGCTGGGATCTGATAATATATTGAGAAGATGTGTATCTCAATTGGAAGCCAGGAGTATTTTATGGCATTGTCATAGTTGAGCATATGAAGGTCATTTTAATGGAGAAAGGACAGCAGCTAAAGTCCTTCAATCAGGTTTTTTCTGGCCTTCATTATTTAAAGATGCTAATTTGTTTGTGCAAAATTGTGATATGTGTCAAAGAACAGGAAGTATAACAAAAAGAAATGAGATGCCACTAACAACCATTTTGGAAGTAGAAGTCTTCGACTATTGGGGCATAGATTTTGTTGGACCTTTACCAGCCTCACTTTCAAACGAGTATATTCTAGTCGCTGTGGACTATGTTTCTAAGTGGGTTGAGGCAACAGCTTGTGCTAAGGCAAATGCCAAAACTGTGATAAAATTTTTAAAGAAAAATATTTTCAGCAGATTTGGTACCCCCAGAGTATTGATAAGTGATGGAGGATCCCACTTTTGCAATACACAACTTCAAAAATGCTTAGAGCGTTATGGTGTAAGGCATAAAGTGACTTCTCCATACCATCCACAAGCCAATGGGCAAGTGGAGGTGTCTAACAGGGAAATTAAAAGAATCATAGAAAAGACAGTTTCTCAGAGCAGAAAAGATTGGTCTCTGAAGTTAGATGATGCTCTATGGGCTTATAGAACAGCTTTTAAGGCTCTGACAGGATTTTCATCTTATCAGCTGGTCTATGGCAAAAGTTGTTATTTACCCGTAGAGTTGGAGCACAAAGCATATTGGGCAATGAAATTGCTAAATTTTGATCTAGAAGCATCAACCAAGGAAAGAAAGATACAACTGGAAAAACTGGGAGAATGGAGGCTAGAAGCGTATGAGTCTTCAAAGATCTATAAAGATCGAATGAAGGCTTACCATGATAAATTTTTTTTGAAAAAGAGCTTCCATCTAGGTCAGTCTGTGTTGTTATTTAATTCAAAATTAAAACTCTTTCCAGGGAAACTGCGCTCGAAATGGTCAGGACCTTTTCAAGTCAAAGAAGTAAAGCCATATGGTGCAGTGGAACTTCAAGATCCAAAATCTAAAAGAACCTGGACTGTCAATGGACAAAGGCTTAAACCCTACATGGGTGGAGATATAGAGAAGCTGAATATGCTACTCCACTTTCATGATTCAAATTAAGATGAATCAGGCGTCGAGCTAAATGACGTTAAACAAGCGCTGACTGGGAGGCAACCTAGTGTGTTTGACCTTTAATGAATCTTGTTTCTAATGCATTTTCATGGATGTACATATTGATTTTGAGTCAGGGTTAAAATCCAAAGAAACTGAGAAATAATAAAGGTATGAGATTTAAAGATGAGGAGCTAAGTTAGGAAGTTTAAAATCTGAGCATAACTTATCTCGCTCAAGCGAACATTAATTCGCTTAAGCGAGATATATTCTCAATAGACTTCGCTACAAGTCGCTTAAGCTTAAAACTCACATTTAGTTACTGGAAGAAACTCACTTAAGCGACCCACATTTCGCTCAGGCGAAAGCTATTTCATAAAACCCTCGCTCAAGTTAAATTTTTAGTCGCTCAGGCGAAATTAATGAAAGAAGTTATTGGACAAAAATTGCTCAAGCGAATACATGGCCGCTCAAGCGAATTATGCAGAATTCCCCATAATTTTGACAATTTTGTATTTGTGCAACATTCACTCAAGCGAATTAAAAATCGTCCAAGTAAGGAATAGCTTTTTAGCTACTGGACTAAAGTCGCCCAAGTGATAAATAATCGCCCAAGCAAAAATCCTCCAGAATAGAAATTCCCAATACTTGCTCACGCGATATTTACTTCGCCCCAGCGACTTTTTCCCAGTATCTAAATCACCACTTTTTGCCTAAGCGAAATCTATATATTTGAGCGAAGGAAATTTCAAAGCATCAGGTGCCTTTCCCACTCGATTTCGCTGAAGCGAACCATCATCGCTTAAGCGAAATAAGAGACTCTTCATTCTCGAAGATTAAATTCGCTATAGCGACTGGAGCTCGCTTGAGCGAATTTAAGCGGTGAAGGTTTTTAAAAGGGGTTAAGTCTTATTTTCAGTTACAAAATCACTCTATCTTAAAACCCTTTAACTCACGACAATCCTCTCCACTCTCACTCTCGGATTCGACGGTTTTAGCACCGTTTTTTTTCTTATCCCGTCTCTCATTTTCAAGTTTCAAGTTTTCTTCATTTCGAGGTAAGTTAACGAAACCTTCATTTCATTTATCTTATTATTCTTTCTGGTACTAGGAGGTTGATGCTTTTGTTGGAAATGGTTAGGTTAATACTGATACATTTTGCTTAGGGTTTGATTGCATTGGTTTGTTTTCTCTAACTTGATGCTTAGGGTTAAGTGGATGCTTATGCCATTGTTCTTAAATCCATGGTATCATGTTTTGGTAATATCATTGGGATGCTCTATTTTGTCTATTTATATAGATTTTATGATGTTGTCTAAAAATTCATTTCCTAATTTGATGTTGTCTATTTTGTTTGTTTTCTAAAAAGTGGTTTGGGATGCAAGTAAATTATGTCTGGTGGACCAAGTAGACTATATTTGGTGTAATGTTTGGGAAAGTTCATATTAAGGCCATACTCTATTTTTGGGTTCTAGTTCTAGAAGAAGGGTTAGTATTGTATGAATGGTGTCTGAGCCCGGGTATATGATATTGGTGATGCCATGCAATTGATAGAACTTAATGACCAGTGTAACTACTGTCTACAACCAATCTCTACATTGAACATGCTCTGTTTTGATGATGCTTTATTTTACTTCAAAGAGTGATTTGGTGAATGACAATCATAGTCCATGTACTTTGTGTTAGGAATGGTTCAATTGCAATTTTGTTTTGACAAGTACATGATATGTACTTAATATTGTTAGGAATGACAATCATAATATTTGCAATTGTTATGTATCATATATTGACATGTAATCCATGAAACTCAATTTGCAATTTCAGGTTATGGCACACACTAAAAATGCACAAGAGATACAGAGGGGGCAAGAACGAGCTGCTGCACATAAAGATCGTGGAAAAAGGAAACGCACTTCTGAATCCTCCCCTCTGTCAAATCAAAAATTCAAAAACAAGGAAACTGAAAAAAGATTCCATAACATTCACCATTGGACCATCCTCCTAGAACATCGAGTGGATTTGAGAGAAGTCAAATGCGATGAATTCATGAACATGCTCAGAAGTAGAAAGTGGTTGAGAGTTGCCAATCCTCGAGTCAAATATGATCCAGATGTGGTGAAAGAATTCTATGCGAACGCTTGGTGGACCGAGGGTGCTATGGATCGAAGAGCTTGGGTTCGGGGCCATTGGGTTTCTTATGATAGAGACACCATCAATGACCACCTCAGAGATATCATGCAGCTAGAAGAGGATGAACTATGTAGTTATGGCAGACTAAAAAAGGAACGCTATGTTTACTCTGTTTGCGAACTGGAATCCGTTTTATGCCTTCCGGACCACTATTTTCAGAGAGGTGCCAACCAACATCCTACCAGACTTCTTAGGAAAGAATGAAAATACTGACAAGGGTGTGGACCGCATTTCTCCTAGCCAATGTGGTTCCAAATGCTCACATTTTTGATCTTCCTTTACCTAAGTGTGAGCTCCTATTATGCATCTTGGATCCCAGGATATCAGTGGACATTACTCAGATCCTTTCTAATGAAATCTTCCGCTTTACCCAATAAAATTCGAAGACCACCATAGCAGATGCAAAACCCAAAGGCACTCTTGGTTTTCCTACTTTTATCACAGGTTTATGCACAGCTCAGGGAGTTGATGTTGACCCTACCACCCCTATCCGACCCCCTATTGATAGGAAGTTCATCGATCAAAACTGTTAAGTTGAAACCGTATCAGCAGCAGGACAATCATTTTCTGTACCACCGCCAGTTTTGATACAATCTGAGCCTACATCATCTCCACCCCACATTGAAGCTCCATCTTCATCAACACCACCTCAACCTTCTACCACTGACCCTGTTCTCCTCATACATCTCACTCATATCCAGCAGCAGCAGGCCGCTCTTAACAGGGCCATTACTTATTTCTACCAAGCCAGCTACTGGAGCCATCCTGCAGGCCCCTTCATGCATCCTGATGAATTTATCGCCAAAGTTGCTTGACCTGGGGACAGTCCTGTTTTCCCGGAAGAGGAGAGGCCAGCAGCCACAGCTGAGGATGAGCCAAGAGCACCACCACCACCAGCACCATCATCTAAACAGACAGAGATACCATCTTCCGCATCGGAGTCATAACCACATGACACACAGGCTGAGGAGTAGCAAGATGCTGAAGATGGGGAGTTTGAGGAACAACTCGATCGAGTAGTCACCGACATCTTGATGTCGCGTGATTGATCGGCCTCTATGGTTAGCTTTATTTGGTTCAGTTATTTTACTACTGTTTTTCCGTTAGTTTACATTTATGTTTACCTTACATTCAGTATTTACTTCAGTATTTTGACTTTGCAGTATTTTAGTATGATTGATAGTTTGTTTCACATGTTCAACTGAATTCTGTTGCATGCGCTAGTAAATATGGTTAGACGTAACTTTTTGTTAATGTATGTAATGTTTTGAAAAATGAAAGAAGATGTAAATTAATCTTAGGCTGCATAAAAGAAAGGACAACTATTTTTGAAAATATGATGGTTTCTAATGAATGTTGAATGTAATCTTTCTAAATTTTGAGTTAGGAACTAGCTCACAATGTTTGAACCCTTTTCTGTAAAAATAAAGAAATCAAGATGATTAACCAAGTGAGCGAGTGTCACCTTAAACACTAAGAGTTCACTGATTCTTGTGCGATCTTCCATTGCATGAATTTCTAGCAAAGATCATTGCTTAGTCAAATATGGACAGGATAGAGGCAACCTTTGAGTAGAATAGGCAAACCAGAGCCAAAAAGCCATTACATGATGAAATCTAATCTATTTTTTTTTGTATCCCCATTGAGCTTAATTTTTTTTCTTTCTTTAACCTTATAACATGCTTATATACAAAACCCAACCCTAATGCATGCTAAGGACAAGAAAATAGTTGTAAGAAGGTTATGTGGATAAGTTAGCTCTGCCTATCAAAGAATGAAAAATTAGAAAAGAATAAAAGAGAAAAAGGAAATCAAGCCCTCCAAGTGAAAACTAGAAATGTTCAAAGAAAAAATAAAAATAGGGAGGAATACTGAAAATTAAATAGCTCAGGTGAAGAAAGGATGGGATTAATTAAGGCAAAAGGCTAAGGTAGATGATATACTTAAATGTCCTTAGTATGTCCTTTGAATTCCAAAGAAAAACCAAAAATCCTTGTTAACCTAGCCAAGTTACAACCTATAAAGACCTCTTGATCCATATTTGTATGAGTAGTTGTCTTATGTAGTGAAATGAAGTGCAATGATTGAATAACACTTGATCAGTGATTGGACAAGTGAAACACTCACCTGTGAGAATGAATAGAGAGGATTTCTTATTTCACAGCAAAGTGGTTGCTTTCAATTGTGTAGTAAATTTCAAATTTGAAGTTCAGTTAGATGAATGGAAGCAGAATTTAGAAACTGTCATTTGTAAATAGTTAGAGTTGTCTTTCAATTTTTTTATGTAGTTGTGATTAATTAGGATCTTTGTTTCACTTTTCTATCCTTGACCATTTGCTTGAGGACAAGCAAAGTTCTAGGTCGGGGAGAGTTGATAAATGTCCAAATTACATAGATTTTATGATGAGAATTGATTAAAAGTTGGACATAAAATGCAATGTTTGTCATTTTTGTAAGCTAAATATGACATCAATTATGATTCAAACATTGTATATGTAAAAGTAGTTAACAAATACTACCAAGTCCCAAATTTTGATGAAATTTCAGGTGTAATGAAGAAGAAAGAAGAAGGGAACAAGAAAAGAAAGAAATCCACTAAGTTAAGAGCAAAACAATGAAGAAGTCGCTCAAGCGAAGATGATCTCGCTTGAGCGAGACAAGCACTCAACAGTTACAAGTATCAGAGCAGTCCTCGCCTGAGCAAGAACACAATTCGCTTAGGCGAATTTGAACCAGTGAGGATTGAATAAGCAGTCGCTCAAGCGAAGGATTCTCGCTTGAGCGAAAATGGTCCAGAATGCAAGAGGTAGACTTCGCCCAAGCGGACCTTCACTTGTATCCAGCAAAATTCATCCAGTGAAGTTTCAATGCAGACTTCGCTTGAGCGAAATTTGTTCGCTCAAGCGAAAATTTTCCAGAGGTAAATATAGAGACTCGCTGTAGCTGAAGAGAAGTGGCTCAAGCGAGATTCAAACAGAGTCTACCATAACGTTGAATCGCTCAAGCGAGTTGGTTCGCTTGAGCGAACTTATCATACAATTCAAGCAGGACGTGGAATTTCTTCAAGTTGAAGGATGCTCCTCGCTTGAGCGAAACTTAAACTCGCTCAAGCGAATTCCGCCTTATAAAAGAAAAACATAAGAAGATTGAAAAAAAAAGAGAAGAGATCTGAAAGAGAAAAAGAGTATCTAGCTTAGGTTTTCTTCTTCATTGCACTTATATTGTATGATCATGGCTACCATGAGTGGCTAATTCTTCTATTGGGATTGGAGGTAACCAATCAATCCGAATGAACACATATGTAATGTTTATATAATTGATGAATTTGTTTTATGATTCTTGGCTTTTGATTTCATTCTTATTGCCTGAATCTGCTTGATCAACAGTTTCTTGATTCAAGTTTACGTTTGTTATTAGAAAATAACTTTCGAAAATGGATTTAAATGGAATGCTCATTATGAGTAGATAACCAGGGATGGTATCTAACACAATGAACATCAAAACAATCGTATTTAATGCTGGAATAGATTTGAAATGATCAAGGGATTGACGTTATCAAATCTCTTCTTATGAATTTCATAGTCGAGGAATTGATATGAATAAACTTGATTGTGACGTAAAGAATCGTATTGCAAAAGTCGATTATATAAATGTTACACGTGTATCGGAAGGTGAGAAAAGTGAATGTGATTTCACTAATAGTCTTTATATTAATTTTATGTGTTTCATACATTATGTCTTCAAGTTATCATTATGAAACAACAAAATCTGTTTACCGTAATAGCTTGAGTTTGATTTAAAACTATCCGTAGTGGAAACGACATTTGTTCTTTGAAACGTATACTACACCGACAGTGGTCCACTTGCCACAAGTCACATTAAAACTGACCATCTGAGTGTTTTGTGAATGCATCATAAGAAAAACACTAGCACAAATATACAAATACATTTAGGGGGGGTTTGATTGATTGCCGCAATAAAATCAAAACAGAGTAAATATAAGATTTAGAACAATAAATAACAAGCGACTAATTTTCTTGGAGTATTGTAATTAAATTTATCCTTGGTTCATTAAAGATAATTTGTACACTTTCATTAATGTTGATTTCTTAGCTCAATTTGAATTAATCAACTAAGCGTCTTTTTCAGTTCATAATTCCTTTACTTTTATTTAAAAAAAATGAACATTTTAATCAAGCATCCTAATTAAGCAAAAGGAGTCAAGATTGTAAAATTTAGGAATTATTGAGCATATGTAAGAGCATCATCTACATGCATAATCTATTCTCAAATTATGGAATTAAGCAAACCATAATTATTAAAAGGGATTATGAAAATATTCATTAAGCATGCATATTTCCTTAATCCATTTTAATTTAAACCTTATTTTATTCCATTTGTATAATTAAATCGATTAAGCATACAAATTTAATTAAACAGAATGGAATTAAATAAGCAGAGTAAGATTATGAAGAAATAAACAATAATAAAAGCATACTATATTAAAAACAAGAACCTCAAAATTATATTACAATATTCTCCAAGAAAATCAATCTAAGGGTTTTAGCGCTCCATAATTAAAACAAACTAAAAATAAAAGAACCTAACCCGGAATGAAGAACGGAGGGGGAGAAGAAGAAGAGGCAGAGAAGAAGAACGAAAGAAGAATGAAGGGAATGTGAAGGAATGGTGTGTTTTGAAGGTTGAAAACCATGCTATTTATAGGAGAAGAAATGGTGTCAAAAATAATAAAAAAATGGACGAGTGGAATGCTAGTGCGTAATTAATAAACCTTCAGTGCTGATTCCACTTGATGAATGCATTTCCTGCTATTTCCACTTGATGAATCGATAACTAAAAGTACATGAATCGATTCATCTAGGCAAATACTAGGCAAATTCCTCACATGAATCGATTCCTAAGGGGTGGGAATCGATTCCCAAGGCAAATGAATCGTTTCCTAGTGGGATGAATCGATCCTAGGGCTTTCAAACACTTATGAATTGATTCCTAGGGGCAGGGAATCGATTCCCAGCTGAATGAATCGATTCCCAAGAAGCATGAGTTGATTCCTGGCTATGATTTGATATGGGAATCGATTCCCAAGTTAGTGAATCAATTCCCAGACCTGTTCTGGTGCTTTTCTTGCATTTTTGACCATTTCTTGAGGCGTGGCTTCTTCCGTTTGACCTGTGGTAATAATTTTTCAATTGTAGGCTCAATCATACACTACAAAACAAGAGAAACCAAGATTTCATTATTTTCATTAAAAAGTAATCCTTAATTCATTTTAAAATCAAATATTAAATAAGGCTTGAATTATGAAAATGTGTTAAAATGCAATAAATCACATAATAAGTAATGGCAAATTATACACATTTAAACAAAGGAATTAAGGATAAATCATGCATGATCAGTAGGTTACAAGAACAGGAACAAGGGTTGAAAGAATTGAAGATGGCAGAAGAGGAAGAAAAGTCTTCCTAGAAAAAGGGACTAGCTCTCAAGGCCACTTCTATCAATAAAGAAGAATCCAGTAGTGAGCTTGATGAAGAAGAAGAGTTTGGACTATTTGTGAAGCGATTCAAAAAATTCATAAGAAACAAACGCTTCCAAAGAAGTTTCAAACCTCAAGGTAAGAAACCTATTTCTAATGAAAATTCTTCCTCACCAAATTGTTTCGAATGTGGCAAGGAAGGGCACTTCAAGGTAGATTGTCCAAACCTCAAGAAGAAGAACAAAGAGAAAAGAGGAAGAAGAAGAGCTTACATTGCTTGGGATGAAAATGAAGTGAGTAGCTCAGAAGAATCAGACAATGAGGAAGCAAATCTGTGCCTCATGGTAAATCATCAAGATGAAGATGATGAGGTAAGTTTTCTTGACTTAGATAAAGATGAATTGCTTGATGTATTTAAGGAATTATATGACAAATTTGTTAAAATTTCAAGTAAGTATAAATTGTCTAGGAAAACCATTGATACTTTAGAAATGCATCTCATGGAGCTTAGTAAAGAAAATGAATGCTTGAAAGAGAAAGTAGCTAAGGCTCAACCATGTTCCAAGACCAAACCATGTGAATTTGCTGTAAAATATGATCATCTAGAAAATAAAGTCCTAGACTTGAATACAACTCTTGAGAAATTCACATATGGTAGAGATAATTTAAATGTTTTACTTGGAAATCAACGACGCATGTTTGACAAAATCGGATTAGGATATAATTCCACCAAAAAGGAAAAGCATTACAAGAATTTCTTTGTGCTACCTAGAAAATCTTCATCACCATTTACTAAATGCAATCATTATGGCACTAAGGGTCATAATGCTTCAAATTGTCAATTAGAAAATTTGGACCAAAAGTGGTAAGAAAGGTGTGGTTCCCAAAGGGACATTACCACAAGCTAACCAAAAAGGACCCAACATAAAATGGGTACCAAGTTCTCTAAACTAATTTTGTTTTGTAGGTATGCTTCAAGGCAAGCAACACCCATTGGTACTTGGATAGTGGATGTTCAAAGCACATGACGGGAGATATGAGCAAATTCATGACATTCACTCCTAAAAGAAAAGGAAGCATCACTTATGGGGATAATACCAAAGGAAGAATACTTGGTATTGGAAACATTGGTAAAAATTCTTCTACTACAATTAATGGTGTATTATATGTTGAAGGACTTAAACATAACTTGCTTAGCATAAGTCAATTATGTGATAAAGGATATAAAGTATTATTTGAATCTAATTGTTGCATAATTGAAAATAAGCTAAACAAGGAAGTTAAGTTTGTTGGTAAAAGAATTGATAATATTTACATGATTGATGTTGATAGATTATCTTCAAATGATGCACAATGCTTTATGACTAGAGAGGATGAATCATGATTATGGCATAGAAGAATAGCACATATACATATAGACCATCTAAACAAACTTGTTTCTAAAGAATTAGTAATTGGTCTGCCAAAGCTCAAATTTGAAATAAATTTTGTGATGCATGTCAAAAGGGAAAACAAGTAAAGGCATCTTTCCAAGCTAAAAACGTTGTTTCTACTCAAAGACCTTTACAACTTTTGCACATGGATCTATTTGCACCATCTAAAATAAAAAGCTTTGGTGGTAATTACTATGGTCTAGTAATTGTGGATGACTATGTTTCTTGCTATGGTCTAGTAATTGGTAATTACGATGGTCTAGAAATATTTGGTCCAGATATACATGGACCTTGTTTCTTGCTCATAAAAATGAAGCATACCATGCATTTAAGAAACTAGCCAAGGTTATCCAAAATGAACAAAATTCAAAGATTATATCCATAAGAACCAATCATAGGGGAGAATTTAAAAACCAATCATTTGAAAATTTTTGTGAAAAACATGGTATTGAACACAATTTTTCAGCTCCTAGAACTCCACAACAAAATAGAGTGGTTGAAAGAAAAAATAGATCTTTGATGGAACTTGCAAGAACCATGTTAAATGAAAATAACATTGCAAAATATTTTTGGGCCGATGCGGTAAACACCGCTTGTCATGTTATGAATAGATGTTTGATTAGGTCTATTCTAAAGAAAACCCCCTATGAACTTTACAAAGGTAGAAAACCAAATATTTCTTATTTTCATATATTTGGATGCAAATGCTTTGTACTTAACAATGGAAAGGATAATCTAAGAAAGTTTGATGTAAAATATGATGAGGCAATCTTTCTTGGATATTTATTATCAAGTAAATCTTATCAAGTATTTAACAAACAAACAAATACTATTGAGGAGTCAATTCATGTGAAATTTGATGAAAATAGCCATAACTCCCCGAGAAAGGAAGATTTTGATGATCTTGTAGGTACCCTCCAAGAATTGAACTTGGATGACAAAGAAGACAACAAAGAAGGAGACACAACACAAGGTATGGAAATTCAACAAAAGGAATGGATTACCTCAAAAGACCATCCATTGGACAACATTATAGGTGATATCACTAAAGGTGTAAGTACCCGACGCTCTTTCAATACTTGCAATCATTTAGCGTTTGTATCTCAAATTGAACCTAAAACCATTGATGAAGCTATTATTGATGAACATTGGATGTTGGCCATGCAAGAAGAGCTAAATTAATTTGAAAGAAATGAAGTTTGGGAATTAGTGCCAAGACCCAATGATCACCAAATAATAGGTACTAAATGGGTTTTTAGAAATAAACTTGATGAAAATGGTATAATAACTAGAAATAAGGCTAGGTTAGTAGCTAATGGATACAATCAAGAAGAAGGCATAGATTATGAAGAAACGTATGCACCCGTAGCTAGATTAGAAGCCATTAGATTATTATTAGCCTTTGCATGTTGTAAAGACTTTAAATTGTACCAAATGGATGTCAAGAGTGCTTTTTTGAATGGATACATTCAAGAAGAAGTATATGTTGATTAACCTCTTGGTTTTGAAAACTATCAATTTCCAAATCATGTTTTCAAACTAAGAAAAGCGTTATATAGTTTAAAACAAGCTAAGCAAATTTCTTTTGGAAAATAATTTTGAAAGAGGAAAGGTTGATACAACATTATTCATTAAGCATAAGAAGAATGACATACTTTTAGTATAAATATATGTGGATGATATCATTTTTGGTGCTACTAATGAATCACACTCTACAAGCAGTTTGCTAAGTTAATGCAGGATGAGTTTGAAATGTCTATGATGGGAGAACTTACATTCTTCCTTGGACTGTAAATTAAGCAAACTAAAGAAGGTACATTCATTAGCCAATCCAAATATTGCAAGGAGTTGCTTAAGAAATTCAACATGGACAAGGCAAATGAAATTGCCACACCTATAAGCATTTCATGTTATTTGGATAAGGATGAGAAAGGTAAGGATGTAGAACTCACAAAGTATAGAGGTATGATTAGATCCTTACTTTACTTAACCGCTAGTAGATCGGATATCATGTTTGCTGTTTATATGTGTGCAAGATACCAAGCATGCCCAAAAGAATCTCACCTTACTGCTGTAAAAAGAATAATGAAATACTTGGTTGGAACTCAAGATGTTGGTTTATGGTACCCTAAAGGGGTTGAATGCACTCTTGTTGGTTATTCTGACTTTGATTCTGTAGGATGTAAACTTGATAGAAAAAGTACTAGTGGTACTTGTCACTTGCTTGGTAGTTCTCTTGTATCTTGGCATAGTAAGAAACAAGTAAGTGTTGCATTATCCACAGCTGAGGCAGAATATGTTGCAGCTGGTAGTTGTTATACTTAAATCCTTTGGATGAGACAACAACTTCTAGATTTTGGTGTTATGTTAGACCATGTGCCTCTCAAATATGATAACACAAGTGCCATTAATATTTCAAAGAATCCTATGATGCATTCTAGAACCAAACATATTAAGATTAGACACCATTTCATTAGAGATCATGTGTTAAAAGGTGATTGTGTGCTTGAACATGTTGAAACCTCTAAGCAATTAGCTGATATCTTCACAAAACCACTTGCAAAGGAGCAATTCATACACATAAGAAGAGAGTTAGGAATTCTAGACATTTCTAATTATGTTTAAATATTGATTGATATTGATAATTCTTTGACTTACAATGTATTTGATGAGTGAAAATTAGTTGATTGATGAAATAAGTATGTTCTTTTCCATAACAATTGAGTCCTTAATGCTTCTTGATTAAAGAACATGTGTTTTCAGTATTTCTGGGTTGTCATAATCGATTAGATAGCTTCATCAAATCGATTAGAATCGTTCTGTCTTGACCATAATCGATTAGACACTCTTACTAATCGATTGTAAAGTTTCTATTTTTAGTGCAATCGATTACTCGGTTCAAAAACGTTCCAGATTACCCAGGAAACACATCCTAATCGATTAGCCTATGAGCATAATCGATTAGAAATGCACTAGAATTGTAATAATAATCCAAGAGATCTTCAAAACTTCATCAAGAAGTTTTCCGAAAAAGATATTATCTCCCCTTACTACATCAATGTCAAAGTCTTTGAGAACCCAAGCTTCATTTTCACCCAACTTCTTCACCATTACAACCTTCTTCCCTTCCTCACTCTCAAGGGAGAATACTACTACCCGAAACTAATGCAAGTTTTCTTCTGCACTCTCAAATTGGTGGATGGCCATCTTGAGGCAAGAGTCAAAAATGTGACTCTTAAGATAACCAATAAACAGCTTGCGAAAATCACTCAACTCCCTCTCTCAACTGCTGAATTTGCCAGTGGATACCCAGAAGATGAATGGGACTTCAATGCCATTTCTGCTCGCCAAACCCTTTGGAAGGCCAACCGTCCCCTCAGTAATCACAAACTGGTAGGCCACCTAACCCTCAACAACCATCTCCTTCATTTCTTCTTAGTCAAACTCCTTGTTCCTTGTGGTGGAAATTATGCACTAGTTGAAGAAGATGACGTCTTTTTGATGTGGGCCATCTTAAATGAAAAAGAAATAAATTGGATTCAACTACTCAAGCTCCAAATGCTCAAGGCACTAGTGGAAAAAATGGATATAATCACGGTTAAAAAAGGCCTTTATTCACGGTTATAGAACCGTGGTTGTTGCATCTGTGGTAGTAGATAATGGTCTTTAACCACGGTTAACAACTGTGGTAATAAATCACATCTAACCACGGTTAAGAACAACTGTGAATATAACTTACTATTTATATTCACGGTTATCGAGCACAACCGTGAATATAAGAACTGAAAGGTGTCAGTTACATCCACTTATATTCACGGTTACTACCGTAACCGTGGATATAGATATATTTTATCCACGGTTGTCCATCATAACCGTGAATATAAGTAGTTTGTAACTGAAACCTTTTAATACTTATATTCACGGTTATGATGGATAACCGTGGATAAAATATATCTATATCCACGGTTACGGTAGTAACCGTGGATAAATATAGTCTATATTCACGATTGTTGCCATAACCGTGAATAAATACTGAGGTTTTTTTTAAAAATGGATTCTATTTTATCGTTTCCCAACCCTGCATTCAGACAACCAGTACAGTATACAGTATGCCACAACAACACTATATCAAAAAAATGGTATGTATATATATATAACAATTTGTTTTCTATATCAATTCATAACAACCTAAAAAATGAAAGTATATACAATTAAGTTGAATGTAATCTAATAAAAGTAAACCCTAAATCCTACTAGATAGATATATAAAAGAATAAAGATCCTATATCTAGCTTTGCCTAACTTCAATGAAGTGTGAGGCCCATTGCCATCTAACATCATCTACAAGTTCCTTTGGGAAAAATGACCGGTCATTAAAGTACTGCAAACAATGCACAAAACAATTAGAACAAAAGCTTTATTTATTACATGAAATTGATGAAATTGGTAGAAAAGTAGTCCAAATGATGAGACTTACCTCTGTCCATCCATCTACTAAATGATGTTGGACAATGGTCAGCATAGTGTGCATGACGAAATAGCCACACTCGTAGGTACCCTTCTGCCTGTAAGACTACAATGGACATATAGTATAGAATAAGTGAATTCGCAACTTAAAAAATATGTACTGAAGATTTGAATGAATACGATTGACTTACTTTTGGGTACACCCATACAACTATTTTTCCTTTGGGCTTGTTTCCAATCAGTAGATTGTATCCAACCACCACCCTACGTCAAACAAAACACAAGATAAGTTAGAATTGTATAGTTCTAAAAATGATGTAATCGAATTTGTGGTTATTTTTTAGGGATGAACTTACCGGTCTACTATATCTTTCAGGTCTTGTGGAGTTGTCCGATGCAAACTATCAAAGTACAGAGCAAGATAGTCCTTCGGACAGATCACCAGAAGCGTCCAGTGAGCCCTGTAGTTACCAGTGATAAGTGAGACTTCAAAATGCAAAAATTCATGACAATAATTATGGAATAGAATATTACCCTTTATGATAGGGGCCCATGTATATAGGCTTCCCAGACTCAAACATCCAATTCTGGATGTATGTCTGGGTGTCCTGCGAGGTGTTTCCTTGCCTCTGTATGAGAGAGGGCTCTAAGAAACCGTAAGTTCCTTGGAAACCCAAGTCCACACAGAGTTTTGCCAGAAACCTAAACAAGTTAAGACATGGTTAGCGACAAATAACTTGTATAATGAAAAAATTGGACAAAACAAGGATATACTTACAGCTCCCACAACTGAAAGATGGAGCCGTTCAGCATCGACGTCCCTGAAATAATGTCACAAATGTCAGAATTTGTAATGTAAACTGGAAAATCACTGGGACGGCCGAACACTAGTGGCTGCCATGGGACCTGAACAGTGTCGTCTGCTTGCTCATACCCGATGCGCCATAGCATCCGGATGGGATCCTTGGCCGGGTCTGGCTTCTTCAATGTCTGTTCCTGTTGAACAATTGACAACCATCATATTTTATACCATAATTGACAAGAAAATAAAGCTAGTTAGTGTTTAGGGTTTTTACCTGTCCAGGGGCAATCACCAGAAGTCTGTTGGGCCACATCAGAAAGTGGCCCACCGCCTGACCGACGGTCTTCACCTCCTGAGTTGCCACTGGCACAGCAGCATCCTTCTCGAGGACGAGCACAACCGAGACCCTGGACATACCATCAGGTAATGTCTGATGGTGAACCACAGGGCCTAAGTTGTACACCATACCAGTGGCAACTGGCTCCTCGGACCCGTCAATGAACAGGTCACATTGATGGGTGTCTGGTGGCTCGACCCCGTCATCGTCATGGTCAGCCGCAGCGCACGACCCCTTAGTGCTAACCTTCCGTACCTACATATTTACACATCAAGCAGAAGTTATTCAACAATGAAATAAAGTGATTACAAACAATAAAATTGAGGAAATTAAATAAAGAATCTAACCTGTGGGTCGCTGGCTGGTGCAGTAGTCTCCTGGTGGTGGCTGAGTGAGGCCTTCATCTCCTCCCTGAATTGGGCCATCTCCTGGTGGAGCCTAGATATCTCCTCCTGGTACTCAGCCTTCACAACAGCCACCTTTTGCTCCACCATTTGCTCAAGGGATGGGGCAGGGTTGGGAGCACCGTAATAGGCGCGGAGGCCTGTGAAATGTGAATGATTAGCCCATAATTGTTTAACAGATAACAAAATGAAGGCATAGAGTTAGTTAGCACTTACCTACACCTCGACCAATAGCACGCACTCTTCCTGGGTGCTCTGGCCTGCCGATGGCGGTAGTCAAAATATCCTCCCGTCCATGGGCTACGAAAGACCCTTGGGTTGATTGCTCAACCAAGGAACCCTGAAACCAAACAAGTTAGTATTCACTTCCTTCATGTAAACTGAAAAACAGACACTGATATAAAGGGGAATACTTACTATCCGTGAGGCAACCTCCTGAGCCTGTGAGGAAGTGTATTCCCCACTCTTCTTGATCCTAGCCCGCTTCCATTTGTCGTGGCGTGCAAGTGGGGAAGGGGGATCCACAATACCAGTGTCAGTCTGACACTGACTCAGCCTCTCCTGTGCCAGCCGCTCCTCCAACCTACGGTAACCCCCACGTGACAGTGTGTGTGGGCAGTCATTTTGCTTCCTAGTCTCCTTGGCTTTCTTTCTGGTCTCCTATAACAAGAAAAAAAATATTCACAGTTAGCCGTATAAATTATACATAATTTAATCATCTAAAAACCAATGTACCTGAAACTCGGCAGAATGTCTAGATGCAACAAAAGCATCCCAGGTCTCCTGATCGATGAATGGATATTTCTCTCCAGGGAACTTTCCTTGGTCGTCCCCGAATACATACCTACAATGAAAGGTACATTAAAACTAAGGATTGGTACAATTTGGTGAAGCGTTGATTAAGAATTTAAAGTTCAATATACCTCGTGGTGAGTATGGATTTGAACGACCTCCATCGCTCAGCCATGATACCGAGGACCTTCCTCCTCACTATGTCGGAAGATGGTATGTCAAAAGAATCCTACATGAAAGGAGTTAGTCCATAAAGGAGTCCTTATTAAGAGTTACATGAAATAATACACTAAAATAAAACTTAAATAATATCTAAGTTACCAGAACATCACTCCATAGCTGGTTCTTCACCACCTCCTCGACACTATCCCAGTCGGGGATAATGATAGACACCTTCGACCGTACCACAACCCCCAGATAACTGCTCAACTTCGTGGCATGCGGTCCACTGAATCTACCGGTGTTGACATCCATCTCAACAACTATCCTCTCTCCCCGGTGATGCCTATGTGCAACGTCTGGCATCCGGGTAACACCTCTACTCTTCCGAGCAGAGGAACCACTGGCCTGTGAGTCGGACCTGGATCGTCCATCCTGGTCAGCCATGAGTATCTGTCCAAACAAGGAAAAAAACTGTCAAATATTTAATATAACATTTAAAACAACGAATAACTAATATAACATGTAATTCAATGTCTCACCAACAAGATTAATACCCTATTAAGATGAAATATTTTCCCACAAGCCCTCATGGTGGTCATGACGACTGGCAACTACATCATCTATGTCATGTTCCACGATAGATGTTGGAATACGTGTTGTAGTTGATGGAATGTCCATAATATCAACATTGGGGTCTCCAATGTGTCTACCTTGGATAACAATTGACCACCGTTTGTCAGCTGGGTCAGCCACATAAAAAACTTGCTTCACCTGCGTTGCCATTATGAATGGTTCGTCCTTATGCCCTATCTTGTTGAGGTCTACCAACGTAACTCCTAAATCATCAGTTGTGACACCGTTCTTATTATCAACCCATTTGCATTTAAACACAGGAATGGTGAAGGGACCGTAATCAACTTCCCATATATCTTCAATCACACCAAAGTAGCATGACTCGGCCATCACAGGGTTGTTGTCCTTTGCAGTTGAGAAATGCATTGACTGAGCCACAACCATCACTCCACTGTTTTGATTTATACTCTTTTCATCTTGTGTCCTTGTATAAAACGAATAGTTGTTTATGTCATACCCACAAAAGGTGAGGACATCAAAGTTCAGGCCCTGTGCTAGTCGATGTAATGTCGAGGATGCAACCGCACAGAACTAGTCCCCTCCTCACACACTGGACAAGCTTTATGACCCTTCACACTGTACCCAGATAAGTTACCATACGTTGGAAAGTCATTGATTGTGCAAAATAGCATGGCACGCAATTTGAATGATCGCCCGGTAAACCCATCAAACACTTCAACCCCGTCTTCCCACAACCTTTTGAGGTCTTCAACCAATGGAGTTAAATATACATCAATGTCGTTCCCCGGTTGTTGTGGACCAGAAATCATCATTGATAACATCACATATTTTTGCTTCATGCACAACCATGGCGGCAAGTTGTAAACAAACAACAAAACAGGCCACGAACTATGGTTTGTGCTCAGGTTCCCAAACGGGTTCATGCCGTCTGTGGCTAGTGCAAGCCTAACATTTCTTGGTTCATTGGCAAATTCTGGAAAAATCCTATCCATTTTCTTCCATTGCGACCCATCGGCCGGATGCCTAAGTAGTCCATCAACAACCCTCTCATCAGCATGCCATCTCATAAGTTTTGCATCATCTGCATTGGCAAACAGACGCTTTAGTCTTGGAACTATAGGTAGATACCACAACACCTTTGCAGGAGACCCTTTAGTGCATACCTCATCAGAATCCGCCTCTTTCTTCTTATACCGTGACACCCTACATCTAGGACATCGATGCAGCATTTCTAACTCACCCCGAAATAATACACAATCATTTGGGCATGCATGTATTTTCTCATACTCCAAACCCATAGGACACAACACCTTTTTGGCCTCATAGTTATGATTTGGCAAGGTGTTTCCAGCTGGGAGCATTTCTTTCAACAACTTCAATAAGTCAGTGAAACTTTTATCCATCCACCCGTTTATGGCCTTCAAATTAAACAATCGCAAAACTGCTGATAACCTCGTGAAATTGAGGCAGTTTGGATACAACGGCTGCTCAGAGTCCTCACACAGAGTTGTATATACATGAGCTTTCTTAAAACCTTCTACCCCTACATCACGGATCATATCCTCGAGTCGGTCATCCATGTCGACATCATTGTCATGCATCGAGCTTCGATTTTTAGTCTGAGAGCTGTTACTTGGCACCACCACATCTTCACCATGCCATATCCAACGCGTATAACTACGTAGAAAACCGTCACACAGTAGATGTTCTCGCACCTCTTCCAAGTCTACCCGACGCAGGTTGAAGCATTTAACACAAGGGCAAAAATACTTTCCATTCACCCCCACTGCATTCCTCGCTACGAATTCTATAAATGATTTAACTCCCCCCTCGTACTCCAGACTTAGGCGTGATGTAGTTATCCAACTCCGATCCATACCAACTGTTTACAAGGTGCTATGATCAACCTCACTTTTTATACAAAGGTGGTGGTCCTATACCCATTCAGCATGACAATTGTTTTTATACGTCATTCATATATACAGGTTAGGACTTATTTTAAAATTTGTTGAAATTTCAGCAGTATTTCGCATTGGTCTCTAAGTACACAAAATGAGAGTGGTCAAATCAAATTCAACCACAACCAAATATGCACCCAGAGAACAACACAAAATGCAAGTTACCAAAATTTTATCAAATTTTAAAATAACTCCTAACTTGTACATACTAACAATGACGTATAAAAAATAATTGTTCATCCCAAACTGTCCAAACGGACAATTCAAGATTCAACACAAACGATGACATTAATTGATTTAATGACCATTTGTGTCGAATCTCAAACGGGGAACTACGGTTCACTCATATGCACAACAACTTTCATACTAGTTAACAACCATACACATACAACAGCAATAAACATAACATATAAGAGCAACCAACAATAACAGAAATAAAATGGATAATAATTTAGTTAACTTTTTTCCTAAATTAGTATGATGTTTTTAATTTGTGTTATTTTGAAGTAGAAGTATGGTGTTGGAGTATGGATTATGGATTATGGATTATGATGTTGGTTTATAATGTAGGTTCAAACTTTAGACTTTTATTTAGTAATTAATATGATATTTTTAAATTCTATTATTTTCAAGTAGAACTATGGTGTTAGATGATGGATTATGGATTATGAGAATTGAGATTTGTACTTTTATTTTATGGATTACGGCTTATGGACATGGTGTTGAATTTGGTTAAATTCTACTTAAGAAGAACAATATAAGTTCTAGGAGAACAGTAATCTCAACCATTTAGAACTTTTCAATTTAGGGAGTACATTTTAACCAAAAGAGGTATCTTATAATATTTCCAAAGTTCATACACCCAATTTAAACTTACAACTACAAATCAATAGGTTGGTTCATCCAAAGATTGTTAATGTAACTAGTTATCCTATGAATATAAGGCTTCCATCTTAATTTTCTAGAATATATAGGTGATAAATTTTCACTGTTGCAAAATCGATTATCTGTGATATATAAACAGAGTTTAAACCTGGTAATTTTCTCTATAACTTAAGCTTTTGAACCAATAACTATCGTGTCACAGGAAACAAGGAATCAAATTATTATGTACCAACAGAGAAAGAATCAATAATTGAACAATGAAATTATTATGTACTTACGACCTAACAAAACAGGACCATTCATAAACAACACAAAATAACAAACAGAGGAAGAAGAAGTGTTTGTCGCTGCTCCTACGCCGGGTGACCTCCGTGCAGGCCATCCAACAAATATAGATACAGAGGTAACATTAACAATGAAAAGACACACACAGAGGCAACATTGGTTCAGCTTCTACTACATACGCATTTTAATGGGGGGTTCAGGGAACAGAGGGTTCTCAACAGCAAGTGACCGAATGACAAACACGCATGACAATGGGGGTTCAGGGAACCTACCTGAATGAAGAAAGGAAGAAGATGCTGAACAAAGAGAAGGGCACGAAGCTCAGGGCACGAAGCTCAGAGAGAATGGAGAAGACGACAACCAACGTGCAGAAGAAGAGAAAGTGAAAAAAGAGTGAAAGGCGCAGCTTTTGAAGTTTCAGAAAGGATGTATATTCACGGTTCCCCTTGAAACCGTGAATATATTACACATATATTCACGGTTTAACAAACAACCATGGATAAATGTTAACTATATATCCACGGTTATGATCCCAACCGTGGATATATATTGAAATCTATAATCACAGTTATAGAAACAACCGTGGACATACAGTACCTAGTGATTAAACCCTAAAACCTGAACTATATATCCATGGTTGGAAATACAACCGTGATTATAGATTTCAATATATATCCACGGTTCATATCATAACCGTGATCGTACCCATGAATATATATTCACGGTTGTGAATACAACCGTCGATATATATTTCAGGTACTATATATCCACGGTTGACTCCTCAACCGTGAATATATATTGATGGGTACGTTCACGGTTATGATGTTAACCGTGGATATATAGTTTTCTCTGATTAAAACGTTCACCTTATAATTTCAAAAATGCCACCGCGCATGTTTTTATCACTGATTCTCTTCTACCCGTGAATATATCCCCGTTGTTATATCCAATTTTTGCACTAGTGAGGCCAAGGAACAACACAAACTTCCTTATGCCATCCTTCTCACAAAAAATTTCAAGACATATGGGGTGGATATTACCGTGAACTACTTGAAAAAGTATCTTCCCAAGCCTGCATTGGCACTCATCATCTCACCAAGATGGGTATGGTCAATGTTGGAGGATGATGGATATTCAAAAGCGATCGCATCCATGGGAGCAGTCCTTTCGAAGAAGACGATGTTGCTTCTCCCGTTGCTGATCCTACTCCTGCACCTCAAGGCGAATCGTCTGCTCCGGCTGACCCCTTCACCTCCCTCTATGCTTATCTCGATCAGCGCTTTGAAAGAATTGATAACACTCTTCAATAGTTCCAAATGACCGAGCAACAGCATTTTGAGCTCATGGAGCAACGCTATGAGGAGCTCTCAAACAAAATTTTAGAAATACACTTCTTTCATCCTGATAATTAGATTTTCTTATTTTGGTTGTATTCTACACTTTTAATATTCTGCACTTTCCATTTTATACAATTCCCCATTTGTATTGTTTCTTTCATGCATGAATGACTTATCCCCTCACTTATCTATTTTATATTTCCTTATTTGTTTTTGATGATAACAAAGAGGGAGAAATAATAAAGAATCATCATGGGAATAATAAGGGTGAATTATCTAAAATCAATACTAATCAAAACAATAAGTTTTAATCAAAAACATGTGGTAAAACAAAATGATTAAAATAACAAGAGCATGATGATTACCTTCATGATTCTTAAAGTTATGCATAAACTCCTAAAGAAAGGAGGAGAAAAGTTTATTTGGACTAACACCCTCATGAGATGAACATTGTTTGTCATCATCAAAAAGGGGGAGAATGTGTTTGAATATATGTTTCAGGTTGTATAATTTTGATAATGACAAAAGCAATTGAAGAATCATGGCAAAGAGTTTAAGTGTTCATAAAAGTATAACTGCAAGGATAAAAACAGAGAATAAAGCATCAGACCTGCAAAAACACGTATCCTAATCGATTACAGGGTCTTATCTAGTCGATTACAAAGCTTCTGTTCAACACCTAATCGATTACCTTATCTAAGCTAATCGATTATTCAGGTTCTGTTTTGTCACCTAATCGATTGCATCAAACAAGATAATCGATTACCAAGCTGAGAAAATGAATAAAAAGCATCAGGTGCATCTTCTAATCAACTACAAGGTAGCCACAATCGATTACCAATATTCTGTGATGTTACTAATCGATTGCAAGATAGAAAATAATCGATTATAGAGTTTCTGTTTGTCTCATAATCGATTGCAACCAAGTCACAATCGATTACCTTGCTGCGTGTGAACACCTCTTTTGGTCCGGTCCAAGTGGAATAAATATTTTTTATACTGAATTCCAATTCAGAGTGGTCAAATTCGAGTAGAATGGCTCCAGAATAATTAGAATCGAGTGAAATAACTCAGAATGAAGCTTTTCCGAGTGGAATACAGCCCTGGTGGAGATAAATCCAAGTGAAAAAACTCAAAAAAGAGTCAAATCCGAGTCAAAATGAAGCATTTCCGAGTGGAATGACTCAAAAATGATGAAATCCGAGTGGAATCACTCAGAATGAGTCATTCCGAGTGAAAAACCCCCTGTTGAAGTTGAATCCGAGTAGCATCACTCAGAATGAGTAAAATCCGAGTGAAATATGCTCCTGTTGGAGCAAATCCGAGTGGAACTACTCAGAATGGAGCAAATCCGAGTAGAACTACTCAGAATGAGTCAATTCCGAGTGGAAAGCTTCCCTGTCAGAGCCATTCCGAGTGAAGAAATTCAAATATCTAATTCTGAGTGTGAAGAAGTTTATTTCTGAGCGAAAAATAGCCAAAATTCCAATTTCTGAGCCATTTCAGTCGGTTCTGTGTCAATGGTCACTCGGATTGGGGGAGAGGAAGTGAAGTCCGAGCCAGGTACTCTCCAAATCAATTTCCGAGTGTTTCTCTTTGATTTTCAATCGGCTCTGTGTCCTCTTTTACACTTTCCCGAGTCAAATTTTACCAACACCAAATCCCCTCCGTGTCATCTTTTACACCTTTTCGAGCCATGTTTCAATTCCGAGTCACACTTCACACATTTCAGTCGGTTCTGAGTCGTTGGTGGTTCGGATTGTGGAGAGGAATTTAGGAACCGAGTGAGAAGTGCTTCACTCGGTTCTGACTGAATGTTCCGAGTGACACATCAACATGATTTCACTCGGTCTTTTGCACTCAATGAACCTTTTCCACTCGGATCCAAGAGGCAAAATGAGGACTGACCCCTTTTCTCACTCGGAGTCGATTCCAACCATGGTTGAACACTGACTGAGGGATCAAGCCGAGCCATTTTCACTCGGCCTTCCACCATTTCACTCGGTTTTCCACATCCTCTCTCAGATTTTCAACATTCCTCTCTCAGAATTTCAAAATCCCACTCAGATTACAATATTTTCTCTTGGTTTTCTACATCCTCTCTCAGATTTCACCATGTTCACTCGGATTTCACCATTCTAACTCGGATTTCAATATCCTCACTCGGAATTCCACTATCCTCACTCGGATTTCCAACATTTTCACTCAGATTTCCATAATTCTCACTCGGAATTCTTCCATTCTCACTCGGATTCCCACCAGGTCCCCCTGTTAGACCGTGCTGACTTGGATTCCACCACCCAAGTGGATCCAGGAATCCTGGGGGTGGTAGACAAGTGGGAAACAGGGGTGGAAGTGGGGGGAATTAAAAATTCCCACCCAGCCGTTGTCCCCCACTTCACTCTGAGTGGAGGCCTGAGCTGGTATTCCACTCGAAAGTGGAAGCCTGAGCTGGCCTTCCACTCAAGCCAGCCTATAAATAGGCAAGGGGGAGGACAGCTGAGGAGGAGGCTTCAGAGGAGGAAAACTCTACCAAAAATCCTTCGTGCTCTCTTCTCTCTCACACCAATTCTTCTCTTCTTCTCCTTCCATCACTTCTCACTCTACATACACCCTCTCTCCCACCGTACTCTCCCTTTCTTCTCCCCCTCTAAAGACCAAACCACACACACACCCCTCACGTCACTTCAATCCGTCTCCTCAACCCATACACCGTCCAGCTTTCTCTCTCTTCTCCTTCCAACCCACACCACATCGTCTAAGCCAGCTCCACACCGTCCAGAATCCCTCTCCTCGGTCAGTCTCACTCGGCAGTCCACTTCTCACTCGGTAAATCCTCTTTCCATTCGGTTTCCTTTGTTTCCACTCGGATTTGCACCGTTTCACTCGGATTTTTACTGTTTCAGTCAAATTTTCACTGTTTCACTCGGTTTCTGCTATTTCCACTCGGTTTTCCTCAATTTCACTCGGAATTTTCCCATTCCACTCGGTTTTTACCATTTTTACTCGGTTTTCCTCAATCTCACTCGGTTTTCTGCTTTTTCTCACTCGGTATTTCATTTTTTACTCGATTTGTTCCATTTCCACTCGGTTTTTCCCATTTTCACTTGGTTTTTTCCCTCTTTCTCACATGGTTTTCTCTTCTTCCCCTTAGTTTTTGCTCATTTTTCCTCTGTTTTCCGAACTTACTGTGGAAAATAAATGCTTCCTATGTTTTTTCTTTCAAATCTAAATAAAAGTTAAAAAAAAGGAAACAAATCTTTTTTAAAATAGTGTCGTACGGGAGCACTCCCGTCTACACAACCTCTTTAGGATTCATACACGTGCAAAGAACTCCGCCTTGTATGAGTTCCCCGTCTCAATGACATCCACCATCATTTCCCAAGTCTTTTCCTAAAAGAACAACACTCAAAACTACGTACCCTGATTTCTTGATAATTCAAGAATACGTAGGAGCAGGACTTTAACTCCTGTCGGGCCCATCTTTATTATTTCCTTTTACTGATTTATTTCCTTGCTTTTTTGTGTTTCTTTCGTGATGTTACTTTTAGTCGTTTCCGTGAAAATCAATTTAGACGTGATGTCTTGTTGATTTCCCCCTAGTTTTTGTTCAAACCTTGCTACAATTCATAGGGAAGGGATACTTAGGACAAGACGTCCCGCTTATCTCTTTCCTATCCCTATCCTTTTTACCCGAGGATGTTTAATTTAGACGTGACGCCTTATTGGCATTCTCTCACCCTCTCTGTCTTATATCGAAGTCGAGCTTAGTTCGGACGAAACGTCCCATTGACCTCACTTCAACATTCTATGTCTGTACAGTTCTCTACTCCATTCTATCATTTTCTAAATACAAGTAAAAGGGAAGAAACCATGTTTTATTTAAGGCTATTTATATTGTGCTTTCAATCTTGGTACTGTCTTTGACAGGCGATGTAGGGTGCTAATACCTTCCCTACTCGTAATCGACTCCCGAACTTGGATTTCAATTTTTTAACCAGTGCTTTACTGAACTTAGTTTTTTCCCAATGTTTTTCCTATGGATAAAAACGTTGGTGGCGACTCCCTGTTTCACACCACCATTTCTCTCTCTCTCGCCGCGCCGTCGCGATCCAGGTTGCGACACTGCGTAACAGAATTAAATGCATCAGGTACCACTCACAATCGATTAGAAAGGTTCTGTCTCTTAGCTAATCGATTACATGGGATATCATAATCGATTAAAAGAAAAATTTCACTGAAGAATCCGAAGTGTAATCGATTACAGTTTGAGGCGTAATCGATTACGATAGTGCCAGATTTTGGGGAAAAGTGTTTTTAAGTGGGAAACCAGCTCACTTCTCCATTTTCAATCCGATGTCCACACTGTGCAACGGCTATGAAGACTCTAGGGCACCTCTCCAAGGCCTATAAATGCAAGACCCATTTAAGCTATGAAACACATCAAAGGGAAATCATTCATAGCTTACATTTGTGCCTTGTGAGTTCTATTTCTTTGTGTAGTTTCAATTTATGAAACTTAGAGCTTAAATTTGTAAATCCTCTCTTGTTAAGAGTTATCATTGTTAAAGCTTTTCATTTGCTTATCTACTCTATTAAGAGAGTCAATTGATTGTAAATCCAAACACCAAAACACCAAGGTTTTTCACTCTAGGTTGAGTGGTCACAAAGGTTAGGGTTCAACCTTTAGGTATTGAGAGTTTGAGAGATTGGGTGGGTTGCCCTTGTGCTAGTGAGGATTGAGTTCTTGAGTGTGGGACACTAGGAAGCTGCAATTTCTCATAGCTTGTATCTCTAAACTTCAATAGTGGAAATCCTTCAAGTGAGTTGCTTGAAGGCGAGACGTACACCGGTTGGTGGAACTCGTTAAATTGGTTTGCAAGCTTCTCTTCCCTACTCTCTTGCATTTACTTGTTATATTTGCTTGGTATATTAATTTGATTGTGATTCCATTGATCGAACTTGAGTAACTAGGCTAAGTTAAAGTATTGCACACCAAGTGTTTGACATATTGCCTAAGTGACATTTGCACATTATTTTACATTGATTCTTACACTACACTTGCTATATCTTGCATACAAGCATATTTTGTGAAAAGGGAATCAATTTTAAAGGCATTCTAAAGAAAAGTTTTTAACGCTCAATTCACCCCCCTCTTGAGTATTGAGGCCACTTGAACAACAAGACTTATAAGGCATTTGGGAATAAAATAGCATCCACCCATTATGTGTGTACTGAGTAAACATAACTGGACTTACTGTGTAACACACTATATTTGAGTCCCTTTACCTATTTAATAAAAATGAGGCTTAGTCATGGTTATCGACTCTAAGCCTCATTTTATTCGGTCTAGTAGAAAAATCATATAAAAAAATATATTTCTTAAAATATCTTTATCCAATTATTTGGAAAGAGAAATATTAATAATAGTAATAATAAATAATAACAACAACAACAATAACAACAATAATAATAATAATAATGCGGTTAATTTTATTTGTTATAAATAATCTTATTATAATTAATTAAATATTTATTTTGTATCAAAAAATTTGGTACTAACACGATTGAGGAAAAATATAACAATATATCAAATAAATTACACTTCAATACCATTATTAGAAATATTTACGCAAAACTCAAATTACACAATAAAGGTAACGTGTACGTCCATCCTTATAGCCCTGGTATCACGTCTTTTGAAACTTACCAACTAGGACCCATGTTGACACCCAATGTCCTTTTTAGCTTTTTCTCAGTCCACTACCTATTTTACTCATCTAGTCATCAGAGTTTGTTGATGCTAAAATCCCGAGTCATCAAATTGGTGTGAAAATCTTTGTTTAAAAATTGTGACTCTCAGATTTATACCTTGGGAAGCGCACCAGTCGTTAAATTGTAATATATTGACCGTCTCACAGGGATTGCAGTAAATACCTCAATCTCAGACTAGTACAAGCTGAACCAACAAAAGACGCAGAAATTTCATTCGGTTTTTGGTTGTTTTAATGTTTTATAGTTGTTTTTGTATTTCCAGAAACAGAGTAAAAATGAAATGTGAAAGGTGATTAAAAGAAAACAGGTCAGGATTGCTTCGGTTCACAAATTCATCAAGAAACATGCAATTAAAGTATAATCAAACTTCATAATCCAGAGGACAATCCGCTTGTGGTTACTCCCTAATTCCTTAGGTGAAAAACACTAATCCTTAAGCATCGAACCTTAATTCCTTAAGTGCTCAATTAACCTAAGAATCTAATGCGAAATTGGAGGTTGAACTCTAACTATTCACCTAAATTGATTAGGCCTGAACTAGTTAGAAAGCTGGAAGTTACCTAAGCTTCAACCATGATTCCTCACTAGCGAAGTTCTTCATCAGTTCTGGATTTGTCAATCCAGCAATTCAGATCCACTCCTCAGCTTGTTCGCCTCAGGATCTAGAAGTTGATTTCCTCGCTCACAGCTTCAAGACTCCATTGCTAACCTTTGCAATCCCAACCTTAGGGATTTAGAACTCCATTGACTTCGGTTCCATCGAAGGATTGTGGAACGTCATGAAGGAGAGGATTTAGAGAGAGAAAATGCGTAGTGAGATGTTCGAAGTTTTGAATGAATTGTGTTCTATGTATTCTATGTGAATCTGTCTCTGTTTTTACAGAATATGTACAAACATATATATAGGCATCTACCTAACTAACTAACTTAACTAATAACTTAGAAAACTTAAGTTAACGACTAAACTAACTAACTACATAATTTACAGAATAATTAACTAATTACAACTCAGATCTTAGCAAGTTACAACTCATCCTTAGCTAATCACAGCACAACACCAACTAATAACAGCTCACTACTTCATTACTAAGGTGCAGAAGTAGGAGAGAAAGCAGCAGGAAACAACATCGATGCCGAGCGGATTCTGGAGGGAACAATCGCTGTTTTAAATATCAATCTTTTCGCTTGAGCGAACTGGGTTCTCGCTTGGGCGAACTTGAGATATGTATTGCAGTATTGCCTTCTCGCTTAAGCGTTATGGATAAGCTTGGGCGAGGGAATGATGTTTTGAGGTCACGCTTGAGCGTAAGCTTTCTTGCTTGAGCGAACTTTGACCCTCGCTTGAGTGAATTTTACTCTCGCTAGAGCGAATTGATTATTCAATCAACTCTATAAAATTGACGCTCGGGTTCTTCTTTTTATTTCAATCGGTTCCCTGTTCTATTTTGGAGTCGAATTCTTGGAAGTCTTTCAAATCGGATTTTCATTAATTCCTTCCAGTCAACCTTTTGAGAAGTCTTTTCAGTCGGATTTGTGAAATATCACTCGAATTTTCCAAATCTCGCTCGACTTTTTCCTTTCAGCTTGAGCAATTCTTTTCCTGCACCAATAAACAACTAATTTGCCCAGCGTTTGTATGCTGGCTGCTTAATGGAATTACAAATAATCATAAACTCTTAACTAATTAATGTTTTTAACCATTTTCTTACATAAATAAAACACTTTTGAAATAATTAAATAAATTATAAATTGTTAGTAATTAATTAAATAAAAGGCTAAACTAATTACTAAACAATGAATTAATTCAAATAAAAAGCAGAATTAATTAAGTCTTTTCAAGACTTATCATTTGTACAGAACAATCACAGTCAAATAATTACCATCATAGTAATAAAATATTAATTTATACTAAAATAACTGAATTTAGTAAAAGCTTCTCAGGCATGACCTCGGAAGGGTAAAGGCTCAAAAGGAACCCTAATCGATCTGAGCACGTGATTTACCCTAGGATACCAAAGAATATATTTCCTTTTACCTGGAGTGTCATTCTTTTTCCCGTTACTCGATAAAGGGCGTAAAACTTGAACTTTCAATCCGTAAACCTGATCGTAATTTTGTCAGCGTCACTGGAATCTATGCGATGATTGGAACCCAATTATGGAAACATGAAAATGATTGGAGAAGGTGGAGGGAGGACCATGAGATGGAAACCATGACGATGGGTGATCAGAGATGGTAACCGCAATGGAATTATGGAATTTAAAGAGGAATTGAAGAACAGAGGTCGCCACGAGAAGGAACAGTGGTGATCATGGGTGATGGAGGCCATAGGTGGTGGTGGTGGTTATGGTTATAGGTGGCTATTTTTAGGTTTTGAAGGGTGGTGGAGACGGTTTTGGGTGGTGAAGACAGTGGAGGAGGAAGAACGACAAAGAACAGAGGTGGTTCGTGGTGGTTTCGAGGGACATTAGAGGTGGTAAGGTGGTGGGTGGCCGGCGGCTAGAGAGAGAATGAGAGCTTTAGAGAGATAGAGAGAGAAAAAAACTTGGTTCTGGTGGGAAGATGAAGAATGAAGAGGAGGCACTTGTATTTATAGGAAAATCGGCTCGACGAGTCAAGATTTAATCACTACTAAGTGAAACCCTCGTTATGATTTTTAATGGGTAACTTCAATAAATGTTTTAGGGTTGTTACATTTGGAATCTGAAAAAGTGGTCAACATAAAAGTTGTATATCTCACTTTACTCTTCAAAATAGTATATGGTATGTGAAAATCTAGTAACTAGAGCGCCCGAACCAGGGAAAAGTGCTCCCGAAGCTACTGAATTTACAAAAACTGAAAAGATACATTTACTGCATAAAATACTTTGAGAATTGGCTTTTAGGATCTTCATGAAAGTTATAGGGTTTTTTATACAAATCTATAAAAAAAAGAATAAAGTAGTTTTGACATTGTATGGGGGAGATATGTGTGTTTTAGTGAAGTTGGGCTATGTTGTTACGAATTTAGAATTGCCTTGAGAAGATTATTTTTTTTTGTACTGATTGAGCATGAATTAGCTTTTGAATTCTTCACAAGAATTGTATAGGGATTGGATATGAAATTATGAAATTGGAATGAACTGATTCTGAGCTTGTACAAGGAAGATATGATTTTTCTTGTAAACTAGTGTGATTTAACGGGATTAACAAACGAGGTTTCAGAGTACAAATTCTTGATTTCTCAAATTGGGGATGATTTGTTACGAATCAGTATTTGAGGCTAGAAATAGAGATTTCTAGGTTTTCCATAACAAATAAACCAAGACAAGAATCACTTGATTTCGATATCGTATGAAGGAGTTATACTCGAAACACTAAAGGTATTTGAGTCGAACTCAGAGGTTCTAATTTATCTCAGTGATTTCTCAAGAAATGGGGTCAATGGGATCCGAATTAGAGTTGGGTCCCTTCAAGAGAAGTGTTTAGATTATCGAAATGGTTCATTAGAGATTGATCATATTGGAATAAGATTTCCAGAAGTGTTTGCACGGACAACTGTGGGCTCATTTTGGGTATAGGTCAGGTATACGGGAGTAGACCGGTTTTTCCTCGTTCTACGAGAATGGTGGTAGTAGTTTGACTAGTTTCTTATAAGGGTACTAATTATGGGGTTAGATAGTCAATTCTTAACTACCTACGGGGTCCTCTACTTACTCCCTAGTATTATATTATTATTTTATCACATATATAAATATTTTATCATTATTTTATTTATTTTATTATTATAATATTTATATGTTGTCTCTTTTATTGGGTTTTATTGACCCAATCACATTATTTTCTTATGGAAAAGTCTCTGCCTCGATTATTATGCATAGAAGGTTATACTTTGAATTTATTAGGGTCCTCAACTGCCTACCAAAAACAAGGGGTGTTACATCTAGTGTGGTAACCAACCCTCAAACGATGCTTTTCTGTGTGTATTTTACGCCAGTCTAGTGGGGATTCAGTATTATATCTCCTATTCCAGTAGGTAAATAAGAGTCTTAGAGTGTTCCCTTGATCAATTCTTACCAACCTCAAGTGTTGTGGGGTGAAAAGGGGTGTCACCTACAAGGACACTCTGACGCTCAAGTCAGTGGGATATTTAGAGAGAATAAAAGAGCTTGAGCATAAGTTGTAGTAACAACATTCTACCTTTTCATCATTAATTTGTAAGTTTTTATTCCTTAGAGTATTTAAAATTCGTTTCGAGTAGGTGATTTACCGTGTTAAATGTAAGCGTGATTCTGATCATTGTAGAAAGGCTGACACGCAATAGTGACGCTACCTAGCGACTGTACCTTCCCATTAGTCACTTTGTAGGTTACTTCCTCAACACGCGATTGTATAAGTCAACTTTGACCTTCTAGTATTAAGAGAATGACTCATACTGGTGTTGGGTTATGAGTCTCATGCACGATGTTGGAAGCCGATGTCAGATTTCAATAATTCATGTGATATTGTCTTTGCATGACAACTTTAGTTCTAATGACCTTTCTTCCCATAGGCCAGTATCGAGACCGGATAAAAAATACTATTCTAAACATTATATTCAAACATCACCATATAATTAATATGACAGGATTTTCTTGTATATAAAATATCATAATATGTTCTTATTTAAAATTAGATTCACACATCACTATATAATTAATATAATGGGAATCCACGGTACACAATATTACAATTTCATAATTCACCTGCTCAAAAAATATATAAAATAGAACCTGTTTCCCCTCAATATGAGAGGTGGTCCCCACCAATCCCTCATATCTCTCTCTAATATCAAATAATAGATTAGTTTACATCTTAAGATATTGGACCGAAGCCCACCTGATAACTTTTGTATAAAAGCACGTGTTATTCACATTGTAACCTAAGTGTCACATAATAGAGATTAATAGACCTAATTCCTAGGAGGATTTTCCAAGGGTTTTGTGCTTACCACTCTTTGTGTGAACATTTTGACGCCCACTACGGGGCCCGGTAAAACGGATCCTACACAACCAGAACCCTAATCCTGATTCAAAAAAAAGAAGCCCCAACCATGGTAAACACTCGTAACACACAGCGGGAGGAAGACAACGGGCACGAAACCTTATCCGATCATGATGATCGGATACAGCACCTTACCAACATCGTTGAGAACCTACAAATGACGATTACCAATCTGCAACAGGAGAATACAGAACTCAGAAGACAAAAGAGAGGGGAGCACGAGGCTTCCAGTCACAATGGTGGATGATCCACTTGCCAAAAGACTGTTGACCAATCCTCATACCAGATGGAGACTGCCAAATATAACCCTAAACTACCCTTCACCGCGCACCCCTGGACTGACCTGATTATGCAGGCACCTACCCTCCTCGATTACAAACCCCCGGTGATCAAAATGTACGACGGAAGCAGCAATCTCAAAGATCACCTCACTATCTACACCAACACCATGTTGGTAATGGGGGCATCTGATTCACTCTTTTGTCTAGCTTTCCCCACAACCCTGACTAAATCAGCGTTACGGTGGTTCTCCCATCTCCCTCCAAAAAGTGTCTCCATTTTTTCTGACTTGAGCAAGAAGTTTCTCAGCCAATTCTCCACTAGTAGGGCCGTGCAACAGATGTTGCATAGCCTGGTTAATCTGCGTCAGCTTCCAAGAGAATCACTAAAGCAATATATGGCACGTTTCTTCGAACAAGCCATCCAGATCCGAGATCTCAGCCTAGGGGTGGCTTTGCATTCCATCTAAATGGGTCTACGCCCAGGAAAATTTGTTGATTCCCTGGTGAAGAAACCACTATCAGACATGGATAGTTTTCGTACGAGAGCCATAAGATATATTGTTGTTGATGAATGTGAGGCTGACCGAACCAAGGTGATCAATCAGGCTAACCCCACAGAATAGAGAAATCCTCGTCCTGAGCAAAGAAGGAAAAGCCCCAGAAGTAACCGAGATATCGAAGCTTACACCGCCCCCCACTACACGGAGTTCACACCACTGAGGGACCATTGTGACCAAATTTTGCATGAAGTCTACAATACGGGACTCCTAGCTCTTCCACATCTAGGAGACGGCCCTAAGGGGTCGGATACCTCAAAATATTGTGAGTTACAAAAAGCTTTCGGCCATGCTACAGAGAACTGCCAATCCCCGCACAACCAGATAGAACATTTAATTCGCTAGGGGCACCTGGCAAGGTTTATCGTGTGGAGAGGAGACAACCTCTAGAAGGTTTTCAGAGAAGGGAAAGGGATCACCCTAACCAGGTAGAACTCCAGACTCGGAATAACTCCCGAGCCCCTCACTCCCGCTCTCCTAGGCCTACAGAAGAAAAGGAAGGCACACGACGAGTCATTCACACGATTTCAGGTGAATTCCTAGGGACCCGAGCACACCAATCGTGTTAGACAGGTCAGGTAAACATGCTACGAGAGTGTCCCGACTCAACTGTTATCACATTCGATAGGTCGGATTTCCTCAGGGGCAGACCAAACCGAGACAAACCCATGGTAGTGACCATGGAAGTTGAAGACTTCATGATCGAGCGAGTACACATAGACCAAGGTAGTTCAGCAGATATACTACATTGGAAGGCATTCCAGAAGATGGGCCTTCCTCTCCAATAACTATAAAGGTATGATGGTGCACTTTTTAGCTTCTCAGGTGATTCTGTACAGGTTTTAGGATGTATTGACTTGAGGACCAGCTTCAGGAGTGGAGGAGATTGTCATGCAATATGGGTTAAATTCCTGATCATAGACTTCCCCAGCTCCTACAATGCTTTGTTGGGTCGACCCTCGCTCAACGCCTTAGGTGCCGTCGTCTCGACCATGCACCTGACCATGAAATTTCCCCTCAGAGACGGAAGGGTGGGAGTTGTCAGAGCCGACCTTGAGGTGGCACAGACGTGCTATCATGAAAGCCTCCGCCCCAAATCAGCTTTCATAATCGTGGAAGATGTGGAGACAGGATTTGATCCTCGTGACGATTAGAAATACGAAAGACCACAGCCTGTAGAATCACTCAAACTTGTTCAAGTCGGGTGTTTCTCTAGCCAATTCACATGAATCAGTGCAATTCTTGACCCACATTTGGAGGACGCCCTCATTAGGCTGCCGCTGATCTATTTGCATGGAACCCTACCGACATGCCAAGCATCGACCCCAATACCATCTGGCACTCACTCAATCTTGAGCAGGATGTAAAACCTATGTCTCAAAGACCCAGGAAAATGGGTCCCAATCGAAAGAGTATAGTCAAAGAAGAAACAGAGAAGCTCCCGGCCGCGAATTTTATTCGGGAGGTCAAATACCCAACTTGGCTATCCAATGTGGTCATGGTAAAAAAGTCAAATGGCAAGTGGCGAATATGTGTCGACTTCACCAATCTGAATAAGGTATGTCCCAAAGATTCCTACCCTTTACCTAGTATTGATAGTTTGGTAGATTGTACTTCAGGTTACAGGATGTTGAGCTTCATGGATGGCTACTCTGTGACAACCCGCGTCAATTTACCATTTAATTACACCCAGTTAATCATTTTTCGTAATAAGTTTTCACGTTTAATGAAAATTAATTAGGTCTTAATATAAAATAATATTTACTTTTCTTAAGCATACGCAAAATAATAACCAATCGGAAATAGGTCCATTAATAAAATGGGATTAATTAGAATCAGCGGAAGGAGAAAGATGAAGACAGGGGTGTCTCGCTTGAGCGAGACCCTGATTCGCTTAGGCAAAACCTGAGAAGGTCGCTTAGGTGAGTTTCGACTCGCTTGAGCAAATCCTACATTTCAAACCTGAGCGAAACACGAGACATGCAAGGAAAATTAACAAATCGGTTTTTACTCGAAAATGGGGTCCACTCGGTCATATCTCACTCGGGAACCCCTTAACCTTCACTTAGAAAAGGGTTCTCTCGGTCATGTATCACTCGGAAAACACCCTAACCTTACTTCACTCGGAAGAGGTTCTCTCGGCCATACCTCACTCAGAAACATCCAAATCTTCACTCGGATGCACTCTAATCTTCACTCAAAAACATTCTAATCTTCACTCGGAAGGGGACGAGGGATACTCACTTGAGTGAAATAGGCACAGGATCAAATTCCCCCGGCCCTCCCTCGGACAAAACTGGATCCGCTCGGCGACATTTCGCCCGGTAATCGACTTTACTACAGCAACGTAAATTCACTTATGAAAATCAATACCGATCATATAGCAACATAATTCATATGCTCATTAGTCAACATACAAGGGCAACATAGTAAAACATCACATACTCGGAGAATTCATTATATATTACCCACAATTCATTTCACAATCACTCGGTTCCTTGGCATCAATCCTCCGCTTGGCGCACCTCCAGGGCTCTGACCTCTTCCCTGTCACTGGTTACTAAATTGAAAACCACAGCAAGGGTGAGTGTTTAGTGTAACACCCTCGGTTAAATAAGATAGACCCTTCTATAGGATCATCCTATTTAACTAAGAGTGTTAACAGTTTTCAGAAAAAGTGAATATATTTTTTTTAAAATAAAATAATGGCAGATCAGTGGAAGCAATTAATAGATAATTCACATAGTCATTCATAAACTATAAGTCATTGTACTCTTAACAGAATGTGTGACGTCCTTAATAATTTCCCGAATAAATTTTTTGCATTTAAAGAATCATTTGAAACTCGTAATTTAATTTCTGAAATCACGTAAAAGTTGATAATCGCGGAATATTATCATGCATACTAGTCGGGAATAATTAAATGCATGAAATAATTATAAAGCGGAAACGATATAGAAAATAATAATACATGGTACATTATACTGTTACAACCCATTAAAATTAAAATAAAACCAAATTCTAAGCAATAACTCATAAAAGCTTCATTCATGGCATCACTCGTCATTCTGTGTAGCATGCACTGTAAAAATTAATGTAAGAGTGAGACAAAATATAGAATAAATATAAAATAAGTAAAATTGAACAAACACAATCAACAAACCATAATGATATGATAAACATGCCAAACAAGTTCATTTATATTTAATAACTCTTTAACTTAGTCAAATGATGTCATGTTGGATCCATTGGGTTTGGTGGGAATACTGCAGTAAAAAGTCTCATAGAGACACAAGTAGGACTTAGCACAATGCCATGAATCCCTACACTCCATGGCGCTCAAGTACCAAAGTACATAAGTAGGACTTAGCATAACCATGAATCCCTACACTCCATGGCTCCTGCAAAAATAGGGCTTAAACTCATCTTAGAGTAACCTCCCACCAGGGTAGGCAATCATGGAACCCCTAAATTCCATGGTGCGTCCAAATGCTTATGATGCATGAATGCCTTTGATTTTCTTTAATCAATTTAACATACCATGATATCAATATTTCCATAATCACTTGGAAAATCATAAGTCCTCAGAGGACACAACACATATGATAATTTTCAGAATCATGGATTTACTGTTTTCAATAACATAACTCAATAAACCACAAGGCATTCATACAAACATTAATTTAGTCATTCATAATTATTTATGACAAAAACATTCATACTGTAAGTCAAGTATAAAGCACTCAATAACATCCATAATAATCCATAATTTCTCAATACTTCAATAATAAATTATTATTTATATGAAAAATATCATTCTCATCCATAATAATCATTATAGGTAAGTTTCAGCATTTTCCAACAGCATCATACGTTAGTAAAATAGAAATAACATGAGAAAATCAAATCCTTTTTAAGTGATTCTACTTTCTGTAGTTCAATAATAGAATTATCTACAACTTTCATGAAGACCATAATTTCATATTCCAAACAAAAACACCTCTTATTCACAGAATACAAAACTGCCTCAAAGAGAGTTTTCAAAACGTGCATATGTTAGTATTTTCAACGTTTCTAGAGCTACAAAAATAATGTTGGCATGGGACCAATCCTGAATTACTCCTAACACAAATATCTACAACTTTCATGAAGACCATTATTTCATATTCCAAACAGAAACACCTCTTATTCACAGAATACAAAACTGCCTCAAAGAGAGTTTTTAAAATGTACATATGTTAGTATTTTCAACATTTCTAGAGCTACAAAAAGAATTTTGGCAAGGGACCAGTTCTAAATTACTCCTAACACAAATATCTACAACTTTTATGCAGACCATGATTTCATATTCCAAACATAAATACCACTTATTCACAGAATACAGAACTGCCTCAAAGAGAGTTTTCAAAATGTACATATGTTAGTATTTTCAACATTTCTTTAGCAACAAAAATAATTTTCACATGGGACCAGTTCTAAATTACTCCTAACACAAATATCTACAACTTTCATGAAGACACTGATCACTAATTCTCACCACACAATTCCCAGTTTTAAAAATAAAATTCATATTTCATTGTTAACACATTTTCAGTTTGAGCATACTTCAGTATTTTAGGCATAACTAGAGCTACAAACATCCTTTTAACTTTAAACCACTTTATATAGACCCACAACCTAAATATATACAACTTTTGTGAAGACATCGAAGGCTGATTATCCATGTATAATTCCCAGAATATTAATATATACACAAAACATAGGTTAAATATTCCACACAGACATGCTGTAGTATTTTGGCTATAATTTTTGCTATACATATTCAAATCAATCGGTTTAGGTCTCAAAATTCACATAACAAAAAGTTATACAACTTTGATGAAGAAGTCATAATCAAATTCATACATTTTCAGCTTTAAAATTGAGCAACAAAATACAAAAATAAAGCTGGAAAGTACTGGACAGCATACAATTCTACCCATTTCATAATTATTCACAACCCTGTCCCCTCTTACTTGGATTGAAGATCTTGGCTGATTCGAAAAGTCCTCCTTACTGTCCTGGCTTCAGCTCGAAGGTGTATTGATGGAGAAGAGGAATTGAAAGGGAGAAAATTCACTAGCTTACTTGTTCTAAGAGTACCGGTCAAGAGGTGGTGTTAATAATGCAAAGAAAGTGGGGAACATCTTTCTCATGAGTGGATTTTTAGTGGGCTGTTAGTGGATTGATTGTGGAAATAATGGAGTTTTAGATAAGAAAGTAAGCTATATTATTGTCCATTTCTGGCCGCCTACATGTTAGGGTGGGTATGATTGGATTAGATATATTAAAATATGCATAAGAGGACAAAATTGGTGTCAAAACTTAATTCTGACACTGAATACCGACTGAAATTCCACTTGGTCAGCATCTAAACCAACTGGAAACTGCCAGTAGTGTGAAGGAAAGGAAATCGAGTCCCTCTCGCTTAAGCGAAATCCTCACTCGCTTGAGCGAGTGCCATACATTGCACTGGCAGAGGGAAGTTTCGCTCAAGCGAATTCCAACTCGCTTGAGCGAGACACACAAACCTCACTTATTCCACTCTCACTCGCTTAAGCGAGGAATTCATTCACTTAAGCGAAATCTGACCAGAGGTCGTCATTCCCCAAAACCGACCCTTCATCCACTCGGTTTCCACTCAACAAGTTAATCCAAACCGACTCCTCTTACTCGGTTTTCACTCGGCACAATTTATCCCCAACCGAGTCATTCTTCTCTCAGTTTTTCACTCGACAATTACTCTAAATGACTCTTTTCCCGTTCACTCAAGTGATCTTCCTATTACAAGGTCTTCCACTCGGGTGAAGCTATTCCAGAGTTCTTCTAGACAGACTCACACGAATCTCCTCAATCGGTGTCTACCCACTCGGAGTCACACTCGGAAATCTTTCATTCGGCAGAGTTGCACTCAACTCTGAGCTAATCCATTCAGAATTTAACTACTCAGTCATGAGTTTTCCTTCGGTTGAACGTACTTCTATCAGAAATATTGTACTCGGAGAAATTTCATTCGGAAAAGAGACTCTTGATGATGATTGACTTGGAAACGAGTCATTCAGAAGCATTTGACTCAGAAACGAGTCTTTCTAAGAAATTTGACTCGGCAGTGAGTCACCCCAAGGTGAGTCACTCAGATCCTTTCACCCAGAAGAGGTTCTATCTAACCCTCTTCACTCAAAAATGTCTCTGAGACAGGGATTCCACTTGGAAGAGACCCTCTCGGCCATGTTCCACTCGGAAAACACAATCTTCACTCGGAATTTTATCCTTCACTCGGAATTTCTCTTGGTCACTCGGAACAGAGCCTCTTCCTTACTCGGACAGTCCTTTCTAAGGCATGTTTCACTCGGAAAATGGATAATATCATTAAAGATCTATATAAATTCCATAATTATACCCAAAAAATGAAATTTTGGAGTATTACAAACCATCCCCTGGGTGTTTTATTCATTGATTATCACTTACAGACCTTCCATACTTCAAAATTTACAAATAGGACTATTATCAAAAACAGGATGTTACATTTCTCCCACCCTAATAAAAATTTCGTCCTTGAAATTTAACATAACGTACTCCTTAGTGAAACAATTCTGGGTATTGCGTTCTCATAGCATCTTCACGCTCCCAAGTTAGAGTTACATCATTTCTTTGTTTCCATGCAACCTTCACTAATGGTACATTCTTGTTTCTCAAGCGTTTAATCGACCTTTTTATGATCTGTGGGGGTTTTGTAGGGATGGTCAGATTTTCTCTAACTTCAACATCATCAGTAGCAATCACATGAGTGAGGTCTTGTACATACTTCCTCGATTGTGATACATGGAACACATTGTGTAAATTTGCAAGGTGAGGAGGAAGTGCAATCTGATAAGCCACTGGGCCAATCCTCTTTAGAATTTCATATGGTCCAATGAACCTTGGACTTAACTTCTTACTCTTCAATGCTCAGCCAATCCCCTTGTGAGGTGAAACCTTCAAAAATACATGATCACCAACTTGGAATTCAAGTGGTTTCCTCCTCTTATTGTAATAGTGCTTTTGTCTATCTTGGGATGCCTTCATCTTCTCTCTGATTATTTCTATTTGTTCAGTAGTCTGCTGCACAATTTCAGGTCCTAACGCCAAACTTTCACCAGTTTCTAACCAATAAAGGGGCGTTCGACACTTTCTACCATACAATGCTTCAAATGGAGCCATACCAATACTGCTATGGTAGCTATTATTATATGTGAATTCCATCAGTGGAAGAAACTGCTCCCAACTACCACCATGTTCAAGCACACAAGATCGCAGTAAGTCTTCCAAACTTTGTATGGTACGCTCTGACTGTCTATCTGTTTGGGGATGATAAGCTGAACTTAATCAAAGTCTCGAACCCAACTCCTGATGCAAGCTTCCCCAGAATCGGGAAGTGAACCTCGGATCTCTATCTGAAACAATACTGGATGGTACACCATGAAGTCTCACGATCTCTTTCACATATAATTGTGCCAACTTTTGTAGAGAATTTTTCATATTCATTGGGAGAAAGTGAGCAGACTTTGTCAATCTGTCTACAATAACCTAGATTGCATCATTTCCTGAACGTGTTCTTGGTAATCCTAACACAAAGTCCATTGAAATGTCATCCCATTTCCAGACAGGAATCTCCAATAGTTGTAGTTCACCAGATGGCTTCTGATGTTCCACTTTGGCTTTTTGACACACCAGACATGAAGACACATATTCAGCTATTTCTTTCTTCATCCTAGGCCACCAAAAGCTTTTCTTCAGATCTTGATACATCTTAGTTGATCCAGGATGAATGCTCAACATACTTTTATGCGCTTCTTCTAGGATTGTCCTTCTCAGATCAACATCATCTGGTACACAAAATCTATTTCTAATCCTCCAAATTCCATCTGATCCTTCTTGTAATCCCATATCCTTTCCATTCGCCTGCATCTCTCTCAACTCCTGTAATTGCAAGTACTCTGTCTGCCTTTCACCTATCAACTTTAGAAAATCATTGGTTATCTTCAAAGTTCCCAAAGTCATACTTCTTGAAGATTTCATTTCCACACCCAAGTTTATATCTCTGAACTGTTCTATCATTTCCATCTCTTTTACCATTAAAGATGCCATATGAATGGATTTTCTGCTAAGTGCATCTGCTACCACATTTGCTTTTCCTGGATGGTACTTCAAATCAAAATCATAATCTTTAAGAAACTCCATCCACCTACGCTGCCTCATGTTCAATTCCTTCTGATCGAACAAATACTTTAAGCTCTTCTGGTCACTGAACACTTCAAACTTGACTCCATACAAATGGTGTCTCCAGATTTTCAAAGCAAATACCACCGCTGCTAATTCTAGATCATGCGTCGGGTAGTTCATTTCATGTGGTCTCAACTGTCTAGAAGCATAGGCAACCACCTTTCATTGCTGCATCAAAACACAACCCAAGCCCATCTTAGAAGCATCGCAATAAACAACAAAGTTTTCTTGTGGATCAGGCAAAGTTAAGACTGGAGCAGACGTAAGCTTCATTTTTAGTTCCTGGAAACTTTTCTCATATTCTGGCGTCTAATCCAAAGGTTGATTCTTCCGGGTCAGATGAGTCATTGGTAAGGCAATTCGAGAAAACCCCTCAATGAATCTCCAATAATAACCAGCTAATCCCAGGAAACTTTGTATCTCAGTGACTGAAGTAGGTCTCTCCTAGTTTGTTACAGCTTCTATTTTAGAAGGGTCCATAGACACTCCTTCGCTTGAGATTACATGGCCTAGGAACTTTACCTCTTTTAACCAGAATTCACATTTAGATAACTTAGCATACAACTGCTTCTCTTTCAGAATCTACAATACCACTCGGAGATGCTTTTCATGCTCCTCCCATGTCTTAGAATAAATCAGAATGTCATCGATAAAGATAATGACAAACTGATCCAAGTATGAATGAAACACTCGATTCATGTAATCCATGAATACAACTGGGGCATTGATTACTCCGAAGGGCATCACAAGATACTCGAAATGACCATAGCGTGTTCTAAAGGCCGTCTTTGGAATGTCCTCAGAATTGACACGAATCTGATGATAACCCGATCATAGATCAATCTGAGAAATTACTGTAGCACCCCTCAATTGATCTATCAGATCATCAATTCTGGGCAACAGATATTTATTCTTCACCATCAATTATTCAACTGACGATAATCTATACATAATCTCATGCTTCCATCTTTCTTCTTGACGAGCAATACTGGCGCTCCCCATGGTGACACACTGGGCCTGATGAAATGCTTCTCCAATAACTCTTCAATTTGCTTCTTCAGTTCTGCCAGTTCAATAAGTGACATACGATATGAAGCCTTAGATACTGGTTTTGCTCCTGGAATTAAGTCAATTGAGAATTCTATCTCACATTCTGGAGGTAAACTAGAGACATGCTCGGGAAATACTTCAGGGAATTCAAAAACAACTGGCATCTCGATTGCTTTAGATTCACCATCTCCTTTGGAAAGAGTAAACAAGGCAAATAATTGAATTTCACCTTGTAAGGTAAAGATCTTGAGGTTGTCAGAAATAAGATTTTCTTCTGATAGAAATATCACAGTCTTGTTATGACAGTCCACCAAGACTCGATTCACCGATAACCAATTCATCCCTAAAATTACTTCCAGATCCTTCAAAGGTAAACAAACAAGATCGACAAGAAAGTTTCTACCTTCTATGAGCACAGAACAATCGTTACACACCTTAGTAGTCCTAAGTTGTGTACCGGTGGGGGTGGAAACAGTCAGATCATATATCATAGACTTCACAGGTAATTGAAGACATCTAACACACTCCTCAAAAATAAAAGAATGAGTAGCACCAGAATCAAACAACACAGATAAAATAGTACCATTGATCTCACACTTACTTTGCATAAGGTCATCTGCTTGGTCTGCCTCTGAACCACTGATGGCAAAGACTCTTCCTGTTGCCGGTTGTAATCTTTGGTCTGTTGACCCCCTATTCTGTCTTGAAGGTAACTGGTTGAGGTCTCAGTTGTTTATTGGCCTTTCTTGTGCCAATCTGGCTTGGTGGTTTTCTTCAAAAATTTGGCATTTATTGATCAGAATGGGAAAACTCCAAATTTCTTGATATCCGATAGCCTCTTTGATTTCAAGATTCAGCCCGTTTTGGAATTTGACACATTTTGAGGCTTCAGCACCAGCCTGTTGAAAAGGAGGGTAAAAGAGAGATAATTCTTCAAATTTTGTAGCATACTCACCAACAGACATTAAGCCTTGTTTCAGCTTCATAAATTCCAGCTCTTTTTAGCTTTTCACACTCACTGGAAAATATTTCTCCAGGAAACAGTCTTTGAAGTTGACCCAGTCCAAAGGTCTATCAGTCTCAATCATACGAATTCTGGCATGGATCCACCAGTTTTCGGCTTCTTCAACCATCATATAGGTGGCACACTCCACCTTTTCGCATTTTGTGCAGGGCAAGGCTCGAAAGATACGTTCCATTTCCTTGACCCATAGATATGCTCCCTCTAGATTATAGCCTCATTTGAATTATGATGGCTTCCTTTTTAGGAAGTGATCTAACCTGTGAAGTCCTCCAGCACTTCTCGGTTGATTTTGTCTTTCTATGGCTTCAGCCAAGCGGTTGAAAGCAGCTGCCATATCGTTGTTATTGTTTCTTGCCATCCTACATTTGTAGTTTGGTTTATACTAATTCTAAGGGAAAATATATTGTATTATAACATAACTATAAGTATTCTACAGTTTATCAGTTAAACAATAAATTGTATAACACATTTATCATATTATCAAGCAGTAATCAAACAAATCATTTTGTAACTTATCAGTTAGGCACAAGTCATATAGCACACACTTAACATATTTTCAAAAAAGTAATCAAACAATTCACATAGTATATCAAAAATCAATACATGTCATAGCAATTGGTCCTGAATTTTTGAAAATGCTCTGATACCACCAATGTGACGTCCTTAATAATTTCCCGAATAAATTTTTCGCGTTTAAAGAATCATTTGAAACTCGTAATTTAATTTCTAAAATCATGTAAAAGTTGATAATCGCGGAATATTATCATGCATACTAGTCGGGAATAATTAAATGCATGAAACAATTATAAAGCGGAAACGATATAGAAAATAATAATACATGGTACATTATACTGTTACAACCTATTAAAATTAAAATAAAACCAAATTCCAAGCAATAACTCATAAAAGCTTCATTCATGGCATCACTCGTCATTCTATGTAGCATGCACTGTAAAAATTAATGTAAGAGTGAGACAAAATATAGAATAAATATAAAATAAGTAAAATTGCACAAACACAATCAACAAACCATAATGATATAATGAACATGCCAAACAAGTTCATTTATATTTAATAACTCTTTTAACTTAGTCAAATGATGTCATACTGGATCCATTGGGTTTGGTGGGAATACTGCAGTAAAAAGTCTCATAGAGACACAAGTAGGACTTAGCACAATGCCATGAATCCCTACACTCCATGGCGCTCAAGTACCAAAGTACACAAGTAGGACTTAGCATAACCATGAATCCCTACACTCCATGGCTCCTACAAAAATAGGGCTTAAACTCATCTTAGAGTAACCCCCCACCAGGGTAGGCAATCATGGAACCCCTAAATTCCATGGTGCGTCCAAATGCTTATGATGCATGAATGCCTTTGATTTTCTTTAATCAATTTAACATACCATGATATCAATATTTCCATAATCACTTGGAAAATCACAAGTCCTCAGAGGACACAACACATATGATAATTTTCATAATCATGGATTTACTGTTTTCAATAACATAACTCAATAAACCACAAGGCATTCATACATACATTAATTTAGCCATTCATAATTATTTATGACAAAAACATTCATACTGTAAGTCAAGTATAGAGCACTTAATAATATCCACAATAATCCATAATTTCTCAATACTTCAATAAAAAATCATTATTTATATGAAAAATATCATTCTCATCCATAATAATCATTATAGGTAAGTTTCAGCATTTTCCAACAGCATCATACGTTAGTAAAACAACCATAACATGAGCAAATCAAATCCTTTTTAAGTGAATCCACTTTCTGTAGTTCAATAATAGAATTATTTACAACTTTCATGAAGACCATAATTTCATATTCCAAACAGAAACACCTCTTATTCACAGAATACAGAACTGCCTCAAAGAGAGTTTTCAAAACGTACATATGTTAGTATTTTCAACGTTTCTGGAGCTACAAAATAATTTTGACATGGGACCAGTTCTAAATTACTTCTAACACAAATATATACAACTTTTACGAAGACCATAATTTCATATTCCAAACAGAAACACCTCTTATTCACAGAATACAGAACTGCCTCAAGGAGAGTTTTCAAAATGTACATATGTTAGTAGTTTCAACGTTTCTGGAGCTATAAAAATAATTTTGGCATGGTACCAGTTCTAAATTACTCCTAACACAAATATATACAACTTTCATGAAGACACCAATCACTAATTCTCACCACACAATTCCCAGTTTTAAAAATAAAATTCGTATTTCATTGTTAACAGATTTTTAGTTTGAGCATACTTCAGTATTTTAGGCGTAACTAGAACTACAAACATCCTTTTAACTTGAAACCACTTTCTATAGACCCACAACATAAATATCTACAACTTTCGTGAAGACATCAAAGGCTGATTATGCATGTATAATTCCCAGAATATTAATATATACACAAAACATAGGATAAATATTCCACACGGACATGCTGTAGTAGTTTGGCTATAACCTTTGCTATACATATTCAAATCAATCGGTTTAGGTCTCAAAATTCACATAACAAAAAGTTCTACAACTTTGATGAAGAAGTCAGAATCAAATTCATACGTTTTCAGCTTCAAAATTGAGCAACAAAATACGAAAATAAAGCTGGAAAGTACTGGGCAGCATACAATTCTACCCATTTCATAATTATTCACAACCCTGTCCCCTCTTACTTGGATTGAAGATCTTGGCTGATTGGAAAAGTCCTCCTTACTATCCTGGCTTCAGCTCGAAGGTGTATTGATGGAGAAGAGGAATTGAAAGGGAGAAAATTCACTAGCTTACTTGTTCTAAGAGTACCGGTCAAGAGGTGGTGTTAATAATGCAAAGACAAGTGGGGAACATCTTTCTCGTGAGTGGATTTTTAGTGGACTGTTAGTGGATTGATTGTGGAAATAATGGAGTTTTAGATAAGAAAGTAAGCTATATTATTGTCCATTTCTGGCCGCCTACATGTTAGGGTGGGTATGATTGGATTAGATATATTAAAATATGCATAAGAGGATAAAATTGGTGTCAAAACTTAATTCTGACACTGAATACCGACTAAAATTCCACTTGGTCAGCATCTAAACCGATTGGAAACTGCCAGTAGTATGAAGGAAAGGAAATCCGAGTCCCTCTCGCTTAAGCAAAATCCTTACTCGCTTGAGCGAGTGCCATACATTGCACTGGCAGAGGGAAGTTTCGCTCAAGCGAATTTCGACTCGCTTGAGCGAGACACACAAGCCTCACTTATTCCACTCTCACTCGCTTAAGCGAGGAATTCATTCGCTTAAGTGAAATCCGACCAGAGGTCGTCATTCCCCAAAACCGACCCTTCTTCTACTCGGTTTCCACTCAACAAGTTAATCTAAACCGACTCCTCTTACTCGGTTTTCACTCGGCACAATTTATTTCCAACCGAGTCATCTTTCTCTCAGTTTTTCACTCGGCAATTACTCTAAATGACTCTTTTCCCATTCACTCGAGTGATCTTCCTATTACAAGGTCTTCCACTCGGGTGAAGCTGTTCCAGAGTTCTTCTGGACAGACTCACACGAATCTCCTCAATCGGTGTCTACCCACTTAGAGTCACACTCGGAAATCTTTCATTCGGCAGAGTTGCACTCAACTCTGAGCTAATCCATTCGAAATTTAACTACTCGGTCATGAGTTTTCCTTCGGTTGAACGTACTTCTCTTAAAAATGTTGTACTCGGAGAAATTTCATTCGGAAATGAGACTCTTGATGATGATTAACTCAGAAACGAGTCATTCGGAAGCATTTGACTCGGAAACGAGTCTTTCTAAGCAATTTGACTCGGCAGTGAGTCACCCCAAGGTGAGTCACTCGGATCCTTTCACCCAAAAGAGGTTCTATCAAATCCTCTTCACTCAGAAATGTCTCTGAGACAGGGATTCCACTCGGAAGAGACCCTCTCGGCCATGTTCCACTCGAAAAACATAATCTTCACTCGGAATTTCATTCTTCACTCGGAATTTCTCTTGGTCACTCAGAACAGAGCCTCTTCCTTACTCGGACAGTCCTTTCTAAGGCATGTTTCACTCGGAAAATGGATAATATCATTAAAGATCTATATAAATTCCATAATTATACCCAAAAAATGAAATTTTGGAGTATTACAAACCATCCCCTGGGTGTTTTATTCATTGATTATCACTTACAGACCTTCCATACTTCAAAATTTACAAATAGGACTATTATCAAAAATAAGATGTTACCGAATGGGGCACGCAGGCACCCTTAAATAATTATACAGTCATCCATGGTCTTATTATTCACTAATAAATATTCCACTACATATATCTTCATTTAATGAGTACTCTCAATTGGTTCAAAGTATTGCTGTTCGTCGTACTTCGGTTCTTGGTTTCCTATTTCCTCTAGGGTGAGTATAACCCAAGACTCTGAAAGTTATCTGGTGCGGACATATCCAGTCAATAGATAATATCACATAAATCATACAATTAACATAATTACAAATATAACAATCAAGGATGTTATCATGGAATGCATGAGTTCGGTTTATTGTGATTTATCTTTGGTTAATTCTCATGATGTATGTGGGCCCAATAAATCAATCCTCCATCACCATTATCTCATTCTTTGGAATTCATCCTACTCAAGTTGCCTCTTGGGCACAACGTTTCCATTCTAGAGCGATCGAAGTCCACCAAGCTCCCATTCATTATTTCATCATAAGGTACGAATGAACTCATTGGTTCTCATCATTTATATATATATATATTCTTGGGACTTGGTTCTCCACGATCATAGATACATTCCGTCATTTAGTCAAAGTACACCAGAATTGCATCATCTCACCCGGCTCCAGGCGCGACTCTGATGCCATTGGGTTTCCATTCCGGTTGTACTCCCAAGATTCTCCTCAGAGATCGAACGTGAATGTCCTCCAACGTACCAGGTGTATGCTCTAGTTTTACTGCCTCAAAAATATTTTCATGATGCAAAATGCATTATTTTTATCATCTGATCCTTGGGTATCTTATGTGTTTCCAGTCTCATAATATTTATTCACAAGTTCTTGGCTAAAATAATACTTCGTTTAAAGAATAAGTAATATGTTTCTTATTCCATTACTCATAATTAAAACAATAATAATATCAATAACAATAATAATAGTTAATAATAATAATAATAAGAATAACAATAATAATGATAATAATAATAATAGAAATAAGAATAATAATGATAATTGTAACATCTCAATCTTTATGATTTTTATAAAAATAATTTAAAAAAAATTAAAGAAGAATTTCTAAATGAAAATCCGAGTGAAAATGTCAAAACCAGATTTTTCGAGTAAAAATGTTTGATTCCGAGTGAAAATGTTGAAAACCAAATTTTCCGAGTGAAATAAGTTGATTCCGAGTTAAAATGAGTTTGGTTCCGAGTGAAATCAATAGGATTCTGAGTGAAAATGAGTTTCTGAGTGAAATAACCATGATTCCAAGTGGGATCAGACTGAGAAGAGTTTTCTGAGTGAAATAACTATAATTCCGAGTGAAATCAGACTGAGGAGTTTTCTGAGTTAAATTATGTATTTGTATATTTTAGGTGATCCAGTCGGTTTATGGAAAATAGATATTTAATTCAAAACCTGTTTGAAATTTTAAAAAAAATATTTTTATTTTTTTAGATAACCGGTCAGATTGGTAAAATCCGAGCTTGTTATTATTGAATCCGACTTCTGTTTTATAATTCTTCACTGGAATTCACATAGACACCCATGATTCTTAATATTTTCACAATTCAACACCAATCATATCATTTAATTATCAAGATGAATAATAATCAATACAGTCCATCGAACATATTCATAGCAATAAAGATATATAAGAACAAACATATAAAAATTAAAGCATATTAATATAACAACAATTCCTGAACCTGTCCTGGAAAGGTGAGGACCAAAGGTACCTTAACCCTTAACTAACACTCGGTTTTCCCCCAAAATACCCGAGAATATACCCCCTTACCTTAATGGAGTCTCGTTATTTTCTTGCTGCAGAGGAGGAAGGAAAATGAGAGAGAAGGAGGCTTGCACGAAGAGAAAGTAATAAAAAGGGTGTGTCTATTGCTAAGTTCCGTGTGTGTGTGTGTTCTGAGAGTCTAAGAGTTAATGAGTGGTATTGGGTTAATGATGAGAAAGGCAAGTGGGAGACAGCTTTCCGTTGATTGAAGGATTAGGTGAGAATAATGGAGATAATGGAGACTTTTGGAAAAAAGGTGAGCTGTTTTTGACCATTTCTACCACTTACGTACAAGAGTTAGTGAGATTTGAAGAGAATATATATATAAAATATGTAAAAGGTGCTCTGATTGGAGTGAAAAGCGTTTCACGTCAGTGGAGAAAAGGGAATCCGGACCCTGCACGCTTGAGCGTAATACGTTCGCTTGAGCGTGAGTTCCTGTTAGCAAGGAAAGCTCTATCTCGCTCAAGCGAATACCGACTCGCTTGAGCGAGTCATACCGTCCTCGCTTGGGCAAAGTAAAAAGAACTGAGTGAAATGAATGATTATGCATCAGGGGTCCTTCTCGCTCAAGCGAAATTTGACTCGCTTGAATGAGTCATCCAATCCTCGCTCAGAATTCCTCCGAAACCGACTCAAGTACTCCTGTTCTCACTCGGTAGAATCTGTCCAGAAACCGACTCCCACCTAATTGGACATTCACTCGGAACTGTGTCTTCTTGAAACACTCTGTCAGATCTTCCTTCCCTTGAAGTGACTCAATCGGAGTTGGCCCACTCAGACTCACTTAGAAAACATCTCACTCGGATATATATGTCTGAAAACGTTCTCAGTCGGCCACATCTCCTTTCCGAATGGACCCACTCGAAATGCTTACAATCAGAGAAGTTTCACTCGGAAAAGGAAGCACTTGGCAAGGTTTGACTCGGAAACGAGTCATTCGAGGTTGTTTGATTCGAAAACGAGTCATTCGAGGGTGTTTGACTCAGATTTTCACCCAGAAGTGGTTCTCTTGAACACACTTCACCCAAATGTCTCTGAAGCCAGGATTCCACTCGGTAGTAACCCTCTCAGTCATATATTTACTCGGAAAACATAACCTTACACTCGGAATTTCATCCTTCACTCAGAATTTCTCTCTGTCACTCGGAACAGAGCCCTTTTTCACTCGGAATTTTCATAATACCATTAATGGTCTATATAATTTCCATAATCATACACAAAAATGAAATTTCTGAGATATCACAGACCATCTACAGGGTATTTATTCACTTATTCTTACTTACAAACTTTCCATACTTCAAAATTACAAGATTAAAACTGTTTCTAAAAACAGGGATGTTACACTCTCTTCCCCTTTTAGGAATTTCATCCCGAAATTCAAAGTTGAAACAATTGAGGGTACAGTTCCCTAATCTTCTCCTCAATTTCCCAAGTAGCGTCCCCATCATCTGTTTGACTCCAAACTACTTTGACCAAAGAGATTTCCTTGCCTCTTAACTGTTTGAGACGTCGGTCAACAATCTTTACTGGCGATGCTTCAAAGGTAAGGTTTTCTTTCAGAACAAACTGATCAGGACTCAGAACATGATCAGGGCTTGGTACATATTTACGGAGTTAAGAGACATGAAAAACATTATGAAGGTTTGTTAGCTCGGGTGGCAGAGTAATACGGTACGCATGAGTTCCTATCTTTTGCAGAATCTAATAGGGTTCTACGTATCTGGGGCTTAACTTCTTGGCCTTCAAAGCTCTTCCTACTCCAGTGGTAGGGGTAACTTTGAGAAATACAAGGTTTCCCTCCTCAAATTCCAATGGTTTTTGACGTTTGTCGTAGTAACTCTTTTGTCTATCTTGTGAAGCCTTCATTGCCATTTGGATCTTTCAGACTTGTTCTGTAGTCTTCTGAACAATCTCTGGTCTAATTATCATCTTTTCACCTGTCTCATACCAACACAAAGGTGTATGACATTTTCTTCCATATAAAGCCTTATAAGGGGCCATTCCGATGCTAGCATGGTAGCTGTTATTGTAAGTGAACTCAACAAGTGGAAGATATTCTTACCAACTTCCCCTATGTTCTAAGACACAAAGACGTAACAGATCTTCAAGAGTTTTGATTGTCCTTTCTGATTGTCCGTCTGTCTGTGGGTGATATGCGGAACTTAACTTTAGGCGAGTTCCTAGAGCTTGTTGCAGGCTCTTCCAAAATTGTGATGTGAAACGAGGATCTCGGTCAGACACAATTGCAGTGGGTGTTCCATGTAACCGTACGATTTCCTTGATATAGATCTGGGTGAGTTTTTCTAGAGAATACTTCATATTGACAGGGATAAAATAAGCGGTCTTTGTTAATCGATCCACGATTACCCAAATAGCATCATATCTACTTGATGTTCTGGGAAGTCCGGTCACAAAATCCATAGCAATCTCATCCCATTTCCATTCTGGTATCTCCTAAGGTCAAAGGATCTCACTTGGTCATTGTTGTTCCGCCTTTACCTTCTGACACATCAGGCAAGCTGTTGCATACTTAGTGATATCCCTTTTCATTCCTCGCCACCAGAATATTTTCTTCAAGTCCTGATACATCTTGGTTGATCCTGGGTGGATACTGTATTTACTTTTGTGTGCTTCATCAAGGATGGATCTTTTAAGATTTGTGTTGACTGGAATACAGAGCCTCTGTTGATACCTGATCACTTCATGTTCATCTTTGCCAAGTTTTGAGCCTTCTTCTTTTGTCTTTCCTGCTAGATCTTGTAATTCCTGATCATCGGCTTGAGCTTCCTTAACTTGTTCCAGGAAATCATTTGAAATTCTTAGCATTCCAACCATAAGGCTTCCCCTTTTAGGTGTTACTGCCAGATTCAGATCGCGAAACTGTTCAATCAATTCCAACTCCTTTGTCATCATATACGATAGGCGTAGAGCCTTTCTGCTGAGTGCATCAGCTACAACATTTGCCTTTCCAGGATGATATCGGAGTTCAAAATCATAATCTTTGATGAATTCCATCCACCTAAGTTGTTGCATATTCAACTCTTTCTAGTCGAATAGATACTTTAAGCTCTTATGATCACTGAAGACTTCAAAGTATGTGCTATATAAATAGTGTCTCCAAAATTTCAAGGCAAACACAACTGCAGCTAATTCCAAGTCATGTGTAGGATAATTGACTTCATGTGGTCTTAGCTATCGTGAGGAATAAGCAACAACCTTTCTTTCTTGCATTAGAACACATCCTAGTCCTTGTCTTGACGCATCATAATACACTTCATATGGCTTGGCAGGATCTGGTAAAATCAAGACAGGTGCACTAGTGAGTCGTTGGCGTAACTCCGTAAAACTGCTTTCACATTTGTCGGTCCATTCGAATGGTTGATCCTTACGTGTCAGCCTAGTTAAAGGTGCTGCAATTCGAGAGAAATTCTCGATGAATCGACGATAATATCCAGCAAGTTCAAGGAAACTGCGAATTTCTGTCACATTCTTGGGTTGTTCCCACTTTAGTATAGCTTCTACCTTTGTAGGATCCACAGCAATTCCCTCTTTAGAGATGACATGTCCCAAAAATTTTACTTCAGTCAACCAAAATTCACACTTTGACAACTTGGCGTATAATTGTCTTGCTCGTAGCGTATTTAGAACAATTCGGAGATGTTCTTCATGGCTCTTGGAGTAGACGAGAATGTCGTCAATGAATACCACTACGAATTTATCCAAGTATTCATGGAAAATCCGATTCATGTATCCCATAAAGACTGCAGGTGCATTGGTAACTCCAAAGGGCATGACAAGATACTCATAGTGTCCATATCGTGTCCTGAATGCTGTTTTGGGTATATCATCTTCCTTCACCCTTATTTGATGATAGCCTGATCACAGATCAATCTTTGAAAAGATAGTGGCTCCTCGTAGTTGATCCATCAAATCATCAATCCTTGGAAGAGGGTATCGGTTCTTGATCGTAGCTTTATTCAACTGACGATAGTCAACGCACAACCGCATACTGCCATCCTTCTTTTTGACTAGAAGAACTGGTGCTCCCCAAGGGGAGACACTGGGTCTGATCATTCCTTTCTCTAGAAGTTCTTCTATTTGCTTTTTGAGCTCACTAAGTTCCTTGGGTGACATTCGGTAAGGAGCAATAGAGATTGGTCCCACGCCCGGTATAATGTCAATACTGAATTCAACTTCCCGCTCTGGAGGTAGCTCTCGTATATCATCAGGGAATACTTCTGGAAATTCTTGAACAACAGGAATCTGATCAATTTAAGAAGTGTCATTGCTTTCAGTATCAGTAAGGATCATGTATAGTTGGACTTCTTTTGTTAGGATTACCTTTTCTGAGCTAACAGGATAAGAATCAGTGACTTGATCATATTCAGATGTAGTAGACCCGAGAGAGATAGATCTATTATGACAGTCAATAAGAATATGGTTGGCAGAAAGCCAATTCATCCCTAGAACAATATCTAGATCAGTCAAAGGTAAACATATCAGATCTACTTAATAAACTTTCCCTTCGATGTTGAGAGGACATCCCAAACATATGCAGGAAGGGCAAATGGGCTTATTGGTAGCAGTCGTAACAATCATCTTATTGGGCAGAGAGGTTGTAGGTAGCTTTAAATGTTTTACACAATTCTCAGATATGAAAGAGTGAGTGGCTCCAGAATCATATAATACATTTAACAGAGTGCTTCCTATAAAACATGTACCTTGCACAAGGTCGTTCCCTTGTGATATCTTCGCACTATTCATGGTAAAAACTCTGGCATTTCCTCTCTGTCTTCCAGTCGAGCCATTTCCAGGCCTTCTAGGATTATTGTTTTGATTGAAGTTGTTGCCACGGTGAACATTGTAACACCCTCGGTTAGATAAGATAAACCCTTCTGTGGGATCATCCTATTTAACTAAGAGTGTCAACAGTTTTCAGAAAAAGTGAAATATATTTTATTTTTTTTATATAAAATAATGGCAGATCAGTGGAAGCAAATAGTAAATAAATCATATAGTCATTCACAAACTATAAGTAATTGTACTCTTAACAGAATGGGGCACACAGGCACCCTTAAATATTAATACATTCATCCATAAATATTTAACTACATATATTCTATTTTTAATGAGCATTCTCAGTTGGTTCAGCGTATTGCTGTTCTTCGTATTCTGGTTCTTGATTCCCTAATTCCTCTAAAAATATCAACAGTAAGGATGAGTATAACCCAAGACCCTGGAAGTTATCCGGTGCGGACATATCCAGTCAACAGATAATATCATATAAATCATACAATTAACATAATTACAAATATAACAATCAAGGATGTTATCATGGAATGCATGAGTTCGGTTTATTGAGATTTATCTTTGGTTAAGTCTCATGATGCATATGGGCCCAATAAATCAATCCACCATCACCATTTTCTCATTCTTTTGCAGTCATTCTGCTCAATTTGCCTCTTGGGCACATTATTTTCCATTCTAGAGTGATCGGAGTCCACCAAGCTCTCATTCATTATTTCATCATAAGGTACGAATGAACTCATTGGTTCTTATCATTTATATATATATATTCTTGGGACTTGGTTCTCCACGATCATAGATACATTCTGTCATTTAGTCAAAGTACACCAGAATTACATCGTCTCACCCGGCTCCAGGCGCGACTCTGATGCCATTGGGTTTCCGTTCCGGTTGTACTCCCAAGATTCTCCTCAGAGATCGAACGTGAATGTCCTCCAGCGTACCAGGTGTATGCTCTAGTTTTACTCCCTCAAAAATATTTTCATGATGCGAAATACGTTATTTTTATCATCTGATCCTTGGGTATCTTATGTGTTTCCAGTCTCATAATATTTATTCTCAAGTCCTTGGGTCTCATCAATTTTTCAGACGTTGTTAGTCATTCTTATTATTATTCTAGAAAATATATCGGCTATATCTTGACTAAAATAATGCTTCGTTTAAAAAGTAAGTAATATGTTTTTTATTCCATTACTCATAATTAAAACAACAATAATATCAGTAACAATAATAATAGTTAATAATAATAATAATAAGAATAACAATAATAATGGTAATAATAATAGAAATAAGAATAATAATGATAATTTTAACATCCCAATTTTTTATGATTTTTATAAAAATAATTTATAAAGGACTAAAGAAGAATTTCTGAATGAAAATCCGAGTGAAAATGTCAAAACCAGATTTTCTGAGTAAAAGTGTTTGATTCCGAGTGAAAATGTTGAAAACCAGATTTTTCGAGTAAAAATGTTTGATTCCGAGTGGAAATGTTGAAAACCAGATTTTCCGAGTAAAAATGTTTGATTCCGAGTGAAAATGTTGAAAACCAGATTTTCCGAGTGAAATAATCCATGATTCCGCGTGAAAATGAGTTTCCGAGTGAAATAATCCATGATTCCGAGTGAAATCAGACTGAAAAGAATTTTCTGAGTGAAATAACTATAATTCTGAGTGAAATCAGACTGAAAAGAGTTTTTTGAGTGAAATAACTATAATTCTGAGTGAAATCAGACTGAAAAGAGTTTTCTGAGTGAAATAACTATAATTCTGAGTGAAATCGGACTAAAAAGAGTTTTTTGAGTGAAATATATCTGGGTGGATGGTTTACCGAGTGAAATCATGTATTTTGTTTTAAATGATCTGGACGGTTTACGTAAAACAGATATTTAATTCAAAACCTGTTTGAAATTTAAATATTTTATTTGTATTTTTAGGTAACCGGTCGGATTGTTAAAAATCGAGCTTGTTATCATTGATTCCGACTTCTATTTATAATTCTTCACTGGAATTCACATAGACACCCATGATTCTTAATATTTTCATAATTCAACACCAATCATATCATTTAATTCATCATGATTAATAATAATCAATACAGTCAATGGAACATATTCACAGCAATGAAGATATATAGAAACAAACATATAAAAATTGAAGCATATTAATATAACAACAATTCCTGAACCTGTCCTGGAAAGGTGAGGACCAAAGGTACCTTAACCCTTTCCTATCACTCGGTTTTCCCGCAGAATACTCGAGAATATACCCCCTTACCTTAATGGGGTCTCGTTATTTTCTTGCTGCAGAGGAGAAAGGAAAATGAGAGAGAAGGAGGCTTGCACGAAGAGAAAGTAATAAAAAGGGTATGTCTGTTGCTAAGTTCCGTGTGTGTGTGTGTTCTGAGAGTCTAAGAGTTAATGAGTGGTATTGGGTTAATAATGAGAAAGGCAAGTGGGAGACAGCTGTCCGTTGATTGAAGGATTAGGTGAGAATAATGGAGATAATGGAGACTTTTGGACAAAAGGTGAGCTGTTTTTGACAATTTCTGCCACTTACGTACAAGAGTTAGTGAGATTTGAAGAGAATATATATAAAATATGTAAAAGGTGCTCTGATTGGAGTGAAAAGCGTTTCACGTCAGTGGAGAAAAGGGAATCCGGACCCTGCACGCTTGAGCGTAATACGTTCGCTTGAGCGTGAGTTCCTGTTAGCAAGGAAAGCTCTATCTCGCTCAAGCGAATACCGACTCGCTTGAGCGAGTCATACCGTCCTCGCTTGGGCAAAGTAAGAAGAACTGAGTGAAATGAATGATTATGCATCAGGGGTCCTTCTCGCTCAAGTGAAATTCGACTCGCTTGAGCGAGTCATCCAATCCTCGCTCAGAATTCCTCCGAAACTGACTCAACTACTCCCGTTCTCACTCGGTAGAATCTGTCTAGAAACTGACTCCCACCTAATTAGACATTCACTCGGAACTGTGTCTTTTTGAAACACTCTGTCAGATCTTTCTTCCCTTGAAGTGACTCAATCAGAGTTGGCCCACTCAGACTCACTCAGAAAACATCTCACTCGGATATATATGTCTGAAAACGTTCTCAGTCGGCCACATCTCCTTTCTGAATAGACCCACTCGGAATGCTTGCAATTAGAGAAGTTTCACTCAGAAAAGGAAGCACTTGGTAAGGTTTGACTCGGAAATGAGTCATTCGAGGTTGTTTGATTCGAAAACGAGTCATTCGAGGGTGTTTTACTCAGATTTTCACCCAGAAGTGGTTCTCTTGAACACACTTCACCCAAATGTCTCCAAAGCCAGGATTTCACTTGGTAGTAACCCTCTCGGTCATATATTTACTCGGAAAACATAATCTTATATTCAGAATTTCATCCTTCACTCGGAATTTCTCTCTGTCACTCGGAACAGAGCCCTTTTTCACTCGGAATTTGCATAATACCATTAATGGTCTATATAATTTCCATAATCACACACAAAAATGAAATTTCTGAGATATCACAGACCATCTACAGGGTATTTATTCACTTATTCTTACTTACAAACTTTCCATACTTCAAAATTACAAGATTAAAACTGTTTCTAAAAACAGGGATGTTACATTTAGCATCATAATTAATCTAGAACGGAAATTAACAAAATGCTTGTATATAAACTCTGTCCAACTGCTTTATCCATAAATTGCAAATCACACTCGGCAATATAGCAGTTCTCACTTGACAAATATAGCAATTCTCACTCAGCAAATATAGCAAATCTCACTCAGCAATATAGCAAATCTCACTCAGCAATATAGCAATTCTCACTCGGCAAATATAGCAAATCTTACTCGGCAAGTATAGCAAATCTCACTCAGCAATATAGCAATTCTCACTCAGTAAATATAGCAAATCTCACTCAGCAATATAGCAATTCTTACTCGGCAAATATAGCAAATCTTACTCGGCAAGTATAGCAAATCTCACTCAGCAATATAGCAATTCTCACTCGGCAAATATAGCAAATCTTACTCAGCAAGTATAGCAAATCTCACTAGCAATGTAGCAATCCTCACTCGGTAAATATAGCAATTCTCACTCAGCAAGTATAGCAAATCTCACTCAGCAATATAGCAATTCTTACTCGGCAAATATAGCAAATCTTACTCGGCAAGTATAGAAAATCTCACTCAGCAATATAGCAATTCTCACTCGGTAAATATAGCAATTCTCACTCAGCAAGTATAGCAAATCTCACTCAGAAATATAGCAATTCTTACTCAGCAAATATAGCAATTCTCACTCAACAAATATAGCAAATCTTACTCAGCAAATATAGCAAATCTCACTCAGCAATATAGCAATTCTCACTCGGCAAATATAGCAAATCTTACTCGACAAGTATAGAAAATCTCACTCAGCAAGTATAGCAAATCTCACTCAGCAAATATAGCATTTCACACTCGACAGATACAACAAATCATACTCGGAAAATATAGCCAATCACATTCGGCAAATATAGCCAATCCACACTCGGCAAATATAACAATTCACACTCGGCAAATATAACCAAGTACATACACATCATCACAACACTAATAATTCATCAATTGTCACCACTGACTCTCAGACAAAATTGACGCCTAGTATCCGGATACTAAAGGACTGGCCTTCAGCTGGGAGTCCGACTTGACATCCCGTGAACCCGACTTGGTTCATCGAGCCCGACTTGGCTCCCCCTCAACCACTGGGTCATAGACCTCTGGGTAGCTCAACTGGGTCCGACTTGACTACGAAAGCCAAAAACGAGGATAATACATATCGTCGGCCGTCCCATACCACATAATCACATATCATATCTCATAATCATTATATATTATCAACAAACAGCAGATGCAACTACCAGAAACTGGCATGTGTTCACAATACAGGGCGACTGACTTGTCAAGCCCGTCAATATAATGCCATCACACATAATCAATTATATAGCATAAACATTCAATCCCTTTACTGGAAGCCTGCCAGGAGCCACTCCTTGATCGTGCAACGTACCAGCGACCACTCCCCGCCCTCAACAGTATACAGGGTATCTCATTCATAATATACAACTTAATATAATTAAAGCATTATTAATCAAACACACAATTATCAGAAGTTGACATGTGTTTACCACACAGAATAGCCGACTTGCTAACTCATCAACATACTGTCACAACTTTTATTAACACAACTAAATCTCATCATAAACCATACACAATTCACATTCATACATACATACACATGCAACTATCATCCAATATTTCTTACCGTGTCCATAATCGATTCAGCGACTCGGACCCAGAATATGTACCTATTCTAATTAATTACAACCCAAACACCCCCTTACCTCGATTCCAAGCTTCAACGATCTGCTCTTGGTGCCGATTGCGTCCTCTAAGCGCTGGGTTCATGGTTTCACCTCTGAATCCAGCACCAACTTCGTCAATCAGTCCTTCGGTATTCATTCTGCTACCTACGGGGGTCAGAATGCAAAATCCATTAACATCATACCACCCTCTCAGTCTAAAGACCATTTTCGAGCTTACACTCACCAAAGGAGTGGAAAACAGAGCCTTACCACGCCATGCATGACCATTCGGTCAGAGAGTAAAAATGAAAATAGATGAGATAACTCACACTAAAGAGTACATCGTACTCACCTTGAAACCACGGTCACAGAAATGTAGTTATCTCAAAGTTTTGATGCGAAATGGACCTTCCTCTGGGGCATGCAGCTCAGCAGCGGTGAGGAGAAGAAGAAGAAGAAGAATCAAAAAGAGAAAGAAGAAGCAGACGTGGGCTCGTGTGAAAGTGAATGAATGAGGAATAAGATGGGTTTTATTATTTAAAGCCCAGGGGCAAAATTGTCCTTTCCCTATTCCTTTTATATTTTCATTAAAAGTTTTAATTAAACTTTTACCTTCTTCTAATTTCACCTCATTTAACCTATTTGTAATTAATCAACCAAATAAGTTTATTTATAATTGCCTAATAATTCATAAAGATATCAAATAAATCACTAAAACATTTATTAATATTTTCCACTCATTATAATTTTACTAAAATATCCGGGATGTTACATCCATCCCCCCCTAAAAAGGGATTTCGTCCCCGAAATCAACGCATCTTACTGAAAAAGATCGGGGTACACCCGTCTTATGTCTGACTCCAACTCCCACGTGTAAGTTACCCCATCTCTAATCATTTACCAATTTCAGAAATACGAATTATACATTTCTCTTCTCCAAATCTGATCACCCAAGATCGGCTAAAACACGTCTGTCTCCTCGACTCCACACGACCTCAACCACTAGTGCAACTACCTAAGGTGATCAGTCTCAGGAGTTCAACACTCCGTAGTTAAGCCAGGTGAAAGTTGGGTATACAGTCCAACTATTCATATCATTAATCGATACGCAAGCTGTTTACATCATAATCCCTTCACCTATGCCTGTTGGTAACTTTACAATGAATTAATGTTAAAAGGAACCCACGGTGGCTAGCTGCTATGATTCCCACGTAACACTAACATCAGTGCAAAGTCCAAAGACTAGGCAAAACTCCTCTTCATCCTCATTATCTATCGGCTTAATTACTTTCTAATCACTCCTTTTAGTGCTATTCATTTACTACTTCCCTTATCACGTATGTAACAGTTCAGTATATATATGTACTTTACTTGTCCATCATTCATATAATACATTCCTTTAATCCTTTCCAGAGGGAATTATCGCCTCACCGATTATATCACTGAAAATTATCACTAACCACTCTTCTTCTATCATCTACAACTTATACAGGCACTCTTACATCGTCATTCATCAATTACTCATAATTTCTCTTAATATCCATTAATCAATCGTCTAACAATATGAATATGATATACCTATGACGTTTATTTAAACCACCTCGTAGAGGCACTACAAAAGGCTCATCCCCTCTTAAGAAGGTTAACCTTATTAGAGTATCTATCTACTTATTTCATTCTATGTAATATCAAACTCCATTAACACCACCGGCAAACCAAGCCGTCGAACGCAACTCTCAAAGATAAAAGAATGGGTCACACCCGAATCATAAACAACATCTACCATATAGCCATGAATAAGGCACTTACCATGCACCAAGTTGTTGGTCCTTGTAACTTCAGAAGCATCAAAGGCAAATACTCGCCCGACCATAACATTCTGAGCGCCACTGAGTTGAGCATCAGACCTCCCCGAGTGTTGGCCTCCATGACCAGCACCGTGTCTGCCTCCATGACCAGCACCGTGTCTTCCTCCTCTTGGAAAATTAGCACCCTGAGTCCAGAAGTGTTGGCTCGGTTACCATGCCCACTCGGTTGCTGCCTCTGTGGGTAATCAGGCCTAAGATGTCCCGGTTGTCCATATTGGAAACAAACGATCTGACCAACCAGACAGTGTTTCGAAATATGGCCCTCCTGGCCACAATTATAGCATGCGTGGCTACCCGACTGACTGCCAGAACGGCCAGTAGAACCCCGACCAGAAGAGGAAGAAGACGTAGCGGATGACTTACCGCCACGAAATAACTGACCTATTTTCTTGAAGCTGGATCCTCTTGTCTTCAGTGGCCTCTTATCTTTCGACTGAAATGTCCTCTATAATTGCACTTCCTCGGTCAGCCTAGCCTTGTTTACCAAAGTCAGATAATCCTAAATCTCCATTCGCACAATACCACTACAAAGTTCAATTCACAATCCCGCCTCATACTTAGCACACTTACTACCCTCGGTTCCTTCCAATGAGAAAGGGTGATAGAAATTACATAACTCGTCAAACTTAGTAGTATACTCGGCCACTGACATTCGGCCTTGTTCCAGCCTCAGAAACTCCATTTCCTTTCAGATTTTGTAATTCTCCGGAAAGTACTTGACAAGAAACCTCCTACAGAAATTCACCCACACTAGCGGTTCACTCGCCGCATTTATCTGTACCTTGGTCCTCGACCACCATATCCTAGCCCCGTCCTTCAACTGGTAAGTAGCAAACTGAACCTTCTGCTCCTTCGAGCACTCAAAATACTCAAAAGCTTGTTCGATTTCCCTTATCCAAACATACGCCCCATCGTAATCATGCCCTCCTTTATAAGCAGGGGGATTCCTTTTCAGGAATTTATCAAGAGTGGGACCAGATTCAGTCCTACTCATCAATTGGGAAAATCTTAAGAAGAAGTCATCTCCTCCACCAGAACTGGTTCCTTCAGTCATAATGTAATTCTACAATGAACAAACACATCACCATTAATAACCAATGATGTAACATCCCCAATTTTAAAATAGAGAATTAATTAAGGAAAATGAATATTGACAAGTTGAATATAAATTACTTAAGGCCCCAATATATTGAAATAAATTAAATTGAGAATTTCAGGAATTATTAGTGATCTATGGAGACCGGTTAAGCTAAAAGTGAGCCCGGTTGAGATATGGGTGTCGGACCAAATATCTCGGAATGAGATGATATTGGTCAGGGCTGTTCAGAATAATATTGGGAATCCGGATATATATTCGGAACAATTTTTAGATAAGGTATTGAGCCTGGACGGAGAACCTGTTTGTGGAAAAACGATGAATTTTATTGAATGAAACTAAAATAAACCCAAAAGCCCAAAATTTCCTCCTCCTATTCATATGTACACGCTGAAGCTTTTGGCAAGCACTCTCTACCTCTTTTCTCTTCATCTTACTCTCCATTTCTCCTCCGTTCTTCTTTTCTTCTTCTCCCAAAAACCTTGAGCTTATGTGGTGATTCCTTCCCTCTCTATTTTTTGTTGAAGAGGACTTGGAAGCCTGGAGTTCTTCCCTCTTCTTCCTCTCATTTTCGTGTTATCTTTCTCCCTTTCTTGAACCCACTTTGTTGTTGGGTGTGAGGGCCTATTCTGAACGACAAGACGGGAGTGTCTTATCAATCGGAATTCTTCTCTTGAGGTAGGAGAGGAGTCTAAGTTCAAAATGCATGAATTTGAATGTTATTTGATTGTGGTATGTAGTGTTATGCATGTTAGCCTTGCTTGAATATGGTGAGAAATGATGATATGTGGTGTGATGTAAATAATATGTTTGGCAACATGCTTTGATACATTTAGAATATTCATGGTATGTTATATGAACGTGTGTAGTGAGCAGTGATATGATGATAAGTTGTATTTACCATGAATGTGATATGAATGTTGATGTTGTTTGTTGAGATTGAGAATAAGGAGAATGCCACCCAAAGATTTAAACTAATAAGAACAATCAATGTTAATAAAAGCCTTGTGATGGTGTTGATGATGTTGGATGATGAGTGGCATGTATAGGATGCATAGAGTGAGGAATGCATATGATCTGTATTTGCATCCATGGCATACTGTATAGCCGCCGTTGTGGAACAGTAGGGGAATTCCCTCGGCCGACCCAGTGGGAGGGTGGCTCGGTGCACGAGCAAGTTGTATTTTCCCCTGTGACTTAGTGTAAAGTCACGAAGCCGCCCATGTATTGCTTCGGGGAGCTGGATGTGGCCGACCCTTGTAGGGGGTGGCTCTTGATGAGCAGGTGACCCCGGTGGTCTTTAAGATCACAGCCGCCATGATTTAATATCTGGCCGGCCCGCAACACCTTATGTTGATATGTTGTGTACCGCGGTCATGGTGATAGTGACCAGGTGTTGCAAGATGGGCGATGCGGTTTGGTACCAGTAAAACGATTAGTGAATGCATGCAATTTAAAGAACAAGTGTACATATTTTACTACTGCAGTAGGGGTGTGGTTAGATGACCATGCTTGAATCCCACAGTTGGTGTTGAATTCCCACAGTCAGATCTGCAATTGTTGAAATACTCCTTTGTGCATATGCATTAGCTTAAGAGCATTTTCATATAGATGGGGGTATGCCAAAGTGGTGAGATATGATGATGATTGTGAAGAGGTTGTAAAAATATGATTTAAGACAACATAAAAGATATGAATACCAAATAATGGTTGTGTGACAATTCAACGGTTGAATATCGTGATTATATGTATGCTTGTGTGCTTTGTGTGAAGTTGTATTGGTATATGGCATGGTGAATATTATTGATGTGTAAAGTATATGCTGTTCAAGTGGCCTTAATACTCAAGAGGGGGGGTGAATTGAGTTTTAAAAACTTTGATTGGAATGTCTTTGAACTTGATTTTTATATCCAAGTTTACAAAAATATGCAAGTGAAATCAAGTTGAAGATAGTATGCAATGCACCACAAGGATAAATATAGATGAAGCAATTTAACAAACACTTGGTGGGTAGTATTTGAAATGTATCAAATTAGACAAGCTTAAGTATGCAATTCACAATCAATCAACACAAATCAACCAATTGCAGTATATGAAAGTAAAAGAGTAAGGGAGAGGAGCTTGCAAACCAATATAACAAGTTCCACCAACACCGGTGTACGTCTCGCCTCTAAGCAACCCACTTAGAGGATTTCCACTATTGAAGTTTAGAGATACAAGCTATAAGCAATTGCAGCTTCCTAGTGTCCCATGTAACACCCCGAATTTTACAAAGGAATGAATAATTAATATGAATGGCAAATAGTTGATGCTTATTGAGGAAGATGGGTGAGAATATGTGGAATAAATCTAATTTGATTTGTAATGAGGAATTATGAGTGAGAATACTTAGGAACAAGTTAAATATGTCTTATATGATGTATATGATAGTTTGGATGTGATTAAATTGGCTTATGATGAAGTTTCATAAGTTGGACTGTGTAAAATCTGCGTTTCCTGCCTCTGTGTTGACAGTTTCGCCCAAGCGAGAAGGGATCTCGCCCAGGCGAGGATTCCCTGTGTTGGCTTTATGGTTCTGGGCAATTTTCGCTCAAGCGAAGGTTAATTTCGCTCAAGCGAAATTACCTATGTGTCTGTTGCTCTCTGGAAGGGATTCGCAGTATCAGTGTTTGCTTTCTGGAGGAAATTCGCTCAAGCGAATGGAGTCTCGCCCAAGCGAAGGGTCTGAGAAATGGCATTCGCTCAAGCGAGTGAGGGATCAGCTTGAGCGAGCCAGTGAGGAATTGGTCACTGGATCTTCTTCGCCCAAGCGAATGTGAGTAGCTTGAGCGAAAGTGGAAGTATGAATGCTGGGTGATGCTCACTCAGGTGTGACTGGTACAGTTGTACTAGACCGAGTGTGGTAAGTATATGGTGAGTGTAATTCCAAGTGGAAATGGCACCGAGTGGGGGTGTGTTGTCCAGAAGTATTTTGGAATGACTTCACTCGGGGGAAAAACAAAGGAAGTCAGCCTTTGAATTGTTTATCCGAGTAGAATCCTGAGTGAGTGTGAAAGCAATAAGCATTCCGAGTGTATGATTATATATGTGGGTTGGTAGATTGGATTTGTAGACAGGTTTGTATGTATGAAAATATACATATATACATAAGGGATTTATGTTGATTTGATGCCTCTTACCGACTGGAATATGAATAATGTTGGGTGAATAATTCTAAGTTGATGAATTCCGAGAGAATTATAGGAGGCTTGGATCCAATTCCGAGTGAGGCTATGATGTTTGTCCTTCTTTTCCGAGTGGAGAATATTTAAATGGATTTTTAGAGAATTGCCATTGATGAACCCATCCGGTGTAGGATTAGATGGGAGAATTTCCCGAGTGACCCTTGTGTGGCCTTTTCCGGGTGGAAAAGCATGAGTAAACCCCGAGTGGGATGGGTTTAGATATTCCCGAGTGGAATTCCGAGTGATCCTCTTCCAAGGGAGAGTTGTTGTAATGGTTTAGATTGGACTATATCCTAAGTGTAGGAAATATATATATAATCCGAGTGAATAAGATTATATACTCTGAGTGGTGAATATGGAATACATTCCGAGTGACTTATAGTGGTGATACACCGAGTGGTGTTGACAAGTAAATATTCTGAGTGAGGAAGGATTTAGGATTCCGAGTGGGATACCCCTCATTTACCGAGTGGAAGACCTAATAAGTGATGGGTCAGTTTTAGAGAAATTACCGAGTGAAGGGTTGATTGAGATGACTCGAATTTGATTGGAATTGCCGAGTGAGAGACTATATGAGTATGAGTCGGCCCAAAATGTCTTGGTTGAATGGAAAGTGGATCGGTTTAGATTGTTATGTCAAGTGGGAAGCCGAGTGTGAGATGACTCGGATTTAGTTGAAGTTTGCCGAGTGAAAATCGAATTAATATTGGGTCGGTTTTAAGGAATCCTGCCAACAGAAACCCGAGTGCTGGGAAAGATGATTTCTGGTTGGAATCGCTTAAGCGAATTAATACCTCGCTCAGGCGAGTGAGTGTGGAAACAGGTACTGGGGTTATTTCGCTTGTGCGAATGGAGAGGCTTATGCGAGTTAGAGCTGTTCCGCTCAAGCGAATGTGGGTTTCGCTTGAGCGAGTGACACCCTGTTTGTGTGTTTCTTCCCTTTTCTCTCGGTTTAATTATGTGGACCCTTCTTTTACTTAGTTCTAAGGATATTAAAGTAAATATAACATGGTATGATGGATTATTGGACTGCCATTTGTAATTATGAGGTAATAGTGAGATATTTTAAAGGGAAACATTTATTAAGACAAAAACTCTTACTTTCTTTCTACCTTTCACGTCACTTCTTCCCCTCCTTTCTTCATTATTCTTCTTCGTCTTCTTCATGCTGTTCCCCATCTCCTCTTTTCTTCTCTCCAAAAACCAAAACCGTGTGGAGCTTTCTTACCCTCTCCCATATTTGTTTTCATGGAGGCTCAAGGGAGAAGCTCATGGTTGAATCCTCTTCCACTCTTCTCCTCTATTTTCGTGTGGATCTTTCTTTTCCTTAGGAGCTCATAGCCAACTCTTGGGTGAGGTAAGTTCCTCACCATTCCTTATGAGTTTATGCCCTATATTTTAGGTTTTTTGGTTTTGGAGGAGTATTTATTGTGTATAGGGATTGTTGGGAGAAGCTTAAAGTGAGGAAACCCTAGGTGGGGTGTTGTTATTATGACTTTAATAGTGGGTTATTATGGAGATGCATGAATTAATATTTGGATGGGTGGAAAATAAATGAGTAATTATGATGTTGATGGGTTTTGGTGAAACCCTAACTTTAATAAATTGGGGGAAGTGTGAAAGGAGAGTAAAATGTATGTTTAATGACATTGGGGAAGGATATTAATGATGGAAGATGGCTATTGATGTGAGTAATAAGTATTGGTAGCAGTTGTTTGGTTAGTTGGCATTTATGATCTAAAGGATCTTGACTTTGGAAAAGGAATTCCCGAAGCCTAATACAATTATATAACTTAGTGTTTAACAAGTCTAGGACTTGATGATAAGCTAGAAAATGTCTAAAAACTATGAGGAATGCCTTGTGATGGCTTATTAATTGTATGAGTGCATATGTATAATATGTAGATCGTATTCTGAATGATGCAAAGGAGCTTTTGGAGCGTTGGAATGGTTCGGCTCTTCCCTTAAGGTAGGAGAGGAGTTAACATTCAAATTGCATGAGTTATATATTTGATGATTATCGTATGTGATTGATACTCATGTTTGCATTGCCATATATATATGTATTGAATTAGTTAGAATGGCAATAGCTAATTATTGAGAATTATTATGATACTCTTGTGTTGGGTTGAAAATCCCCAATGAATATATATAATGATATTGATATATATAAAAGGAAATATTATGACATTCTAGTGGTGGATACAAGTAGTTGACTTGTATGTATGTGAGGCAATGATGATTGCCAAATATGTGAATGGTGAATGTGCCTCGAATGAGTTTATGTGTGGATTAATATTATATTGTTTGCTATGCCTTTGTTATCCATGTGTGGATTATTGTGATAGATGTTGTGGCTATTGGATGCCAATTATTTGAATGATGTGCCTTGAGGAGCCTTGTGAATGTTTATATACCAATGGATGCTAGTTAAATTGATGATATGCCTTGAGGGGCTTGATAAATGATTTTGTATGATTATTGAAATGCCATTGATGACAAAATACGAAATATACAATATATCCCTAATTGAGAGGGTGAGATGTTCTTGCGAGGTTGTTGAGCATATGCATTATTGCATCTTGCATTCATGGCATGTCATAGCATTGGTATTATGTGGTTGCGATCACAATGATGAAAGATCCTGCGGGATTCTATGAAGGGAGTACCTCTTACGAGATGGGAAACCAATCTGATGATGATATGATATTATAATGGTGGTTGCGATCACCTGATTGTGAAATGTGAAAGGCCCTGCGGGGACCATTGTATGATAATGAGCCAGTGGTTGCGATCACTAGGTATTTGATATGATAAAGGGCTTGCGAGCACCTATGATGCCCATGGTTGCGATCATGAGGCGGGAGTACCCCTTACGTGGCGGGAAACCTATGATTATGAATGATTGATTATGGTGGTTGCGATCACCCGTGATATGAAATCGGATCCGTTGCATATGCATTAAACAGTTGACATATGCATTGTTTTAAGACCATGGCATTTGTGATGGGATGACCACGAGTGTTGAGAAACCCCTTGCGAGGAGGTATTTGAGTGAAACCTCAATGAATTAATGATGAAAATGAATATAAATGCCCTTGTTGATAAGTGGCAAAGTATTGATGTATGTGATCGTGTATATGTTGTGCTTATTATGATATTGATTGTGATTTATGAGGCTTGTATGCCTATTCTAATGATGAGATGATTAATGAATGATAATTTGATGATTTGATAGCAAAGCACACATGATGTTTGTATGAATATACACATGATCACAATATATATGTTATTCGTCATTTTGAATGTATAACTCACTCTCCCATGTGGTCTCCTTTTTAGCATTGTGATGTAGGTTACCATGGGACAAATTCAGATTTAAAGATCAAACTTGGGTGAAGGTAAATAGTGGTAGAGGAAGTGCCTTGGCCGGCATCATTTATGAATTCATATGTAATGAATAAATTGTGTATGATGATATAGTTGATTTAGAGATTTTAAGTATGTACGAGATAATCCCTTGAATTGATGGATGATGAATAAATATATGTAATTGTGTAAGAGGTGGTTGTTTAATAGGCTTATAATTATACCATTGCCTGCTAGCCTAGCCTTTTCTCATATCGTCATATATGGGACTAGGTGTATGCCCGGTATACACATTCTTCCGCTGTATACTCTATCGTTTTTGTATACCTTTATGGGCGAACTAGTTATAGATCCAGGTTTAATGTATTAAAATTGTACACTTTGGTTTTCTGTGATTCGAGTTTTGGTGTGATGCTGAACTTAGTTTGGAACGCGAAAAATTTATTCGCATTTATATTATTTATGACGATCACATCGAAATTCGAGTACAGAAAATCAGGGGTATTACATCCCACACTCAAGAACTCAATCCTCACTAGCAAAGGGTAACCCACCCAATCTCTCAAACTCTCAATACCCAAAGGTTGAACCCCAACCTTTGTGACCACTCAATCCTAGAGTGAAAAACCTTTGTGTTTGATGAAGTGTTTACAAGGAAATGACTCTCTTAATAGAGTAGATGTCTAAGTGAAGGTTCTCTCAAATCTATAACTCTCAAGAAGAGAGGATATGCAAATGAAATCTTAAAATATACAAGAGTGAGGGCTTACAAAGCACAAGAGTAAGTAAAGAATTGTAGCTTCTTGTTGTGTGTTTGTGCCTCTTGATTGGAGAGCAATTTATAGAGCTTTGAAGCTGTCCCAAGGTTCTCCTAGCCGTTGCAAATAGTGGCTCCAGCTTGTCTCTTCGTGTAGTGGGTTTTGCATGCTTGGTTCCCACTTAAATCTGTCTTTTTAGTGATGTTTCCCACTATGTGAATCGATTCATACGTTTATGAATCGATTCATGACTTGCTGTTTTGGGTATTTTTAATTTTGAACTCGCGTGAATCGATTCATGATTAGTGTGAATCGATTCATGACTTGCTGTTTTGTATTTTTAGGACTTCCAGGCCTATGAATTGATTCATGCTTTTCATGAATCGATTCATACGTTGCTGTTTTTGATTTTCCATGATTTTTGATGCTTTCTTGTTTCATTTGCTTCATAAATCCTTTCCTTTATCTTCATGCATTTCTTTCTTGATTCTTTGATCATTTGGAAGCGTGTCCTTCATTGTTTCTTGGTCTTGTCTTTAGATTTCATAATTTTCTTGTGTTCTTTGCACTTGTTTTTGATATTTGTGGAGCTTTTCAAGTTCATGTGCATTTGTCATTATCGAAACCTGTTTTCAACATTCAAATACATTCTCCCCCTTTTTGATGATGACAAATAATGGCATCTCTTGGGGTGTTAGTATCAATGAGTAGATTATATAGTAAATAGGAGAACGCTTGTTATATAATTGTAAATTGTGAGACAGATTCTATCTTCCCCTTTGTTCTATCTCCCATTTTGTTTTTGAGTCGTATGCATAAGCATTCATATTTGTGATTTATCAATTATAAACAAGTGTATAAATGTTCCTTTTTCTCTCCCCCTTTGTCATTATCAAAAACAAAAGCTATGGGAAAATGATGAATAAGCATTGCATAATTTAAGAAGTAACAAACATAAGGTTTAAACAATGAAACCTAAGCAGAACACAGACAATGCCACAGAAGGGTAATAAAGTCATAATCAAGATAACATGCAACAAGTGTCAGAAACACGCAGAAAATGAGGGTATCTAAGGCTGAGGGAATTTCAGGCTAGAGATTTGAGTAGCCAATTCAGTGTAATGTTCCCCCATGTTGGCTTCAAGCGTATCAAGGCGGGTGTTAATACGTGCTTCCATTGCATCAAAACGACGATCCATGTGTGCAGTAAGTCGTGCAAAGAGGTCATCAGAGGGAGCAGCAGGTGCAGGAGGAGGAGGAGCATCAGCATTTTCTTCATGAACAGCTGTGTGTGGGCGGCGAAGAATTTCCCATATTCCAAACCTTTCAATGATTCCCATTTTATGGATGTGTGTTTGGCCAAGAAGTCCTTTGCTTCTAATAGATTCTTTTACTTCATTTGTGAGATTCACTTTGAAGTGACGAAGGAGTTTAATCACAAAAATAGCATATGGAAGACGAGTGAGATTTCTTGCTTCTAACATGTGGTTCCTTATGATGTTTATCCAGTTGATTTCTTTGTTGTTTAGGATTGCCCACATAAGGAGAATTTGAGTATCACTCACTCTATCATTATTGCTTCCTAAGGGTAGAAGGATCTTTACCATGAAGTAATGGAGTAGGCGATGGTCAACGCGAAGTGTGCCAACAGTACTTGCAGTGGAAGCAGGAAGATTGAAGAATGTCCTTGCTTCAAGGGGGTTGTAGTTCCATGTTGGAGAGGGTTCTTTGCCAGAGAATGATGCATTGTTGATAGGAAGTTTGCCAACCTTATTCATTACTTTATCATCAAGAACAATGGTAATACCTTTCACTTTGGCAATATATCGAGCATCTTGTATGCGTAAAGTGGAATAGAAAGCATGGATCAATTCGGGATAGATATAGGTGGACTCAAGTGTGAGAAATCCAATTAGTTGATAGTTATTGAGAGTGTCAAGTAGAGGAAGGTTGGAGGTTTCAAAGTAGGGAAGATCTAACCAATGTGATAGAATGAGGAGTTTTTCAGAAAAAGTCTACAAGTAAGTTTCCAATTCCTTTTGGGTGGAAAATAATCTGATAAGATCGGAATGTTGAGGTACGGAGGACCCTGCAATGTTGGCCCTTTGTTTCTTTCTAGGATGAGATGAAGAAGCCATGGGATAGATGATGAATTTTAGAGAGAGAGAACGGTTTTTAGAGAGAAAGAGGAGAAAAGAAGTTGAGAAATTTGAATGGTTTTGAGAACTGACGCTGGAACTGTCATTTTTATGCATTATTTCACGCATGAATCGATTCATGGATACACATGAATCGATTCACAACTTGCTGTTTGTGAAAATATTTAGTTCCAGGAGCATGAATCGATTCATACGTTGGTGTGAATCGATTCACAACTTGCTGTCTTGAAAAATTTTGGGTTTCAGGGGCATGAATCGATTCGTACAGGTAAGGTAACATCTAGAGTCATTGAGATCTTCTATTTTGAGAATCCCTTTGCCTTCTTTGTCAATCAAACACTTATGAGCATCAACTATTTGATTAAGAATGATTCATGCTTAGCATTTATCAATTAGATCATACATATGATCATTATTAACAATTATAAAACACAGTGTAGATTAAGGATTCAAATACAATTTGAGATATCTAAAATTCCTAATTCTCTTCTAATATGAATGAATTGGTCTTTAGCTAATGGTTTGGTGAAAATATCTGCTAATTGCTTAGATGTATCAACATGCTCAAGTATACAATCACCCTTTAATACATGGTCTCTAATGAAATGATGTCTAATCTCAATATGTTTGGTTCTAGAATGCATTACAGAATTCTTTGAGATATTGATGGCACTAGTATTATCACACTTAAGAGGCACATGGTCCAATACAACTCCAAAGTCTAGAAGTTGTTGTCTCATCCAAAGGATTTGAGCACAACAACTACCAGCTGCAACATATTCTGCCTCAGCTGTTGATAGCGCAACACTTACTTGTTTCTTGCTATGCCAAGAAACAAGAGAACTACCAAGCAAGTGACAAGTTTCGCTAGTGCTTTTCCTGTCAAGTTTACATCCTGCAAAATCTGAATCAGAGTAGCCAACTAAAGTGCATTCAGCCCCTTTGGGGTACCATAAACCAACATTTTGAGTCCCAACTAAATATTTCATTATCCTTTTTACTGCAGTGATATGTGATTCTTTAGGACAAGCCTGGTATCTAGCACACATACACACAGCAAACATGATATCCGGTCTACTAGCGGTTAAGTAAAGTAAGGATCCTATCATACCTCTATATTTTGTGAGTTCAACATGGTTGTTCCTCTTGACTTACCTTCTCATATCTTCACATATAAGACAAGTCTCTGATAGGTCCAAGGAATTAAATGAACAGCTTCACCACTTGCTACTATCATGAAATAATTACACTAAAATCATGAAACATTTACCTCTACATTTGGGGTGTCTCAACCTGGTATCAGAGCAATTGTTGCTCTTGATACGACTATGATTGATGTTGTACATGTGATTATTGTTTGTGAATGACTGGTTTATGAACTACTTGATTGAATTATGATGGTTGTCATTGAATTGAGATTATTGTATGGAATTGTTAAGTCCGGCCAAGAGTCCTTACACTATTTACCTATAATAATGAATATGTTGTGATCATGTATTGAAAATGATATGAATTATGTGGTGTAGTCCATGATAGGCCTATGAATGCTAAAATTCTTGAATTCATGAGTCGAAAAGCTATTGTTTGGCCTAGTGTACTTATGTGTGAGCCATGTTTTGATGTATAGGCATAAGATATGGCTGGTAGACCAAATCGTGAGGCTACTGCTATGGCAAACGCCTTGAACCGATTCGCTGAACTCTTGGAAGGACAAGGCCAGCTGAATGTGGGACAAGGTTCCCAAGGTCTTGGAAAGATGTGTATGCGTGGATAAATGACTTGGAAAGAATATATGCAAGCTTTGAATGTTCTGAAGTGCAAAAGGTGGAGTATACGGTCTTTATGATCCGCGATGAAGCCGAAGCTTGGTGGCGTCTTACTTGGGGACGAATGATATCTGCTTATGTTCCCTTGGTTTGGGAAAACTTCAATTTGGAATTTTTGAAGAAGTACTTTCCGGATAGCTATAGGAGCAAGAAGGAGCTTGAGTTCATGGAGCTTAAGCAAGGTGGTATGACTGTGGAGGAGTATGCCTCCAAATTTGAAGCATTATGTGCATTTTATCCACCCTATCAACAAGAGGGTACTGAAGCTTCAAAATGTGTGAAGTTCGAAAATGGGTTAAGGCCCGAGATCAAGCGGGCTATTCGGCATCAAGAAATAAGAAGTTTCCCGACGCTTGTGAATAAGTGTCGAATTTATGAAGAAGACGATGTGGTTCCTTCAAGACATGGAAAGCATGAGCCTAAGTTGAAAGGCCAATTTACTAGTTTTAAGAAGCAAGAACACTTTAATAAGAAATTCTTTCGTGGTGGGTCCTTGAACGCTAGAGGACGTGGTGCTCCTAGAGACGGTTATGGTGGTGGTAATCAAGGCCGTGGAAATGCCCAAGGTGTGACGTCCTTAATAATTTCCCGAATAAATTTTTCACGTTTAAAGAATCATTTGAAACTCGTAATTTAACTTCTGAAATCACGTAAAAGTTGATAATCACGGAATATTATCATGCATACTAGTCGGGAATAATTAAATGCATGAAACAATTATAAAGCGGAAACGATATATAAAATAATAATAAATGGTACATTATACTGTTACAACCCATTAAAATTAAAATAAAACCAAAGTCCAAGCAATAATTCATAAAAGCTTCATTCATGGCATCACTCGTCATTCTGTGTAGCATGCACTGTAAAATATTAATGTAAGAGTGAGACAGAATATAGAATAAATATAAAATAAATAAAATTGCGCAAACACAACCAACAAGACATAATGATATGATGTATATGCCAAACAAGTTCATTTATAATTAATAAATCTTAAATAAATCAAATGATGTCATGCTGGATCCATTTGGTTTGGTGGAAATACTGCAGTAAAAAGTCTCATAGAGACACAAGTAGGACTTAGCACAATGCCATGAATCCCTACACTCTATGGCGCTCAAGTACCAAAGTACACAAGTAGGACTTAGCATAACCATGAATCCCTACACTCCAAGGCTCCTGCAAAAATAGGGCTTAAACTCATCTTAGAGTAACCCCCCACCAGGGTAGGCAATTATGGAACCCCTAAATTCCATGGTGCGTCCAAATGCTTATGATGCATGAATGCCTTTGATTTTCTTTAATCAATTTAACATACCATGATATCAATATTTCCATAATCACTTGGAAAATCACAAGTCCTTAGAGGACACAACACATATGATAATTTTCAGAATCATGGATTTACTGTTTTCAATAACATAACTTAATAAACCACAAGGCATTCATACATACATTAATTTAGCCATTCATAATTATTTATGACAAAAACATTCATACTGTAAGTCAAGTATAGAGCACTCAATAACATCCATAATAATCCATAATTTCTCAATACTTCAATAATAAATCATTATTTATATGAAAAATATCATTCTCATCCATAATAATCATTATAGGTAAGTTTCAGCATTTTCCAACAGCATCATATGTTAGTAAAACAGCCATAACATGAGCAAATCAAATCCTTTTTAAGTGATTCCACTTTCTGTAGTTCAATAATAGAATTATCTATAACTTCCATGAAGACCATAATTTCATATTCCAAATAGAAACACCTCTTATTCACAGAATACAGAACTGCCTTAAAGAGAGTTTTCAAAACATACATATGTTAGTATTTTCAACGTTTCTGGAGCTACAAAAATAATTTTGGCATGGGACCAATTCTAAATCACTTCTAACACAAATATCTACAACTTTCATGAAGACCATAATTTCAGATTCCAAACAGAAACACCTCTTATTCACAGAATACAGAACTACCTCAAGGAGAGTTTTCAAAATGTATATATGTTAGTATTTTCAACGTTTCTGGAGCTACAAAAGTAATTTTGGCATGGGACTAGTTCTAAATTACTAATAACACAAATATCTACAACTTTCATGAAGACTATAATTTCATATTCCAAACAAAAAGACCTCTTATTCACAGAATACAGAACTGCCTCAAGGATAGTTTTCAAAATGTACATATGTTAGTCTTTTCAACGTTTCTGGAGCTACAAAAATAATTTTGGCATGATAACAGTTCTAAATTACTTCTAACACAAATATCTACAACTTTCATGAAAACACCAATCACTAATTCTCACCACACAATTCCCAGTTTTAAAAATAAAATTCATATTTCATTGTTACCAGATTTTTAGTTTGAGCATACTTCAGTATTTTAGGCACAACGAGAGCTACAAAGATCCTTATAACTTAACGCCACTTTCTATAGACCAACAACATAAATATCTACAACTTTTGTGAAGACATCAAAGGCTTATTATGCATGTATAATTCCCAGAATATTAATATATACACAAAACATAGGATAAATATTCCACACAGACATGCTGTAGTATTTTGGCTATAACTTTTGCTATACATATTCAAATCAATCAGTTCAGGTCTCAAAATTCACATAACAAAAAGTTCTACAACTTTGATGAAGAATTCAAAATCAAATTCATACGTTTTTAGCTTCAAAATTGAGCAACAAAATATGAAAATAAAGCTGGAAAGTACTGGACAGCATACAATTCTACCCATTTCATAATTATTCACAACCCTGTCCCCTCTTACTTGGATTGAAGATCTTGGCTGATTGGAAAAGTCCTCCTTACTGTCCTGGCTTTAGCTCAAAGGTGTATTGATGGAGAATAGGAATTGAAAGGGAGAAAATTCACTAGCTTACTTGTTCTAAGAGTACCGGTCAAGAGGTGGTGTTAATAATGCAAAGACAAGTGGGGAACATCTTTATCGTGAGTGGATTTTTAGTGGGCTGTTAGTGGATTGATTGTGGAAATAATGGAGTTTTAGATAAGAAAGTAAGCTATATTATTGTCCATTTCTGGCCGCCTACATGTTAGGGTGGGTATGATTAGATTAGATATATTAAAATATGCATAAGAGGACAAAATTGGTGTCAAAACTTAATTCTGACACTGAATACCGACTGAAATTCCACTCGGTCAGGATCTAAATCGACTGGAAACTACCAGTAGTGTGAAGGAAAGGAAATCCGAGTCCCTCTCGCTTAAGCAAAATCCTCACTTGCTTGAGCGAGTGCCATACATTGCACTGGCAGAGGGAAGTTTCGCTCAAGCGAATTCCGACTCGCTTGAGCGAGACACACAAGCCTCACTTATTCCACTCTCACTCGCTTAAGCGAGGAATTCATTCGCTTAAGCGAAATCCGACCAGAGGTCGTCATTCCCCAAAACCGACCCTTCATCCACTCGGTTTCCACTCAACAAGTTAATCCAAACCGACTCCTCTTACTCAGTTTTCACTCGGCACAATTTATTCCCAACCGAGACATCCTTCTCTCAGTTTTTCACTCGGCAATTACTCTAAATGACTCTTTTCCCGTTCACTCGAGTGATCTTCCTATTACAAGGTCTTGCACTCGGGTGAAGCTGTTCCAGAGTTCTTCTGGATAGACTCACACGAATCTCCTCAATCGGTGTCTACCCACTCGGAGTCACACTCGAAAATCTTTTATTCGGTAGAGTTACACTCAACTCTGAGCTAATCCATTTGGAATTTAACTACTCGGTCATGAGTTTTCCTTCGGTTGAACGTACTTCTCTCGGAAACATTGTACTCGAAGAAATTTCATTCGGAAATGAGGCTCTTGATGATGATTGACTCGGAAATGAGTCATTCGGAAACATTTGACTCGGAAACAAGTCATTCGAAAATACTTGACTCGGAAATGAGTCATTCGAAGACATTTGACTTGGAAACGAGTCTTTCTAAGTAATTTGACTCGGCAGTGAGTCACCCTAAGGTGAGTCACTCGGATCCTTTCACCCAGAAAAGGTTCTATCAAACCCTCTTCACTCAGAAATGTCTCTGAGACAGGGATTCCACTCGGAAGAGACCCTCTCGGCCATGTTCCACTCGGAAAACACAATCTTCACTCGGAATTTCATCCTTCACTCGGAATTTCTCTTGGTCACTCAGAACAGAGCCTCTTCCTTACTCGGACAGTCCTTTCTAAGGCATGTTTCACTCGGAAAATGGATAATATCATTAAAGATCTATATAAATTCCATAATTATACCCAAAAAATGAAATTTTTGGAGTATTACAAACCATCCCTTGGGTGTTTTATTCATTGATTATCACTTACAGACCTTCCATACTTCAAAATTTACAAATAGGACTATTATCAAAAACAGGATGTTACATTTTTCCCACCCTAATAAAAATTTCGTCCTCAAAATTTAACATAATGTACTCCTCAGTGAAACAATTCTGGGTATTGTGTTCTCATAGCATCTTCACGCTCCCAAGTTAGAGTTACATCATTTCCTTGTTTCCATACAACCTTCACTAATGGTACATTCTTGTTTCTCAGGTGTTTAATCAACCTTTCTATGATCTGTGTGGGTTCTGTAGGGATGGTCAGATTTTCTCTAACTTCAACATCATCAGTATCAATCACATGAGTGGGGTCTTGTACATACTTCCTCAATTGTGATACATGGAACACATTGTGCAAATTTGCAAGATGAGGAGGAAGTGCAATCTGATAAGCCACTGTGCCAATTTTCTTTAGAATTTCATATGGTCCAATGAACCTTGGACTTAACTTCTTACTCTTCAATGCTCGGCCAATCCCCTTGTGAGGTGAAACCTTCAAAAATACATGATCACCAACCTGAAATTCAAGTGGTTTCCTCCTTTTATCATAATAGTGCTTTTGTCTATCTTGGGTTGCCTTCATCTTCTCTCTGATTATTTCTATTTGTTCAGTAGTCTTCTACACAATTTCAGGTCCTAACGCCAAACTTTCACCAGTTTCTAACCAACAAAGGGGCGTTCGACACTTTCTACCATACAATGCTTCAAATGGAGCCATACCAATACTGCTATGGTAACTATTGTTATACGTGAATTCAATCAGTGGAAGAAACTACTCCCAACTACCACCATGTTAAAGCACACAAGATCGCAGTAAGTCTTCCAAACTTTGTATGGTGCGCTCTGACTGTCCATCTATTTGGGGATGATAAGTTGAACTTAATCGAAGTCTCGAACCCAATTCCTGATGCAAGCTTCCCCAGAATTGAGAAGTGAACCTCGGATCTCTATCTGACACAATACTGGATGGTACACCATGAAGTCTCACGATCTCTTTCACATATAACTATGCCAACTTTTGTAGAGAATTCTTCATATTCATTGGAAGGAAGTGAGCTGACTTAGTCAATCTGTCTACAATAACCCAGATTGTATCGTTTCCTGAACGAGTCCTTGGTAAACCTAACACAAAGTCCATTGAAATGTCATCCCATTTCCAGACAGGAATCTCCAATGGTTGTAGTTCACCAGATGGCTTCTGATGTTCCACTTTGGCTTTTTGACACACCAGACATGAAGACACATATTCAGCTATTTCTTTCTTCATCCTTGGCCACCAAAAGCTTTTCTTCAGATCTTGATACATCTTAGTTGATCCAGGATGAATGCTTAACATATTTTTATGCGCTTCTTCTAGGATTGTCCTTCTCAGATCAACATCATCCGGTACATAAATTCTGCTTCTGATTCTCCAAATTCTATCTGATCCTTCTTGTAATCACATATCCTTTCCATTCCCCTGTAACTTTCTCAACTCCTATAATTGCAAGTTGTAACATCCCTATTTTTAGAAAAAGTTTTACCCTTGTAAATTTTGAATTATGGAGAGTTGTAAGTAAGAATAAGTCAATATATACCCTATTGATGGTCTGTGGTATCTCAGAAATGTCATTTTTATGCATAATAATGGAATTTATATGGATCATTAGTGAAATTATGCAAAAACCGAGTGAAAAAGACTCTGTTCCGAGTAACAGAGAGGAATTCCGAGTGAAGAAATGAAATTCCGAGTGAAGGAATGAAATTCTGAGTGTAACGTTACGTTTTCCGAGTAAAACATGACTGAGAGGGCTACCACTGAGTGGAGTCCTGACCTGAGAGGCAATTCTGAGTGAAGTATGTTCAAGAGAACCACTTCTGGGTGAAATTCCGAGTCAAAACACCCTGGAATGACTCGTTTCCGAGTCAAACCGTGCCAAATGCTTCTTTTCCGAAGGAAACTCCTCTGATTGAAGCATTCCGAGTGAAAGAATGCATAAATACTTATGTTTATGTTGATTTGATGCTTCCTTCCGACTGGAGTGTGTTGTGGAATCAATTGGGAAGGATTCTGAATGGTTTCTTATGTATTTGCTTAGGAAACCGAGTGGAAAATGGTAGAGGGAGCCCATTCCGAGAGAAATGTATGAAGCTGAACCATTTCCGAGTGAGATATACTCTATTGGGCCAAAACCGAGTAAGACTTATACATGTAGGTCTTGTTCCGAGAGGTAATGGCTTAAATAAACCTTAATTGGAAATATAGTTGAAGAAGTTGGTCTAAACCGAGTGAACCAAGTGAATGAAGACTCGGATTTCCGAGTGAAGACTCTGAGAAAGGAAGGACTCGGTCTGGACAGGTATTACCGAGTGAAGAACCGAGTACCTGAGTCGGTTTCAAAGGAATTCCGAGCGAAGACTTGAAGACTCGCTCAAGCGAGTCGGATTCCGCTTGAGCGAGAAGGACCCCTGATGCATATTTCTCTACTTCGCTCAAGCGAGCAAGCCACGCTCAAGCGAGCCTTGCAATTGTTGACTCGGAAGTAAGAATTTTAGTCGGTATAGTGGTTAACCGAGTGGAATTTTCACTCGGTATTCAGTGTCAGTAGTGCGTATTAACTTCAATTTTGTCTTTTAATGATTATTTTAATTCAATCATGCGCATTATAGACAGTGGGCGGCCAGAAATGGGTACTGACTCAGCATATCTCCTTATTTAATCTCCACTGACTCTCCATTAGCACTCCACTAGCAGCCCACTCAGAAAAGCTGTTCCCCATTTAGTTCCCACTTACTCTCCTTATTTAAACCAGTGCAAGGATTCTCAGAACACACACACGAAACACAGCTACAAACACACTTCTGTTACCATTTTCCTTTCCAGCAAGCTTCTTTCTCTCTCTTTTCTCTTCTGTTTCACTCGGAATTCATGCAGGACAATGAAAGGGAACCTCTTCTTCTTCTCCAGGAAGCTCCATAAAGGTAAGGGGGTATATTCTTGGGTGCTCTGTGGGAAAACCGAGTGAAGGAAAGGGTTAAGGAACTTGTTCCTCACCTTTCCAGGACAGATTCAGTGTTGTGTGAATTAAATGCCTTAATTGTTATTATTTGTATTTATATATATATTTGTTATTAAATGCATATAATCAGTGATGAATTGTGAAATGATATGTACTGTATTGGACTGAAAATACTAAGAATCATGGGTACCGTGTGATTTCCAGTGAAAAATTATGAATAGAAGATGAATTTAATGATAACAGGTTCTGTTTTATGTTAATCCGACCGGTTTTACATCTATAACAACTCGGTTTTGCTTAGTTTCAATCGGATTCAACCTTAACTGAATGTATTTCATTCTGATAGAACAATTCTTCACTCGGTAAACAACCTAATTTCACTCAGAGAACTTTTTCTAGTTTATTTCCACTCGGACAGCATCTTTCCAGTTGATTTCACTCGGAAAACATCATATTTCACTCAGAAAACAGTTAGTTTTACCCAGACAACACTTTTCAGTGATTTCACTCGGAAAACAATTTATTTTACTCAGCAAACAGTTATTTTCACTAAAAGAACTCCTTTCAGTTTGATGTAACTCGGTATATAAAGTCAATTCACCCAGAAAACCTTTCCCAACCTGATTCCACTCGGAATCAGGATTATCTTACTCGGATTTATTTTACTCGCATGTGTCTTATTCAGACAGAACCCTTTTCAACTAATTTCACTCGGTAAACTCATGTTTCACTCGAAACTTATATTGATTTCACTCAGAAAACTCCTTTGAGACTGATGTCACTCGGAATCGTATTTTATTACACTCAGAAATTCATTTTTACTCGGTTTCACCAACATTTTCACTCATAAAACTCTTTCTTACTGATTCCACTCGGAAATTATATTTTAATTCACTCAGAAATTTATTTCACTCAGAATTTAAGTTATTTCATTAAGAAAATACTTCTCAGTTTCTGTTTCACTCGGAAAACATATTAATTTCATTTAGTAAACTCTGCTCAGTTTTATTTCACTCGGATTCATAGTTAATTCATGCGGAAAACTCATTTTCACTCGGAATCAAACCTGTTTCAGTCGGAAAACAGCCTTCCAGTTCATTTTCACTCGGACCTAAACTTGTTTCAGTCGGAAAACAACTTTCCAGTGTAATTTCACTCGGATTTTTAGCCAGATTGTTTGGAAAACCCTTCTCAGTATGATTCCACTCGGAATTATACTTATTTCACTCGGATTTACCCTTGTTTCACTCGGAAAACTCTGTTTTTAGTGTTTTTCGCTTGGATTTTCATTTAGAAACTATTCTTAAACATTTTTTTTAAACTATTGGGAAGTTAAAATTATTATTATCATTCTTATTCTATTATTATTATTATTCTAATTATTATCAATCTTAATATTGTTATTATTATTATTAGTTTTATTGTTATTAACATTGTTAACGTCTTAATTATGAGTATTTACATAATAAATATATTATTTTACTCTTTATGGAAAATATAATTTTAACCAAGATATAATAGATATATTTCTAAAATAATAAACGGATATCTTACAATGTTTAAATAATTGATGGAATTCAAAGAACTTGGGAATGATATGATGAGACTGGAAATACATAAGATACCCAAGGAATCAATTGATAAAATAAATGCATTTCGCATCATGAAAATATTTTTGAAGAAGAAAAACCTCTAGAGCATACACTTGGTACAGTGGAGGACACTCACGTTCGATCTCCATGAAGAATCTTGGGAGTACAACTGGAACGGCAACCCAATGGCATCAGAGTCGCGCCTGATAGCCGGGTGAGACGATGCAATTCTAGTGTACTTTGACTAAATGACGGAGTGTAACTATGATCGTAGGGATCCAAGTTCCAAAAATATTTAAATCAATGATGAGAACCAATGAGTTCATTTGTACCATATGGAACTTGGGCCGACCCTGATCGCTCTAGATGATTGGAATGGAGATATTCCAAAGAATGAGATGAAGAAAAATCGATTTATTGGGCCCACATGCATCATGAGACTTAATCAAAGATAAATCATAATAAATTCAATTCATGCATTTTCATGACGACATGCTTGATTGTTATAAATATGCTAATTGTATGAACTATGTGATATTATTTGTTAATTGGATTATGTCCGCACCGGATTAACCAATCAGGGTCTTGGGTTATACTCACCCTTACTGTTGATAATTTTCAGAGGAATTAGGAAATCAAGAACCTGAGTATGAAGAACAGCAATATGCTGAACCAAATGAGAACGCTCCTTAAATAGAATATAAGTATCTGAATATTGACGGATGACTGTATAATATTTAAGGGTGCCTGCGTGCCCCATTCTGTTAAGAGTACAATTACTTGCAGTTTGTGAATGACTATGTGATCTATATAATATTGCTTCCACTGATATGCCATTATTTTATAAAAAAAAATATTCACTTTTTCTAAAAACTGTTAACACTCTCAGTTAAATAGGATGAACCTACAGAAGGATTTGTCTTATCTAACCGAGGGTGTTACACAAGTCCTCTATCTACCTTTCACCTATCAGCTTCAGAAAATTATTGGTTATTTTCAAAGTTCCCAAGGTCATACTTTTTGAAGATTTTAACTCCACACCCAAGTTCATATCTCTGAACTGTTCTACCATCTCCATCTCTTTTACCATTAAAGATGCCATATGAATGGATTTCCTGCTAAGTGCATCTGCTACCACATTTACTTTTCCTGGATGGTACTTCAAATCAAAATCATAATCTTTAAGAAACTCCATCCACCTACGCTGTCTCATGTTCAATTCCTTCTGATCGAACAAATACTTTAAGCTCTTGTGGTCACTGAACACTTCAAACTTGACTCCATTCAAATGGTGTCTCCAGATTTTCAAAGCAAATACCACCGCTGCCAATTCTAGATCATGCGTCGGGTAGTTCATTTCATGTGGTCTCAACTGTTTAGAAGCATAGGCAACCACCTTCTGTTGCTGCATCAAAACACAACCTAAGCCCATCTTAGAAGTATCACAATAAACCATAAAGTCTTCTTGTGGATTAGGCAAAGTTAAGACTAGAGCAGAGGTAAGCTTTATTTTTAGTTCCTGGAAACTTTTCTCACATTCTGGAGTCCAATCAAAAGGTTGATTCTTCCGAGTTAGACGAGTCATTGGTAAGGCAATTCGAGAAAAACCCTCAATGAATCTCCGATAATAACCAGCTAACCCTAGAAAGCTTCGTATCTCAGTAACTGAAGTAGGTCTCTCCCAGTTTGTTACAGCTTCTATTTTAGAAGGTTCCACAGACACTCCTTCGCTTGAGATTACATGGCCTGGGAACTTTACCTCTTTCAACCAGAATTCACATTTAGACAACTTAGCATACAACTGCTTCTCTTTCAGAATCTGCAATACCACTCGAAGATGTTTTTCATGCTCCTCCCATGTCTTGGAATAAATCAGAATGTCATCAATGAAGATAATAACAAACTGATCCAAGTATGAATGAAACACTCGATTCATGTAATCCATGAATACAGCTGGGGCATTGGTTACTCCGAAGGGCATCACAAGATACTCGTAATGACCATAGCGTGTTCTAAAGGCCGTCTTTGGAATGTCCTCAGACTTGACACGAATCTGATGATAACCTGATCGTAGATCAATTTTAGAAAATACTGTAGCACATCTCAATTGATCTATCAGATCATCAATTCTGGGCAAAGGATATTTATTCTTCACTGTTAATTTGTTCAACTGATGATAATCTACACATAATCTCATACTTCCATCTTTCTTCTTAACGAGCAATACCGGCGCTCCCCATGGTGACACACTGGGCCTGGTAAAATGCTTCTCCAACAACTATTCAATTTGCTTCTTTAGTTCTGCCAGTTCAATAGATGACATACGATATGGGGCCTTAGATACTGGTTCTGCTCCTGGAATTAAGTAAATTGAGAATTCTATCTCACATTCTGGAGGTAAACTTGAGACATCCTCAGGAAATACTTCAGGGAATTCAGAAACAACTGGCATCTCGATTGCTTTAGATTCACCATCTCCTTTGGAAAGAGTAAACAAGGCAAATAATTAAATTTCACCTTGTAAGGTAAAGATCTTGAGGTTGTCAGAAATAAGATTTTCTTCTGATGGAAATATCACGGTCTTGTTATGACAGTCCATCAAGACTCGATTCGCCGATAACATGTTCATCCCTAGAATTACTTCCAGATCCTTCAAAGGTAAACAAATAAGATCGACAAGAAAGTTTCTACCTTCTATGAGCACAGAACATTCGTTACACACCTTAGTAGTCCTAAGTTGTGTACCGGTGGGAGTGGAAACAATCAGATCATACATCATAGGCTTCACAGGTAATTGAAGACGTCTAACACACTCATCAGAAATAAAAGAATGTGTAGCACCAGAATCAAATAACACAGATAAAATGGTACGATTGATCTCACACTTACTTTGCACAAGGTCATCTGCTTGGTCTGCCTCCGAACCGCTGATAGCAAAGACTCTTCTTGTTGCTGGTTGTAATCTTTGGTCTGTTGACTCCCTATTCTGTCTTGGAGGTTAGACAGCACACGTGTTTCCTCCACGGCCTCCCTGATAATTAGAACCTCTTTGATGATTCATAGTGTTATTGTTGTTGTTTTGACGGTTCTGTGGACAATTTGGACTGATGTGACCTTTCTGATTACAACGAAAGCAAGTGACATCTTCTAGGTGTCTGTTGCAATCACGTATATGGTGATTACCTCCGCACTTAAGACATCTCATATTCATATGATTGTTGCATCTCTCAGAAGATGATGATGATGATCCTCCCTTGAAACGACTTGGATAGAACGATCCTCTCCTTTTGAAGGTAACTGATTGAGGTCTCAGTTGTCTATTAATCTTTTCTTGTGCCAATCTTGCTTGGTGGTTTTCTTCAAAAATTCGGCATTTATTGGTTAAGATGGGGAAATTCCGAATTTCTTGATAACCAATAGCCTCTTTGATTTCAAGGTTCAACCCGTTCTCGAACTTGACACATTTTGAGGCTTCAGCACCAGCCTGTTGGAAAGGAGGATAAAAGAGAGATAATTCTTCAAATTTTGCAGCGTACTCACCGACAGACATTGAGCCTTGTTTCAGCTCCATGAATTCCAGCTCTTTTCGGCTCTTCACACTCGCTGGAAAATATTTTTCCAGAAAACAATCTTTGAAGTTGATCCAGTCCAAAGGTCTGTCAGTTTCAATCATACGAGTTTTGGCATGTATCCACCAGTTTTCTGCTTCCTCAACCATCATGTAAGTGGCATACTCCACCTTTTCAAATTCTGTGCAGGGCAAGGCTCGGAAGATGTGTTCTATTTCCTTAACCCATAGGTATGCTACCTCTGGATTATAACCTCCTTTGAATTGTGATGGCTTCCTTTTTAGGAAGTGATCTAATCCGTAAAGTCCTCCAGCACTTCTTGGTTGATTTTGCCTATCCATGGCTTCAGCCAAGCGGTTGAAAGCAGCTGCCATATCGTTGTTATTGTTTCTTGCCATCCTACATTCGTAGTTTGGTTTATACTAATTCTAAGAGAAAATATATCGTATTATAACATAACTATAAGTATTCTACAGTTTATCAGTTAAGCAATAAATTGTATAACACATTTATCATATTATCAAGCAGTAATCAAACAAATCATTTTGTAATTTATCAGTTAGGCACAAGTCACACACTTAACATATTTTCAAACAAGTAATCAAACAATTCACATAGTATATCAAGAATCAATACATGTCATAGCAATTGGTCTTGAATTTTTGAAAATGCTCTCATACCACCAATATGACGTCCTTAATAATTTCCCGAATAAATTTTTCGCGTTTAAAGAATCATTTGAAACTCGTAATTTAATTTCTGAAATCACGTAAAAGTTGATAATCGCGGAATATTATCATGCATACTAGTCGGGAATAATTAAATGCATGAAACAATTATAAAGTGGAAACAATATAGAAAATAATAATACATGGTACATTATACTGTTACAACCCATTAAAATTAAAATAGAACCAAAGTCCAAGCAATAATTCATAAAAGCTTCATTCGTGGCATCGCTCGTCATTCTGTATAGCATGCACTGTAAAATATTAATGTAAGAGTGAGACAGAATATAGAATAAATATAAAATATATAAAATTGCGCAAACACAACCAACAAGACATAATGATATGATGTATATGCCAAACAAGTTCATTTATAATTAATAAATCTTAAATTAATCAAATGATGTCACACTGGATCCATTTGGTTTGGTGGAAATACTGCAGTAAAAAGTCTCATAGAGACACAAGTAGGACTTAGCACAATGCCATGAATCCCTACACTCCATGGCGCTCAAGTACCAAAGTACACAAGTAGGACTTAGCATAACCATGAATCCCTACACTCCAAGGCTCCTGCAAAAATAGGGCTTAAACTCATCTTAGAGTAACCCCCCACCAGGGTAGGCAATCATGGAACCCCTAAATTCCATGGTGCGTCCAAATGCTTATGATGCATGAATGCCTTTGATTTTCTTTAATCAGTTTAACATACCATGATATCAATATTTCCATAATCACTTGGAAAATCACAAGTCCTCAGAGGACACAACACATATGATAATTTTCAGAATCATGGATTTACTGTTTTCAATAACATAACTCAATAAACCACAAGGCATTCATACATACATTAATTTAGCCATTCATAATTATTTATGACAAAAACATTCATACTGTAAGTCAAGTATAGAGCACTCAATAATATCCATAATAATCCATAATTTCTCAATACTTCAATAAAAAATCATTATTTATATGAAAAATATCATTCTCATCCATAATAATCATTATAGGTAAGTTTCAGCATTTTCCAACAGCATCATACGTTAGTAAAACAACCATAACATGAGCAAATCAAATCCTTTTTAAGTGAATCCACTTTCTGTAGTTCAATAATAGAATTATTTACAACTTTCATGAAGACCATAATTTCATATTCCAAACAGAAACACCTCTTATTCACAGAATACAGAACTGCCTCAAAGAGAGTTTTCAAAACGTACATATGTTAGTATTTTCAACGTTTCTGGAGCTACAAAAATACTTTTGGCATGGGACCAGTTCTAATTACTCCTAACACAAATATCTACAACTTTCATGAAGACCATAATTTCAGATTACAAATAGAAACACCTCTTATTCACAAAATACAGAACTGCCTCAAGGAGAGTTTTCAAAATGTACATATGTTAGTATTTTCAACGTTTCTGGAGCTATAAAAATAATTTTGGCATGGGACCAGTTCTAAATTACTCCTAACACAAATATATACAACTTTCATGAAGACCATAATTTCATATTCCAAACAGAAACACCTCTTATTCACAGAATACATAACTGCCTCAAGGAGAGTTTTCAAAACGTACATATGTTAGTATTTTCAATTTTTCTGGAGCTACAAAAATAATTTTAGCATGGGACTAGTTCTAAATTACTCCTAACACAAATACCTACAACTTTCATGAAGACACTGATCACTAATTCTCACCACACAATTCCTAGTTTTAAAAATAAAATTCGTATTTCATTGTTAACAGATTTTTAGTTTGAGCATACTTTAGTATTTTAGGCATAACTAGAGCTACAAACATCCTTTTATCTTGAAACCACTTTTTATAGACCTATAACATAAATATCTACAACTTTCGTGAAGACATCAAAGGTTTATTATGCATGTATAATTCCCAGAATATTAATATATACACAAAACATAGGATAAATATTCCACACGGACATGCTGTAGTATTTTGGCTATAACTTTTGCTATACATATTCAAATCAATCAGTTCAGGTCTCAAAATTCACATTCTACAACTTTGATGAGGAATTCAGAATCAAATTCATACATTTTCAGCTTCAAAATTAAGCAACAAAATACGAAAATAAAGCTGGAAAGTACTGGGCAGCATACAATTCTACCCATTTCATAATTATTCACAACCCTGTCCCCTCTTACTTGGATTGAAGATCTTGGCTGATTGGAAAAGTCCTCCTTACTATCCTGGCTTCAGCTCGAAGGTGTATTGATGGAGAAGAGGAATTGAAAGGGAGAAAATTCACTAGCTTACTTGTTCTAAGAGTACCGGTCAAGAGGTGGTGTTAATAATGCAAAGACAAGTGGGGAACATCTTTCTCGTGAGTGGATTTTTAGTGGGCTGTTAGTGGATTGATTGTGGAAATAATGGAGTTTTAGATAAGAAAGTAAGCTATATTATTGTCCATTTCTGGCCGCCTACATGTTAGGGTGGGTATGATTGGATTAGATATATTAAAATATGCATAAGAGGATAAAAATGGTGTCAAAACTTAATTCTGACACTGAATACCGACTGAAATTCCACTTGGTCAGCATCTAAACCGATTGGAAACTGCCAGTAGTATGAAGGAAAGGAAATCCGAGTCCCTCTCGCTTAAGCAAAATCCTCACTCGCTTGAGCGAGTGCCATACATTGCACTGGCAGAGGGAAGTTTCGCTCAAGCGAATTTCGACTCGCTTGAGCGAGACACACAAGCCTCACTTATTCCACTCTCACTCGCTTAAGCGAGGAATTCATTCACTTAAGCAAAATCTGACCAGAGGTCGTCATTCCCTAAAACCGACCCTTCATCCACTCGGTTTCCACTCAACAAGTTAATCCAAACCGACTCCTCTTACTCGGATTTCACTCGGCACAATTTATTCCCAACCGAGTCATCCTTCTCTCAGTTTTTCACTCGGTAATTACTCTAAATGACTCTTTTCCCGTTCACTCAAGTGATCTTCCTATTACAAGGTCTTCCACTCGGGTGAAGCTGTTTTAGAGTTCTTCTGGACAAACTCACACGAATCTCCTCAATCGGTGTCTACCCACTCGGAGTCACACTCAAAAATCTTTCATTCGGTAGAGTTGCACTTAACTCTGAGCTAATCCATTCAGAATTTAACTACTCGGTCATGAGTTTTCCTTCGGTTGGACGTACTTCTCTCGAAAACGTTGTACTCGGAGAAATTTCATTCGGAAATGAGGCTCTTGATGATGATTGACTTAAAAACGAGTCATTCGGAAGCATTTGACTCGGAAACGAGTCATTCAAAAATACTTGACTCAGAACTGATTCATTCGAAGACATTTGACTCAGAAACGAGTCTTTCTAAGCAATTTGACTCGGCAGTGAGTCACCCCAAGGTGAGTCACTCGGATCCTTTTACCCAGAAGAGATTCTATCAAACCCTCTTTACTCAGAAATGTCTCTGAGACAGGGATTCCACTCGGAAGAGACCCTCTCGGCCATGTTCCACTCGGAAAACACAATCTTCACTCGGAATTTCATCCTTCACTCGGAATTTCTTTTGGTCACTCAGAACAGAGCCTCTTCCTTACTCGGACAGTCCTTTCTAAGGCATGTTTCACTCGGAAAATGGATAATATCATTAAAGATCTATATAAATTCCATAATTATACCCAAAAAATGAAATTTTTGGAGTATTACAAAGCATCCCCTGGGTGTTTTATTCATTGATTATCACTTACAGACCTTCCATACTTCAAAATTTACAAATAGGACTATTATCAAAAACAGGATATTACACAAGGCATAACTTGCTACAAGTGTGGTGCCAACCATTTGGCCCGTGATTGCCCTCGTGATGACGTTGTGTGTTTCCAATGCAACCAACCCGGGCATATTCGTCCAAATTGTCTAATGAATACAAGAGGTGCTAATGTTGACACTCCTAACCGCATAAACTATGGTGCTAACCGTGGTGGTTTTGGTGGCCGTGGTGGCAATCGCAACGGTGGAAGAAATGGTCGAGGTAACGGCCGTGGTGGAAGAAATGGAAACCGAAATGGTGGTGATCAAGTACAAGCTGCGGGAAGAGTATTTGCAGTTACTGGTGATGAAGTCGCTCAGGCTGAAGATCTCATCTGTGGTGAGTGTGAAATTCTTGGCACTCTGGTGCATATTATTTATGATTCTGGTGCTACATACTCATTTTTTCTGAAGATTATGTGAGGCGCTTGCGGGTGCCTGTGTGCATGATGAAGGGTTCTATATTGGTGACTACACCGACCGGTGCTTGCTTAAGATCGGTAACTCGATGTGAGGACGTCGAGATGAACCATGAGGGTAGGAAATTTGTTGTATCCCTCGTATGCTTGCCTATGAAGGATTTGGATATTATTCTTGGCATGGATTGGTTATCCGCTAACAAGGTCTTAGTGGATTATCATAGCAAGACGGTGATCTTCCCGACTTCGAATACTGAAGGCTTTGATGTACAAGGTATTTCCCAGCTTCTTATGATGTTCTGCTTGGTTGATGGGAATGGTGTTTCCCAATCTGGTGGAATTCCTATTGTTTCAGAGTTTCCTGATGTGTTTCCGGAAGAGATTCCCGGATTACCTCCTCCACGAGAAGTGGAATTTGCTATTGATCTTATTCCGGGTACGGAACCTGTTTCCCGAGCTCCTTATAGGATGTCTCTTATGGAGTTAGCTGAGTTGAAAAAGTAAGTGGAAGAATTACTTGAACGAGAGTTTATTCACCCAAGTGTGTCTCCTTGGGGTGCTCCTGTGTTATTAGTGAAGAAGAAAAATGGGAGCATGAGATTGTGATTATTGCCAACTCAACAAACTAACCATTAAGAATAAATACCCTCTTCCATGTATTGACAATCTTTTGGATCAATTGAAGGGTGCTGTTGTGTTTTGGAAGATTGATTTGCATTCCGGATATCACCAAATTCGGGTGAAGACCGAAGATATTCCGAAGACTGCTTTCCGAACGCGGTATGGACATTATGAGTACGTAGTGATGCCATTTGGGGTGACGAATGCTCCTGCGATTTTCATGAGCTACATGAATCGCATCTTCCATGAATATCTTGATTAATTCGTTGTGGTATTTATTGACAACATTTTGGTGTACTCCAAGAGTCATGAAGAGCATGAGAGACATCTTCATCTGGTATTGACTATTCTTCAAGAGAAGGAGTTATATGCGAAGCTCTCCAAGTGTGGATTTTGGTTGTCTGAAGTCCAATTTCTTGGACATGTTATTTCAAAAGATGGAGTTGCTATGGATAGATCCAAAGTTAAAGCTGTGATGGCTTGGGAAGACCGATGTCTGTGACGGAGATAAGAAGTTTTCTTGGTCTTGCCGGTTACTACCGGAGGTTCATTGAAGGGTTTCCCGTTTGGCTTTACCATTAACAAAGTTGACTCGTAAGAATCAATCTTTTGTGTGGACCTGTGAATGTGAAGAGAGTTTCCAGGAATTAAAGTTGAGGCTTACTACCGCATCGGTGTTAGTATTGCCCGATTTGACGGATGACTTTATCGTATATTGTGACGCATCTAAGCTAGGTCTTGGATGTGTGTTGATGTAAAAGGAGCGTGTGATAGCCAATGCATCGAGACAGTTGCGACCGCATGAGGTTAATTATCCCACACATGATCTTGAATTGGCGGCGGTGGTGTTTGCATTGAAGTTGTGGCGACACTACTTGTATGGCTCCAGGTTTGTGGTCTTTAGTGATCACAAGAGCCTGAAGTACTTGTTTGACCAAAAGGAATTAAATATGCGCCAACGACGATGGATGGAGTTTCTGAAAGACTATGAGTTTGAATTGAAGTATCATCCCGGAAAGGTGAATGTAGTCGCTGATGCTTTGAGCCGGAAGTCATTGCATGTCTCTATGATGATGGCAAAAGAGATGGAGTTGATAGAACAATTTAGAGATTTGAGTGTGGGCGTGGAGACTTACACTCCCAAGAAAATGACGTTGGAGATGTTGAAGGTTACAAATGAATTTCTTGAATATGTGAAGGTGTAACAACCCAATGATGAGTATTTGATCGGGATGAAGAAGACCCAAGAGAAAGGGAAGAATTTGTTCTTAGTAGAAGATCAAGATGGCATTTGGCGTGTGAAGGGCCAAATTTATGTTCCCTCAAGTGGTGATGTGAGAAAATGTGTACTTGAGGAAGCTCATAAAAGCATATTGAGTATTCATCCTGGTTCCACGAAGATGTATCAAGATTTGAAGAAGAATTTTTGGTGGTCCGGTATGAAGTGTGATGTGGCGAATTTTGTAGCATCTTGCGTTGTTTGTCAGAAGGCTAAGGTCGAGCATCAGAGACCATCCGGTTATTTGAGACCGTTGGAGATCCCTATTTAGAAATGGGATAGCATAGCTATGGATTTTGTTTATGGACTACCCAGAACTCGCGCTGGAAACGATGCTATATGGGTGATTATAGACCGGTTGACAAAATGTGCTCACTTTTTGCCCATTAATATAAAGAGTTCTTTGGAGAAATTGGCACAAATATATATCAAGGAGATTGTTAGGCTGCATGGTGTGCCATCCAGCATCATATCCGACTGTGATCCTCAGTTTACTTCTCGATTTTGGGGATGTTTGCATGATGAGTTGGGTTCTAAGTTGAAGCTTAGTTCCGTATATCACACTCAAACCGATGGACAATTGTAGAGAACTATACAAAGCCTGGAAGATTTGTTAAGAGCTTGTGTCCTTGAGCACGGTGGATGTTGGGAGAGATTTCTGCCGTTGATCGAATTCACATACAATAATAGCTTCCATTCCAGTATTGGCATGGCACCGTATGAGGCGTTGTATAGAAGGAAGTGTAGAACTCCCTTGTGTTGGCTTGAAGTTGGCGAAAACTTGGCCTTAGGGCCGAAGATTATCCAAGAAACTACCGAGCAGATTAGAAAGATACAAGAGAATATGAAGATTGCTCAAGATAGGCAGAAGAGTTATTATGACAAGAGGCATAAACCACTTGAATTTCAAGTTGGTGATCATGTATTCCTGAAGGTCTCGTGTGATAAGGGAATAGGAAGGGCGCTGAAGAGTGGGAAGTTGAGCCCTAGGTTTATTGGACCTTACGAGGTGTTGGAGCGGATTGGTGAGGTTGCTTATCAGATAGCACTCCCTCCGCATCTTGCTAATCTACACAACATGTTCCACGTATCGCAGTTGAGAAAATATGTTTATGATCCTCTACACGTGATTCCTGTGGACGAGATTGATGTATGCGAGGATTTATCTATTCCTCCTGTTTCTGTTCCCATTGTCAGACATTCCGTGAAGAAATTGCGGAATAATTTGGTACCTTTGGTGGAGGTGGCTTGGAAACATGGGAATGTGGAAACGTTCACATGGGAACGCGAAGACGATATCAGAGAACGGTATCCCGATGCATTCGAATCCGGTAAGTTAAATTTCGAGGACGAAATTTTCTTTTTGGAGGGGTGGATTGTAACATTCTGAATTTTAAAATAGAGAATTAATTAAGGAAAATGAATATTGACAAGTTGAATATAAATTACTTAAGGCCCCAATATATTGAAATAAATTAAATTGAGAATTTCAGGAATTGTTGGTGATCTATGGAGACCGGTTAAGCTGAAAGTGAGCCCGGTTGAGATATGGGTGTCGGACCAAGTATCTCGGAATGAGATGATATTGGTCAGGGCTGTTGAGAATAATATTGGGAATCCAGATATATATTTGGAACAATTTTTAGATAAGGCATTGAGCCCGAACAGAGAACCTGTTTGTGGAAAAATGATGAATTTTATTGAATGAAACTAAAACAAACCCAAAAGCCCAAAATTTCCTCCTCCTATTCACGTGTACACGCTGAAGCTTTTGGCAAGCACTCTCTACCTCTTTTCTCTTCATCTTACTCTCCATTTCTCCTCCGTTCTTCTTCTCTTCTTCTCCCAAAAACCTTGAGCTTGTGTGGTGATTCCTTCCCTCTCTATTTTTCATTGAAGAGGACTTGGAAACCTGGAGTTCTTCCCTCTTCTTCCTCTCATTTTCGTGCTATCTCTCTCCCTCTCTTGAACCCACTTTGTTATTGGGTGTGAGGGCCTATTCCGAACGACAAGGCGGGAGCGTCTTATCAATCGGAATTCTTCTCTTGAGGTAGGAGAGGAGTCTAAGTTCTAAATGCATGAATTTGAATGTTATTTGATTATGGTATGTAGTGTTATGCATGTTAGCCTTGCTTGAATGTTGTGAGAAATGATGATATGTGGTGTGATGTAGATAACATGTTTGGCAACATGCTTTGGTGCATTTAGAACATTCATGGTATGTTATGTGAAGGTGTGTAGTGAGCAGTGATATGATGATAAGTTGTATTTACCATGAATGTGATATGAATGTTGATGTTGTTTGTTGAGATTGAGAATAAGGAGAATGCCACCCAAAGATTTAACCTAATAAGAACAATCAATGTTAATAAAAGCCTTGTGATGGTGTTGATGATGTTGGATGATGAGTGGCATGTATAGGATGCATAGAGTAAGGAATGCATATGATCTACATTTGCATCCATGGCATACTGCATAGCCGCCGTTGTGGAACACTAGGGGAATTCCCTCGGCCGACCCAGTGGGAGGGTGGCTCGGTGCACGAGCAAGTTGTATTTTCCCCTGTGACTTAGTGTAAAGTCACGAAGCCGCCCATGTATTGCTTCGGGGAGCTGCATGTGGCCGACCCTTGTGGGGGGTGGCTCTTGATGAACAGGTGACCCCGGTGGTGTTTAAGATCACAGCCGCCATGATTTAATATCTGGCCGGCCCGTAACACCTTATGTTGATATGTTGTGTACCACGGTCATGGTGATAGTGACCAGGTGTTGCAAGATGGGCGATGCGGTTTGATACCAGTAAAACGATTGGTGAATGCATGCAATTTAAAGAACAAGTGTACACATTTTACTACTGCAGTAGGGGTATGGTTAGATGACCATGCTTGAATCCCACAGTTGGTGTTGAATTCCCATAGTCAGATCTGCAATTGTTGAAATACTCCTTTGTGCATATGCATTAGCTTAAGAGCATTTGCATATAGATGGAGGTATGCCAAAGTGGTGAGATATGATGATGATTGTGAAGAGGTTGTAAAAATATGATTTAAGACAACATAAAAGATATGAATACCAAATAATGGTTGTATGACAATTCAATGGTTGAATATCGTGATTATGTGTATGCTTGTGTGCTTTGTGTGAAGTTGTATTGGCATATGGCATGGTGAATATTATTGATGTGTAAAGTATACTTGTGTGGATGCATATGTACATAATCGCTTGGTATTCATATTCATACCTTTAGAATGTGGACTCACTCTCCCATGTTGTCTTTTTTAGACTTGTGATGCAGGGCATTCATGGGAAGAGTAAGCATTTTGAAGTATATTTTTGGCTGTGGTGGTAAATAGCTGTATAGGGAGCGCCTTGGCCGGTGATATATATATATATATATATATATATATATAGATTTTGTGTAGCATGAGATGTAATGAATGCTTGTTTTGGAAATTTAGATGATAGGTGATTTTGGAGGGTCATGGAGGAAAATGAGAAGTTGTGTGTGTAACTCATTTTCATTCGTGACCCTAGGATTAATTTACAATGAAAATTCCATACATATTGATGAATGAGTGAAGATTCATATTTTATGTTAGACTTATGAAGTAGAAGAGAAGATGAGTTAAATTTTGGTAGGCTGTGTTGTGCAAATTCCATGTTTCTGCATGATAACTGATGACCTCGCTCAAGCGAGAATCCCTCCCTCAAGCGAGAATCCCTCCTGTATGGCAATCAGTTTCTGGGAAATTCTCGCTTAGGCGAGAGTGAACCTCGCTCAAGCGAGATTGTCCCAGTATCAGTGTTTGGTTACTGGATGAAATTCGCCCAGGCGAATGGGGTCTCGCCCGAGCGAGGGCGAAGGGAATTAGCCACTGGACAAAATTCGCCCGAGTGAAGGATCTTGAGGATAGCATTCGCCCAAGCAAAGCGAGTGAAAAACCGAGTACTAGGGAGCCTAGACTGAGTGAGAGAAGACTCGGATTTGGAATAATTTTACCGAGTGGAAAACTGAGTGAGAGATGACTCGGATCTGGATTGATTTTGTAGAATGAAAACCCGAGTGCTGGGAGTCGGTTTTGGGGGGATTTTGCCGAATGAAAACCCGAGTGCTGGGAGTCGGTTTTGGAGGGATTTTGCCGAATGAAAACCCGAGTGCTGGGGAGCCTTGCCGAGCGAGCGAGAGTAAGCTCAGCTCTGGAAGTTTTTCGCCTAGGCGAGGAGGTCTCACCTAAGCGAGTCGGTATTGAATTCGATTCTGGATGAATTTCGCCCATGCTCGCTGGCTCCGCCCAAGCGAGGCTTGTGTGTCTCGCTCAAGCGAGTCAGAATTCGCTTGAGCGAAGGGACCCCTGTAACTCCCTTTCTCTCTTCGCTCGGCTCACTCCTGTCTCGCCCGAGCATTCTATGTGTGACTCGCTCAAGCGAGTGGGGATTTTGCTTGAGCGAGGGGGACCCTGACTTCCCAAAAACGCATTGATCAAATTATTTTCTCTTTTCTTTACATTAAGCCCTGATTCCACATTACTTCATGAATACCTCTGACATAAAATCTGTTTTATTAATTTTATTGTGGTCGACCTCTTTAATTTTAATCACATAGCATTAAATTATTCTAAATCCTTCCGCTGTTTTTAATTGGAGCATTTATTCATGGTTGTTCCTCTTGACTTACCTTCTCATATCTTCACATATGAGACAGGTCTCTGATAGATTCAGGGAATTAAATGAACAGCTTCACCACTTGCTACTATCATGAAATAATTACATTAAAATCGCAAAAATTTACCTCTACATTTGGGGTGTCTCAAATGATCTACCAGGGAGTCGGATATTTACCTCACACATAAAATACAATGCCGTTGGAGTGCCAAGGGAATGATGCCAAGCTGCACAAACAACCATAAACACAATACAATAGAATGCAAAAATAGTCCAGTATAGGACTCACACAAATCACTAGGGTCACCCATGCACCCGACTCTAGAAAGAATCGCTCTGATACCAACTGTGATGACCCGCGTCAATTTACCATTTGATTACACCCGGTTAATCATTTTTCGTAATAATTTTTCGCGTTTAATGAAAATTAATTAGGTCTTAATATAAAATAATATTTACTTTTATTAAGCATATGCAAAATAATAACCGATCGGAAATAGGTCCATTAATAAAATGGGATTAATTAGAATCAGCGGAAGGAGAAAGATGAAGACAGGGGGTCACTCGCTTGAGCGAGACCCTGATTCGCTTAGGCGAAACCTGAGAAGGTCGCTTAGGCGAGTTCCGACTCGCTTGAGCGAATCCTACATTTCAAACCTGAGTGAAACACGAGACATGCAAGGAAAATTAACAAATCGGTTTTTACTCGGAAATGGGGTCCACTCGGTCATATCTCACTCGGGAACCCCTTAACCTTCACTCAAAAAAGGTTTCTCTCGGTCATGTATCACTCGGAAAACACCCTAACCTTACTTCACTCGAAAGAGGTTTTCTCGGCCATACCTCACTCGGAAACATCCAAATCTTCACTCGGATGCACTCTAATCTTCACTCGGAAATATTCTAATCTTCACTCGAAAGGGGACGAGGGATACTCACTTGAGCGAAATAGGCACAGGATCAAATTCCCCTGGCCCTCGCTCGGACAAGACTGGATCCGCTCAGCGAGATTTCACCCGATAATCGACTTTACTACAGCAACACAAATTCACTCATGAAAATAATACCGATTAGATAGCAACATAATTCATATGCTCATTAGTCAACATACAAGGGCAACATAGTAAAACATCACATACTCAGAGAATTCATTATACATTACATACAATTCATTTCACAATTGTGACATCCTTAATAATTTCCCGAATAAATTTTTCACGTTTAAAGAATCATTTGAAACTCGTAATTTAATTTCTGAAATCACGTAAAAGTTGATAATCGCGGAATATTATCATGCATACTAGTCGGGAATAATTAAATACATGAAACAATTATAAAGCGGAAACGATATAGAAAATAATAATACATGGTACATTATACTGTTACAACCCATTAAAATTAAAATAAAACCAAATTCCAAGCAATAACTCATAAAAGCTTCATTCATGGCATCACTCGTCATTCTGTGTAGCATGCACTGTAAAAATTAATGTAAGAGTGAGATAGAATATAGAATAAATATAAAATAAATAAAATTATGCAAACACAACCAACAAGACATAATGATATGATGAATATGCCAAACAAGTTTATTTATAATTAATAAATCTTAAATTAATCAAATGATGTCATGCTGGATCCATTTGGTTTGATGGGAATACTGCAGTAAAAAGTCTCATAGAGACACAAGTAGGACTTAGCATAATGCCATGAATCCCTACACTCCATGGCGCTCAAGTACCAAGGTACACAAGTAGGACTTAGCATAACCATGAATCCCTACACTCCATGGCTCCTGTAAAAATAGGGCTTAAACTCATCTTAGAGTAACCCCCCACCAGGGTAGGCAATCATGGAACCCCTAAATTCCATGGTGCGTCCAAATGCTTATGATGCATGAATGCCTTTGATTTTCTTTAATCAATTTAACATACCATGATATCAATATTTCCATAATCACTTGGAAAATCACAAGTCCTCAGAGGACACAACACATATGATAATTTTTAGAATCATGGATTTACTGTTTTCAATAACATAACTCAATAAACCGCAAGGCATTCATACATACATTAATTTAGCCATTCATAATTATTTATGACAAAAATATTCATACTGTAAGTCAAGTATAGACCACTCAATAACATCCATAATAATCCATAATTTCTCAATACTTCAATAATAAATCAATATTTATATGAAAAATATCATTCTCATCCATAATAATCATTATAGGTAAGTTTCAGCATTTTCCAACAGGATCATACGTTAGTAAAACAGCCATAACATGAGCAAATCAAATCCTTTTTAAGTGATTCCACTTTCTGCAGTTCAATAATAGAATTAAATACAACTTTCATGAATACCATAATTTCATATTCCAAATAGAAACACCTCTTGTTCACAGAATACAGAACTGCCTCAAGGAGAGTTTTCAAAACGTACATATGTTAGTATTTTCAACGTTTCTGGAGCTACAAAAATAATTTTAGCATGGTACTAGTTCTAAATTACTCCTAACACAAATATCTATAACTTTCATGAAGACCATAATTTCATATGCCAAACAGAAACACCTCTTATTCACAAAATACAGAACTGCCTCAAAGAGAGTTTTCAAAACATACATATGTTAGTATTTTCAATGTTTCTGGAGCTACAAAAATAATTTTGGCATGGGACCAGTTCTAAATTACTCCTAACACAAATATCTACAACTTTCATACAGACACCGATCACTAATTCTCACCACATAATTCCCAGTTTTAAAAATAAAATTCATATTTCATTGTTAACAGATTTTCTGTTTGAGCATACATCAGTATTTTAGGCATAACTAGAGCTACAAACATCCTTTTAACTTAAAACCACTTTCTATAGACACAAAACATAAATATCTACAACTTTCGTGAAGACATCAAAGGCTGATTATGCATGTATAATTCCCAGAATTAATATATACACAAAACATAGGATAAATATTCCACACGGACATGTTGTAGTATTTTGGCTATAACTTTTGCTATACATATTCAAATCAATGGGTTCAGGTCTAAAAATTCAAATTCTACAACTTTGATGAAGAATTCAGAATCAAATTCATACATTTTCAGCTTTAAAATTGAGCAACAATATACGAAAATAAAGCTGGAAAGTACTGGATAGCATACAATTCTACCCATTTCATAATTATTCACAACCCTAACCCCTCTTACTTGGATTGAAGATCTTGGCTGATTGGAAAAGTCCTCCTTACTGTCCTGGCTTCGGCTCGAAGGTGTATTGATGGAGAAGAGGAATTGAAAGGGAGAAAATTCACTAGCTTACTTGTTCTAAGAGTACCGGTCAAGAGGTGGTGTTAATAATGCAAAGACAAGTGGGGAACATCTTTCTCGTGAGTGGATTTTTAGTGGGCTGTTAGTGGATTGATTGTGGAAATAATGGAGTTTTAGATAAGAAAGTAAGCTACATTATTGTCTATTTTTGGCCGCCTACATGTTAGGGTGGGTATGATTGGATTAGATATATTAAAATATGCATAAAAGGACAAAATTGGTGTCAAAACTTAATTCTGACACTGATTACCGACTGAAATTCCACTCGGTCAGCATCTAAATCGACTAGAAACTACCAGTAGTGTGAAGGAAAGGAAATCTGAGTCCCTCTCGCTTAAGCGAAATCCTCACTCGCTTGAGCGAGTGCCATACATTGCACTGGCAGAGGGAAGTTTCGCTCAAGCGAATTCCGACTCGCTTGAGCAAGACACACAAGCCTCACTTATTCCACTCTCACTCGCTTAAGCGAGGAATTCATTCGCTTAAGTGAAATCCGACCAGAGGTCGTCATTCCCCAAAACCGACCCTACATCCACGCGGTTTCCACTCAACAAGTTAATCCAAACCAACTCCTCTTACTCGGTTTTCACTCGGCACAATTTATTCCCAACCGAGTCATCCTTCTCTCAGTTTTTCACTTGGCAATTACTCTAAATGACTCTTTTCCCGTTCACTCGAGTGATCTTCCTATTACAAGGTCTTCCACTCGGGTGAAGCTGTTCCAGAGTTCTTCTGGACAGACTCACACAAATCTCCTCAATCGGTGTCTACCTACTCGGAGTCACACTCGAAAATCTTTCATTCGGCAGAGTTGCACTCAACTCTGAGCTAATCCATTCGGAATTTAACTACTCGTTCATGAGTTTTCCTTCAGTTGAATGTACTTCTCTCGGAAACGTTGTACTCGGAGAAATTTCATTCGGAAATGAGACTCTTGAGTCATTCGGAAGCATTTGACTCGGAAACGAGTCATTCGAAAATACTTGACTCGGAAATGAGTCATTCGAAGACATTTGACTCGGAAATAAGTCTTTCTAAGCAATTTGACTCGGCAGTGAGTCACCCCAAGGTGAGTCACTCGGATCCTTTCACCCAGAAGAGGTTCTATCAAACCTTCTTCACTCAGAAATGTCTCTGAGACAGGGATTCCACTCGGAAGAGACCCTCTCGGCCATGTTCCACTCGGAAAACACAATCTTCATCTTCACTCGGAATTTCATCCTTCACTCAGAATTTCTCTTGGTCACTCGGAACAGAGCCTCTTCCTTACTCGGACAGTCCTTTCTAAGGCATGTTTCACTCGGAAAATGGATAATATCATTAAAGATCTATATAAATTCCATAATTATACCCAAAAAATAAAATTTTTGGAGTATTACAAACCATCCCCTGGGTGTTTTATCCATTGATTATCACTTACAGACCTTCCATACTTCAAAATTTACAAATAGGACTATTATCAAAAATAGGATGTTACAACAATCACTCGGTTCCTTAGCATCAATCCTCCGCTTGGCGCACCTCCAGGTCTCCGACCTCTTCCCTGTCACTGGTTACTAAATTGAAAACCACAGCAAGGGTGAGTGTTTAGCATCATAATTAATCTAGAACGGAAATTAACAAAATGCTTGTATATAAACTCCGTCCGACTGCTTTATCCATAAATTGTAAATCACACTCGGCAATATAGCAGTTCTCACTCGACAAATATAGCAATTCTCACTCAACAAATATAGCAAATCTTACTCAGCAAATATAGCAAATCTCACTCAGCAATATAGCAATTCTCACTCGGCAAATATAGCAAATCTTACTCGGTAAGTATAGCAAATCTCACTCAGCAAATATAGCATTTCACACTCGGCAGATACAGCAAATCATACTCGGAAAATATAGCCAATCACATTCGGTAAATATAGCCAATCCACACTCGGCAAATATAACAATTCATACTCGGTAAATATAACCAAGTACATACACATCATCACAACACTAATAATTCATCAATTGTCACCACTAACTCACAGACAAAATTGACACCTAGTATCCGGATACTAAAGGACTGGCCTTCAGCTGGGAGTTCGACTTGACATCCCGTGAACCCGACTTGGTTCACCGAGCCCGACTTGGCTCCCCCTCAACCACTGGGTCATAGACCTCTGGGTAGCTCAACTGGGTCTGACTTTACTGCGGAAGCCAAAAATGAGGGTAATACATACTGTCGGCCATCCCATACCACATAATCACATATCATATCTCATAATCATTACATATCATCAACAAACAGCAAATGTGTAACATCCCTATTTTTAGTAGCAGTCTTATTTGGTAAATTTTGAAGTATGGAAAGTCTGTAAGTGAGAGTTGGTAAATAAAACACTCTGTAGATGGTCTGCAATACTCTAAAAATTTCATTTTTTTGGGTATAATCATGGGATTTATATAGACCATTAAGGATATTATTCATTTTTCGAATGAAACATGTCTTAGATAAGACTTTCCGAGTGAAGAAGGGATCTGTTCCGAGTGACAGAGAGAAATTCCGAGTGAAGGATTAGAAATTCTGACTGAAGGTTGAAATTCTGAGTGTAAGGCTATGTTTTCCGAGTAAAACATGACCGAGAGGGATACTACCAAGTGGAATCCTGGCTTCGGAGACATTTGGAGTGAAGTGTGTTCAAGAGAACCACTTCTGGCTGAAAATTCCGAGTCAAATGTCTTTGAATGACTCATTTCCGAGTCACATGTCTTCGAGTGAAATGTTCCGAGAGAAGTAATTTCAGAACGAAGAAAAACTTAGTGTACTGCTCAGACCGAGATAGTTCTAAGTAGTGAATTCCGTGTGGATGGAACCAAATGTCATTCCCAAGGGAAGTACTTAAACAGAGGCAGACTGACATCGAAATGAATATAACTCTGAGTGATCAATATTTCCGAGTGAAGGGACTCAGTCAGGGATATATCTGAGTGGAATTTCTGAGTTGAGTATAATGAGGATCAGGTGAGATCCTGGATGAATTCCGTCCGAGTGGGGAGTTTTGAAAGAAATCTAAGATGAGGTGAATTTCCGAGTGCAATCCGAGTGAGTTTGTCCAAGTCAGGACCTCCCTAGTGAGGAAGGGGATAGCATTCCGGGTAGAAAGGTCTCCAAGTGTGGTATTTTGGGCAGTAGAGTTCCGAGTAGAGGCATATCTGAGCCCAGTGTAACATGTCCTGAGTGGCATGCCCCTAAATATGAAATTCCGAGTGGAATATAGTGATGGGAGCCCATTCCGAGTAGAATATATATAAGGCTTAGAGCCATTTTTGAGTGAGGCTTATGTTTATGACTCCTTTTTTCCAAAGTGGTGAAGGCCTTAAAGGATTCCGAGTGAAACGTATTTTGAGAAAGGTTAGTCTATGTGTTGCTAAGAGATGAATAGCCGAGTGAACCCCGAGTGGGGAAGGACTTAAATGCTCCTGAGTGGTAAAATCTGAGTGAACCTCTTCTGAGGGAAGAAGGGTTGTGATGGTTTTGATAGAGGTATACTCTAGGAGTCATATTCCGAGTGAACGATATTATATGTATATTCCGATTGATTAAGGGTACCTATTCCGAGTGAATAAGGTAACATGTATTCCGAGTGGCTAAGTATAAAATAAGTCTGAGTAAGACTTCACTTAGTGAGTCCCTCTGAGTGATGTGGAGTTTGAATAAATCCGAGTGGACAAGATTTCATTAGGTCTGAGTGAGACAGTTTAGTGAATTCCTCCGAGCGATGAGAGGTCAGAGTAATGCCGAATGGAACTTAATGGTGGAGTCCGGGGTGTAACTCCGAGTGGGGGATTGGCACCTATGGGGATTTATGATGTGTTGTCCAGAAGTATTCTGGAATAACTTCCCTCGTGAGAAAATAAAAAGGGAGTTGGTTTTTGAAGTAAATTACAGAGTGAGAAAAGACTAGGTTTGGAATGATTTAACTGAGTGAGAACCATCAGAAATGACTCAGACTTGAGTTGCCGAGTGAAAGACTGATTGAGAAATGACTCAGATTTGGAATATATTACCAAGTGAAAGACCAAGTAAGAGACGAGTCAGCTCTGATTGATTTTGCCGAGTAGAAAACCAAGCAAGATGAGTCAGTATGAGGGTGAATTACAGAGTGAATGACGGGTCGGTCAGGATTATCTTGCTGAGTGGAAAACCTGTGTGCCTTGAGCCGGTTTCAGGGAGATTCTACCGAGTGAGATACTTTATGAGAGTCCAAGTGAGGCAACTCCGACTGAGTCACCTCCAAGGAAGAGAAATCTTACCGAGTGTTTCAAGAAGAATCAGTTCCGAGTGAGTAACCAATGTGAACACCTATTTCAGTTCGGTCAATTTTCACCAAGAATGGGGAATTTTCGTCATTGTCTTAGGCTCTGATTGATATCCACAAGTGAAAAGAATTCCCAAAAAAAAAGAGACTCGGAAATGATTATTTCCAAGTGAAAGGACTCGGAATGATCATTTCCGAGTAAGGGACATCCGAGTGAGACATGGCCGAGTAGTATGTCTCCAAGAAAGCATTTTTGAGTAAAGCTTCAAGTGTGGGGAATGTTTTCAAGCCAGTCCGAGTGAAAAAGGAACTGGATTTGCATAAGTACCGTCCCAAAGAGTTTGTCCGAGCAGAAGAAGCCTCTTAAGGGACAATTGTTGAATAAGGAGAACTCTGAGTGGTTTTGTCTCGAAGGAGATGGCATTCCGAGCAAAGAGACACCTCGGTTTCAAAGGATCAGCTTTCACTTTGAGGCTGTTTTGAAGCAATTCTGAGTGAAAACAAGGCCGGCTCCGAGTGAATATATCCGAGGGATTGATTGACGAGTGGAACCATTCCAAAGTCTGACTCCTGAATTAGCAAATCTGAAGAGGTGACTGACAATTGAAGATGTTCCGAGTGAGTAAGGTCAGTTTCCGAGCGAATGCATCTGAAGGGCTGAATGTCGACTGAAACCTTTCTGAGTGAAAACAAGGCCGGCTCCGGGTGAATCCTAAGGGTTGATTGTCAAATTTCCGATTGAAATAATGGATCGGTATCCGAGTGAGTGCATCCGAACAGTTGATTGCCGAGTGAAAGCCATTTCTGATTGCCGAGTGAAAGCCATCTCACAAAATTCCATTCTGATTGAAGAAAAAAGGACGACTCCCGATTGTACAACCAAATGGAATGATTGACAGCTGAAGGAAATTCCGAGCGAGAAGCTAGTCGGGTTTCCCAATGAATGTGTTCGGGTGGAGTGAAGAAAGAGTCGACTGAATGACTCCCAAGTAAATTCAAACAGGTCTTTCCGAATGGTTCATTTCCAGAAGCTGGGTGAGACATTTTAGGAGGTACCGATTGAAACCATTTTGAGCCCGACTCCTGAATGAACACATCCGAGTGGGAAGGATTGTTGAAGCTAAGTTTTAAATTCTAATTGGAGCATGAGGCCGACTCTCGAGTGAGTTGATTCCAAGCAGAAAAAGTCATTAAAATGAACATGTTTAATAAAGAGATCTCCGAGTGGTTTCATTCAGAAAAGATGGCATTTTGGGCAAAGAAAAGGAATCTCCGAGTGGTGTCACTCAGAGAAACTGGCATTCTCAAGCGGAAAGCTGCATTTCTGAGTAAAGCAAGGCTCGAACATGAAAGGTATATCTGATTCCAAGTGAGTTGATTGACGACTGAAAGCAATTCCTAGTAAAAATCAACTCAAACTTCCGAGTGAAGGTGTCCGAGTGCATCATTTGAATGAACACTTCTCAATAGGGCATGAATCGGTTCCGAGTCTCTCTTCAGTCGGTTCCGATTAAATGTTTCAATCAGAGTCAATCTTCACTCATCCCCTCAAACTACAACAGCCAAGCAGAATATTTCTGAAGCTCCTGACTGAATCAATTAAAAAGGACTTCCAGAACCTCCTGACTGAATCAAGCAGAGAGACCGAGTGAATACTTCAAACAGAAGTGTTGTCGAATAAATCCCCTCCAATTGAAGTAACTCCGATTGAGTGCTTTAAACAGTGATACGTCCGGGCCAAACAACACCGAGTGAAAGCAACAAAAGTCCTGAGTAATGCTTCTCGGAAAACCATTTCCGAGTCAATGAGCTACGAATTCAATCCCACACCGAGTGACAGAGGTCAGATCCGACTTGTGGATTCTAGCTTTCACTTGACCTTCTCTATGAGGGCATTTATTCTTCTCGGATTGATTCCCACTCGGTCTTTTATATGAGAAGAGTGATTCCACTTGGTCTTTTGTGTATGAACACCATCGACTCCATTCGGATTGACTCTCTATGGTTGAATACCGAATGAGCCACTCTTTCAGTCAGCACCGAGTGAGTGACTTGTCAGTCAGCACCGAGTGAGCCAATTTTCAGTCAGCACCGAGCCACTTTTTAATCAGTACCGAGTGAATCACTTTTCAATCGGTTCCGAGTCATTCTTTACTCAGTTCTGATTGAATGTTTCAATCATTCGTCTAGCTCTCTTCACAACCTCAACACCGACCGGATTTCACTCGGTCTTATGCACAAAAGGCACCTTTTCCACTCGGATTCTGAATAGAAGGTGAAAACCGACCCATGTTTCCACCGAATGCCCTTGCTGACTTGGATTTCCACTATCCAAGTGGATCTTTGACTTATGAAGGGGCGGCTGACAATAAGAGAAAGACTGTCTCTCCACCGTTCCCTATAGCTGTCATCTTCCAGGCTGTCTCCAAGTTGTGATTGTGGGCGGTTGACACAAAAAAATTAATAAAAAGCCCACTTGCCACGGATTGAGAATGCTCCCCACTTCTATAAATAGGAGGAAGCATCGAGAGAAAAGGGGGAAGCATTAGAGAGAAGAGACAGAGAGTGTGAAAAAACACACAGCTCCCTCTCCACCCCACCGTACGTCCCTCTCTTCTTCTCTCCACTGTCCAGCCTCACCAACACCGTCCCCTTTCTCCTTCCTCCTCACCCAACCGTCCTTCTCCTCTCCTAACACCATCCCTCCCTCCTCCTTCCTTCACCTTTTACAGCATTGTCCCTCTACACCCACACACTGTCCTCACTCACCTCTCTCCCAACACCGTCCTCACTCGTCCCTCTACACCCACACACCGTCCTCACTCTTCCTCTCTCCACTATCCCTTTCCCCTCTCCACACAATCCTCTCTCCTCCACCAACACAAAGCCCCTCACTCTCTTTACACCGAACCTCTCTTCCTCTCTAACTCCATAACCGTCTTTTCTCCTCACCAACACCGTGCAGCCCTCTAACACCATATTGTCCATCCTTCCCCCCTTCACCTATTGTCCCCTTTCTCCACTAAAAACCACGCAGTCCTCACTCTTCCTCTTAGCCCAACATCGTCTCCCCTCTCCTTCCAACCGTCTCCCTTCTCCTTCCACTGCCCCTCTCCCTTTTTCCACCCACACCAACCATCCTTCACCTCCTTCCAACCACACCGTCCCAATCTTCCTTCAAACCCGCACACCAACCATCCTCAACACCGTCCCTCACCACACCGTCCCCCTCTCCTCAAACCTCTCAACACCGTCCCTCACTCCTCTAAACCGTCCTTCCTTCTCCTCTCTCCCAACACCGTACAGCCCCCTCCAAAATAACACCGTCCCTCATGCCACACCACCACACTGTCCCCCTTTCCTCAAACCTCACCACACCGTCCAGCCCCTTTAAATCCTCAATACCGCGTTCTTCCTCCTAAATCCTCATCACACCATCCTCCCTCAAGCCCACGCACCGTCCAGCTCCTTTCTCCTCACTGGTCCCAATCTGTCCCTCATTTTTTAATACTTGTATTATTATTTTTTTTGTTAAAATTAATTGTTGTTTGATGGAATTGTTTCCTTTCCAATAAGTAATTAATTTTCGTTGATCAGATCAGATCCTCATAAAATAATCTGTTCCTCATTTTCAGTATTTGTTATTATTTATTTTTCCGTCAAAATTAATTAGCTGTTAATTGATGAATCCATTTCCTTTTTAATTATTAATTAATTTTTAATAATTGAAATAATCCCCACCAAGATTCATGTTAAATATTAACAAGAATAAGTGCTTCATACATTTTATTTATTTTCTTAAAAAGACGGAGCGAGATTAATTTGGACGAGACGTCCTGTTAATCTCATTTTTTTTTTGAAAAAGGTGGAGCGAGTTTAATTTGGACAAGACGTCCTGTTAATCTCATGTAAAAAAATCCTGTGTTTATTTTTGTTTATTTTTTTGTATATTTTGTCATTTCGTGTATTTTTTTTATGAAGAAGTTAAAATAATTTCTGGGTTAATTACAATGCGCGCTATCATATTGAGGTAACCGTTTTTATAACGGACAGTTGTAAGGTGCTAATACCTTCCTCACCTGTAATTAGACTCCCGAACATGGAATTTCATTTTTATAACCAGTTCTTTAATGAAAGGTTTTTCCGGTATTTTATCCTAAAAAATATTGGTGGCGACTCCCTGTTTTTTTTCTTTTCGAAACATAAATCGTTTTGAGGGTCGGTCGTGCCGCCGCGATCCCGGTCGCGACAGATGGTAACTCTGCTGGGGACTTAGAGAGTCCAGCCAGTCAATTTGATAGCGCATGTTTTAATTAGCATATTAATTATTTGGCTTCTTCCTTTATTTTATTTTTCTTTGGTTTCTGTTTTATTTATATTTTATCATTTATGTTCTGTAAATATTTGTGTGATTGTTGAACCCTAGGGTAGACAACTTTATTTGCTGCTTTGTGTTTGTTCTATGTGCAGGATGAGTAAGGTACAGGTAATGAATGCCTCTTTCACACACTACACTCACAATTTGCACACACTTTTGAGTGGGACCCTATACCCAGGCCCAAATAAAACTTAAGATTAGGGGAGGTTGGTAGCGGAGCCATTTGGGATGTACTTCCTATCTGGTTACCGTGAGAATCTCAGCTAGGGTTCGACTTGTTCATGGTACCCACATCTAGTAGACTTCCTACTGTTGTGGTCAACATCATGAATAAGATCTTGGCTCTAGTGACCTTTAGAAGTTTTAGAATAAGCCACCTAATGCGAGGTATCACTAATAGACAAACCTTAGAACCATTAGGAGACCTTCAGAAAAACCCACCTTAAGGCACAAAAGGGGCAAAACTTTACTCCTACCTTTTCTTATTCTCACTTTCCCTTCTGATCCAAATTAGGGAACCACTTGCCTGTTTAGTGGATTACTTTTTTCCAAAAATGACATACTTTTAATTAATGATCCTTTAACGGGCAAGTAGTCTTTTCCTTTTATGCATATTTGTTTAAGTCTTTAGGCTTTGAGTTACGGACCTTTCGAATCAAAAAACAAAACAAAACAAAACAAAACAAAAAAACAAAACAAAAAAAGAAATACAAAAAAATATAAAAAAATCAATTCCTTTTGTATTGACAATGATCGGAAGATCCGTAGCTCACATGACCTTTGATTTGACACAAGTTTTGTCAAATTGTGACCCCTAAATTCAAAAATGTTTTCAAGAAAGTTACTAGCGGAGTATCCAATTGCGAAACACGTCAATTCCTGATAGCTCTTTCTCTCTATTGTTGCCGGAATCTATTCAGAGCTTAACGAATACCCTTTGAGTAAACATAGAAATTAACATGGGATTGAACTTATAAGATGAGAGCCATGGTTGCCCAAGGAAAATGTTTGAGCTTGAGGCTCTCGCCTCAGGATAAAAATTCTTTTGTCTTCACAACTATCCCGTATTAATTTCCATGTTTACCGTACTTAGTACTTTTGAATGATATGTTCTAAGGAACGGTTAAGGGATGCTCGTCAAGGCCTGTGATTGCTTCCCACAACATTCTCCTTCCTTCTGTTTTTACCTAACATTTCTTATTTTTCTTTCAAAGACACCGAAAGACACTCTTACTAGACTTTCAAGGGAAACTCATGGCTGAAAGAGAGGAAGAAATTGAAAACCTCAGGAGTGAAATTAACCAGCTAAAGGAGCAAGTGGCAGAAATGACCAGACTTTTAGAAAAAAAGATCATGGAGGAGAAACCCTCTGCGGGTATCAAGAATGATCAATATTTACCAACCACCCCATTCCATTCCATGACACCTTCTATCACTATCAACAGGACCGACCCCGTCATTGACCCTCAACCAACCTATGGCATGTCTTATGCACCACAACACGCCTTCATGGGCTCAAACAACAACCTGCTTTATGCAGTACCCTCAGGATACTCTCCCTCGTTCCATAACTAACAAGAGGATTATGATTTGTAAATAGTGGATCCCCATATTTCACAATCCTCCCAGTTGCCTGAGGCACCTATCATAAGAATGTCTGCATCAGGAGATAAGGGGAAAAGAAAAGGAGATGCTAATTCCACTTCCTATAACCGAAAAAGGGCCCAACCCAGACTAATGACTCATACTTCTTTTCGACCGGCCATTTCCCCTACACCTTACATGGCTGCCATCACCCCTGACTAGGACTCTAATCTTTTCCCATACCAACTCTACTTTCGACCATGTATCCCTCAAACATCTTCCCATTCTCATTCACCTGCTATTAAGCCCTCTTTTCCACAACCTTACTGTTCCCCACTAGGGCAGACTCAGCCACCTAATCCAGACCGAAGCACAATAAAACCCACTGATAGTCGAACACCGGTCCGGTTCGACCCCATTCCCATAACTTACACAGAACTTTTGCCTCACTTTATCCGTAGTTCCCTTGTGGTACCCTGTCCATTGAAACCAACGTTTCCTCCTTACCCCAAAGGCTATAATCCTAATACCCGATGTGATTACCATGCTGGAGCCCCAGGGCACTGTACTGAGGACTGTTATGCCTTAAAATTCAAAGTGAGGGATCTGATTAAAGCCAAGTGGCTAGATTTCCAGGAAGGGAGTCCCAATATAATCATAAACCCCAGGTCTAATCATGAGAATTCTGGGATTAGTATGATAAGGAGGGACTGAAGGTATGGAGAGGGTGCAAGTTCTGTGATTTACACGCTAAGTGGAGAAGTTCATGACCAGGAGACCACCTAGCTCTTTACGACTTTAAACTTCTATTTTTTTTATGACTTTCCAACCCAAATGCTATGCCTAAGGCGTTGAGATATTTTATGTAATAAGGGAAAAATCATATTTTTATTATTTCAGGGTTTTCTCAATAAATGCGTATCAAAATTCAAAATGTTTCCCTTTGCTTTCTTTATTTGTTTTGATATTCCCTTTATCCATTGGTTCTCTTTTGTTTTCCTCTTTCTCTTTGCCATCATACACTAAAAAACATTCGTCCAAAAATGATCCTTCTGAGAACAATGAGATCACAATCCTATGTCATGACTCTGACCGCTTGTTTGATCACGCTGACGAAGAGGGTAGTAAAGACAAAAGTTCCTTGGCCGAATTAACCAGGATGTTTCTAGTTTTATCCCGAAGCGCTCAACAAGGTCAACACACGGAGTGAAAAAGATTCATAAACAACTGGAAAATCAATCGAGTAGCCTTAGAAGATGTTATAGTATAAGGGTAGTGACATACGGTCTACATGAATGAAGATAATGCCAGACCTCTTAATGGCATATTTACCCTTCAAAGGAATGTTAGTATTGACAAACATGGATGACGAAGGCTTGCTAAGACCCATAAATGTAAACATGGTCAAGAAATACTCTGCCAAAAAAGAAAAAAAAGAAAGGGGATTCAAGGTTGGTGCCCTACACATATACTAATTGGGGCGGGCTGATTCATAGATCAAACTGTTGCTTTTCCACATAGGGGCATAAATGTTATCAAGCTAAGAATGCGACAAGAACAATGTTTCATCTGTGTCGCGATCAATACCCCAACCTTAAGGGAGTATAACTATTCCCATATCAGTGTAACCAAGGGAGTGGTCTACTGTGATACCATTAATATCATACTTCTTTGCCACATTGGCTAAGTGTAAATAAAATAGCTAGACCATAAGGAAGGTACCAAAGGGGTCATTCGAAAAAAAAATTCAAAAAAAAAAGAAACATTCAAAAACAAAAAAACAATAACAAAAAGAGATGAAAGAGTAAACAAAAAGACAAAGACTTGGAACAAGTCCCCTCATTGGTGCCGGAAAAGGGCTCATCCCTCTTTCCTTGGATACATGGTGTTGGAGAAAACTTTCCTATTTGAAATAGCATCCATTCCCCCACGGGCTGAGACTAAATCAAGAAAAGCTCATTGTCAAATCAGATTAAACCTTTGTTGTGAAGGGCGTAACCTTAAAAAAAAGAAAAAAAAAGGAAAAAGGGTGGAAGACGTCACAAGAAAGGAAAAGATTGCTAGGCTGAAAATCTGAAAAGGTAGCCTAGGCAAAAGTTAGAGCAATCTGGTAGGCTGAAAACCTGAAAAGGAAGCCTAAGCAAAAGTTAGAGCAATCTGGTAGGCTAAAAACCTGAATAGGCAGCTCAGGCAATAAATTGGGATCAAGATTTTGGCAGAGTAACTTAAAGATTCTTATGGGAATGGTCTGATTCCAAGTTAAGGCATAAATCCAACTACCTTTTTTAGAGGCATGGTCAAATGGTGAATTCAAAGTCATGATGTGGGATTGAGATACACCTTGTTCTCAACAGCTCACTGGAGGATTTGTGAAATCATCCCTATTCTACCCAATTATCATATTTCCAATGCAACTCCACTTGCTTCTTTGGTCGCCCTTTTCCGACCCTCCACTCAATTTGTAAATACAATCTCACCTCTTTGATACGTGTTTGTATTGAGATTTTCCCTGATTTGTAAGATATATGTTTTCCCTTAAAATATAAAATTGAAAAGGTAATGAAAGTTAAAGTCGTGAGGATACGATATTCCTGTTACTTGATCTCGCCTCAAGCAATTGTTATGAAGACTGGGCCTCACACATTTCCAAAGCTTGGGTTGCTTCATCTGTTCTGTTTCAGTCATGGGTCACTTTGAATCTCTAAGGTTTGTGGCTTTGCAGGAGGTCTCTTTAAGTTCCAATTTGTTTTGCACCACTAACCTTTCTTGTAGGATGTCATGACAAGTAGATGTGTCAAGTCTCAACCACCAAGACTAGCACTTTCCGAGGTTTGTCCATTAGTCTCTAAGGCTCACTCTCATCTTCACTCATTGAAACCGGTTCTCCTCGGGTATCTTTCTCATAACCCACCCAAATCACTGGACAAAATACCTTTCTATGGCTGAACATGATGTCTTTCTAAGTTTCCATTGTGCTTTGAGGTTTCCATCAATACCTTATAGTCGTAGCTGGTATCTTCTTAAGGTTTCTGTCTCGTTCATGAGGCATGTTAGAGGTTGCATTTCCAAAAATCAACCAAGAATGGGGATCCCAACAGTCAGGTGAATCCCGTTCCTAGGCGACGACCAAGTATGGGTAAATTTGGACGAGACGTCCTGTCAACCCCAAATCTTTCAAACCTGGGATTTTATCTCTAAGTCTATCATTCCTCTTCAAACTAGAGCATCACTTTTCGGCCTTCTGTCGG